>OX016540.1:235236149-235899729 GCA_943590905.1 Sphaerophoria taeniata | reverse complement strand
ATTGTTAGGTGTTGCCAAGCTCAATAATAGGTACATCATAAAGCGTTAGGTAAACAATTTAAAGATTTTCAATGAAGGAGATAAGGAGGTACAAACTACAAATGCATTTATGCAAAATCTTTGAGAAGAGTGGGCTCCATATGCGTAACATTTTTTATAAAATTCAACCCAGAAACCGTAAATGTTTTGATTGTGTGTGATTGTGAAATTGTTTTTCACTATTTTACTTAACAAAAAAAAAAAAAAAAAACACAGCCAACTAATAATGTGTCTCCTATCATTGTATTTAAATCAAACCACACAATCCAACTGACAAAATCCTTTTTCTTCTGTATATCTGTATACTCAAATCACAAACACAAACAATGCTTGGCATGAACACTTCACTTACCTGCTCGTGAACAGCTTGCTTGTTCATGAACATTTTGCTCACAGAAACTCAGTTCAAAGTTATTCAAACTCATTTTGACTTGAAAATAAAAATAATCATTTGTATTCATTTTGAAAATAGGGGTTGCTCAGACGCTCAGAGTTACTTGATTCATAAATAAAAATGTTCAAATTTACTTGCTTGTGCGTTGACTCAGTTTGTTCAAACTTGTTTTTTTTTTTTCAAATAAATACTCAGTGATCGTGAGGAAGCTTTGTTCATTTTAATCTCTGATACCTACCTACTAGGAGAGGTTTTTTAAATTGACTTTTTACTGAAATTTAATGCTTTTTGATTTAAAAGGATTTGGAAGGAAAAATAAAATAAAAATATTAAAATTAAATTTTTTTTTAATTTTATTGTAATGGGCCGATTTTTTGAATCTCCAGTTTTTGGATATCTCGAGGTCACTAGAATCCGAGTCAACCCTTTTTTTCATGATGTCTGTGTGTGTGTGTATGTGTTTGTGTGCGGATGTGTGGATGTGCGTTAGTTTTTTTCTGCTCGATTATCTCGCGAAGCCATGAAATTGGTCTCATTCGACGCGACATCGCCTTGTTAAGAACTGATTAGGTTTTGAGCGAAATCGGCTTAGCGGTTTTTGATGGGAATCAAAAAACTAAGGCAACCCTAATTGAATGAAAATAATGATAATTAAAGCAAAATTTTCAACAATTGCTCAAAAAATCTTATTTATCAATGAAATAAAATATATTATTTGTCAATGATTTGTTATAAACAGTTGAAAATTAGTAAAAGCGGATATATTTTCGTTTTATTATATTAAAAACAGTGCATTATGAATACAGGAATAGAATATTTATGACTTTAAATCGGTAAAATCTCATTACTATAATTGATAACAGTTTGATTTGTTTATGATTTATGAACAATTGAAAATATTAGTCTTGTGTGTTTAAATCTCCCTTGAGATAAAAATTGACTCATGTTTGTTTGTTTATTTGTTTGTTTGTATTCCCGGTATGGACTCCTAAACGGCCAAACAGATATTAACGAAATTTTAATGGTAAATACATTTGTATTCAGGGATAGTTGGTGTGAAAAAAAAATTTACAGGAGTATCATAAACTATATTTAATTACTAGCTGACCCACCAAACGCTGTTTTTTTTTTTCAAATTCATTTTTATTCATTTTCCTTATAACTACTTAATACTAGACAATAGAATTCAAACTAGCTTATGATCTAATATCTTATATTTACTTACTGGCCCCAACCGGGCGCTCTAAATAATTCATGATATCTTACAATTAATGCCTTTCGGCCTATGAACTATTTTGTTTTTTTTTTGTATTTTAAATTGTTAGAAAATTTCAAAAAAACTAACATCAATTATCATTTTCATTGTTCCTTGCGTGCTACTTAAAATTAAGTCCTTCAAAAATAAAACTTAAAATTAACTAAAACTACCTATTCTACCTAACAACTACTTACAAACTAGAACAGCCACAGCAGCAAATCTCTATCTTTGTTTTTTTGTTTTTGTTTTATTTCACTTTTTTATATATTTTTTAACATTTTTTTTTTCTTTTTTTGTCCTTTTTTGTTTTTATTTCATTTTTTGTTTTTTGTAATTTCATATTTGTTGTACTTTTCAATGTGTGTGCCACCATGCCTAATCTACTTAAACCTAAACCCAAAACCCTTAGACTAAAACAAGTATGCAAGCCGGCCAAGGCTGTTTTGCCATATAAATGTTAATTTTCGGAAATACTAATCCGATTAGAAACATTATTTCACTAATAGACAACTACAATATTCAGGACTAATAGATATAGGCTGTATTTTACTGTGCAAAGTAGTTGTGCATGAGTCCACGAGTTGGTACGTCCAACTTTTGACAGATGGCTCCACTGGTGCCATGCCATTTGGCCATATGCCATATGGCCATATTTCAAAATATGGCCATATGCCATATGACACTTTTGAATTGTGTCATATGGCCATATTTTAATATCGGGCTATTTGTCACTTTGGTAAGCGCTTTCTAAAAGCGACAAATGGCCATATATTGGAAAAACACATTTTCAAAGCGTATTGACAATATTTGGCCTAGATTAACGCAAAATTTGCAAAATGGTTCGAGCAGGAACCATCTTTTAGATGGTACTTTTAGTGTTGTACCAGCTTGCGGCTACAGTCAAGATATATTAATTTACATTTTGTTTAAATTTAAATTTAAAAATCTTAAATAAGAATCATTGATGATGTTTATAATTTTGAAAACATTTATGCAAAGTTGTTAAGTTAAAATTGTTGCTGTGAAATGTATGTTGAGATTTTCTAAAACATTATCAGTTTTCGTAAAGGAAACTCTTCCTAATGCAACCATTCTTCTGAACTTTGATGTTCGGTGAGAGTAGGGCATTCTACAAGCACACTGTACTTGAACCCAGTTTCATCTTATTGCATCTTTTTGTCACCTAAAATAACTGAGCTCTTTCAATTATACAGGGTGGCACACGAATCGTACTACAAAAATAAAACGTAATAACTTTTTTTCTGTGTGAGTAATCGGCTTATTTTTATTTTTTATTTTGTAGGTTACTATTTAGATTTATAAAAATGGATGCTTGGGATACGGAGAAAAGAATTTGGATAGTGCAACGGTACCATGCTTTGCAGTCTGTCATTTCCGTCCAAAGGGAATTTAGGCGGGAGTTTGGCGGTAATTCCCCGAGTAGATGGACCATTATGAGGTTTGTAAACATGTTTGCCGAATCTGGAAGCATCGCACAAAGGCCGTACCATCGAGATGCCAATGTTCGGGTTCAGGATACAATCGCAGGAGTAGCATCTTCAATACAGGCCAATCCGAGCGTTTCGACCCGAAACTTATCGGGGCAAATTGGAATTAGTAGACGGTCATTACAACGGATACTTCATGACGATTTAAACTTGTTTCCGTACAAAGTCCAAATTACTAGCAAGTTAAACCCTCAGGATTTGCCTGTTCGCCTGGAATTTTGCCAAAAAATGATATCAATGGCCGAAGAAGACAACACATTGATCAATTTTTTGTTCATGTCTGATGAGGCCCATTTTGATCTTAACGGCAATGTAAACAAGCAAAATTGCCGTATATGGAATGAGTCTAATCCAGAAATGCTCCATGAGTCGGAACTGCACCCAGAACGAGTCACTGTGCGGTGCGCAGTTTCATCAAGGTGTATTGTCGGGCCGTACTTCTTTGAAGAAAACGGTGTAACCGTTACTGTCAATGGGGACCGTTATTTAAAGATGTTGAAGGAGTTTTTTTTTACCCAGAACTGCGCCGAAGACGTATACCATTCAACAGCGTTTGGTTTCAGCAAGATGGAGCAACTTCACATATAGCCAGACCAGTTATGGCGGAGCTAAACAAAAAATTCGCAAACAAATTAATTTCTAGGAACTCCACTCTTCGCTGGCCCCCAAGGTCACCTGACCTGACTGCACCAGACTTCTTTTTATGGGGTTATGTCAAGCAAGAGGTGTATAAAACGAAGCCCAGGAATTTAACTGAATTAAAGCAGTCCATAACGACAATAATTGAGGCGATCCCAACTTCAACTCTTCAGGCCGCAATGAATAATTTTTTGACCAGGGGCCGCATATGCGTGGGAAAGCGTGGAGGTCATTTGCGGTCTATAATCTTTAAAAACAACTAACTATTTAAAATAAAATTTAATTTTCTAAGGCCGTGTGCGAATTCAGTTAAAAATGGGTTAAAACTTGACGTTTGGTTAAATTTTGACACTTCGCATTATTTGACTAGCTGCTGAGCAGGTTAAAATATGACAATAGTGGTTACAAATTCATCCATTTTTATTTTTTAACCACAATTCATCCAATTCGCACACGGCCTAACCAATAAAAAAATAAATGAAATACATCGATTAAAAAAAAAGTTATTTAAATTTCTTATTGTAGCACAATTGGTGCGCCACCCTGTATTAAGAGCTCCATCACAAAGACATGTTTGTATTGATGGAATGTTCAGTTTTCTTGCATCATGTGAATGCAGACGTAAGTACTATTTTTGCAAAACTAAACCTTAACTCAGTGTCACATGTTTAAAATATTATTTCAATAATAGATTTGGAGCTTGAACCAAAAAATGAAGCAGGTACAATGCCCAAAAGAGAATCAATTTGGGCCGTGAAATTAAAAAAAATTCGAGCGCATTTTAATCATATCAAACGCATCAGCTCTAAAATCGACAAAGAACGTATACAGTTTCCTATTTTAGTCTATTTTAATTTGTGCCATTGAGGTTAAGATGAAAATGTTGTCGACAGTGGAGTAATAAGAGCGGAAGCCCTATTGAAACTCGCTGGTTTTATCGTCCACGGCAACCCACTTGTTGAGTCTTTTGTAGGAGTATAACAACGTAGTGTATGCCTTAAGCGCAAAGTTCAAAAAAGAGATCCACCTATAATTCGCTGGATCTGAGCTTTTGCCTTTCTTGTAAATCGGTAATATCAAGGACTCATAAAACTGATCAGGTAGTGTTCCAAAATTTCAAATTCTCAAATTGTGGATTAGAACGGAAACATGTCTGTTATTACAGTGTTGGGAAGAAAATTTCCCAAATAAGCTGATATCCAAAAGTTCCTCATTCCGTTGGTTCCCCAGGTCGACCAACAAATTTGAATGAATTAAATCTATCCATTCGAGAAATAATTTCGGCAGTTCCTGTCTTAACTCTCCAAATAGTAAAGAACAACTTTATGGTAAGATGCATCAACGAAAACTAACTAACTAACTGATAATATTTAATTTAAAAAATAAGAAAAAGTTAATTCCGTACACTTAAAAAAAAAAAGATATTTGAGTTTATTGATGTACCTAGCAATATTCACAAGCCACCCTGTATATTATGTTTTGAGTTTTGGGGAAGGGTAGTTGCATGGAACTAGCGTAACAAGATAGGAACATGACATTACTTAAAGTTGAATAATTGAAGTGTTCTATGTATGTGCGCTGGGTAAACAAAACCACCGGAATAGTAATGTTAAGGTTCGGAGGAGCTTAGTCCATCACTTAATGTTAAACTTCGATATGGTCGAAGGTTTGACCTCATGATGTGTGTTATTAATTTCTGAAAAACGAAAACATCCAACATCGCGCAGTTATTCCGGATATGAATCCGTAAGCATATTTGTTTCTGCTGCAGTCCCAAAAAATTAAATATTTCACAGTTCAGAAGCGCCGTTTGTTGTTTGTATCGTTTTCAACGTGTTTCGGAAAAAGACTAATTATATTCTCCAATACCAAGTTTTTAGCTCTCAGTTCTCTTAGTACTTTTATGTCTCGCTTCACACTTTAAGCTATGTGCGGAGGCACTTTCTGCATAAGTAGACAAGACCGTCACAAATGAATTCTTTGTTTTTTCCTCTATCTTATTTCCTTCGGTAGGTTCACTTCTAATCCTTTATCTAATCCCTGTTAAGTTGTCAGCTAATTTCAAGCTCGTTAAATATATCAAACCATATAAAAACCCCAGTTTCCGTCAATTATGTGGCCAAGCTGTCTCATGTCCATGTCTCGTCTGATCATACCTAGGATTCAAAGCAGGTCCATAAAATAGAATGCTCGATGGTCGTTCAATTAATGTCCTTCTCTGTTTAATCTGTTTTATTGAAATTTGTTAACACATTGACAGGTACTCCTCATCATCTACTGGAAGCTCAAGCTTACTATCATTTAGGAAATCTTCTTTCTCATTCATGAACTCAAGTTTTTTCAAAAGTTAATCACAAGAATCACTGATAAATGAAGCAAATAATTTCTTCTAATGAAACTGGACCGTATTTTCAATTTTTCTTCCAAAATTGACTTTACAAGAACCAAATTCAAATTAAATAATAAGCAACCCAACTACTTTTCCCATTCGCCAAATGATACGATGACAGTTAAAGACAGCACCACCTCCGGGCAAGTATTGTCCTTTCATTCTCACTCGATTGTGGACTCCGTCCAAATTCCAACTGATACTTTAAACAACTTTGCCCTCCAGCTACTGTATGTACACAGAGATGAAATTCTCTTCTTTTCAATTACACAGTTCGACTGACAATGCCAATTGCCATAAACTCCAATTGTATCTGCATCTATATCTGTATATAAATTTTATTGAGAATACCTCCATATAACAAGTCATGCAGAAAATAAATCTCAGAAGCCTCCACCATCTCTGCTTTGCCAAAACAAAATACAAAACCTCTTAGGCGAGACGGCTTATCGTGTAAAAGTTCTGTTCTCTTATGGCCTGGCATATAATTTTGTTTTGGATAAATGTGTGAACGCTTTTGTATCACTTTGTTATTATTTCCCAAATTGATCTGTACATAATTGGCTATTTTAGGCACCCTGGTATTTCTTGGTTGAATACAGATTTCTATCGTGTGAAGAAGAGGGGAGGGAGGGAGGTATTTTGCGGTCTGATCATTCAAAGAAGACCGCGCGAGCTATTCTCTCGAAATGGTATTACTATCCAATTATGATCATCAAATTCGACACCGAAAAACAAAGGTATAACTGCGAACAAAAACACAGAGGTGTTCATAAAAATTGTTCTTATTCTTATAAACCGCTAAGTGATGAAGATGATGAATAAGTATTTGGTTTGATGTTGGTGATTTAGTAGAATCTAGGTGGAACTTATTACTTTTCCTAGTAAAATCAGTCTTATCCGTCTACAGCTTTTATTTAACGACATTTTTGATATGAACTTTTTCCCATTAAATTGATACGGTCCCCACTTTCTCAATTGAAACAAACTGTCAGTTGTAAAAAATGAGTGTAAATAGAGGATCCAGCTCAAATCCCAATAAAGGAACCATGTATAAAAAAGACAGTCTTTAGTATTATCGAATCCACAGTTCCACAGGATGAACTACTTAGATGATAATCGTTTTGATTAAAATTCATCTGTGTAAAGGATAGTCACAAGGTGATATCACATTTTTTTGTTCTTGTGACAGCTTTTAAAGTATCATTTTGATACTTTTGATTTTTTTTTTTCTGATATACAATATTCAAAATGGACGTATTTCTGCCGGTACATGTAAAATTATTTTTACGCGAAAAAAATAAAATGGTTCGCCTCTTGCGAATAAACAATTAAGACAAAAACTAAACATTTCTGATCTTCCGATTGCAAAGTAAGTGTAGTGCCGGTGGCGTAATGGTTATGTCTTATGTGCGTTGGCTGTTACCCAGAACGTTGTGGGTTTGAAGAACAACTGAAAAAACTTCCAAGAGTTTCAATCTGTCAAGATAAAAATGCTTTTTAACTTTGCCATTCGGAATCGGCTTTATATTGAAGGTCCCCCAATTCTCCACACGCACTCAGAGAATTGTTTTTTATAAAAACTTGAAAATAACGAGCATTCCAAGAATCTACTAATATGTGAAAGTTGGGATGGATGGATGTTTGCCGCACAATAACTTCAGAACGGCTGGAGTAGTAGGTAGTGGTAGTTGAGGGGTCAGAAAATAATGACTACTGGTTTACGCGGGTACAGCGCGGCATAAGCTATTTTTATTATTAATTTCAGAAAGGAAACAAATTTAATTCAATATATTCAATAAAAGCAGTTGCCCGTAGCTTAGTGGTTAGGTACAACGTGCGTCGTAGGTTCGAGTCCTACTCGTGCCCATTATTTCATCTTTCACGGGTACTGCCTCTTGCGAAGACCTGACAAAACTTCCAAGAGTACAGTTTTTTTTACTTCAAATTCACCCTTTTACAAATCAAATTCACCCTTTTACAATTCTTCACACGCACTCTATTTATTTATATTCAATAAAAGCTAGCTAGACGCTTGAATTTAATTAGAAACTAGAAACGTCTGAGTCGTATTTTCACTCTAAGTCCGGTATTACACGGCGCATGTTTGTTCTCGCATGAATGAAGTGCGAAAGAGAAAGGAAGAACAAACAGATGAAAAGGAAATAAATCTCTCTGAACATGCACGGGTTGAAATTTCCTAGCATGTATTTGACGTTCGTCTTTCTACTTTTTCTTTTTTTTGTGATTTGCTTTATTTCATGTTTGTATGTTGAATGTTTAGGAACGTACGGATGAAATTATTTATTTTTTTTAATCTAAATACTTTCAATTGAATGTTGATAATGACTGATGAATTCAAATGGAGCAAAGAATTCTTCTTCTGCGCTCATTTAAAATTATGAAATACTGACTGTTCTCATTAGTAAACAAATTTTTAAGACCTTTGTCTTCCATTTTTGCCAGCGAAATTATTTTTTGTAAGATCTTAGCACTTCGACAAAGAAGATGAAATGTAAAGAAATGTCAAATACATGCACAGTACTAAAATGAGAAAAAGTCTTCGTGTAATAATGTGCGCGTTACGGAATGTCTGCTGAAAATAAAATAAACAAGATTTGCGCATAAAAGTCATGCGCTGTGTAATACCGGACTAATCGATTATCTTGTTGACCAAATCAGCATCCTCCAAGCTGTTTTTTTTTTTTTTTTTTTTTAATTTGACCGTGGTCCAAAGAATGTCATGGGATGGTACGGGCCTTCGAAATCTGAAGAACTAAAATATCTTTTACTGCGACTGCTACCGAGAGCAAAATAAGTATCTTTTTCGTTTGGATTAGTAGTAGGACTTCGTCTCAAAAGGAAGGTCTTGAGTTTCAACTCTGTGAATGAACGAATGACGACAATCCGCATCAAGGCTTAATTCACCGACATAAGCCTCATCTGCGCGCACGCTCTCACTGAGGAAAAGTATTAAGACACCAAAGACAGGTTCTTCGAGCTCCACCTCGACAAAATCTATGAGTATGACATTAAATCTGACTTGACATTGAAATTGACGGATTTCCCGATCACGACTAAGACACAAAATTGGTAAGAGGAAATTCGACTTCAAACGGCTACAATTGCAAAAGATTGCTAAAATCTTTTCGATCGTGTCAATAACAATCAATAATATCCTTAATATTGCTTTGCTGCCAGCACTAACTGTAGAGAACCAGTGGCAACGCTGCCAAGCAGCTATCTAGATATGCTGCCTCTAAAGTACTAGGGCTTTCAGAGCCACCATATCGAAACCCCTGGTTTGACGATGAGCGCCGGCGAACACATACATTTGATTCCATATAACATCAAATGTAAAAGGATTTTCTTAATTGAATAAATCCCAGTGTTGAATTCATTGGAAATATCCAAAGACAGGGAGACAAAAAATCGAATTCATTTCACTTCGTCGAATCAAATGACATCAAATGTATTAATTGTATCTACATATTTATTCAAAGCATAATAAAACAATTTATCAAAAAACACAAACATTTTTTATACCCCACTGTCTTGTTGTAGTAATTTGCTGTCAGCTCCACTCTGTCTGCCTCAACTCAGCTTTCTTTTCCCCGTTCGCCGTTTTTTATTTTTATTGTTCTCAGTATCTTTTCATGTTACAAATTATTTGTAGGTATCTGCCAGATCCAGATACATCTGCGATTTTATTGTTACGGCTGGAAGCTGTGTTGCAGTCACAGTCGATTCGCCCAGTTTCATGTTATGAACCTGATGTGAAATCTGAGCTTAAGCCACAAACTATTCACATTCAACCAACCAACCAGTGGCCTGGCCTCCTATCATTAATTTCAGAGGTGATCGATGTTTGCTGAAGTGGAAAAAAAAATTAGTAAAAATACAAAAAAAAAAGAAGAAGAAATTTTCGGTATTGGAGCGCGGTTTGCCTCGAGATCGTTTTCGTTTCTACGGTTCAAGTGATTTTCTCACCTCTGTGATTGCGTTAGTGGCTGCTGGTTGTGCCGCTGATATTTTTTTTTTATCGGCGATTTCAATGTGGTTGGCATCGATTGTGGTGGGGTGGTGATTTCTAGAAAAAAAAAACTGATGAGAAACCATCAAATCATGATTTAGACTCAAATACACAATCGGAGTGTAGTAATTGGCTTCAGCTGACTTTTTGGCTGTGGCAATTTTTGTGGCAATGGTCGTTTAGTGATTGCATTTCGGTTGTTAAATGTTTAGTTAGGTAATCGGAGTTTTATTCGATTTTATAAATAAAAATTAGTCATTTATTTGCTAATGTTTTTGGGTGCACATTGGTTGTGAACTGTGGTGTACGCCCGCTAGCGGGTCGGTGTGGCTGGATGGTTTAACAGTGGCTAGGAAGCCAGGCTAATGACGGCTGTTGAGATATTAGATGAAATAAATTGTTTTAATAGATTTAAGTTGATTGGTTTTTTGAATGATTGAAATTGGGGATGGTAAAGTTCATTTTTATTAATGGATCGCAATACAGTTTTCAACATCAGAACCGTTTTATTAACCGTGAATAATTGTTATGATTATTGGTCTATCAGGTGCATGAATAACTTATTTGATGACCTCTTATGTGGCTGCGTTGTATGGAAAGTAGGTAAATTCAATAGTGAAAGCCTGAGAACAAAAGTTAGGAATCATTTGCATGGTTTATGACGTCTTGCGTTCAACCTTGAGTCAGGAATTTTCTCTTAATTTTGACAAAATTAATACAAATAATTGCTTTTTAAGCACAGTAAATGAAATGGTCAATCATCATTAAAATTTTGTGACAATGCGAGTTTAATTCAAGAAGGAGGTAAGGTACCCGACTCATTTTTTAAGAAAGTTAATTGTACCAATTACAAAATTGTATACCTAGGCTTAAATACGAAGATTAAGCTTTTATCAAAAATCTATCTTCTTGGTTACACTATATAATCTCCACAACTTCTCCTGCATTTTTTGTTTAATATGGAAAAACAGTTTTTTTTATAGCCCGTCATTTTTAAAACTCCAAAAAGATCTTTTTTCGGGACGCATATACTGTTGAAAAAATGTGTGTACCACATTGTTTGAAACCTATAGAAAAGTAATATACATAAATCAGAAATAAAATGAATATTTAAAAAAAACTTTTTTGTTATTAACAAAAAAAAAAAAACAAATTGAAAAACCAATTTTTACAATTTTTGACTGATTTTCACAGTTCAGATTCTCTCGAACAAAAAGTAAGAACTTAAAATACAAAAATAATTCGTTTTCTAACGGAATTAATTATCCTGACAGACAAATTTCATTCAAATATAAACTTGAATCTATATATATTGTAATGTGTATACACTTTATTTATCTCATAAGCTCTGCGTCTGCATCTCCTTCTATTATAATGTCTAACGTGTATACTTAATTATCTCTTACGCTCTGTATCTCTTTCTTTATTTAATGTACACACTTTTCTTACTCTCTTTACTTACTCTGTATCTCTTTAACTCTAATATCGTTTAATTGTAGTAGTAAACACTTGTGAGGGCCAATACCTAGTGATTAAGAGAAACTTTTTGTTTAGCATTAAGAACGTTAGCCCCTACAAAAAGTAATCCCAGTATTTTTTGTTTGTAAGTGTAAGCTTCTGGAACATTCAAGCTTCTCCAAGAACCAATATAGTAGTTTCTAGAACCAAGTATTTTTGTTATATAAATAGCCCGTTTGGCGGCGAAGAGTTAGTTGATTGTGAACTGAGATAAAGTAAAGATACTGTGTTTGCAAAGTTATAATTGAAAGTGTTGAATAAATAAGTTTGTGAGTGATATAAATAAAGTGAATTTGTGTTTTATTTAAAAAGTGAATAAGTTTTAACCGTCGGACCAAGCCGAATATTTACAATATAAAAGAACAGCCTAATTTTTGTGTTCGTTCGCTAACCAGACACACTGGTTGACCGATTTTCCTAATTTTTTCTCTAAATGCAAGAGGTATTAGGGTAGAAGGTTTAGAAAATATAAAATGTATATTTTTCAAATGCAATGAAATGACAAACGGTGCCAATGTTAAAAAAAAATATTTTTTTCTCTTCAACAAAATAAAAACAAATCTGATCAAAATCAAATATTAAAAATTATGTTTGTCAAATCTAAAATAATTTAAATTGAAAATTTATACATATATTTATGGACGAAGGCGATACATACTACATACATACATATGTAACTGGAAATAAATAAATTGCTGAAGGTTCAATTTGAGCAAGATCATCATCTTCGGTGGCCAATGGCCAATAAATGTTTCCCATTTTATCTGCGCTACAACCGGGAATCACTTCAGGCCTCCTTCAGAAAGTTCTTCCATGTAGGTATGTATGTCCATTGTACATAATATGTATGTATGTACATATACAATATGAATACATACATATCCCGAAGACCGCCATCCACTTCCGCAGCCTCAGGCTGTAAGCGTCATGAGCTACGCTATCTTTCCAACCCAAATTTGGTCTGCCGCGCTGTCTCCTACTATGAATTCTACCGCAAAAAACTTTCCGGGCCGATTCCTCTTCACTCATACGAGCTAGGAGTGTCCAACCCGGTGCAGGGAACTAACTTCACTGGGAATTAACTTCACATGGGAATTAACTTCACCTCAAGTGGGAGCTATCTTCACTTTTTTTTGGTGAAGTTATATCCCAACTATGGTGGGAAATTACTTCATCAGAAATTTATGTGAAGTTATTTCCCACCCGTTGTTCATAGATTTTAAGAGAAACGATCAGCCGAATGAAAAAAAAAAATATGAACATACGAATTCAAAAATGTTGTTTTTAATAAGCAGCCAGAGCAGACAAAAGCCTTACGTTCATAATTTGAGCTTCAGATTCTAATAAACGGAGCGCTTTTTTTATATTATTTGGACTAAATAATGCTTAGGTAAACAAGGAGCTTTATATGGGGATTGGGATTGGTCCTCCGCTTTGGTATAGTATCGTTAGTCTTGCTGCGGATTGCCCGCGTATAATGGGACGAACATCCTTTGAGGTCTACTTCGGGAAATACAATGTAAAAAGCGAGTCGAATTTTTTTTTGCCAAACAGAGAAACAATTTGGGGTGTGAAAATAACAAAATTCGCGCGAATTTTTTTATTTTCACACCCCAAATTTTTTCTCTGTTTGGCAAAACAAATTTCAGCTCGCTTCGCTCGCTTTGCAGCGCTACAGTATAAATTAATTTTTCTTGCACATTTTGCACTAGTATGTTTTTTGGTACGATGATAAAAAAATATTTGACATCATTTTCAAACAAAATTGGTAATTTATATTTGAATTAATCAGCTTAATTCATATTTTGTTGAAGTAGGAAATGAATCATTTTTGAACATTTGCACCATTTGTGATTTGAAAAGTATACATTTTGTTTATCCTAAATCTACATTATTCCTCTATAGAAAAAAAAAATCAAGAAAATCGGTCAACCGGTTTAGCTTGTAAGTAAACGTACAGAAAAAAGGTATTCATTTATATAGATTCTTAAAAAAATCATGACCAACTTCCAATGCTAAGCAGATTTTTCAATACAAACATTAAAACAGAAAAACATTGGGGACCCCACGAAATTTTCTTTCACCCCACCACTGGAAATAAATTTGTCATTGATTTCGATGCGAAAGTAAATTACGCAACATGATAATAATGTGTAACTCTTGTAAAGATAAGTGAAATTAATTCCCACCTTCTGTGGGAAATAGCTTCACATCAAAGTGAAGTTATTACCCACAGAAAAGTGAAGTAATATCCCACCATAGTTGGGATATAACTTCACCAGAAAAAAGTGAAGATAGTTCCCACTTGAGGTGAAGTTAATTCCCATGTGAAGTTAATTCCCAGTGAAGTTAGTTCCCTGCACCGTCCAACCCACGGGTCTACCAAACTTCTTTTTTTCGTCAAGTCTACTTCGTGGTAGATTTGATGTATAGCTCCGGTATCTTTCTTCTTCACAAACGTGGCCAACTATTCGTCGTAAAGCTTCTCTCGAACGCGGCTATTAGTTCTGAGTACCTTTGGTTAAGAACGCAAGTATCGGATCTGTGGTATGACTATGGCCTTATACAGGCCAGAAGTAATAGTATTTTTTTTTTGGATTTAAAGAGCCTTCAAAGACTAAAGTAGGTCTTTTATATTGGCTATTAACTGGGTGAATTCGACCAACCATCTTTTTGTCGGAGTCCATTGAAAATGGTACGCTGTTGATATTTTTCATCAGGAGATTTGTTTTTAAAGTGAAAACTTTTTTTGGTGCATTTACCAAAAATTGCGACTTGCTCATGAATATTGCTTATAAAAGACGCTCTGCCTGTCCAAACTACTATATCGATTTCAATTAAATTGGTACGGAGGTAATCTGGAACGGGAATAAGCTACTTTTTATCGCAATAAGAGGGGTTGAATACTATTTCAGAGTTTTTATGGATGTTACGTAGTTCTTGATAAGGCTAGAGCTTGAAATGTATGTAATCTATCTATGTATATATATATATATATATATATATATACAAATGGATGTGTGTTTGTTTGTTTGTAAACCTATCTCTTATAGACTCCGCAATGGCCCAACAAATATTTTTTAAATTTTATGGCAAATATTGTTGTATTCAGTTATGATTTCTGTGAAAAAAAAAAAAATTGGAAAAAACCTCATAAAAGAGTGGGAAAACTGGAAAAACCAAAAAAAGTCGGATTTTTTTTGCCTTTGTTTTCGAATGAACAATAGAAAGTTCTTGATGAAAAACTCGGAAAAATCATTGGTTTTTAAAGGGAAAATTGCATTTCATTGCAGGTGCATTGGTTTTAAAATGGAAAATTTCAGAATGGGTTTCCAATGGAAAATAGAAAGTACACTGATACTCAAATAGAAAAATGGAAAATGTTTGATTGAGAACTTGGAAAACTCTGCGAGAGCACGAAACTTCAAGACCTAAAATCAAGTTTTTGCATGGAATTTACGGTGCATTGGTTTCTTTGTATGTCCGGTTTGGACCCTTAATCCGCTCGATCCTCAATGCATTTTTATAAAATTTTCATTGTAGATATAGATAGATAGATATAATATTTTGGGACAATCTTACGGTAAAGTCAGCAAAAAAGGGGGATAATCATAAGCTGTATGGAATTCTGGTTTTTGTGAAATAGTCAAAACAGAGAATTTTTTGATTTTTCAAAGAAATTTGCATTTTACTGTATGCTTAAATGAAAGTAGAATGTTAGTTGTACCTAAAGCTTGGAAAAATTCAGAAAATTCTCTATTTCAATTGCAATCACATTGCATTTTAACAATATCAGTGTTACTCATAATTATTATTCTGGAGTTGCTCTGAAGGGTAGCGAGACGAAGTTCGCGGGGTCGGCTAGTAAACTATAAAATTAAGTTGTTTTTTATAAGGTTGTAGCTGTACCTCAGTAGAAAAAAGTCGGAATGAGGTGGAGTAAATGTTTTTCAAAAGTAAAATTTTTTTCTTTTCAAACTGTTTTGCGTTATAAAATACCGATATTAGTTTTCGCTTGAGTGTAAAAAATGTTCACTCATCTCCGAAATCGAAAAAAAAGGTTTGATTCGTCACTAGTTGAGCGAGAATCAATTTAAAAGTGTTGTTGGTCTTATAGAGTAAGAGGCGACCGTCATTTTACAAAACCCATAGGGATATGGATTTTGTACCCATTATTAGATAGAGTTTTTGGAGACAAAGACAGCGCACCAGGGTTGCCTGTCAAAGTCCGGGGCATAAGGGGTTAAAGGGCACACTGATGGTGCGTTTTTTGGCCAAAAAATAAACCAACAGGGATATGGATAAAATTAGTGTCCAACTATAGAGCTCGACGAGACGAAACAGAATATTATGGGTTGCCTAGCTCAAACCGGGGCGAAGCGGTCGGCAACCGCCTCAGAAGCCACTGATTTTTAACCAAAAAAAAACCTACACGGATATGGCTAAATTTGGTACCAAATTCAAGGTCTGAATGTACTCTTTACGAATATATAGGGTTGCCTTGTCTAAGCCGGGGCAAACCACTCGGCAACCCTACTACAATGAAAAAAATGCACAATACAAAAAAATACAAGTTTTCACTAAAACATTCATAACTTGATTATTTTTTTACCAATTTTTGGGTTTTATATAGGAATAGAAAGCCTTACGTATGTAAAATAATAATAAAATTCCAAAACCTATATAAATATGTAAGTTTGAATATCTAAAATGATAATTTGGATTTAACGGCATCTTTCATTAAAATTACGTTTGGCCACATAACTCAGTAACCAAACGGTTAAAATTAATTTTGTTTTCAGCGACTTTAAGAAGCCTTTCAAGTCCTTTTTTTCATATGTCATTCCATATGGGTTTCCAGGGAAAATTTAGAATAAAAGCAATTTGAAACTCTGTGAAAATTCCTAAGGGTGAAATTACAAAAAATGTCATAATTGACATACAAATTGACAATGGAGGCTTAAAACTAAAATTGGCTTTCAGTAGTGCAAAGAGGAGTTTCAGACCTTTATTTTGATATATAATACTATATGGAATTCCTCGGGAAATTCAGGAAAACAGCAATTTTAAAGGGAGGAAATCTTAATTTCTAAGCAACATACCTTAATGCAAATATGTAGATATGTATATATTTTATGCAGGGAATGAAGTCCGATAGAAAATTAATAAAATGTACAAACCTATATAAAATGTGAGTTAAAATGTTTGTTTTGCATCGGTTTTGTTTTTGTCAAAGGAACTTAGAAACTTACCTTTAAAATGTGGTTAAAAAAGCCAATTAAAAGGTTTGTTTTTGGTTTTTTTTATTGGTTTTATTTTTTATTTATGTTTTTTTTTATTAATTTAAAACAGTTTTAGTTTTATTATTATTTATAATAAAACTTCTTTTAACATAAATATTTTTCTCCGAATATAATACAAAACCTAACACAAAAAATTCGACAAAATTTCTGAGCTTATTTTGAAAAAATTTGCAACACTAGTGCTTCTCACATCCACCTAATCTTTGATCGTTATTTTACTCCATCAATTAAAGATGTCGAGCGAAATAACCGTAACGAAATAAACGCAAATTATACAATTCGTGGCCCATCTCAAATAAGACCAAATGATTTTGCTAAACATTTGCGGAACAAAAATTTTAAAGAAGCCCTAGTAAAATTTTTGTGTAGTCACTGGGAAAGTAATGACATCGCTATGCATTTAAACGATAAAAAAGTATTCCTAACAGTTGAACAGAATTGCTTTTCTTTCTCGTATTTGAATGGAAATATTGTCAAGACTCTTGAAGAGGCCTACTTATGCCACCATGAAGAAGCAGATACGAGGATTATTTTTCATCTCAGCCAGCTATCTGAAAATTCAAAAGTAATGATAAAATCTTCAGATACTGATATCTTAATAATTTTACTAGGAAATATTCATAAACTTCAAAAGTTCGAAATATTTTTAACAACTCTTGGATCCTTTCCTAGCTGTCTTAATTGTACCGAGGTTTCCAAAATTCTTGGCGACACGCTTTGTCAAGCCTTACCGGGTTTCCATGCTTTCACTGGTAGCGACTATACTGCCAGTTTCTATAGGAAAGGAAAGGCGAAACCTTTTGAAACTTTGTTGAAAAATGAAAAATTCCAAAAAATGTTTACATCTCTAAGCAGTCCCAACCAAATTGAAAACATTGAACTCATGAACGTCATTCAAGAATTCACGTGCAATTTGTATGCAATAAAGTGCAAAAGTGTTGATCTAACTCGGTTTCTCATTTTCCAAAAAAAATTTGCTTCCAAAAGTAAGAATGAACACTTTCTTAAAAAGATGAAAAATTTTGATTCTTGCATGTTACCACCATGTTGGAAATCATTGAGACAAAAAATTCTTAGGACGATTTACGTCAATTCAATGTGGCAAAATGCTACCCAAGCACAATGCGTTAAATTTAATCCTGGTGAGTGTGGTTGGTCAGTTAATAAAGAATATTTAGAACCACTTTGGTTTGAACGAGATGCTACTCCAGTATTTATAGAAGACGTAGTTGTTAACGAAAATGAAGAAGAAGAAGAAGAAGAAGAAGAAGAAGAAGAAGAAGAAGAAGATGGTAGTTTTTCTTCTGACGATAATGGAAACATTTGATTTCTGTTTGTTTTAAATTTATTTTTTCTTTGTTAATGTTAATACTGTATCTGTTAATTTGATATTTGCAAATATTTGTTATTGTTTAGTTTAATTTAATAATGAATTATGCATTTTTTGTGTTAGGTTTTGTATTATATTCGGAGAAAAATATTTATGTTAAAAGAAGTTTTATTATAAATAATAATAAAACTAAAACTGTTTTAAATTAATAAAAAAAAACATAAATAAAAAATAAAACCAATAAAAAAAACCAAAAACAAACCTTTTAATTGGCTTTTTTAACCACATTTTAAAGGTAAGTTTCTAAGTTCCTTTGACAAAAACAAAACCGATGCAAAACAAACATTTTAACTCACATTTTATATAGGTTTGTACATTTTATTAATTTTCTATCGGACTTCATTCCCTGCATAAAATATATACATATCTACATATTTGCATTAAGGTATGTTGCTTAGAAATTAAGATTTCCTCCCTTTAAAATTGCTGTTTTCCTGAATTTCCCGAGGAATTCCATATAGTATTATATATCAAAATAAAGGTCTGAAACTCCTCTTTGCACTACTGAAAGCCAATTTTAGTTTTAAGCCTCCATTGTCAATTTGTATGTCAATTATGACATTTTTTGTAATTTCACCCTTAGGAATTTTCACAGAGTTTCAAATTGCTTTTATTCTAAATTTTCCCTGGAAACCCATATGGAATGACATATGAAAAAAAGGGCTTGAAAGGCTTCTTAAAGTCGCTGAAAACAAAATTAATTTTAACCGTTTGGTTAGGTGCGGGTGCATAACTTCACGGGTCATAACTTCACATGGGTCATAATTTCACCTCTAGTGAGTTATAATTTCACTTTCTTCGGGTGAAGTTGTGTCCCATCTAAGGTGGGAATTAGCTTCACTTTTTTGTGGGCCAGAATTTCACTTCTGTGTGAAGTTATGTCCCATTCAAATTGGGATATAATTTCACTTTTTACAACAATTGCAAGAAATTATCATTTTGTATTATTTACTTATACATAATTTGTCTACCAAAAACTGCATTACTGTGGCGCGATTTTGTATTATTTTCAGAGTCTTGAAAACTGAATTTCCGAACTACTAACTAACTACAGCTATAAAAAAGTCTAATTAATAACCATTCATTTTCAAAGCTGTTGCCGTTTTCTTTAATTTGGAAAAGCAACCACCACAAATCTTGTAATGAATACTAGTGTCTGGCAAGCAGGTGCTGCAGTGCAATGATTCATTTCGAGCATGATGACGATCTGTAACATTCAAATTCGATTTGTTTTGATTGGGAGTGAAGCGAGCGGAAAAAATTTTGCCCAAAAGAGAATCAATTTGGGGTGTGAAAATAAAAAAATTCGCGCGAATTTTTTTATTTTCACACCCCAAATTGATTCTCTTTTGGGCAAAATTTTTTCCGCTCGCTTCGCTCGCTGGCAATTGTACCTGCTACATTTGTTGGTTGAAGCTCCAAATTCGTAATACCATTTTCTAAAACTTTTAAGACTGATAGTATTGAAAAACTCAATAATGAATACATTTCACTGAACATCCCGTCAATAAAAATGTCTTTCCGAAGGAGCTGTTAATGTCATTGAAACAGCTCAGTTAGTTTAGATGACAAAAAGGTGCAATAAGATGAAACTGGATTTAAGTACAGTTTGCTTGCCTTACTCTCACCTTACCGAATACCAAAGTTTAGAAGATCGTTTGCATTGGAAAAAGTTTCCTTTACGTCACATAGACTTAGAGAATGCGGTATATTTCAACCGTTATGCACTGAAAACACATTGAAAATATGTATTGTTTTAGAAAATGTTTAAAACTTAACGCGAACGTCAGAAACCCCGAATTTAATGTCTGGACTTATGACCCATCATAGTTGGTTAGTAGTCCCAAAATAAAATTCGGCACTTATAACCCACCATAGTGGGTCATTAGTCCCAAAAACCATTTTCGGGACTTCTGATTTCGGGACCAGGTTATCTGCGCCGTAGAATGACTAAATAGGTGGGAAATAATTTCACCCAAATTTCAGGTGAAATTATTGCTCACCTAAGGTGGGAAACAATTTCACCCGAAAAAAGTGAAATTATAGCCCACTAGAGGTGAAATTATGACCCATGTGAAGTTATGACCTGTGAAGTTATGCACCCGCACCTTTGGTTACTGAGTTATGTGGTCAAACGTAATTTTAATGAAAGATGCCGTTAAATCCAAATTATCATTTTAGATATTCAAACTTACATATTTATATAGGTTTTGGAATTTTATTATTATTGTACATACGTAAGGCTTTCTATTCCTATATAAAACCCAAAAATTGGTAAAAAA
This sequence comes from Sphaerophoria taeniata, assembly GCA_943590905.1. Classification (NCBI taxonomy): domain Eukaryota; kingdom Metazoa; phylum Arthropoda; class Insecta; order Diptera; family Syrphidae; genus Sphaerophoria; species Sphaerophoria taeniata. Next base: position 235,878,976 of record OX016540.1, on the reverse strand, counting down.
AATAATCAAGTTATGAATGTTTTAGTGAAAACTTGTATTTTTTTGTATTGTGCATTTTTTTCATTGTAGTAGGGTTGCCGAGTGGTTTGCCCCGGCTTAGACAAGGCAACCCTATATATTCGTAAAGAGTACATTCAGACCTTGAATTTGGTACCAAATTTAGGTTAAAAATCAGTGGCTTCTGAGGCGGTTGCCGACCGCTTCGCCCCGGTTTGAGCTAGGCAACCCATAATATTCTGTTTCGTCTCGTCGAGCTCTATAGTTGGACACTAATTTTATCCATATCCCTGTTGGTTTATTTTTTGGCCAAAAAACGCACCATCAGTGTGCCCTTTAACCCCTTATGCCCAGGACTTTGACAGGCAACCCTGGTGCGCTGTCTTTGTCTCCAAAAACTCTATCTAATAATGGGTACAAAATCCATATCCCTATGGGTTTTGTAAAATGACGGTCGCCTCTTGGACTATTAGTTCATTTTTTGGTTTTGATCACTACGATTTCTTTTTTTTACAAAAAAATTGGTTTAAAGGTTGAAAAAACACGCTTGTGACGAACCAAACTTTTTATTATTTTTTTCAATTGAGTTGTTTGAATGAATAGTTTTTGAAAATTAATTTTCATACTTACTCAAAATTTTGAAATTTATTGCCCTTTTTCACGCAAAAATAATACTTAATTTTTTCCTAGTATTCAATTCCTAGACCCCCTTCCCTTCCACGATTTTTTTCTTGTCTCGACCACACATTGGCAATACATTCGTGAATTACCGCTATTCCTGTTGTATAGAAAGAAACAAAACATCATTTTTTAGGGTTCCGTACACAGAGTGTAAACGAAACCCTTATAACAAAACCTTCGTTTTCTGTTCATTCGTCTTTCATTTCACAAGCGGTTTCTTCGAATCTGCTAAGCCGATTGCAATGAAATTCGGTACCTACACATATTTTAGTATTCAGTAGTAATCTAAAAATGTTCATGTTTTTAAGATAAATAGTTTCGAAGTTATTAAAGAAATAGGAAAAAACACGAACAAATTTGCCTTTAAGATCAGTTCGTTTTTCTTTTATTCGTCTTTCGCAAGCGATATCTTAGAATCTGATAAGTTGATTGCAATTAAATTTGGTACACATTTTCTAGAGTACAAGTGATCCGAAATTGTTGCTACCAGATTTTTAAGATACACAGTGTCGAAGTCATTGAAGGAAATAGGCAGAAAAACTATTCAAATTATTTTCCAAGAAAATGTTTGGTTTTATATCTTAATCCTTGTATAAAATATTCTTCAAAACTTAAAAAAAGTAGGGTCGGATAATCGAGTACGGAACCCTTCTCGAGCGAGTTTATCTCGCACTTCTCCACTTTTTTTTTACTAATATGCATGACATTAATTCACCTTTCTCCAATGCATATAATAAATTTTAACCAGGACTCCTGAGCCCTTTGATGATGGAGTTTGAGACCCACGGCTCCTGTATCAAGACGATGTCTTCCTTTTTCAAGTACCTTCAGTTGTATAAAAATCATGTCGATTACCTTTCTAATCTAATTGCTTTGGGGCTGAAAGACTGGAAATCAAAGGCCCAGATAACGAAAAACAGGAAAGCACTTTCCCGCAGTACATTTAGCCGCACAAAATCACCCGGAAAAAGTCCTATACCTATCTTTTTTCATGAGAATCTACTCCTCTCTATCACTCAAAGTTATGAGAATTAAGGAGATTCAAATCTGGTATACTTTTCGATTTTTCTAACAGCCCTGAATTAGACCACAAACTCTTTCAAAAGCCTAATTTTTATTAGACACTAAATGATGAGAATCATGGAGAACGAAGCAAAATAATTACAAAGCGTTTGCTTTTGTTGGAAATTGTAAGGCTTAACTTTGAATTAAGTAAGCAGCTTTTACTGTGTTTGTTTTAAGGAAGTTTAGAATTTTGTATAAATTGGCGCAGGGACATAAGTCCCAGGGACATAAGTCCCAAATTTATTTTTTGGGTCTTATGTCCCACCTCAGTGGGACATAACACCCAAATTGAGTTTGGGATTTAAGTCCCACCCAAGTGGGTCATAAGGCCCAAAAAAAAAAGTTGGGCCTTATGTCCCACATTTAACGTACATGTATGATAGCTTGATTCTGTGCCAACTATTTGGCTGACTTCCTTCACAGTCAAACTTTGATTGACTCCAGAAGCACAGATTCTCGCTTTTATACAATTTTCACCTGACTTTTCAGACAAATTATTTCTTCATAGTTCATCGATCATTTTCAACTGTATAAACAGAGTAAATTAGCACAAAGTACTTTTCATCTATAACATGTATGTATTGCTTAACGATAAAACTAGTAGTATTTTAATGCCGGAAAAGAAACTTAAGTACTTAGGAAAATCTGCACCTGGTTCAAACCAGTTTTTTTAATATCTTCTAAAGCACCCTTTGTGTTTGAAATTAATGGCACTGGTACTTAAAATTTTGAGAAAAAATTCTGCATATATTCAAACCTTTTAATAGCATGAATCAAAGTTATAAGATTTTAGACAAGTATACAAATTTTGATAACACAAATATATGCATATGTATGCATCAAACTTATTTTTTGAAAATATGAGAACAGAAACTTGCATATAAAATTTAAGTTTTAGAGACTTTATAAAATTAAAGCCCAAAAATCGCGCGAATCAACCGAAAGTCGGAATGATTGATTTGTATATGGCAATGCTTTTATTGATTTTGTTCGGGCCTTAAGGGGCCGACCCATAGAATCCGTCAATCCGTCAGCGTCAATGCGTGCGTTGCTGCCAACGTATTTGCCGGATTGAACCGTCCCATAGAATACGTTGTATAATTTGACAGTCTCATTTACTTGGTGTAAAAATAATTCACAAAACTGCAAATCCGAACAAAAAATTTCAAATTAAAATATGAAAATCATGTCAAAATTATTTTTTTGCACAATATTTTCATAATCCATTGCTTTTCCTTGTTGCTGTGGGAACACATTGAATTGACTGCTCGTCAAATTTATTTGTCAACGGAGCAACGGACACAAAAAGTAGAAAGTTAACGAACTCTATCCGTGCGTCGTATCCGTCACATGCGTTGCTTATGGGACGAGTTTCATAAGAACGTGTGTATTCTATTGTGCTGTCGGATTCTATGGGTCGGCCCCTTTATGATTATAATTTGTTTCTTTCGTAGCGGCGAGCTTTACGTTCGGAACTTTTCTACGAGGAACTCTGTGATAGGGGTGAATATAATTCTCAATAACCATCTCAATGCTCTTTTAAAATCGATAATCGACTTCATGTTTTCAAAACTAATCAAAATGCAATACATGAAAATACCTACAGATACAGAGTCGAATGAGCTTTTAACGTGCGACTGAATTAAAATTTCTACTAACTAGCCTCAATGGAGAAATACATAAAATATGGTCACCATAATGTGTGGGCATCTAACATAGCAAATAATAGCAATAGTATGAAGCCAGAGGCAGCAACATATCAAATTTCCTGATGTATTTTCTTTCAAGACATTAAAGAACGGACACAGAACAGCAGCAAAAGTGTGAAAGAAAAACATTTGCATATCGTGTACCGCAAGAATATATAAAGGAAAACCGGATTAAGTGCTTTGTTGCATGTCCTTTTGGCATTTTCTTTGCATTGGCCCCCTCCTGCTCTAGCTCTGCCACACAAAATTATGGGTAGGTGTTGTAATAAATAATCCTTGTACAATCCTTATGAAAGATACCACCTTCAGACATAAATAGCTGCGGATGTATAGTCGTACACCTCCTCGATTCGAATATTGTAAGCATCAATTTAAACAACTTGTCAGAGCGCCACTTTTGAGCGATGATTAACGCGCCGCGCCGACAACGACGAATTCGAGGTTGAGTATAGAACTCGTCCCTTCTTGGTTGATTTAGTCCAGCCCAACTTTGTATCATATCTATTATAAACGTTGTTGCTTTGTGAATATTAATTGCACTAGATACTAGAATGGGCGCGTGAATAAAACATTTTCAAATAAAATTAATATTCTTTTGTATTTTCGAGCGTTTTCCTGCTTTCCTCGGCTATTCAGGAGTTGTCTTAACTCCTTTAAGTGCTCGGCTTGGGTTACCTGTATTTTGAGTTAGTGTGGGTTACCGGAACGGATCGGCCGGTTCAAGGAAAATAATATTTTCTTTTTTATTTATTAAATGTTTTAAAGTTATTCGAAAGCGACACGCGATGGAAAGTGTACCTATACCAAAATTATTTTTTTACTTCGTCCGGCTTTGTATAAAATTGAAGGGTGGAGTTTTCGGAGTGTTTGATTAAAAGTGAAGCTTGTTCCGGTACCCATGACGGAAAAACATATTTGAGCTATTAAGAAACAAACGATACCACATTATTTATATTGCAAAGGACAGAGAAAAGGGAAGGAAAAAATCTTTATACATATTTATTTAAAAACAGCTGTACCCTGCCACGCTTTGCAGTGGCACATTGTGATTGAATGGTTGAAAAATGAGAAACAAAACAAAGAATACATATCATAATATATACTATATAGGTACATATCAGTTTAATTTTGCAATACTTGTGGATATACAATATTTTTTTGTTTTTCCGCTGTCTGCGTAGATATAAAGACTATCTGGTTTGCCGACTCGGGAACACGCAACATACAGTTGTCCATGTGAAAAGCAATCCGCATCTAAATCTAAACCACACAATTCTAAAGATTGACTTTGAGCTTTATTGGTTGTGATTGCAAATGCCAATCGAATTGGGAATTGCAATCTTTTAAATTGAAATGGTGTATCGGTCGGGATCATGGGTATTCGAGGAATAAGGGCATCTTCACCTTTAAAAGGCCCCGTTAAATGTGGCATTAAGAAATACATTCAGTCCTTAATTTTCAACTTCCTACTCCTACTTTTTAAGAGCCACTTCTTACACAGTTTTCATGAAAATTTCGTCGATTATTATTATTGTTTGTACATTGATCGCAGTAGTGATAGTGACATTAAAGCTTATTATTGTGAAAGGGAGGATAAATAATAAAAGATAAATAAACATGTTCATACTATATACTGTTTGTCATCATTAAAACAGCAAACAATGCCATATTACTGCCTTTATTCACATACTTGCAAATATATTTGATGCTCTTCACTGAACAACAACAACAAACTATACATTAATATGAGCTTGGAATGTTTTGCTCAGTAGAGGTAAATAAGGCACCACCCAACGATTATCAATGTCAATATCGATGTTTTTGGCACTTTTCGTAAATGATTGTCCGCAATTATCAGAATTCCTTGGACGATATATTGGATATCCGCCAACATTTGTGATCGTATCGTTAGTAAAATCTTTAGGAAATCCTTTGGTACATTTTCCATCTGCCGTACACGGCGATAAATTATTGAAATTACCGCATGGGTCATGAATCATGTTAGTTGTAACCGACCCCTATGTTTTGATAGCATTTTATATTTTTCAACCCTATGCAAATCCGTTGAGGACTCACTACTTTTGTACCAGTGGCACCAAATGCTTAGGACCAGGGTACCGGGTAGTGGGGAAACGGGGTAGTCGGTAGCGGGTAGTGGGTAGCAATTACTGGTGTAGCGGGTAGCGTTTATAAGTATTGGGTAACGGGTAGTGGGGTAGCGGGTAACAGGGTAACTGGGCATAATGGGGTAACGGGTAGACGGCAGTGGAGAAACGGGTAGAGGCTAGCGGGTGGTATGGTAGCGGGCTACAAAGGTCTAAGTTCTTTTTTATATCGATTGAGGCAGTACAAAGTCTGTCGGGTCAGCTAGTATATGTATAAGATTTGAATTCCTCTTACCAAAGAATTAAGAAAAATAAGACCCAGAATCAGAAATTCATCTCATTTCACAGTTATAAAACTAAAAACCCAAGCAGGCTATGATTTTTGATGAAGAAAACAAAAAGAAAAAAATTGAAAGAAAATTCTATTTTTGTATGTAAATCATAGCCGATGTTTACGTTTAGTAAATGTAACAAAAATGTAAATGTAAAAAAAAACATGTCATGTAGCTACATACATATATCTTTGCTTCCCTTATTAGCAAAACAAAAACTTGGTCCAGATAGAAGACTAGTATTTCTTGAATGCTATACCATTCCAGATGGATTAGTTTCACCTTTCACCATTTCAGAAAAAAGTACCTACAAAACTACCTATGCTTGTAAGAATGTCTGGGGAGATATGATTGCCCAGGGCATCAACAGGTACTTTTTTTATTTTAAGTCAAAAAGAAAGAACAAAATTATTGTTGTTGAATGTACATACACATGTAGAATTGTAGATATTTATATGTGAAAAATAATCAAATTGAAAAAATAAGTTGGATTAGATACATACATATTACTAGCTGACCCCGCGAATCTCATCTCGCCTTCTTTCAGTTCAACTCGAGAATAGTAATGTAACGCAGATTTTATCAAAATACAAGGAATCGTATTTGAATCCAACACCACAGTGTGTATGAGTACCTACTTTATTTTTATTTTTTTGCTTATCATTGGTATTGTGAGTTTTAAAATTTCATATATGTAGATACTATGTTCGGCTTGGATAAATGTTTAATTAATTCAATGATCTTCAGTTTCTTATCATACACTTATTTTGTAGGTATAAGTTGTCCTCAACTTCTGGGTTAAAGACCTTAATTAAGGCTTTACTTTGATTGTGAAACAAACAAACAATATCTCTTTGTCGGGCAATGAAATGACATCGATTTTTTTGCAGTTAAGATAACTCGTAGAAATTATTCATATGATAAAACACATTTATCGGGTCAGCTAGTAGAATAAAAAGAATGCGAGATATATGCGGCGATAATTATAGCAAATGAGGCAAAGGCCGTCCGAAGATCGAAGGTTCCTATTGCTTCTTGAATCCTGCTGTGATTGTCTATTCTTTGGATTCAATCCGAGATATCTTCATCAAAGATTTCAACAACTTCACCCACCGGTCGAGTTATATTTCACAATGAAAGAGATGATCCGCTATATGTGGGAACCTGGTCGGCTTAGAGAGTCCTTAATGGAAGGAAATGAAAACAGAAATTTCACCCACTTTTACTTCGGGAGTAGTGTAGTACCCGTGGCGTAGTTGTATGTGTGTTGGCTGCTACGCAGAACGCGTGGGTTTGAATCCTGCCTGTGCCCACAAAGTTTTTATTTCATCTTTCACGGTTACTGCCTCTTGCGAATAACTGATAACACTTCCAAGAGTATTAATCTGTCATGGAAAAGTGCTTCTCACTTTGCCGTTCGGAATCAGCGTTAAATTGTAGGTCCCCTCAAATCTTCCCATGCACTCAGAGAATTGTTGATGAGTGTAAGCCACTTAGGCTGTGGCTCTTCAAGAGCTGCTGTCGTGCCACTATATTTATTTGTTTTTTTTTTTTTTACTTCGGGGAAGATGAAATATGTTCTGAAATGAAATATGTTCTCGAACAGTCTTGGTAGTGGCTCGGCGTTTAATCGATACCATCGATGGAATCATCGAAAAGACATCGGTTTTTGAAAAAGGATACAAAAATATTCTCAATAAATATTTTCGAAAACAGCATAAAACAGAATAAAATTTTCTTAAACCTTTATTGAAAATGGTCACCTTATTCGGTGTGTAGTGTGTGCTCTCTCAATTTCATACAACATGTTCGTTTACCTCCCTTAATGTTCCTTAAAAATAAACCTCGATTGTAGGAGTACTCTGGTCCTTCCACCTTTTGATTGTTCCTTTTTGAGCTCGAAGCAAATTAATTATGTAAACAGTTTTTCATTTTGTTTGACTTGAAATTTTACTCCATCACAACTCACGCTGCTTTCTGAACAATGGTCTAGCGGCCTCCATTAAGTGAAAGGATTGGCCGTTTTCTAATATACTTAGGTTTATTTTTAAACTCTACACGTACGTCCGTGCGTGCATCGTCTTTGTTTAATGTAGGAAATTACTGTTATTCCTTCAAACGGATTCGGTATTGATTTTTCGAGCACTCCGAAGAAGTAGAGGCAGAAGTTTATAGAAGGCAACGCGGAAGGATAGAATACCATGCAATTTCTTTTTGTTTAAAATTCATGACCTATTTGAAATGCATTGGTTTGCAGGATAATTTGGATTGGATTGTGAGCATGAGGATAACAAACATCGCTATTTAAGGGGGAGTTTTATAAATACGGAAAACAATCAGGAAAAACAATTCAATTATGTTCAATCAGAGCTATGTATATTTGCTGGTCTATTTGCAGTTATTATAGAATTTTCGTTTGTATTGACGATTATGAATGAGTTGACGAAGAAATCCCGACACTGATTGAATTTGTGATTGAATCGGTAATGGAATATACTCGTAAATTACCCATTTTGTTTATGACAGATTTCTTAAAGCTCATCAATGTTTAAAAAAAACGCAATTTTGATATATTGTTTTTAATTTTAAAAGATTTATTTTTTTTTTAATTGAAATTTAAATAATTATAATCTATATTACACACACATTCACAAATTGCTCTCAATATTGCTTAAAAATTAATAGGATATTTTTTTTTTATTATTATGTTAAAATTAAATTAAGTTTATTTAAGTTACATAAGTTTTTTTTGTTTTGAAAATTATTTATGAAATAAATAAAATCTTAAATTAGAGAAAATATAGGTAGGTATTTGTTATTTCATTTACAGTAATGTGTATACTTTTATTTAAATACATAAGAAGGTTTTTATTTTGGCACATCTATATACTTTGAAAGTTTCATGCGGTGTTTTAAGAGGCATTTTTAATCGAAAATATTTCTACAAATTTATTTATTTAAAGGCTCTACAGGTGTAGTGGGGCTTCAGAATAAAAAAAAAGAAAAAAAAGTTTCCGATTTTTTCATTATACCTATTTCAATATTTGAATCAACGTTAATGGTCAGATAGACAAATGATTTCCGAATTGCAATGCTACATTTTGGTTTTTTGAACTAAGACTAAGAGTTATTCGCGTAACATGCACAAATAACGGATAGCTATCTGAAAATTTGAGGAGTTCATGATTCATATGATGTTCATTATCTATTGGAGAAGCAGAAAAAATATTTTCCGTTGTCTTGGGAAGACGTTACAGTTATTGCCTAACGAAATAGGATTCTCTTCTCACTTATTTTGAGCGGCAAGCACCCCGGGCGCCAAATCTAATAACCATTAAATCGTTCTCGACTAAGACTAACATTGTACTCTTCAAAACTTCACATATTCCCTCTCAAAGGAAACGAACCGGGAAAACTACTTTACAGAATTTAAGGATGATAAACTTAGACAAATGAAATTTTAAATGAAATATCATATGAACAAAGTGGTAAGACTTTAAAAGAGGATTGTCAAAAATGCAATCGAAATAGGTTCAAGCACAACAACGAAATTGTAACAAGCAGCAAATTAAGTGCTGCCACCACGGTTAGCTCGGCGAGGGGTGAGTTCGTCAAGAAGCATTGATAAAACGACAAATCGATTGATCGAAAGTTTAATACGACGTATCTACATACATATGATTTCAATATCAAATTGATGTATAAATCCGTTAGTGTTGGCCAAATCTTTTTTCACGAAAATAGAATAAAAATAATGACTTCAGCAAATTTTTTTTTTATTGCAAACCTTTTGGAAGAGGACGGCAGAGAAAGAAAAGATCCAAATATTCAAAGTTATTTCTGAAATAAAAAGAACATGCTTTGTACTTTATTTTTGAAATTTTATTAAGGCCTGGAAATTTTGCACGACCAAGGGCGAAAAACCCAGTTTCTTTTCGAAATAAGAATTTAAGAACAATTTTTCACTTTACCTCGGAGGTCAGCTATCCTAGATCAGCCATTGATAGATGTAATGATTTCTGATGACGCGTTGACAATTTTTGTTTGACTACGGTCCAATATATTTTGAACTATTCAACGGAATTTAATGTGTAATTGTACCGGAATTATTTTAAGTTTTACTAGTGTAATAGCCTACAATGGCTAACAAAAGCTGTTGGTTAATCTGTTTATAAGTATATGAAAATAGATCTATCCATCTATCTTAATATTTGTTTGAATGTCTGCCATTAACACAAATCGTCCAACTGACGTCCAATTTAGAGTTAATAAATTTAGTCAGTGAACGAAAGTTTTCGGAAAACCCAACAAAAAAAGAGGTTGGGACATTCGAAAAATCGAAAATTTGCCGTAAGTGATTTGTTTCCTACGAGATTTTGGGTGCAATTGGTCCGGAATTGCCTTACGAATTTAGAAAAAAACAGAAACTGCATATCTAATAGATAACTCGTAAAATTTCAAATAACGAGCGAAAATTTTCTACTTTGGACGATTAAAGTATCCGGTTGTTGCGATTTTTTTGTTTTTAATAGGTAGGCTTGAGCAATTAACTATCCCTCAATCTTGAATTTGATACCATTCAAGTGCATATTATATGGAAAACTCTGTATTTTTCTATCATCTGAATGACTGCATGTGCTGTTGTCTGCTGTGGTGTTCGCGGTCGAAGCAGTGGGACGTTTCATAGTACAAAATAGGAAACGGAACTATTTTATTGTTACTTTAAATGATAAGCTATCCCAAATAAATGTTAATATAAAAGTTAAAAAAGCAATAAAATTGTTTGCAGTTGTTTATTGGACTACAAGTTATAGTAGGCACGTGAACTTTCCATTTAATTCGTTTTTATACCTATAGCTTTAATTTTATTGTGATGTTAAATTTCATTAGTCTATTTGAGGTTGTAAACTCTAATTGATGTAAATAAATAAATAAATATATTTCGCGTGTTGAATGAAATAAAATTAATGATGGCAAACACTAATGGTACAGCTGTTTTTAATAAAAAGAAATGTAAGGGAGATTTTGTTAGTGTTTTTTTTTCATGGCGACTTTAGTTTAATTTCAAATATTAAGTTGAGTTTTTTTAAAAAAGGTCAAAAAATGTCTCTCTTTGTTTTATGGTAAGCATTGTGTAAAAAAACTTAAATCTCGAACAAAATCTTAAGCAACTTTGCGCTTTTTTCAAAAATTGATATTTTTTAATTCAATTGCGATCATCAAGCTTAATTTAATGGGCTGATAAAGGGCGCACGGTCATAAGTCCACGGATCGAAAGTCCACAAATCAATAATGGAGTTTTATTTTTACCCACCATAGTGGGTAAAAAATCCACAAAAAATGCGTGTGAACTTCTGACCCAAACTGATTTTCTTATTTTTGTAAGAAAAACAGAAAAAATACAACTTTGTTGGTGATTTATAATATAATTATATATATTATATCAAAAATATATGAAAGGAACCAACTGTTGATCGCTTTGTCGCACGAATTTTTTTTTTCACACCCCAAATTGATTATCTTATAGGCTAGTTTTTGATCGCTCGCTTCACTCGAAATCAAACCAAATCGATCTTGAATGTTCCGAATCGGCATCATCCTCAGTAGAAAGTGAATAACGATGCTCAAAATAAATCATTGAAATGCAGCATCTGTATTCAAAACCCTTGTATGCATCACAAGATGTATAGTGATCGCTTTTCTTAATTAATTAAACGCGCACAGTGAATTCCTCTGTAAAAAAGAAGAATTTGAAATTCTTTTATGAATTATACAAAGGTCTTATCTTTTCCCTTTTTATTTTTGAATTTATTGAAACCTAAAAATTCAGTTATTTTCGTATTTCTTGTGAAAAAGAAAGAAAAATAAATTTGTGTTGGTTTCTTATGGACTTTTGGTCCGTGGACTTATGATTCTGCGCCTTGATTGTGCACATCCCAAGAAAGTTTCAATCATTTCAAAAAAAAAATTTAGCAACTTGTTAGCTTAGAAGAGCTTAATGACGGTTAAAATGAGAAGTTTTAAGAAATTTTGAGGCTTTTTTTTTTTGGCTTAGTTTAAAGCAAGTAGTGTCCGTGGCCAAGTGATTATTGTTAAACATTGATTCCTAACAATACTAAACTTTATATTATATGTTGTAGGTACCTTATTATAATTTACTTTACTTGATTTCTAAATTAAAGTTTTAGATAAATAAGTTTTATTTGATTTTGTAATTTATATTTTTTACATTCATTCAAATACTCCCAATAAATATTAATAAACTTTGTTCATAAGAAGATTATTGCACTGGCAACCTTCATAAGATTTAATGGGCCCAGGACAAAAAACTTCTATTGAATTAAAGAATTATTATTGAAAAATTGCATTGCAAAAGAAAGGAATTGAATTGAATTGAAAGAAGACAATATTTCAAGATCAGAACTGAAAATGGCTGGGTTTATTTTAAGTTCCTCGCGAATGGAATTACTATCAAAAGATTATTACGATACTTGGAGAATGCAAGTTGAAGCACTACTCGTTAAAAATGATTTGGGGCATTACTAAAACCAACTGAAGGCAATCCTGTGATTGCAGAATGGTGCAAGAACGATCGTAAGGCCAAAGCTGATCTCATTTTATCAATTCATCCTTCAGAATTGAGAAAATTCGGGGATGTGAAACATAACGTTCTCTATAACTCAAAATAAAGTCGATTTATGCCTCAAAAGGTCCGGCTAGGAAGGCAACACTCCTGAAACAGTTTGTCATTCAAAAGTTTGGTGATAACGTCGATGTAAAGGAGCATTTGGCAAAATATTTTGATGAGGTTGATAAGCTGGAAACTATGGAAGTGAACATTAATGGTGACTTATTGTCAATAATGCTGCTTTATAGTCTTCCATCTTATCAGTTATGTGCGTTGGCTGCTAAGCAGAACGTTGTGCGTTCGAATCATAATCGTGCCCATAAAGTTTTTATTTCATCCTTCACGGGAACTGCCTCTTGCGAAGAACTGACAAAACTTCCAAGAGTATCAACATGTCATGAAAAAAAGTGCTCCTCAACTTTGCCATTCCGAATCGGCGTTAAGTTGTAGGTCCCCTCAATTCTTCACACGCACTCAGAGAATTGTTGATGAGAGGTTTATGGAAGCTAAGCAACTATGGCTTAATATTCATATATGTCCCTACCAGCCGGATATTTAAATACCGTAAGTTATATTAAACTTCGTTTTTTAGACATTATTTGCCGTTTAGAATTCTTAAGATAATGAAGTTAAGATGCTTTTGATGAACGAGCGCTATTTTTGAGTTCACTTGAAGAATCATTTAAAATTCTTAAATAAACTTTTTTGTGTTTAGTGTAGCGACCTTAGGTATTCACCGGGAACTTGCAAAGGAAACCCTCAGAAAAGTTTGTAGGAACACAGCCAACGAACTAAAAAACTATACCTACATGTTCAGCAACTCGTGTTGCAACACACAGCAGATGAGTTACACTATGCTTTAAAATTGACGACTTCTGCGTCGAGGTCTTTAAAAAAAAATCAAGCTGTCTTGTCTTTGAATAGCTTGGGATTGGCAACGAGGAAATAGGCTTCGTTTACATCTATTATCAAGAAAGTAAGTAAGAACTGTTTTCCAAGCCTTGAGTGAAGACAAGGCATTCAAGGAAATCCATTTTTCGATTATCATGAAACAATATCGTTTCAACCTCATGGTTTTCATCCATCATGAAAACAATAATACATTTTTTCAGGCAGCATCGTCTGACAAATGAGGACTTGCTTAACGTAACCTAATCAACGTCAAAGGTATCCTGAAAACGGTGTCACCTGGACGAAATCTAAATATAAGTATAAGGTCTTAGGCATTTTACTTTAACACTTTTTAAAAGTACAAAATATAAAATAGTTGATCTGGTTATAACCTTTGTTACGTTTTGAACTTTTACATTAGTTTTGGGTTCCAATCCTACTCGTGTCCATAAAAGTTTTTATTTTATCTTTAACGGGTACTACCTCTTGCGAAAAACTGACAAAACTACCAAGAGTATCAATCTGTCATGAAAAAAAGCTTATCAAATATCAGCAGAAGAACAACATTTGGCTATTTATATATGTGTAAATTCGAGAATTTTGGTAGGAAAAGGAACAGTACTAATTTCTTGAAATTTATTGCACTGCTGAAACTGAAAAGAAAAGAAATTTGACGAGACGATAGAATTAAAACCGATAAAGATCTCGTAAACGATTTTCTAAGTAAAATTCTTATGGCCTTTGAATAGTAAACGAACTCTTGAAGGAGGTTGTTTAAAGCAAATAAATTTCTTACGAGCAACACTACCTCATGCTGTGCAGATTTTAAGAATGTCAGTTGTTAGATTTCACTGATTGACAAGGACTGACCTTTTACATTTTTTATCCATGGTTAATATTTAATATATCGATAGCTTCTTTTCCATTTTAATCTTTGAAATTGAATCGTGTTAAACTCTAAACTGAATTACATGACCAATATTTGATGCATTTAATTCAATAGGACCTTGACTGCTAAATTTGGAAGGGAAAAAATTTATTGAACTTTAAATAAAACTTGACGTTGTTTATCAATCTTCAAAATATACCTAACAAGGTATTGAAAGAGTGCCTATGCCTACTTAGGTACCGCAAAGTCAGTCAATACTGTTTATTTAAGTTAAATTTAAATGGGCAGCAGTTGTTATGGGACAACTTTCAAGAATTCTGTTTTTAAACGAATTCCTTCAACAATAAAGATAACAAAAATTCCATGAATCTACTCTCGTAGGTAAAAAAAACAAGTTCCAAATCTAGTTATGCAAAATTTAAGCAAATATTTGAGCTTGACTGCATTAAAATCTCAATAAACAATTAGTCAATGTTAAACGCTACCACATTACACCGAGTCGCTTATGAGATAGAAACTCAATTCAAACGATTAGAAGCCTTTTTCGAACAACTCTATCTTCCTACTCACACAAATTTCTACAACTGCACACGTCTCGAAAGCAATTTAAAAGTCTTAAATTAATTCTAAACTTATTTACATACTCAATTATACCTATCACTAGACAGATAATTACAAGTTTCAACTTAACCTCATCTTCCTACACAGTTCTTAGTCCAGCATTTATTCGATGATTCAGCTCGGCTGCATGATGTGGCATTGCAGCAATGTTTGATGGATAATACGCTCCCGACGCTGGATTAAATCCGCCCAGTGGTGTCGTTATCATTAGAAGCGGGTGCATTGGCAGGTCATATCCCAGCGAGACCGGATTCGGTCCAGGATAATGCAGGAAAGGAATGTTGCCAGCGTTTATCGTGTGCAATGGTGGTAGGGGCACATGTCGCTGGGAGAACCTCTCATCGTCTTCGGGCCGATCGTCCACCGAAATGTCATCGACCGAAATTATCGAATCCTTGTCGGGCGTAATGAGGCTCTCTATTGTAAAAGCCCTCTTCGGTCGGTCATGGATCAGAGTTGTCGTTTGGAGCGGGGAGATCGGTCGAATTGGAGGCGAGGAACTGATCATCGGTGGCAGTCGCTGCATGTACATGCCGTGATCCGCATTCATGGGTGGCGGACACATTGGTGCTGGGGCAGCATTGGTCGTGAAGAAGAAGCGATTCAAATTCGCCAGTGCTGCCAGTTCCTCATTGAGGAGGTCTTTGTCGTTTTTGTGTAGTTTGAAACGCTTTCGCCGACGCAGCAAACTGCCATTTTCGAACATGTCAAACGCTTGGGGGTGCAGTGCCCAATAGGCACCCTTGCCTGGTCGGTCAGGCCTGCGAGGAACTTTGATAAAACAGTCGTTAAAGCTTAAATTATGTCGCAGTGAATTCTGCCATCGTTGGGTATTTTTTCGATAGTACGGAAACCGGTCCGTTATGAATTTATAAATATCACTAAGTGGGAGCATTTTTTCGGGCGAACTCCAGATGGCCATAGCGGTAAGCGATATATACGAATAGGGTGGTTTTTGGTCGCCATAGGAATCACGCGACGGTCGCGGCATTTTTGTCACTTCTTGTCACTTTTGACACACAGTTCTATAATGAGCGGTATTGTTTCAAATTTCGTAGCGCGAGCAATATTTTGTCAAAAAATTGTCAACCGCCACCGAAAGACTGGTTTTCTAAGTGCGACCGTGTAAACAACACTAACCACCGAATAGCGGGCACAGGACACAAAGAGGTGCTCCGACACTCATCAAAATCACCATCACCATTGTCGCCATTGCGATTGCGATTGTGTTCGTCTATTTTTCATCGAGCGTCAAAACATCGCATCCGTTGGCGTTGCAACAGAAAAACCACCAAAACGAAAAATATCACAAATCACACACAAAAAAATGCAAGAAACAAATTAACTACCGAAAGCACAATGTACACACTTCGTGCTGGCTCTGCGCTCTTTGCTCTTTCGCTTCGTAACGCGTTTGATTTTTTTTTTTTTTGTTCTTTCGAAGGTATCCAACTCTCGCGCAAGAAGGTGTTGAAATATAAAATTACTGATCGTTGATGATTTTCGGCGGTGCCCCAATACCTCGTTAGGGATCCCTAAATGATGGTATGGGTACGGTGCTCTATCTCTCTCACCCAACAGGGTTTCCCCCAACACACAGGGCTCGCTTTTGTTTTAGATTCTCGTTTTTTTGTTTACCGTCGGTTTACGGCGACAACAACGGCGGCGATTTGCGGTGCCATCTGTGTGCAAGCTTTGCGCTCGCTAATCAAACTGTGTGCACAGGGATGGAAGAGGAATATAAACAACAACCTCCCCCTGACGAGGCGCGAAATAACAAATAAGAAAATCACTACGTTCCGTTTGTGTGTGTTTGTGCCTTTGTAAACAATAAACAACGCAAACACAAACAAAATATTTTTCTGTGTTGCTATAAAACCAACACTGGCTGGCAGTTTGTTTGCACACAAATGACTTCTTTTTGTTGTTCTCTTTACATGGTGCGCCAGTGTCAGTGAGAAAATTAACCCCGGTTCAGAATAAGCGCAGTGAACAATTCCAAACCGGCTTGTTAGAGGCTTGTTAGCAATCAATTTGAGGCTTCAAGAGGTGGGACACGCCCACCACTAACACTTGTTCAGTTCCGTTTTTAAACAAAACAAAATGTCTACCAACCCGTTTTTCGTGTACTCAATTCTCCATTTTTTCTTCTTCCTCTTCTTCAACTCCAACTATAGCGGAATACTCATTCCAAACAAGATGGGTGTTGCTGTTCCGTTATTGGTGGCAGACAATTGGCTGCTTGTGTCATTAAAAGTGGTAGTCAAAGCGAACGACAGAAAGAGAGGACAAATAGATACTGTTCGTGTGTGTATGTTTTGGTGCTCTCGGCAGTCAGCGTCAGCACTTTGTTTGAAAAGTTGTTTCTAAATATTTGATGAAACTGTAATAACATGGTTTTTCCTTGTTTTCCGGAGTTAATTTTGTTTTTGTTTTCTTTTTTTCTTCGAAGTTTTTTTTTTTTTTTAATTCCAAAAAAAAGAGAAGAGCACGGGTATTGAAAGAGGGCCATGTTGTTGTCTTTTGTTGGCGTTGTGTGAGTGACTGTATGTTTGTTTCATGATGGATGGTTTAACGTTTCATTTTGGGGAATTATAAATTGATGGGTGAGGGTTGTTTTTCTTTTTGGTTTTACTTGTGAAATATGTTTCTACTTTACTTGTAAACAATAAAACATGGTTATTGAATTATGACATGCACTATGCACAATGGATTTGCGCTCATTGTTTTGGGGGAGGGAAATTAAATTGTTGATTTGTGTTTTTTGTTTTGTTTTTACGTTGATTTTTTGTTATTGCGTGATTTGATTGCTTGTAGATTATATTTGCATGCAGGAGTGAGTTATTAAATGGAGTTGATAGCTAAATGTTTTTTTAGGTTTAATAGAATTTTTACATCTCTATAACTATTGAATTTAAAGTTGTAGATATTTTTTCAAAATGCACATAATCATTAATCAATAACAAAAAATTCAAAACATCCTTTTTCAATATTTTTTTTCTTTTTTTTTTGATAAAGAACATATTTTCAATGTTCAATTTTATACTTTAAAAAAAACGATCATAAGCTTAATCTTAAATCTAATTATTATTATGAGTTTTTGCTCAGACCAAGTGAAGAACTTATTCAAGTAAATTTGTGGTATATTCCTTGGAGCACTTTATGTGTTGTTTGATTCATAGATTCTACATTAATAAGAAGCTTCGGGTTCGAACAAATTTTTTCGACGTCATATAAGTAGCTAGAACAAAAATAATTGGGCCAAGGTGGCTACCCTGAGGTACACTAGAAGTAGCTTTGATTTGGTAAGATAAACACGATCTGCAAATGACGGGTGCTTTCATAAATGCATGGTTGCTTTGTTTACATGCGATCAATTGCAATCATATTAACGTCACACAAAATACTTGCGCATGTGTTTTACGCTGCATTTATGAACACTTTTTTATGATTTGCGTCATGTATCAAAAGAAACCCTGAGAAATCCTTTTTACTATATACCTGTCTCTTTCATTGAGAAAGAAATTCAAATTGCATGTGAGTTTTTATATTTGCACATTTGCGCTGCAAATATTTGCTTTTTGCTTTTATGAACATCTGACATTTGTCATTTGCATTTATGAAAAATATGCATTCGTCAGACTTTCGCAACCATGCATTTATGAAAGCACCCGACTTTATAGTTTCAATTGGTTAGAAAAGAGGGAGTCGTACGAAATCCCCAAAAGACAAAATCACCATGGGGACAAAATCTTCAACAAAAAAAAATCCAACTTGCCAATATCTCCACGACAAAATCCCCACGGAAAAAATCCCCAAAGAAAAAATACTTTTTGCTAAAATCTCCTTGAAATCTCCAAATCTCCAATATTCAGGTAAGTCTACTTACACCGTTCCTCTCACGACATGTTTTGTTTTATATTCATTCTTTATTTGTTTAAACATTAAACAAAATTCTTTTGAATTGATTTTTTTATTTATTTTGAATAAAATGAATTACATTTAAAATGAATTAAACATTTATTTCTTAAACAACCTTAACTGAATCTACACTAATATATAAAGCTGAAGAGTTTGTTTGTTTGAACGCGGTAATCTCAGAAACTACTGGTTCGAATGGTATAATTCTGTTTGTGTTGCATGGTGCCTTAATCGACTTAGACATTAGGCTACTTAACATTAAGCTGTGACCAATAGCAGCGAAGAATCTGTGGAAAATATGGAAAAAAACGGCAAAAAATATAAATTTTTCTGCGTTTTAACGCGCTTATCTCAGGAACTGCTTTATGAAATTGAACAATTTTTTTAATGTTGAATGGTGCATTTATCAAGAAAGGCTTGAAGCTATATAAAATTTAGCTGCGACCAATAGGAGCGAAGAATTTGTGAAATGTGAGAACTGAGATTTTTTTCTGAGATCTCTGAGATGGAATTATTTTGAATTCGATTTCTCACTCAGCTATTTGACGTGGCTGCATATGTGCAGCAACAATTAGTAAGGTAACCATTAAATCTCAATGATAACTGAGAATTATGTTCCACCAAATGATTTTGCCTCAGTCAAGGTGACATTGAGATCTCAGTGAGATGTTGTTAGGTGGAACTGGCCTAATAACTGCTCAAATTAGAATTTTGAGAGTTCTATTGATTTGTGAATGTGATTGATTGCACTATTTGTGCAGATTATTGTGTTTAAACAATATCATTTTATGTACTTCTCAACTAAAAAATATGCTCAATTTAAAGAAAAAAAAATTACTTAACGAAGAGATATTAGAATTATTAGGGAGAGTTAACCCAAGGGAATGCTTTAAGTATGAACAAATGAAGGGAATCATAAAAAATGCTCAAATTTTTCAAGTTCAAGTGAATTACGACCTAGGGAAAGTTGACTGCAATTCAATTTTACAATAACTTCCGAACAAAATTCCCACACGCGCATGATGCACAAGTCGAGACGATACTCTGGGCGGTGGACGAGGGAGAGGCGGACGAAGTCGCGGGCAACTGCTAGTACAATAATATCTCCAAAACAAATATGTTCAAGTAGTGAATCATGCGATTAAATCGCGCGATTTAATCGCATGATTCACTACTTGAACATATTTGTTTTGGAGATTTTGGCATGGAGATTTTGTCCATGGGGATTCTTTCTTTGGAGATTTCGCTGCTGGAGATTTCGCTGCTGGAGATTTCAGTTTGGGGATTTTGGGTTTGGGGATTTTCGTTTGGGGATTTTGGCTTGGTGAAAACGTCACCAACCCTAGAAAAGATAGGATCCAGGAGGAAATTTATTATTATAATTTATTTTAAGCAATGTTAACATTAAATTAAATAAAGCAATTAAGGCACTGACAAAAAATAAGCCATCGGCAATCGGCCTGATGGAAAATTTAAATTCTCAATCTTAAGAGTGTTCCGGACTGAAACTGAAAATGCGAATTGTTTGAAGCCCCTCCCAACTGCAGAGGAAAATTTTAAAACTAAATGCATCTTGCTTAGAGAGGGAGCCACCTTCCAATGAGAAACGTGACTTCCGCCAAACTTTAAAAGCTGTTACTAATTTTAATTTTCAAATATAAATAGATTTCGCGGTAAAAAATATCTTCTAACTTCAAAATAAAATGTATTTGGAAATTGTTAAAAAAGATAAAGGAGTCTTACTTAAATACGTAAAGGTTTCTGTTACTGAAACGCCAGATTCTAGGTACTCCTAACTCAAATGCACAAGCCCAAGAACATTGGCATTGACATTTCACAGTACTTCGCACATGAATGTAACGAACTACAGAAACATAACAGCACTGGCAACTGAGGCCATCGGCTGAGCCCAAGAACAACTTGAAACTGCTCTTCGTGAACCATCTCTTGAGATCCAAAATGTGTGCAAAAACTTCAATTACTTATATGTCAATGGAAATCCAAAATGAATTTATAGCCATTTTGGGAAACAAAGTTCGACAATACGTCATTGAACAAGTGCAAAAAGCCAAATACTACTCTATTATATTAGACAGCACTCCAGACATTTCACATTAGGACCAAACAAGCAAGGTTTTAAGTAATGTTGTAATTGAAAATCAGGAAGTTCGTGTAGTGGAATCCTTTATAGATTTCATTGAAACAAAAGATAAAACCGGCCGAAGAAATTTCTACAATGAATTTGAGCAAGCTTGAAGCAGTTGGATTTGACATAAGCAACTGTAGAGGTCAAGCGTATGATAACGCTACACTGAGAAAACTGTACTATGAGTTTTTTCAAAAAGAGTCATATTTGAAATCTATTTAGGAATGGCAAATAGAACTTGGTTTAATCCAACCTCTTATCTATTTAAATACAAGAAAAACGATTTTTTTAAGCATAGTTTATTTAAATCAAAAGGATTTATGTTTGCCTTACTTCTTGAACATGAAATTAACATAAATGAGTTTGTTTCAAATAAGAACGTATTTAAAATATCTGCAAAACAATAATATCAAACAGCCCGTATTAAGTTCAAACACACATCGATTTGAAACGATCCCGAACAATTTCAGATTTTTTGCCAAAATAAAAAAAATGGACAAATGATTTTTAATTCATACTCATAGCAACTTAAAATGAACCTAAACGAAGTAAAATCGAAGTAAAATTTAAGTAATTATAACCGCATAACTGTAAATTACTGGCGTCGTCGATGATTTTGTTGTCCTCATCTTTTCAAGATATTTTTCGTGAGAGATAGTCAGTAGTGCGTGGAAAATATAAAAAAATAGGTATAAATCGGGTGTAATAAAAAAAAGTGAACAAAAACCACAAATAAAACAATGGAATTTACTCGACTTTTTCTTCGTTATTAATCGTAAGTATTTTTTAGACAATAAGATTTTCGTTTTTCAAGCCATGTGTAATATATTCTAGAGAACGAGATCACGCAACACAGACTGATTTCTTACCCCGGAGGATACAAAGAACTTCAAGAAAAGCTGCCGATTAACAAAATAGAAAAGGTAACCATTTCGTTTGTTTATTCCTTTTAACATAATATAAAACAGAATTCTCTCAGTTCAGCCTTTATGATTAAACTGGATTCAAAACTACAATTTTCCTCAAAGTTAAAACATGAGCTTTGCAGATGTACGTATAGTAAAAAACAATAAAATATGCATTCAACCTACTTCTTCTTAACGTTTTTTAGATATTTCCGATTATAAGTTCCTGAACTACTCAACATCAGTGAAATCACACCAACCCGCTTAGCAACACCTACAAAGCCGCACAAAGAAAATTTTCAATAACAGATGTGGCAGGAAGATTTTTTTTCTCCAACTCAACAATGTTCCAAGTTCCAGCTTTATTAATTTGAATAGTATAAGTTCAATATAAATAAAAATAATTATGTTTAAAACAACTTTGTTTCTATTTGAAATGGTTTAAAGGTTATTGAAAAAAATAGAAACGTCTTTGAATCAAACCCACAAATATTTAAAATATTATAATCATAATTCTATTTAAGTCAACATTGAACGTAGTTAATCAAAGCAAATAGAAACAAATTCAATTTAAAACAAATAAAATTTAAATCAAACATGATTCTGTTCAATTTTTTTAAACAATAATTAAACACATTTCCTTTTAAATTAACTTCAAATCGCTTTAGTGCCAAAATGGGGTTGTTTTTGTTTGATTTAACCATGAATCTGTTTGATTTTTTTCTCAGTGTACTGTTATGTCTGGACGACACTCAGGAGTTCAGCAAAGGATTAAGGATTTAAATCAAAAAATTGAATTTATACCTTGCTCCAATCATTCGTTGAAGAGTTGAGACGAAAGCTGTTTTCATCTTTTCATATAATCATTCAAGAAATTCGTGAGCGTTTCAAACAACTCCACAATTTGGCCGAAAAGTTTGCTTTTATAACACCAGCTATTTTGTTAGACTCAGAAGACACTCAATGTAATCTGAACCATGCATCTGCTGAAATAGACGCACAAGAGTTTCAGCTGAAACGACATCGACTGCAATTCTTCGTTGATGCCACAGAGAACAAAATTAAATTGAGTAATGCAGATCCACTTGATTTCTAATAAAATTCATTGTAAGATCGAAACTTGAGAATTCTGTACCTAAGATCATAATAATGCTCCGAATATTTTTAACAATTGCTATTAGCAATGAAAGCTGTGAAAAAAGTTTTTCTAAACTTAAATTATGAAAATTATTTAAGATTAACTATGAGAACTTTCAGACTTAACAATCTCGCAATCTTAACAATTGATCGAGATATATGTATGATCTTATTGAACTGATACTGAAACTGCAATTAAGGATTTTGCTTGTAAAAAGAGTATTTTTTGTTTGCTATTTAATTGAATTATGAACTTTTAATGAATTTATATAATTTTTATATCCCACGTTCAATAAAACTAAGTTATATGTGTTTACATCTATTCACACCTTTTTTTATTTGTACCTAACCTGTGCCCTGTTATCCTCGCCAAAAGTTGTAAGGAACTAGTGTCTTCTAAATTTTCTTTTTCTTGAAGTTCTTAATGTCAGGGGCGGCAAAAAATTTGTCCGCCCCAAGAGGAAAATAAAATGTGATCCTGATCACATTTGATAGTCACAAATCATCTTAGCCGATTCCACCCCTAGAACACAGAAGACAGAACAACTGATTGGATAATCCTTAACTTTAGGCTCGATAACCAAATTCAAACGGTTTCAAAGCATCAAATCAAAATATTAGGTATTATGGTAAACCAGG
This sequence comes from Sphaerophoria taeniata, assembly GCA_943590905.1. Lineage (NCBI taxonomy): Eukaryota > Metazoa > Arthropoda > Insecta > Diptera > Syrphidae > Sphaerophoria > Sphaerophoria taeniata. The sequence continues at coordinate 235,855,310 of OX016540.1, read as the reverse complement.
AATTCAAATTTGCGTGATAAACTCGATATAATCCAAATTTGATTGAATGAATTTCAAAATTTTTATTTGAAAATTTAGGAAATACCAAACTATTATTCCTAATTGTTTGGAACGTGTGTAAAATTATACAATTGTTTAATTGTACATCGGCCAAGAATCGCAGCGTAAAGCCCATTGCACTACAATTTATGTTAGGAAACAGCGCGGCAGACCAAATTTTCACTAGAAAGATGGTGTTGATGTTGACCAAGTCACTCAAAGTAGATGGCGTCGGCCAACAATCGAGATACATGGAAGAGCTTGCTGAAAGGGCTTGGACCGGATCCCTGTTTTAGTTACAGATGAATGCAGAAACTTCATCGGCCAGGCTGACGTTGATGACACGTATTGGTATTGTTGCATGCGGTGGGATTGCATTACGGATCCCTCTATCAAGTTCATATACACACTCATCAATAGTCCTTTAAAACAAAGGTGGAATCGTGTAAGGTGATAGTTGATTATCAAATTTTTGACTTACAATTTGATACTTTACAATTTTCTGTCTGTGTAACAGCGTATTTATTTTGGTAATCCGATTCCGGATACGAAAAGAATATGCAAATACATTTTTTTCTTTCAATGTTTTTCAGAGGATAAATAAAATGTTGATACGATTTTGTTTCTTGTGAATAAAATAAAGATGTGAATTCAATTTCATCTTCGTTTTGATTCTCGTTGCAATTGCAAAAACATTTTCACCGGCTCAAAAATATTAATTTTTCCCAAAAGATAAAGCAACGTCCAATTCTATCAAACTGTCACCTAAATAGGTGCAAGCTGAAAAAGTCAAAAAAATATCAGTGTTAATTTTGACTATCAGCTTATGCCCATTTTCTTGACTCTTCATTAAACTTTAGGTTAACTAATCTGCCATTAAATTTAATCAACTCATTTAAAGCTGCAATTAAAATTTGATTTTCTTCACGTTTAATCACTGATCTTAACAAGGCATTAATTCTTAATCTCCAATTAAGATATGCTTCCAGTATTCCAAATAAATATCCAATATTTCCATTTTAATGTCAAATTATATTTATTTAAATTTCTGAGTTTCAAAAAAGTTTCAAAAAGGAAAAAAAATGGAGGAACTTTTTTTTTTAAATAGCACAAACTCAAGGGGTTTTTTATGCCCTTATTATCCAGAGACACAGTGAGTGCTTTAGGAAGGAGGAAAGGGGTTGAAAAGGAGGTGCCTGTGTACATTGGTCTTAAATTCCTGGACATTGCAATGATTTGGAAAGACAGAGTGAGGAAGGGAGTTACACATTCGCGTAGTACGGCTAAAGAACGATTCTCTATACTTGAGGGTACGACCGAAGTTGGGCTCGAGGGTAAACTGATGGGCATTCCTAGAAGCGCGAGTATTACGGGCGAATTGTTTAAGGGGAGGAATGCAACTGGCTATTTAACTAGAGCACTTTCCGTAAAAGTAACGATAAAACAGAAAGAGACACGAAACGTTACGACGGTGATCCAAGGAGGTGAATGAAATATCAAGTGCAACAATCTTACTTTCTCCAAAACGATGTAAAGATTTGTTCCACTATTCGGTGAGATAGACCATCAGATCACCAGTGGACCTGTTGCTGCGACCGGCTGCCGTACTGCCGGTCATTATGAAGCTTTCGGTCTTCGAGATATTTCTTTAGCTGATAGTTTATCAGGGTTTCCATTACCTTAGAAAGAAGGGACGTAAGTGCAATCGGACAATAATTGGCTGGACAAATGCTGTTTTCCAACTGCTCGGAACGAGCCCAGAAGAATAGGATAGGTGGAAATACTTACGCAAGGGTTTTGCCAGCGTGGAAGAACACCTCTTCAGAATAATAGCGGGGATACCATCCGGACCAGCGGATTTATGTATGTTGAGATCTTTTAGGACTCTCGCCACAGCACGAGGGCGGAAGGAGATTTGTCCCATGGAATCATTGACGCGCACTGGAGGAGCCATGACACTCTCTGGCAGCGAAGAGTTGGAGGCGAACTGCCTAGCAAAAAGGTATGCTTTCTCGAGCGAGCTTACAACTGGATTGTCATTGTCAACGAGCGTGGGGACCGAGGTTTGTTCTAAAGATGTATTAATTATCTCCAAAATGTTTGCAACTGATTGTTTTGATATACGAAATCGATAAATAAAATCTTCATCATCCCATTCATTTAAATCAAAACGCTCCTGCATTTTATATTCACGCCTTTCCACAATAAGCTGCAATCGAATCAGAAGACCAATTATCACAAATATGATCCATCATAATATAAAAGCCGTATCGTTGTTTGATAGTAATTTAAAAAAAAAAAAACAGAAATTTCAGGGGCTCTACAAACATAACAGCAAAATGTCAGAAAACAAACTAAAGTTCTATGAAGAAATTGAATTCCAATACTAATACCGACATTGAAGGCGTTAATCGAACCCTTGAGATCAATTAACTAATGATTCAGTTAACGTTAATTGACAGGTCTTAAAAAGCCACATTAAAGCTAACTTGGAGTGAAGAAAACGAAATCTGGAAAAATTATGGAATTAATCAGCCATTAAACTTAATGGAGAGTCAAGAAAATGGGCATTAGCTTGTACAGACAATTTTTTTAAAATTTGACTGTCAACTATCAAAAAATCAGCTTACACGATTTCACTCAAATTTTGAAGACCCTTCTGTCTGCAAAACCTCAGTGCGATTTTCAATTATAAATTACATCATATTTATTTCATATTTTATTAAAATGAACGTCTCCCTTCACGGAAAGTAAAAATGTATTCCAAAAAAGAAAACAAAAAATGAAAACGAGTTCACCCGCGGAACAAAGTCATATTTTAGCAACAACATTATCCACTTCCGTTCCGCTTACGGAAACTCCTGAATAACGTCATGACAAAAAAACGAGGATACCCCGCCAGTAAACGAAAACACAAACGTTGTTCTTTTTTCAATTCAATTGAATTGAAAAAGAACCCGGAAAATTAAACATACCGTAACAAACAAAAACATAAATTTACCCTTAATGGTTCAGTGTCTTCCTTGTATACTTATATGAACTGAACATTCATAAAACCTCCACAAACGGCAACAATATAAATATTTAAACCTGCAAGAGCCATCGCTGAGACTCGACAATCACGGAACAATAATGCCATTGGCCCAACTTCTCTTCAGCAATTTGTCCATGGCACAAGGAACATCGCTCACTCTATCCCTTGGAAAAACCACACCCTGAAAATTTGACATTTATCTGAATAATAGCGTAATAATCGGGACGTGTAACAACACACAGATTCGCTTAAATCGCATTTGACACGCTTCACCCCTATCAACCCCACTGTCCTATCCAATTCGTCGGCCCAAGGGATGTTCACAATAATAATAATTATTTGAATATGTTTCTATCGTGTTATCCTTGTTGCCAGGATCATGCCGACACACATGGTGATGTGAGTTGAGCACATAAATACAAAGCCAACAATATAAAGTCAAATTGAATAGACTCCGGACTCATAACAGCATAAATAAGTGTTTTTGGGAATGGGAAGGAAAAAGGAAGTCGATTTTGTTGTCGAAGGAAGGGGAGATCAAATATTGTGTTATTAATTATTGTGTAATAAAATGACAAAGGGTTTAATTTCTTTCTCTCATTCCGAAAAAGGAACACTGCATTCAGTCAGACTGACAGGCATTATGGGTATTTTGGGCAATTCGATTGAATTGAAATTTAATTCAATATAAATTTAAAATGTTTTTTTCTTGTACGGTTAATGTTCAGAGGCGCAGAACCAATTTGGTTTTGGGACTGTTATTTGGTAAAACATTTTGTTATTATTTTTTTTTGACAGTGGGATGAAGCTAGGAACCGTGGAAAAGGAAAGTTGGTTGTAAAATAATTAATCGTCCAATTTGGGTGGCGTTAAAGCGTGAAATTGAATTTTCATTTAATTTAAAAAAAAAATTATGAAGAAGGTTCATGAATGATAACCAAAGCGATATATTTTGAATAATGAATTTTCAAAAGAATGAAGTCACCAGGACACTAACGTTTGAACACCATTTTACTTATTTTTCTATTGGCAAAAATCTAGTTGACGACTAGCTTGCTTCCTACAAGAAGCAAATCGTTTCCACTGGAATATGGAATATTAATAGAGCGAAAACCCACGTACCTATTATGACTCTATAATAGTCATTAAGTAATAAAACGTTGTACAACTTAATCCATAAGTATCCATGATAACCAATCACAATCGGATTTAAGTCAGCACATTTCTGTCTCACTTACGATTGCTCCCCCTTTTTTCAATAGATGGAGTTGTCTTCTTGCCAAGGGCCTGTGCCTGTGATATCTGATTGTAAACCGCAATAATCGTATTTCTCATTCTCATTCGGTTCCTCGTACGGACCGTTGAGTTGACTTAATGGTTGACAGGATTAAAATCTCTTAACGTAAATAAAATGTCACTAAGCTATTAAATTATGAGATAAAGTCTGACACGGTGACTGAAACTGACGACAAGGAGGTATATAAACCGCTGCGAATCGGTAAGTGCCATTAATTCCACTTGTTATGAAGAGATGAACATTTCTGAAATGGGGACAGATATTAAATCGCTACGAGAGATGCGTAAAGCATGTAGACGATGTGTTATAAGTTGAATCATTGCATCTCTTAATCGAGGTTTTATAAGATAAGACTTGAAAAGGCATACCTACTTACCTACTAACAACAAGAAAAATATTAGGTTGGTTTTAAATAATGATGTTTTTGTAAAAACCTATAATAATCAAAAGTGATAATATGTTTTATTGGAAGCATCAAATAACTTTATATCTATAGAAAGAAATTTGGTTCACAATTCCATATCCGTATACCTAGGTACTTACCTAAGATGCGTGTAGGGCGTATAGGCTGAATGAAGACAAGAAAAAAAGTTTCGATTAGATATCTAGGAGATAGAGTAGGTATTCGAAAAATCTGACTTAAATTGGAAAAAAGAATTTAGGAAAAAGGACCTACATATGTGTTTTTAATTAATACCTACGCGGCCTGCACCCAATTATCCTTTAAAAGGATGAGATTAGTAAATTTGATTTTTTGAACTATATACATTGAGTCGTTCGTGAGGTAATCAAGCGGAAAAAATCCAAACACATGTACGCACATATGAAAATTCACAAATACCAACACAACGGGTCATTCATTTCGTGGTTTCAAGATAGCATTTGATATGTTTCGAGCATCGAGCTTAACTGTCATTTGAAGTGTCATAATATTAGTTTGAATCTTAAATTTTTGCCATTTGCAATTATGGGTCGCTTTACAATCGAAAAATGAGTTAAAATTATTAAAATTTACTTCCTTAAAAAATTGTAGTTCGAACGTAGCCATACTTTTCGCGCATTACGCGATTTTTATAAGGTTGTCCTAATCGACCGACTACGCAAGCAATCGGTAAAATTGTGAAGAGATTCAAAGAGAGTGTCAGCGTTACTGATGTCGCAAGGCCTGTGCTTCATAGTAATGCAAGTTCAGGCGAAAACATTGATGCAGTAAGCACAAGTGTTGCTGAAGATCCAAATTTATCGACTTCCCGGCGGCGTTCGCAGCAATTTAACGCGAAAACACCTCACTATGGCGTATTTTGAGTTTGGATTTGCATCTCCATCCTTACAAAGTTCAAATCACGCAACAAATGAAGCCTGCTGACCATTCACTACGCCATAAATACATACATTTTCCTTAGCTATGAGGCACATTTCTCGATCGGTAGGTATGGGTATAGGTATAAACAAACAAAATTACCGTTGGGGAGAGGGGGGACCTTAGGACCCTTTTTGCTAAAAGTGCTCTACTTTTATTGATTATTATAGTAGTTTATGGTTTTACCTGTCAATATGATACCCTATGCATTTTGTTCAATTCATATTCATATTCAAATTCATGTCCTAAAGTGTCTTAAAAAGTGGCACTAAAGTTGTTTGTATGTTTTTATTTTAACAAAATAAATTAATTCCAAACATTTTAGGTATAAAATAAAAAATAAATTTTATAAAGGAGTTTTTAGTATTCATTAATCAGCCCCAAAAGTATAGAAGAGAAAAAACAGAAAATCAATATAATCCCATCAAATTCATTATTTTAAATTGAATTGTAAAATTTAATAAAATTAATTCTCATCACCAAAGTTTAAGGCCGAAAAGTCATAATAAAATGTGAGCTGAAGTGGGAGAAGTACATGTCCGAAACTGCCCCTCGTGCATTGTCCATAAGTGCCTCGAGAGGGAGAAAAAAACTAAAAACTTTAAATTGTCTAATAACATTATAAACTTTTACTTTGAAATTATGAAATTATGGTGCTGCCACTTTAATATAATTTTTTGGGTAGTAAAAAGTTTTTGTTTTTGTACTTTTTTTTAAGTTGTCCTTAACTGCCTCCGTCCTTAAGTGCCCCATCTCCCCTATATGGGGCTCAGAAAACGCAAAAGTGAAGCATTAAAAATCAAATTCTACTCAATTTTTGGCCGAGAAACCGTACGATATGTGCGAAAAAGTGATATAAAATTCCATTTAGAGGCGTGGTATCCGCCCACTTTGTTAAAATCGTCGAAAACGGTTTTTCAGTTGAGTGTAAGAGAAAATATAAGTACAAAATTGCAGTTTCATTACAGGGGCGTGGCTGCCACCCACTTTCTTAAAATGGTCATAGGATGTTGAAATTTAGAATTCTGGTTTGTTTAACTTCCATGAGTAGATTTTGTCAAATTTTCATCCAAACCATTTTCTTATAATATTGTTGTATTATCTTCTATGATTTATAATATTCAATATAACACTTTTACATGTAAGAACTTGGCGTTCTTTTAGATCTCATTACTTTTGGTGGCTAACTTTTTACACAGTGTTGTTCGCACATAAGAGAACTTGGATCTTTTTTTTACATTTCATGTTTTTGTTCTGATAACCTTCTCAGGGAAGTAAATCAATTACGAAAATTAATTTGTTTGTTAATGTTAAGCACTAGGCTTGTTTTTTTGGCACAGCTATCTGTATCTGCAGTGGGAGCTTCCATGTATTACAAATACAACACGCAGCTACGGATAAAACTTAAACTTAAATCTGGCTGCGGATAAAAAATTGAAACTTTTTCATATGAGAGTCATTCAGTTCATTCGTCGCGAATGAACAACCAAAACGCAAAACAGGTATGATTTTTGAGGTTATACCCGCGCGAACATTTGTTTCGTTGGGAGTTTGGATGATGTGGAACGCGAATAGAGTTTGGCAGTTCGTATCAACTAGAATTCTTTTCGCGACGAATAAATTTGTTTTGTCAAATTTATTAATATAGACTAAAAGGTTAATTTATGCATCGGTGCCGTGTCATATTTTGAGCATATGGCCTTATGACCTATGGCCTTATGACACGGCACCGATGCATAAATTAACTTTTTAGCATATGCAATATATAGCCTTATGACCTATGGCCTTATGACACGGCACCTTATGCATCATAAATCAAACATAAACTATAATTTTATCGTTTTGTTGAGAATTTGTAAGGAAATACGGCTTCAAACGTATCCAAAATCACTTTTCTTCATCCATCGTCGTTCGTTGGTCGTGCTCATGTGAATAGTGCTTAAAACTTTTTTTTGTATTACAGTTCAATATAAAAGGTTAAAAATCATCAAAAATATCAATTTTCACTTTTTGCTATTATGAGGCATTAGATTGTAGTTTGAAATACGAGGAAGAGAGAGGAAATATCTTTATTTTATGACTTTTTGAAATTTGCATGAAATTGCGCTTCAAGGGAAAAGCAAAAGTGCACCTCCACTAAAAACCTGTAGGTAAGTCTAAAATCGCATGTAATTAAAAAAAAAATTAAACAAACAAAAGTTCACTGTTGAAAACAAATTCCAATTCTGCGACATGGAACGATTGTTATTCAAGCAGATCGCTTTTTATGGTTTTCCAATAAAAAAGAAAACTTAAACATCTATTGTTTTCTGTTGCGTATTTCAATGTTTAATTTCTCTTAATATAAAATTTTGTTTACTCTTCGATTCGAATGCCTGCATTATATTGTTCAGACGGACATCGATCCTAAATTATTACCGATTAACCTAACCAAAAAAACAAGCAACATCCGTGGAAAGAATAAACGATATCAATAAAAACTCAATTTTGTCTTGCGTCGCGTTTTATTACTCATTCTCAGATCTTGGCTTGAATGCCAACCAGAATCCGGAATATCAATATTTTTATTTGTTTAACCGTGAAGTTATTTCCAATCTTTTTTCAATATATATTATATTTTTTTTTTTTGAGATTCAAAACTCGCATAAAGCCGATGAATGATGGGTTTTATGTGGATTTTTTTCATTTAATCCTCTTAAGTATTAACTGCTATGAGTGTAGATATAGCGTCCCCCACGTCGAATATTTGACATTGATAGACGAGTTTTATTTGCTGATCAAGTTTTTGTATATTTTCCGAAGAGTCATTAAAATTGTTGATCGTTTCAAGTTGGCCTCATTTAATTCCCAATAAACAAAGGTGTCGTCGCCATTACTTCCACCCACACCAACGAACTAAGAAACAAAATTATAGAGTCCGACAAACCAGTGACATTACCGCAAACATCAAATGTCCTGCTGCTAGAACTGATTAAACCACGTGATAAGCGACTACAAAAGTTTGGTTTGGTTCATCTGTTCTACAAAGGCGGCTTAGCTTCAACACTCTGATATTAACGCGTCAGCATGTCGTGCATACTTGTCGTCCTTGGGGTTTGATATATCGAGTAATAATTGGAACGATTCGTCCGTCCAAGTCCTCTGATGGCTGATGGTGTCAATCCCACACTCAACGGTGACGTTATCAGGTGCATCTTTTAACTGCGCGTCCTTTGCCGGTCGATGTCGACATGGATAAAATTATGGGTTATTATTTCCTTTATGGAGTCCTGTCTGAAGTAGCTTTGTGAATGTAGGAAGGTAAGTATAATGAATAGCACGGTTTATAAGGTCCTTTGAAATGACATAGCCATCAATTTCACGATTCCGTGGGTTTCATTGGAGTGTTGGAATTGGGAGTTAATTTATGTAATTCAATTATTAGTTGTTTTTTTGTCCCCTTTCAAATGGCGGCGATTGGAATTGCGTGAGGAAGCGGCTTTTTGACTGGCTTCCTTTTTTATGAATTTGTGTTCACGTCTGGTTAATGGTGTTGATGGAGTTTTTAATTTCAGTTTAAGTCTCGTTCATTTGAAACGGAATCAATTTGATATGGAAAATGATGGATGAAAGTGAAATTGGGCAAATTATTATTAGTGGCTGGTTGATCAGGACAAATTTGTATATGCGAGGTCGCACTGTTGTGTGGGTATTTTTGTTTCATAATTTGGTAATTTATTTTCTTTTAAATGAATAGCTTAGGAAAGAGAAAAGGTAATTTGTTATGTTTGAGCTTGAAGAATTGAGATAGACACATCTGCATTGGCAAAGACTGTGGATATTGAAACCAGCAATTTTAAAGGGGACAGCTGACTTGTTATTTCTCTGAGTTTTTCTTGTGTCAAATGTGAAATCTACACAGTGCATCACAGGCCAAAATGATAATTGTTTGTCAAAGCAAAAAGATTTTGACACTAAAGGATACATCGCTTACCCATTTCGCACCTCACATTTTCGTTTTAGTCTTTATATATAAAATTTTACTGACTCTGCCTTAACGGCTGGATCGATTTGAATGATTTTTAAACTTCCCAAAGGAAGTTATTTTAATGGGGGCAATTTTGTGAATCTCCAGTTTTTTCATATCTCCATGTTTCGAGGTCACTTGAATGTAATATCTAAGAACAGCTGAATCGATTTGGCTCAGTTTTATTGGTTGGTAGCTTGTAACCAGGGAATGGCTATTGGATACTCCTTACGCTACAAGCTTACCCGTTAAACGTTGTGTTACCAATATAACGAACTGCTGAACTGATTTGGCTCAAAATTGATAGGGAGGTAGTTGAGAAGCGGGAGACGGCTACAGACTACTTTTAATCCTACTAGTTGACCCGGTAAATGTTGTTATCGTTAAAATCCTGGTGCTCCTATATAAGTTGACAACCGGTTGACCGATGTCCTTAATTTTTATTTTAAACTAAAGAGGAATAAGGGTAAAACGCTTATGACTACAGGAGGTTAGCGGATGGTGGGTGGCCGGTAGTGTGGGTAGCGGGGCACAAAAGTTAAGGTATTTTTTATCGATCGATCGAGGCAGTACGAAGTCTGCAAGGTCAGATTTTTTTGATTTGTTGCTTTTGTTTTGCTGAACTGTTTGCAGCGAGGAATAAACTGGTTTAAATGTGGAATTCACTGAAATTTTGGAAATGAATGAAAATGTTAAATTTCATTGTACAACGTGCATGTAGTTTGATTCATGTGATTATAATATAAAAATATTTAATATTTAAGGTAATTTCATACCAAAGGTAATGAAAATTTCAACTGTTCGTATTGTAAGTGGAGTGGAGTGCTTTGCACCGAATTTTGAGGGAATATTCAGGTAGTGGCGTAAATGGGTTTTAAGTATTTTGTACAAAATCGACCAAGCCGCTTATGACATATGACCAGGGCAGCGGGTAGTTGATAAGAGGGTCAGCGGTTAGCGGGTAGCAGGGTAACGGGTAGCGGGTAACGGGGCGCCAGGGTAGCAGGTAGAGTGTAGTAGGGTAGCTTATGGTAGCGGATATCGGGTAGGTATAGTGTGGTAGCGGGGAACAAATATTTAGGTCTTTTATTTATCGTTTGAGGCAGTACGAAGTCTGCCGGGTCAGCTAGTATCGTATAAATAATTTGTCCGGTATTACACGGCACATGTCTGGTCTCGCATGAATGAACTGCGAAGGAGAAAGGAAGAACGAAAAGATGAAACAGATACAAATCTCTCTGAACATGCACGGGTAGAAATTTCCTCGCATGATTTTGACGTTCCTTATCTACTCTTTTTCTTTTATTTGGTTTCATGCTTGGATTTTGAATGTTGATGATGTTGCTGTTGTATGAATGAAAATTACTGATGAATTCAAATGGAGCAAAGAATTAACTTCTGTGCTCATTTAAAATTATGAAATACTGACTATTCTGTTTAATAAATAAATTTTATAGACCTTTGACTTCCATTTTTGCCAACAAAATTATTTTTTGTAAGATCTTAGCACTTTGGCAAAGAAGATGAAATGAAAAGAACTGTCAAATAAATGCGCAGTACTGAAATGAGAAAAAGTCTTCGTGTAATAACTTCCGCGTTACGGAATGCCTGCTCAAAAGAAAATAAGCAAGACTTGCGCATTACAGTCATGCGCCGTGTAATACCGGACTTTCTACGAGCTATCTTAGCTGCAAAAACATGTCGATGTTGACGCTGTAAACTTCAAAATACAACAGTGATTGCCCGGCAAAGAGATAAATCGATCGAAACTGTTTACGAGCCATTTTTGTAATCAAGAGCTTCAACCCAAAACTTGAGTACAACAAGCCGAATATAGTTCATGAAATTTTGAAACTCACAATACCAATGATAAACAAACAAATAAAAAAGTACGCATACGCCACAGTGTGTCATAATCGTAATCATCGATTGGATTCAAATAAATATCATTGCATTTTGATGAAATCTGTGTTACATTAAACTATTCTGGAGTTAATCTTAAAGGGGGCTAATCTCGCCTCACATTTGATAAATTGTGGTGTTTAAAAAATACAAATTCTCCCACGTTTACCTAAAACGTAGAGTTACTAATTCAATTCTTATTATAATAAGGTTGATATTCAGTGTAGTTTTGGCCTAGCTAAAGCGAAATTAGTTGCGGTTTTACATACATATATAGGACAGAGAAGACCGATGAAAATGTTTTGACGTTCGTCAACTTGAAATACATGTCAAAATGTGAAGTTCTTAAAACTATCATATCAAAAAACAATGCTATTGCTTTTGTTTTCAGCGATACAAAAATCTGTGTAAGAAGTGTATATTAAACTAGCTGACCCCGCGAACCTCATCTGGCCTCCCTTCAGATCAACTCCAGAATAAAACATAATGTAACATAATTTTTTTCAAAACGCAATGTGATTTAATTGAATTCAATTGATGATTATGATGATGATGAGGATGATACACTATGGCGTATGAGTGCTTTCTTAAAATTTTATGATAAAACAACGTTTACCGGGTCAGCAAGTAGAGTACACAAAACGATTGAAATTAATGAATGAAGTCGATCAAACCTTGTAGTTGCATTATAGATACCGGCTGCAGCGCCATTTGACGACTGATTTGTAAATCTTAACCATCCAGGGCGCCATCTGAACGAACACAAAACAAAAATCGGTATAGCCATTTAGTAGGAATTCAGTGACATACACACGTACACACGCACAAAAAAATGCATTTTTCATAGCAAAAATGGGAACTTAAAGAATTGAATTAGGTACCCTTAAAGTGATTTCGATACGTCTGTGCTCTGCGGAGACAGACTTCCTTTGGCATTTATAACAGAAGGAATTATTATTGAGATTGACTCGAAACAACTGTAAACTTTGCTTTGTTTTGTTTTTTTTTTTTTTGAGAAGAAAACTTTGAAACAAAATTTGTTAAATATTTTTTTATTTGATTTAAGAATTTCGAACATTTTTGAAAACAACTAAATTATACTTGAGAAATGGAATTTGAAGAAATAAGAATGCCTCATATCACATCCTCATATTGTTCTGACATTTTAACACAAAGATGTAATCAAAGTTACACAGGCAGCCCAAAGACTAAATCAGCTATTGATTTAGTTGGTTTCAAAAATGATAATCCGGATGGACTTGCAACTTCGACTTCTTTGTCATCGTTTTATGTGCGTTTTAATAAAATGTCGATAAATTCATAGGTAAAACATTTGGTTGTTTTATGTGTATAATGTATAATTGAATATAATTGAAAATTTGTTTTCTGTTTCAGAGTTCCATTTTTTAATGTATTGTCATTCATATAAAAAAATTGGATTCTCGATGATGAATTGTTAAAAACAAAACAAAAAGCATTCCCAACATAAACAATAAATTCTCTCGTTCTGCGGATCCTTTTGAACAATCCCAAGAGGCAAATATTGACCCTCAACGTTTGCCTTAGCGAAATTAATTCCTCTCCGAGTCGGAAGATGAAAAGTAAATGTATTTCAATCAATTTCCACTTGGGCAAGATTAATTTTTCCTCCTTTCTAAATAAAATGTTGATTAAAGAATGAATCAGACGTCTTATAGGAAATCACGAAGCTTTTCATTTCAATAAAATCACGTTCACTGGCTATTGCTCTTTTTAGTTATGTTTCCCCCAAGAAAACATTTGTATTACGACTTTTGCACACACTACCGATGTAACATCTTCCACTGGGGCTCCTCGATTTCCATGCGGATCTTAAGGAAAATACCGCAACTAATCAGTCCAATGTCATCGCACCGTAATTTTCCATCAAATTCCCTGTAGAGATGCCCGCGAGTCACAACTCGCACGTTGGAATGGAATGCAGCATCTAATTTGCCTGGGATAGCAGTCGGTAACGTATTGGCTGATTCCATTAAAAAGAAAAACTAAATAAATGCTGTACCTGCTGATCTATTCTGAACTTTGGTTTGGACATGATATCGTTGCCGCCGCAGCAAAATGTTGGGTCTTGTGAATCTCCCAATATACAAAAGGATCATATAGAATCGAATGTAAAGAAATGCGATGTGTGATTATTTGCGCTGATTCGCTCGAGAAGGACACGTAATCGCTTGATGAAGCGTGTCATTGCTTTCTGAAATGTCAATAAATCAACCCCAATAAAAGATTGCCGGCAGCGGCACTGACTCTCTCATTTCGGACACATGGCAAGCTGAAAAATCATCAAAGCTGTGGAAACGCATCAGGCTACCTTCATGCTAATCATGCCATTTTGAGTGCGGAGAGTCTGCATGGTAGTAATTGCAATTACCTACTGCAAGGCTTTCGATTCGCCATGGCGTCTAGCTTGCATGGAGACCATCGATCTATCGTTTACACACAACGTGTAGGGTTTTCGAGAGAGAAACCCATGCAAATAAATTTGTTTAGTAAAGTTCACTGTAAGACTTGCTTTTCTGCAAAATGAAAGAAGATATACCCTGTAACTCCAACCACTACGAGATAGTTTCCTTTTTCATAACACAGCACTCTGAGAGTTTATGTTGTCAAATCAAAATATTTATCCTTTTTTCTTGGCTCATGTATGTCCAAGAGAAATGCCGTTGCACTTAAGTTCGGTGTTGAAGCATTCTATATTCCATGTCTAATTGAGATAGAGGTTTATCATGGAGCTCCCTCCATTGAGCAAGCGGATTTGTTGATCGGTTTTAACTTGCGCACAATAATGGCCACATAAAACAGTCAACATATGACGCACCAAGTGAATTACTATGTAGACCTTCGGATTCGGACTCCTATGCTAAATTTTCATTTGGTGGTTGCTTTTCATTATTGAAGCAAACAAAAATGGTGACTAAAGAGTAGACTAGGACTGAGCAATGGCGTGCGTTCGTTGGTGTAAAGCCACTGTCAGCTCTAGAAGGCGTTATATTTCTTGTTAGGCTTAACGTTTGCTCACATTAGTTAAGGATGGTTAAGTGGAACGTCACACTGCGTTCAGTTCACAAACCAAATCAGACAAGCTCATAAATCTTGGTGTTGTTTTTACTTTTTGATATTTAAGTGCACATTTGGAAGCTAGGGTTGATTGTCAGTCACTAAAGACGACGCATTTAATGGCATGAGAATTAGTGTAAACCTAATTGGAGAGGGCTGAAAGTTTTTGTCAATTTTAAAGGAACGTAAAAGGTGCGTGTGATTTTTTACATATGGCGTAGGTTTTTCTTTTTGGATTGATTCAGCAGGACTCCATTTTTTCAACTGCACTGAAAGTAAAAGAAACAATATGGCCATTATTGGCCACCACGAGCTGTCGAAATTAATCAACCTGTTATTATTGGAAAAATCTTACTTATCCAACAAACGTCTCCAGCCAGCTCGGTCTCTAGCTAGCAATGCTGTCTCCAGTTTCGCACGAAAAGTTGGTTCAGGTCCTCCACCACCTGTGTGCTCCACGTGAGGCGCGGTCTTCCTTTTCTGCCACGTCCTTCCGGGTTGGATTCGAAGACCCTAACAGAGACGAAACATTATTTTCCATTCCATTCCATTCCACTTGAAGAATTTTTCTCTCGAAGCAGCCCAAAGCGTTTTCATCGGATTTTGTCATGGTCCATATGTCTCTGGACCATACATTAAGACTGAGTTGATGAGGGTTTTGTACAGTGACACTTTAGTTGCTCGAGAGAGAGCTTTACTACTCAATTGCTTACTAAGTCCAAAGAAGAAGCGATTGGCAAGAGTGATTCTTCGTTTGGTTTCAGCGCTGGTGTTGTTGTCTGAGTTGATAGCGGACCCTAGGTAGACAAAGTCCTTAACTACCTCGAAGTTAAATCTGTTTATGTTGACGTTTGCGCCAATACGTTGATGTTGGTTGTCCTTTCTTGTTGCCAGCATTAACTTGGTCTTGCCCTCATTAACCGTTAGACCCATCTGCCTGGTCTCCGTCTTAAAACTCACAAACGCTCCACTGACATCACGCTTTGTTCTTCCAATTACGTCAATGTCATCTGCGTATCCTAGTAGCTGGATGGACTTTTGAAAAATTGTGCCTCTGCTGTTGACGTCGGAGTTTTGCACAATCTTTCAAAAATGATGTTGAAGTAATCGCAATATCGCATCACCTTGTCTTGACATCAAAAGCGTCCGTTAGGTTTTTTCCGATCATGTTGGAACAGCGTGAGTTTTCCATTGTCATCTTACACAGACGGACGAGTTTATCTGGGATGCCAAAACTAGGCATTGCTCTATATAGTTGGTCTCTACAGACGCTGTCATACGCGGCCTTGAAATCGATGATAAGGTGGTAGGTATTGATTTGAAGTTCCTTGGTCTTCTCAAAGATTTGCCGTAGGGTGAATATTTGATAGATGGTGGACTTTACGGGTCTGAAGCCACACTGACCTATCTGCCTGGTTGTTCGTTTTACCTTTTCGTAAAACTTTCGAACCTTGTTCCTGTTATGAAATCCCTCTATCTCCTCTATCGCGTGCTTCTCATATTCCCTCTTTTTCTTTCTTAGAAGTTTATGCACCTCTCTCCTTTCCTGCTGGTAGAATTCAAGAGCTGCTCGTATCTTTCTTTGCAGCGCCACTTTGTATGCCTCTGTTTAGCTGGATGTGCTCGCCGGACTCATCGTCAAACCAGGGGTTTCGTTGTGTTGGCTGACTTGTCCGTGTAAACAGGGAGAGGGGTATAGGCCACCTCCTGGATTGAGGTTATCTCCTTGTCTACTTAGGCAGCAATAATAATAATAAGGTGGCAGGCACGACAGCTCCGCCTAGGTTTTGTAGGTCGCGGTTATGGAATTGAAGGAATATTCATTTTATGCCGATTCTGAACGGCTGAGTTGTGTAGCACTTTTTTGCGATAAATGATACCTATTCCTGGAAACTCTGTTAGTATTTCATAAGAGGCAATTTCATGTTGCTGCATCTTGTTGAAGATAAATATTTGCCCAGAAGTAATTTTTGTTTCTTCGCTGGTATAGGTCAGCAAACATATTTGAATACATGTTTATTGGGTATCAACGACGTCTTTTTTCAACAATTTCGGGAGAGGTTTGACTTTCAGATTGTGAACAATTCTCATATTTAAACCAATCGATTAGTTTATCAGTCGTACATTTTGGTAGGTAGTCTAAACAGGTACTTCATCAAGTGTCAAACAGATTTTCGCCTTTAAGGTTCCTTATAAGACAAAGAAGCTTTGAATGCCTACCCACAGCTTTTCATAAACTATCATCCTCCATCTAATTTATCACACAATCTGCTGACACAAAGACCAAGATTAAACAAATTAAATAATCATCGGACATCATATCACACACTAATCCCCCATCGCATTAATTTATGTCCACAAAAATGTGTGGCTCGTTTACTGGAATTTCTAATTTTTATAGATGAATGGCTTTTTAGTTCTTTGTGGTGATGCCGCCACGAAGAAATTAAACGGCCACCCAGCGTGACTGTTTCTTTTCAGTGTTCGTTAAAAACTCATAAAAAAAAAAAACATCTTTCCAATATTGCCTCCGAGCTCCGAGAATCGATTCGACGAAGAGAAAAATATGATTATGAAAATGAAAACCATAACTCGCTGCCGCCGTCGCGCATGTCCAAAATGACCAACAAAAGGATGGCCCCAATGCCCACCTTTGCTATTACGCACTTTGTCAGATTAATGTCGGTGGAATTTCAATTTATTTGTACATATTTGCATATTAAATGAATTTTTATAAGAAATATAGGTACTGTGAGCAAATTGTTTGTCGTGTTTCAGATTGTAATCCCTCAAATTTACCCCTCCAAAACCGGAAACCATTTAATTCAAACAAAACAGTTTACTTTTCAAATAATAAATTTTTTGTTTGTTTGTAAAGCTTGAGTGCAGTGAAAAAATATTTACTTAAACTTTAAATTATTTAATAATGTCAATTTTTAAAACGACATCGCGTGCACGGTCTGGAGATAATTCAAACAATCTTCTTATCCCCCTTTGGACAGTTGCAACGAATCAAATCAAAAATGTCAGTCAAAATGAAGAAACCAAAATGTCAAGGCTTCTCGTTGCAGTCCTATGCACATTGCGCATTGCACATCATGCAACATAGAGACAAAAAACAATTTGGAAGACCGCCCATGTTTGTATACATCAACGAAATGTAGATAATTACGCCACCGCAAGTTGTGGACTTGTGGATGTTCAGTTAATTGGATACCTAATTCGAAATGGAAGACTTTTTGACAAGTGGTTTGTTGTTCATTGTTACAATTATGTGGCCAGTTTGCGATTAATGTCAGTCTAGTGGTTTTGTTTATTTATTTAAAAAAAAAGAACAACGATATTTAGTTTTTTATAGAAGCGACGCGACGCGACGATCGACGACAACCAGCAGCAGTGCTTAGTCAAATACCCACGCACCGGTCGAAAAACAACATCTGCACACAGCACACACACAACTAGCCAACATATATACAAAACGTATGGAATTATTTCGTTTACAAACTTATAATTCACATTCATGTTTTAGCGCGAAATTGACTTATGGGGTGAAATTGGAAGGCAAAAAAAGAGAACTATATCCCTGTGGTTAACTCCAGACTTGCTGTACTAGAGAAGTTTCGCTCATAAATTTTGACAGTCTGTGAATTTATTCACTGGTTCTTAAAAGGCGACATCTGCGCTTGCTGAGATTGCAATAACTTGTGGCGCCTGTTAATTGAGGCTGTAATAATCATGGCATTTGCCTGCTCAGATTGCGATAATTAGTAGAGCCTGCTATTTCAGGTTGTAATTAGTAGTGGCCTTAAGCACGATGTTAAATATATCGCAAAGAAATGGTTTGCCTTGACTGACAACGAACAATGTTGTCGACCTTTGTCGCAGCGTAGGTTCTCCATCGTCATTTTGCACTAGCGAAAGAGCTTGGATGGCAAAACTAGACAGCTTTATACAGTTCGTCTCGCTTTGATGTCGATTTAGAGTTAAAAGGTTGTTTCCAGGATCTGTCGCGAAGTGAAAATTTGGTCGATAGTTGACTTTTCTGGCCTGAAGCCAAATTGATAAGGAAAAATCAGATTGTTGATGAATAGTCTGGACGTTCAAATGTTACGGCAGTTAGAAGATCTTATAAGCGATGTTAAGGAGGCTGATTCACCTGCAGTCGAGAAGATCTCCCTTTTTCAGGATCGGGCAAATAATGCTGAGGTGAGGTTTCATTCATCGAGCATGCATTATTCCGACCATATCTTACAGATGATTTGGTGCAAGCTCCTTTCTAGATCGCTGCCTGTTGCTTTCAACAGCTCGGCAACTAGATACTCCAGCGGCTTTGTTGGATATTATTATTATTATTATTATTATTATTATTATTATTATTATTATTATTAACTTCTTTATTGATCAACTTATACATAATTACAATAAATATTTAACAAAAACGGAAAAAAGACATAGCTATATTTTGCCGTCTGCCGATTGATTGATAAAAAAAACATATTATTTGAAAAGTAAAAATAAATTATATAATTAAAAAGAATAATGAGATATATACATCATGAATTGCATTAACAGTTTTAAAGTAATACTAAAATAATTCAATGAAACTGTTGCGATACCTATAGGCATGAATACAATATTGTGATAATGACTCCCAACCGTATATACCATTTAAGAAATCTTTGGTTTCCTGAAGTGTGAGAAAGCTTTTGGAGAAGTATAGTCTTCTAATTTCAAGTAAAATTGGACATTCTGCAAGAAAGTGGAAAATGCCTTCCGGAGGCGTCCAATATTTTGCTCGCGGTATCGCCGGGATGAAACTCTTAAACAAGAGTCGACTTCTTTGTGTGGTGGTTGGTGTATTCTTGTGTGTTTTTAATTGGCAGGACTGCGTTTTCTTGTAGCTGGATAAGGCCCATACAATACATGTTTGTTTTGCAAATTCAACGTTATTGGTTGCATCTGCGGCTGGAAAACGCACAACAACAGTATTTTCGCTGGTTTCTCTTACGAGAATGTCAAGTTGTCGCTCAAGTATTTGACAATAGTTCTCCATCTCAGAAAACACAATTGAAATTAATTATATTAAATGCGATGAAGGGATAACATCGCGAAAGTTTGATAACGATGAGTTTCAAACTGTGTGATTAAGGGAGAGTATCAACTCTAACAAACAGATACCAATGTGAATGGTCACACGTCGGATAAGGCTTAATTGCTAGGTGCCGACGTAAAACTGCTCACTGATCTCAGATAAATGGTTAACGAAATGAGAATTTTGAGCGCGAAGAAGCTGAATTTCGGTTGAGACAGTTAAGACATCTTGTTTCGTGGCAATGTCTTTTATAGCTTTGATGAAATGCAATTATCTAAAAGCAATTTTAACTCGTCGATGTTCATGTTTCCATTTGCCATGTCGAAAGAAGTTTCAGTGCTTGCGTATCGTTTATTAAATTTAACAGTCTCCGGTGATGTTTCTGATAGTTTGCGCTTGGCGTTCAAATACCGCAGTTTTTACTTATCCTAGGGGGTGACTTCAAAGTTGAAGTAAAATAAAACCATACCTCTTACGTTAAAGCAAACAAAATTTAGTTTCGCAGGGTTCATGCAGATAATAACGATTGCAATTCGCGCACTTTACTTTATATTTTTTCAATATATAATTAGCAGAAAAGAATAAATTTTAAAGGAGCACAAGAGAGACACAACTTAATTCTTTTGACAGCTGTCAATCCTTTGTTTGATATAAACCGTAATATTGCCGATTTCACTTCGTCTAAGTCGGGTTCATGGAAATGTTGGCCATCGTCGTGTCCAATGAATGGCTCTTGCCCAACAGCGGGGTTCTATTCGTCGCCACCGTTATACAGTCTACAGAAGTGGTAATTCGAAATCCTCAGCATCGACTGCGATTCAACTATGATGTTTTTTTGCTTATCTCTGCCAGAAATTACATCCTGCTAGCGGACTTTACGCCAGCTGTTTTCCGAACTTCCGTCAATCGCAAAGTGACCAATCTTGTTGACGGTTGATTGATTGGGAGACCTCCATGTTCCTTTATGGATGTTGAGATGTACTTGCGACAACAATATTTCATCCCGCAGCAAAATCGAACAGCCTGAATCCGGTGTCGGAAGTTGTGTCGTGCAATCTGACCGTTCCACCGAAAATGACCTCTTTTCCCAGCGTTGCGTTTAAATCGCCGAGGACGATTTTAATGTCATAGCTAGGACATTGCTCAAATGTTTAGTTAAGGAGCTCGTTGAAGGTAGAAATCTACTTTCGACGACGAATCGGCATCCGAAAAGTCGCTTTTGTTGCTTTCGATAAAAATTACCATAGTATAGATATGTCCTTCTGCCTGTTCCATTTCCATCGCATCGCATTTCCTAGATGGAGCGGTAATGTCTGATTTGTAGCAAGTGAGGGCATCCGCTAATTGTTGAGCAGCACATGAGACCTTACATTGCACATCTCTAATTATTGTTATTAAGATCTGATGATTAGGGCGATGAAATTTAAAAAGAACTCTACCTTTCCTAAAAAATCGAAATCGGCTTAGCAAATATTATGGAGAAAAAACAAGTGTGATATGACTTGTGAATACAAAAAAAGTTATGTAAACAAAAAGTTTAAAATGGCAGCGGATTGCGAAGCTATGGCGGGCGGTGCGGCGGCGTCCCAAATATACTAACGAAGTTATATGGCGAGTTCTAAAAATAACAGACTTAAATAATTTTAGAACTTTATCGTGAAATCTCCAAATCAGGCGTAAGTTGTTCACATTTTAAATTTTAATCACTCACTTTTTAACGTAGCTACCTACAAATATGCATTACCTAACCTATACGGCTATACCTACATACATATATCTACTTGTATGTGACTTTTAAATAGGTTATTATTGGAGTGTTCCGAAAATTACACATCACACAGCCGAACCAATCTCACCGACAAATAATCGTGTAAATTTAATGAAGCGTGTAAAATTAAGAAAATATATCTCACAACCCATTTGCTGCCTTCGATCACATAATGATTCGCCCCATTCTACTCGTCTTATAGTTATAAGCAGAGGAGAACAAATATGGGACAGGCCAGCCGCGCAGCACCAGCGCACCATCAAACACAGGCATCCATCCATCGCATCGGCACTCGGCCATATCATCAACGTCCCGTGCGTCCGCGTCGTCATCATCCTCGTCGTCATATTGTTGGACGTCAACGTTGAGCGATCAGCCAGCAAATTCATCACTCTCAGCTAATGTGTTCGGCAATCGGAATACTAAATTCCTCGCCTCCATCAGCTGCATCAACAAGAATGTTGTTTGTAATATTCCCCATCAACAACAAGCGACCAGCACTTATGATGGGGGAGAGAGATTGCATCAGTTTCCGTCCGCCGCGCCGGCCTTCAATTTGTCTACAAAACTCTTCGGTTGAGTTTTGTATATATTTGAAGTGATGGGTTCTTAACAAGACAAGCCAAGCCAAATGATGCTGGCTGATGCACCGCTCGAACTGATCACGTTTGGACGGTGTGTCTAATCAACGAGCATTATTTCGCCATTTCATGCTGGATTTGGATTCGAAACCGCCTTTATCGGCGGCACATCCACGACATGCACACGTTTATGCATTCTGCATTCTCCCGCTACATAAAAGATTTACAAGACAGCAAAAACAAAGCGCCCTCTAGCTGTGGTCCAATGAATGGTATGAGATCGAATTGAAGCTCAAAGAGGTTTTGCTTGCTAATTGTCTGCAATGTGTGAGTGATGTTAATATTGTGCAGCAAAGGAATAGTTCAGTGTTCGATCTGATTTCACTATTCAATTTGATGCTCATGAAATATTGGATTCATATTTGAGGTCAGGTCACTTTTTGCTCGGGAACGCTACAACTTAACTAAAACGGTAAGTTTGCAACGAGATTTATAATTTTCAATCTTGAAAATTGCAATATCCATATCCCATTTTCGACAATTCAACTGTCAGACACAAATTTTTGTCTTTCGTTTTAAATCTCACCAACTTCGGATGCAGTCAAATCCTCCTCATCATTCGCAACATTTATTTTAAACGGTGTTTTTAACTTTTCGATTTTTGCAAATTGCAAATAAACTTCTTTCATTGGCAAGATGATCAATTCATCCTGAATCAAGCATGAAAGACATATAATTATTTACCTGATTTTCGCTTCGGTTCACCATGAAGCAAACACTGTTGTCATCGCAGTTATCTTCGCTTTGTTCCTTTTGAGCTTCTTTCTTGATTCTGCAGTTCGCCTTCATGTGCCCACGTCTTTCACAGTTGTGACATTTTCCATTGAATTTCCCGTTGAAATTTCTATGTCTCTTCATGGCAAATGCACTCGGTTGTCTTGATTCTTCTATTGTTTCCGATCTATCCATTCTTTTCCGCTCCTCCGCTAGCAATCTTTGATTCGCAACTTGAATGGTGAGTTTTCCTCTTCCTTCATATTCTCGAGAGCAGTAACAAGAGGATCATAGCTCTCTGGTAATGTCAGGAACAGTTGTGAAACTAGGTCACTTTCAGCAAGGGTAGCACCGGCTGACTTCAGTTCCCTGACCAGACCATCAAACACAAGAAAATGATCCTTAAAGTGTGTTCCTTCGGATAGCTTGAGTCTTGCAAGCTGCTTCCGAATAATTGTTTGGCTTGATGTCGACTTCATTGCGAAAACATTTTCTAACGCCTTCCACATATCCTTGGCAGTTTCTTTGTCCTTGACGTAATTCAAATAATCGTCCGAGATGCAACTGACGATTAATGATTTTGTCTTTTTATTATTTTCTTTGAATTTTTCCATATTCACCGCATTCTGAGCATTATCAGCAATGGGTATGGGAGCTGAACCAGTCACAGCTTCCAACACACCAACCATGTCCAGATACATTTTAACCCGAAAACTCCAAATGTCGTACCCTTTTCCTTTGAATTGCACGATTCCATTCGGAACTTCCTTTCGGTGGTCGCCCATAACCTGTTGTTATATATATCTTCTAAGGACAGACAAACGTATTTCTTCAACGTATAATTTTCTAATAATCGATATAAATAAATCAATACAAACATATACAAACATACATACATACATTATTAAAACTTAAGTGTATTGGAGTGATATTGATATTGTTTGGCCTAAGGACAAACAAAAAATAAAAAAAACAAAAACAATCGAATTTTGAAAATTGAAACAAGAGAGAGTGATTACTAGATATTTTTTTTTTTTTTTTGTAAACAAACTTCCAACGTCAAATTTAACACATTCCACTGGACTTTCCATTGGAATTGGAAATCATTCTCAGTTACAGAAACCCTATTTTTAGCAGGGGGTCGATTCTGTAACTGTGAAGCTGTGAAGTGATAAATTTTATCACAGCTTCACACTATTTCCGATTCTGTATGCGTGAGAAAATGAAAAAAAAACTGTCAAATATTTTTCACAGCGCTATATTTTTTTCACAGTCAAATCAGATTGTGAAGTTATGGATGCCAAACGGCTTAAACGAGATGTTAAGGCTTCAACAGCCCAAAAACTCTATTTGTTAGAGTATTTACAGGCAAAGCCAGACGTGGCTAATGATAAGTAAGTATTGGTATTATAAATTATGATTTTTATTAAAAAAATAAAATTTTATTCAGAGATTCATCGGAGTTGATGGTGCCCTTTGTCGAGACAAGGAGTGGAGTATCCTCGCTGAAGTTCTGAACAGCATGGCAGGAGCAATAAAGGATGCTCAAAAATGGAGAAAGTATTTTAAAGATCTCACGTAAGTTTATGAAAAAAAAATTGTATTAATAAAATTGAAACTTTTAAAAATCAACATATTTGGGTGCTTCACCAATGTTTTATTAAAACAAAATTGTTATTTAAATTTATGCATTTGCTGTTTTCTTACAATTTACACCCCGAAAGCCTAACGTTGCTGGATTCGAGGCATAGAAGAATTTTTAAGAATACGTAGGTACACTCATTTATTTGACACACATAAAACATTTTATTTAAAAAAATCTTTTTTTCTGTATGTAGATATCTATTATCTTTTTGTAAACACTTATTTTCCTTTGTGTTTGATTTAAAGAAACCTTAAATTGATACAATTATGTATGTATTTTTAAGAAAAAGCTTCGCTAACAATTCATCCTTGAATTCGCCTCCCTTCTAGAAGAACTTGATAATAAAAAACTCGAACAAATTCTTGTACGACAAATTTAAAAAAGCTGTGTTTTATTTTATTTTTTAAACATAGACAAATTAGAATACGCTTATATTGAAATATTAAAATGATTAGCAATTCTGCTTCGAGTTTGTCTTCCTTTTTGTAAAATCTGGTTTGTTGAATGTTCACTGTTAACATCTGCTGGTGCTTCATCGATTTCGAAGTCAATTTCCAACTCCACATCTTGCAAAAAGGGAACTCTTGCTCCGATCAATACATTGTGTAGTATGTACTATACCTACATGCATTGATTATTATTCCGGCTTTAGCAGGACTGTAAAAAAGTACCCTCTCCTTGGACAAACAACGAAATCTACTCTTCAGAACTCCAATGCAAAGCTCTACAAGAGCCCTTGTCTGTTTGTGTTTTACGTGTAGCGATTACCTATCTGCCTCAGTGTTAGGTGCAAGAAATGGAGTCATTAGCCACGGCTGTAAGGGGTAACCGCTATCTCCTAGCAGCCAAAAATGTTGTTGTTGTTGTTTCTAATGTCGACTTCACTCTGGATCGTCTCCAAACATAGGCATCGTGCGCTGTTCCTCCATATTGTGCGATGGCACTAAAAATTTTGAGGTCTGCTCCACAAACGATTTGTACGTTCATTGAATGTCAGCATTTTCTGCAGTAGAAAACATGCTCTATTTCCTTTCTGGGAGCTGACACTTTGATATGTGTTCCATCAATCAGTCCTAGATGCTATGCCGGGAAATCTAAACATTTCGAAGAATTTTGATTTAATTGATAAAAATTCATCCCTCTTGGGAAACTGAACGTTTCGGTGAGCTTTTCTGTTGAGAGCAGTTGAAATCTCAGAAATACATCGACTCACCGATGTTTGAGACGGTGAAGACAAGAAATCCTGTCCCACACTTCGTCGAAAGCTCCCAGTAGCAAAGAATCGTAGAGCACACCGAATCTGTATATGACAAGGAATCGCATTGCTGCCGCTGCGTGCATGGGTATTTAAAAATGGCTTGAGTTCGTCGGTTAACTCCATACATAAATGTTTCGGAAACCTATATGGCTCCACAAACTTCCCGTCCGTAGTCATTTCGAAGGGATTTTGCACATCTCGAAGAGAACGTCGTAGAATTCTTAGTTTGTTCCTAGGGAAAAAAAACTATTAATGGTTATTATTCCAGCGAAAAACACAAAATAAATACCTTACCTGTGCCCATCACGACGTCTATTGTTGATAATGTGCAAAGTGCAATATTATTTCCGACACAATTAATAGTTAAATTTTAAATGGATGAAAAAAGAAATTTTTGATGTCGATCAAGAAAAACAAAACATTTAATGACACACAGCTGTCAGAATTCTTCATTTAGAACACTTTAGTACTTTTTAGTACAACTGTTTATCATACACAGTTCAAGAATCGCATTAGGTGTGTTCGTGAGGTGAAGAAATGAAGAAACTCCGTGAAAACTAAAATGATAAATTTTTCTTCACTTCACAGCTTCACAGATCGAGAATTGACCCCCAAATATGAAAAAAGTGGAATTTCTGGTTTCATTTTTATCACTGCGATAAGTTATAACCTAAGTTGCAGAATATGGGTCCAGACTGATGGAAAGCAAACACAAAAATGTAAGTCCTGTGTGAGCATATCTTTGATTAAAAATTTACCTTTCGATTTATGGCAAAGTACCTGAGAGTTGGGTAAACACGAACACCTAGGGTGTCTTCGGTGGCTTCAATTGCAAAGCAACAAATCAGAAGCCTTGATAGGGTTCTTTTATTCGGAGGTGAATAACGATACTTTGATGATTTTTTGTTCTAGACCAGAGCAGGGAACGTACTACTCAAAAGGAAAACAAGACGTGATAAGAGTAAGGATCTATGCTAAATTTTTTATCAATCGTACATGAAAAAAAGACATCCTATGGCTTCAACTTCTGATTGAGCTTCAATAGGAGCGGTCTGCTGGTTTCAGGACATTTGTTTCTTAATGATGTACGGAAGGAAGTCACCTTTCAACTTTGTAATACACTGGTCCTATAAAAACAATTTTTTTTATTACAGGAACACTGTTGTAGTAGTATTTGGAAACGCGACGCAAGTTTTTCACTTTTTGCCTGATTAATTCTCTGAAGAATTTCGGCATTTATTGAAACTGAAATTAAACTAATATTTCTTAGTTTACACTGAAGAAAGATAAACCTTTTTTGTAAATAAACAATTTTCCGATAACACTACAACTACAACAGTTTGAAAGATCTTTAAAATTTGATTTTCGATTTGGACTGTCGGTAAATTACTATTGATAAGGCACTACCTTATCTGCTCTGGTGGTGAACTGTCCGTTAGGGTGAACCGGCGCGGTGGCGAACTGTCCGGTGGTGAACTGGTTGTGGTGAAAAGTCCTGCTTCGACAAATTGTTGTTGTACATAATATGTCAGTCACATCAAAATAGCTGAGTGAGAAATCGAATCCAAAATATTTTCATCTCAGAGATCTCTGAAAAAAATCTCAATTCTCAGCTGAGATTTTTTGTTCTACTTAAAAAATCTCTGAGATCACGTGGAACTGGCGAATTCAATCGAAAAATACTCAAAAACAGTCACTTCAATAACAAAACGCACATCCGAAATGGATCACGTTATAATAGCTGACGTGGTTCTCTATGGGATACTCGCTCTGATCGTTCTGGAAAACACGCTTGAAATTTATATTTCCTGGCGTCAGGTGATACAAATTCTTTCGATTTCTCATTATTGTTCACCCAAATTACTTTCCATATGTTTTGACCTGTTATTTTTTGCAGGTAAAAGTCTACAAGACCGCCCGCACTATCCCTAAAGAACTTGAAAATGTTGTGGACGAAGAAACATTCCACAAAACCCGTCTCCACGGCCTTGAGCAAGAACAATTTGGCATTTTCAAAGCCATTCTCATGCATGTTATATTTGTATCATTGGTATTGTTCTTTGGATTCATTGCCTATCTCTGGAAAAAAAAGCCCAACTCTTAGCCGTCCAATTGAAACTCGATGAGAGCAGTGAGATCATTGTGAGCTGTTTGTTTCTGTTTGTAGTGCGCTGCATTATTATTGTCATGGATATGCCTTTCGAAGTCTACAAGACTTTCGTTCTGGAAGAGAAGCACGGATCCAACAAGCAAACTGCAATATTCTTCATAATCGTAAAGGCGTATTTATGGAATGCCAATACGTGCCACTATTAAAACATGGGACGACACTGATTTTTTTCGGCGCTTCCGTTTAACAAAGCAAACGTAGTCCTTTAACTGGTGGCAGAATACCTTCAACATCCACAACCACGGTAAAAATTGGAATGAATTTACTATGCACTTTTTTTTCTTGACAGTTTTTCGAATCCCACATTCTACGTAATAGCCAGCGCACATAAGCACCACACCACGGGCATCACAAAAATAAAAAAGCATACATAGGTACAAACATACAAGAAGAAAAAAAAACAAAAATATGCACAAAGTCAAAAGTTATTTGTATTTTGTTTCGAATTGAAGGAAATACTGCCGGGTGACTAAAAAGCTTCAAAACCATGCTCGAACTAGGTTTCAAAAATAACAAGTTCTAAGCGTTTAGAACTCAATAATGATTTAAGATCGAGTTTTTGATAATTGAAGAAATATCGAGTTCCAAATATTCTAAAAACTTAGTTCTAACGTTAGACCGAGATTCACTAAGTCGAGTTTTAAAGAGAATTTAAGTTCTAGCTATAAAAAAGTTCTAAATCGAAGTTCTAACGCATTAGAACTTGGTGAAGAATTGACTTAGAACTCAAATGAGTTCTAAAATTTCACTTAAATGAGTTTTATTTGTGTATTTGTGTTTGACATTTTCAAATTTAAAAGAAATCAACATTAACACTATAAAATTAAATTAAATTAAAATTAATAAAAAATGCATGTACCTATGTACATATTTATATGAATAGCTAGCGTGTTACATAGTGACTTGAAATGTTTATAATATATGAGTATAGGAGAATTATACACAGTTATTCTCTAAAGCATACATTTTCTTTTATTTTTTTTTTTATTTTTATTTATTTCAGTAGAACTTAATATTAAGATATACATCTTTTAGATAATTAAGCCTTGATTAGGATCATTAAAACAAAGGAGAACATTAAATTAATTATATTTAAAAAGCAAAAAATTAAGTAAATAATATATCTAGAATTAAATATATATATATATCTAGAATTTAAAGAATTAAAGAAACAGAAAAATAAATAAAGAAATAAAGAAATAAAGATAAAGATATAGATTGTAGAGAAAGTAGATAGAAGATGAGAATGAAAAGAGGAAGAAAGAGATAGAAAAAATATAGGAAATACGAAGTTACAATTTTAGAATTATCCCCATACTCGCCATCAGATCAATTTTAATGATTTGAGAACATAAAAGATTCAATTTTAATGATTTGACACATAAAAGTTATCTACAAGGTGGATAGATATTCGAAAAGATTCTTTTTGAATAATTTAAGTTGCTCTATTCTTCTTAATTCACGGGGCAGCGTATTCCAGAGACGAATCCCACTAATGAAAAACTGTCGCTCAGATGTGAGACAGGTAAATCTTGGAATTGAAATAAGTTGAGTTCTGTTAGATGATAAAAACTGGATATGATTGAACAAGTCAGGTGGCTGTTTAGTCTGGATGATTTTAAATAGCATAGTAAGAGTCTTTTGGTTTAATATGTTTATGAAACTTATACCGTACAATTCTAAAGAGAAGTTAGAGATATGGTCATAACGACGTAACCCAAAGACATAGCGAATAATGTTGTTGAACAGAACTGTCATCTTTCTTAAACACACAGAGTCCAAGTTGAAGAAGATTTCACATCCGTACGTCAGGATTGGAACAACAAGGGTTTTAGCTAGCATTTTTCTAGTTTCAATTGGTGTAAACTGTTTTGAGATCGTTAGGGTCCTGAGAGCGCCATATGTCTTTCCAACCACAGCGTTTATATGGTCATTCCAAGTCAAAGTCCTATTGAAGCAGATTCCCAAGTTCTTAGCCGTCTGCACGTATTCCACTGGAACATTATTTAAGAGCACTGTGGGAAAATAGGAAAGGTCAACCATACTCCGTGAGATTACTAAGCATTTGGTTTTAAGGGGATTGAGGACAAGGCCACATTCGTTAGACCATTTGTGAATAGAAGATAGGTCGTCATTGATGTTGCTAACACAGTTTTCTATGAGACCCAGAGATGAACTCTGTAGGTATTGGACATCATCAGCAAACATTTGCACATTCCCATAGTTAATTACTCTGGGAATGTCATTAACGTATGCCGAGAACACCACGCGACACAGTGATAAACTCAGAAACCTTACTCCCAGAAACAACTGCCTGACTCCTCCCCGTTAAATAAGAATGAATCAATTTAGTTGCTTCCGGAGCAAACCCAAAATCTATGGTTAATTTGATACATAATGTGTTATGGTCAATCGTGTCGAATGCTTTGGAGTAGTCAAGAAGAATCAAGAATGTGACTTTATCATCGTCCATGGCCTTCCTTATCCGCTCAACCACATCAAGGAGTGCGGTGGTACTACTATGATGAGACCGAAAACCAGACTGCTTAGGGGATAGAAGCTGGTTATTGTCAAAGTGCTGATTAATTTGCCTATGCATCAATCTCTCCATCAACTTTGACAAAAAAGGAAGGATGGATATGGGACGATACTCAGTCCCAATTCTATTCTTCGGAACAGGGATGATTTTGGAAAATTTCCATTTTGATGGGAACTCACTTTTAGTCAACACTGAGTTAATGGCAAATGTTATGTATGGGAGGATAACAGGCATGACTGCTTTAATGAAAGTAGGATGTAAGCCATCAAATCCCACAGAGTTGCTCTTGATAGAGATAAGATTCTCCACAACTTCTTCGGCAGACACATTAGCAAAGTTGAACCCATTTAGAAGATTGGAAGAAAGAACAACACTTTGATGTTGACTCATAGATGAAGAAGGTTGTAGAACGGATGAGACAAATAAGTTGTTCAATTCATTACAATCAATATCAAGGGTAGCGGATTTTTGCTTCCCTATTCCAACTTCGCGCAGGTTCTTCCAAAGCTTGCGGCCATTTTGTGAAAGATTCAAATGATTGGAGAACCACTTGGTTTTAGCTGTGTTGATGAGACTTACACATTTGTTACGCAATTGGCGATATAATCGATAGTCCTCAGCTATTTTAAAGCGTTTCCAATTTTGATACACCCGGTTTCTTTGGTTGATGCAGCAACGGATTTCGTCAGTAAACCAACGGTTGTCTTTGTGTTTAATAGTCTTTGTCCTCAGAGGAACATGGGTGTCAAAAAGTCTTTTAAGGTTATTTTCAATAAATTCTATTTGGTCAGATGTGGATTCTATATAGTAGACGTCCTGCCAACGAATTTGTCTTATGTCGGATTCAAGAGCATATGGGTTGATATTTTTAAAGTCACGGTACTGGAATGTTAAGTCAGGTCTCGTAAATGAAAAGTCAAATGAAAGGTAAATAAGGTCATGTCTAGAAAATCCAGGAGCAGACAACTGGTCGTAAAAAAGGATTTTACTGGTTTCGGTAACAAAAAATACGTCAAGAAGGGTACTAGAGTTAAGTGAAAAATGCGTCGGATTACTTATATTCACCGGATGAAGGTTATATGTTCTCATGCTACTTATTAAGCTGTTATCAACTAGAATGTTACTATTTAAGTCGCCACAAAGAATTATGTTTGGGAACTGGGTACAATTTTCCTCAAGAAAAGTATAAACAGAAGATAAGTCAAGATAGGAGTAAGGTCTGTATACGACTCCCAACAAAAGTTTATCATTTCTGCTGTTAACTTCAACGAAAAGACTTTGAATAGCATCAGTAGAGAGGGAAGTGTGTATAACCCTACATTTAAGCGAATTCCTTATATATAAAGCAACTCCACCTCCAGTGCGATCAAATCTATCAGCCCTGAAAAGTGAGTATCCCTTCAAAGAGTAGGTAGCATTGTTAACGTCATTTTTGAACCATGTTTCGGACACCGCAATTGCATCCAAATCAGAACTTTCAAATAAATCCCTAAACTCGTCAATCTTACCGAACAGACTCTGAGTATTTAAATGACAAACTTCAAAACCATGACTTAGAGTACCAAATACTTTCAACATCGCTTTAGTTACATTAAAGTTTCGTCTACTATTGGAATACGAAGCATTATTTATACTGGGATCACCCACCATCATCATTTATAAAATAAAAACATAAAAAAACGCGGACCAAGAAGAACAGAGAACACGAAAATTATTCGTTCGACATTAATTGGAAGATTAGTAAGGGATAAAACTAAAATTGTTGTGAGGAAGAAAGACAGAAGAAGAAATGATAAAGGAATTAGATAGAAAAAAGAAGAAAGTAATTACAATAATTTTAAAAATTTGAAAGATCAATTAAAATTATAAAACAATATGTAAATTGAACAGAGAAAATTTAAATTTAACAAAGAATAATCATGGCATAGAAAATTTCTTACTAATAAAAAACACCCTATATGGCAATGATGGTATCACTACATTATCGACGCTAGCTGTGGTTGATGCTTATCTGGGAAGGCTCATCTGTCAACATCTCGACCTCGTTTATTATGACAGCATCTCCTTGCAATTGCTTTTTTATATAAACACTTCCGCGGATCGTGAAAACTGAGTGTATTAATTTTTGTTTTTTCAAATTAAGTGCAGCATGAAGAATGTGTTGATTCTTTTTAGTAAGGCATTCGCGCACATAAATTGAACAATCCGAATCGATTCCCACGTCGTGAAGTGTAAGTTGTCGTTTGTGTGTTCGTCGGTATTCGGAAATTTTCCCCAATAAGAGATTCCTTTCGTGAGATGAGTGGAATTTGATAATAATAGGCGAAGTGCTAGCTTTGGCGGTGTGCCTCGTGCGGAATATACTTTTTAGTGCGGGTGTCTGTATTTCAAGTGTAAAACAAAGGTGGTTTAATATACTGCCCAGATTCAATTGGTCTGCTGGAATATTATACAACACGACATCAGTTGCAATGTTTTTGTTTTCTATTGCTTCGAGTGATTTTTTTATTTGAGCAATTTCAGACATAAAACCAATGTCAGTTGTCAGATCGGGAGTGGGCGGTATAGATTTAAGAATTTTAATGTCAGAAATTACATTTGTGATGTTTTCGTTAATAGTTTCGATTTGATCGCGCATTTTACTATTTTGTTCATTGTAGTTTATTTGTTCATTTTCAACTCGCGTTAAACGAGTGTCGAAATTGTTGATGGTTGTTTGAATTTCACTGAGTTGTTGATCCATGTTTGTTATTGTTGAGTCAATTTTAGATATTTTAGTTGTTAAAAGAGTGATATTTTCGTTTAGTTTTTTTAATTGAGTTTGCATGGTTTTCAATATGTTTGCACTATTCGGACTCACAACTTTTGTACGAAGTCTGGGCAAAGGGGAATGCAAAGATGTTTTTGGGGTTCCTTGCCGCGATAGTCCGGCAACTTGTTGCTCTTCAACTTCGGATTTACTTTGACTTCGTGACATTCCGCAAGTGAAAAATATATGTAAATTTCGTGATTACGGATTGTTTTTCAAGCAAAATTACAAAAAATAACACTTAATGCGCGATAAAACAGAAATTAATATGAAGTTGATGCACTTAGTAAAAACTGGAGCAGTATACTGAGCAGTGGAAAATTTTGTTTACCACAGAAAAAGGTATTTTTGACTAGCAAGAAATTTAACACAACTTATCTTAATGTTTCATTCTACTTTTTCATCAACTTGCAATTTTTTAAGTGAGATACAAGTTTCATCTTTTTTTAATTCTGGAGGAGGAGGTTATATAATTTGTAATTAAGAATAGGGGGCCAAATATTTGACTCGCCTGGGGCGCCAAAATAGCTAAGGCCGGTCTTGATTAAACAATACTGCAAAGTCTGTATTATAAGAAGAAATGAATCCATTTTAAGCTTGACGAAAATTCCAATGAAAAAAAAGTGTTATGAACAACCTCAAGATTTTGGGTGTTTTCATAAACGTCGGAAATCTGCGTTAGTACAATCGTCTTTCTGCTTTGTTGCATAAATGAACGCATCAATTCTGCAGAACGCGTGCAGGCCTGCTTTAGTACAATTTTAAGCAAGTCACTGAATGTTCATAAACATCAGACAAAAATCCAAAAAAATCCTTCAAAAAAAGATAAATTTCACTTGAAACAGAAATTTATTAAGAAAATATGAATAATAAATTACATTTTTCGCAATTCAAATTATTTGCTTTTGTTTCCCACGTTCTCTTCTTCTGTCTCCTGTCTGCAGTCAGTGTAAAATGGCTGCACAATCTGCCCGACGCTGATGATATTTATGACGTTTATGAACATGCCTACTACAATTCATCTGCGTTTGTACGACGCAGTTTCTGAGTTTATGAACAGATCTAAGTTAGGCCTAAGTTAGGCTGACGTTTATGAAAACACCCTTTGTTACATTGTCGTTTAATTAAGTGAATGTGCCTATTGGCCGGTCTGTATTTATTTGCGTATTTAAACTGGCCCGTTGTTGGGCTAACTGTCTTAAACCTCACTAATAATTGTTTTCATATTTATGAATTATGACTGACTTTGTGACTTTTATTTCAAACTCATTTTTTCCGTCTCAAGAAAACAGAATGTTTTTCAGTGTCTTACTGTCATCCACCACCTGCCAAATAATTGAATTGGTGTTTCCATGTTCTAGCACCTTGTTTGTAAAATTGACAACGAAGAGAAATCTCCACTCAACACTTAAAAAATATTCTATCGACACCTTGTTAAATGTTCCAGCAAACAACACCAACCCCGCTGTGAGACATCCACACCATAAAATGTCTATTGTCCAAAAACACCTGACACTGTCTGTATCCAATTCCTAACGCCGCCGATGACGCCTCTTAAACGATCTTCTAATCAAATCCACTGCTCCAGATCAGCTGTCGGAAATGGCACCTCGTTAATGATAAAAATTGTCAGAATTCCAACAAAGTAGACCAAATTCACAGTCAATATACTGCCAATCAACAAGAACAAAACGTGTCTAATTCCAACCCTCTGTTCGAACATTATTAGCGGCATCGACACTATACTTGACCCAAAACAATTCACACATGTCAGCCACCTTGTGCTCTCAACATCACCAAATATCATTAATAACCGATCGATCTTCATTCACCGAGACAATAGTCCGGTCATCCTATGAGTAAACACCCTCGCACTTCTTCAAACAAAAAACGACACAGCGACTGGACCCAGTGCCTTCCCTTGTGGCATTCCTTAACACAATTTTCAAAGTGTTGTTTTTTGAGTTAGTTTAGCGCCTTTTGTTTCTTTGATCAGTGCGATCGGTCGATTTACCTACAATTTTCGTCTAACAGGT
The DNA here is from genome assembly GCA_943590905.1 of Sphaerophoria taeniata. NCBI lineage: Eukaryota > Metazoa > Arthropoda > Insecta > Diptera > Syrphidae > Sphaerophoria > Sphaerophoria taeniata. Next base: position 235,819,904 of record OX016540.1, on the reverse strand, counting down.
GAGAAACAGGGCATGGAATTAATGTGCTGCTTCGCACCCACGAAAAGGATCCAGAGGTGTGGGATCTTCGAATGGGATGACAGGTAAATTTTTGCACCATTGTTTTGGACTAATTATAGTCTTACTGGATTTGGATTCTCGGTATCATGGAAATGGACACACACAGAATAACATTTTTTAATTTTTGCCTATTAACACATGGACCGAGGATCCTTTTTCGAAGTCCTTGAGCCGGGATTAGAAGCGATTTCCTAAATTTATTTTGACAAGCGAATCCGGTTAATGGAAGATCCCTTGGAATCGCCCAGAATTGCATTTAATTGTGTGCGTAAAATGAAAAACCGATCGATGTAAATGAGGATCAATTTGACATGGTTGGACTGCCGGCAAATGATAGAAAATAAATTCACTCCACCAGAGAGCGAGAGAGGCAATTCTAATTTAATTTCATTGCATCTCGATCTCGATCTCGTGCAACTAATCAAAGGAATGCCGATATACAAAATTATTATGAAAGCTGTTGAATTAATTTTTTGTCGAACGTCGAAGGTGCAATTTAGAAAAGTTACTGCATCCCATCGAAAAGATTGGCAAAAAAACAGAACTTTTGTCCGGATGGCAGATCGTGTGTGTGCCTAACGAAATTAAACCGCTCGACAAAGCATATACACAAGATGGGCGTCATATTTGTAATTAATAGTTGGATGGCGTGCTGACATGAATGGTTTTTGCGGCTTTGGTTAAATTAAATAAAAACTTAAAAAGCAATTTGAAGTATAACCTCGTTAATGAGATTTCGATGCAAATTTTGAGCTTTGGCGAAGCTGTTGAATATAAAATGTTGCAGTTTTAGTCAATTTTTGTTTCAAATAATGAGATGTGATCTAGCGAATTGTGTTTGCATTGATGGCGTGAGGAAATGCAATTTTTGTTATTTTGTTTGCAGTAAAATAAAATATTTGAGTTCCAGATTTGAGTCAAACTTGAAAAAGTCATGAACAAAATAATGTCGCACGTATTTCTACGTATCGAAGGGTGTCGAGATTCGTGTGCATGATCAGTATGATGGTTGAGCAAAAACGTTAATTGCAATCACTAGAATGGCGTAATGATTGGAGCGTGTAGTTGATACAGAGATCTGGAGAACATTAAAGAAACCACTGTTATTTGTTTGTTGTAATTTTTAGTTTGGCTTTTATAATATTATTGTTTCGAGGCCCACAAATACGTAAGTAGATATTATACTTATTACTAAAACTGTCATAAGGGTACCAAACGACAATGTTCTGATTTCAAAATTTAATATGCAAAATATCCTTTTTTGCCCAGTAAGGAACCTTCCACATAGGACATCTGCACTTTGACAGTTGATAGCGGCCATCTTGTTGGAGCGAACTCTCCCAAATTAGCTGTAAGCTGTCAATCACGTGTTTAAATGATAAATTTGTTTTATTTCATTCAAATTCCCAAAGGAAGTTATTGTAATTGGACCGATTTTGTAAATACATATCTACCCAGTGTTTGCATATCTCCATGTTTCAAAGTCACCAGAATTCGAATCAACACTTTTTATCGGGCGCAGGGTCTGAAGTCCATGGTCCAATAGTTCATAATGTACTTTAAACCCATCCTAGTGGGCTAAAAAGTTTGGCATACAATTTCAGATGATATTTGTTCCATAGTTGGTTTTCAAATTAAGCCGCCCAACGCATTTTTATAAAACTTCAATGTAGGTATAGCTTTTTCCAGTCATGGTTCCTATGAACAAATATTTAAGAAGTCTTCAAAGGGGAAGTATAGGAAGCTGGTCGAAATTTAATCTATGGGATTCTTTCTGCAATTGTTCAAAAATTACAAATTTTTAAGTGAAACATTCATTCAATTCATCTGAAGGCGAGCGAGACGAGGTTCGCGGGGTCGAAAAGTAGTTTAATAAATATTGAAATCTTGGACTAGGCTCATTGCTCATTCGGAACATAAATTAATGTTCTTCATAAAATTTTCCTTTAGTATGGGGATGTGGAACTTATAGTCCAGTCAATGAACGAAAAATATTGCCTTCACCTCAAAAAAAATCCAACAGTTTTGAAACTTGGCAAACTTACTACGGGATGTCTGGTGATGACCCAAAAAAAAGTTCCCAAGAATCCGACGTGAGCTCTAGCGGCAGTTAAGAGAAACATGGAATTTGTTTCAGTTAACAAAACTGTTTGTCGTATCAAAAAATGTTGTTCTACAAAATTAAACCTCATTAAATTTAATAAAAAAAGCTTGTATGAATTTTTTCGTATCTCTTATAGTTTATAAAATAACTCTAGCGGCAGTGAAGAGAAACATACGGTTTTTTCGGTTTTACGGGTTTATCTTGAAAACTATTTGTCGTATCAAAAAATAATCTTCTACAAAATTATAGCTTATTAAATTTAATGAGCTTTAATTTTGTAAAACAAAATTTTTTGATACGACAAATAGTTTTCGAGATAAACGTGAAAAACTGAAACAAACTCCATGTTTCTCTTAACTGCCGCTAGAGCTCACGTCGGATTCTTGGGGACTTTTTTTTGGGTCATCGCCAGACATCCCTTAGTAAGTGTGCCAAGTTTCAAAACTGTTGGATTTTTTTTGAGATGAAAACCTTTATTGACTGGACTATTAAGAATTCTTGCTGCCTGCTTTTCTTCGCAATTTTTATGTCAAACATTGAAAATGTCAGTTCTCTTATTTCAGAAATTGTCTGTCATTTTCACAAAAAGTAGATGAACAAATTATGCTGGATTGCTCAAAACGGGATTTAACATCGATCTCTGAGCATTTTCTGGAAAAAAACTCAATAGATACATCTCCCAATTAAGCATATGCTCAAAGAGACTCTAATAAACTAAGCTAATCATAACCGAAGTTTTCAGAAGAATCCTCTGATTTAATCTTTTCCAGGAGTCTTTTTTAATATGTTAACATGTTTATGTGGTCACAATGATCAGCAAGAAAGAATTTATAGATTTTAAATCTTGCAACAACATCAACATATCAGCTTTTAATTCCGAAAACCTTCTCTTTTGATAGCCATCTGACCTCTGTTCGATATTTAAGGTTTTGATGGAGTAAACCCATTTTATCGCATACAACTGTGCGATGAAATGCGTTACCATTTATGGAGTTCACAACTCTGATAATATGTCTGAGTACCTTGGATGCTAGGATTTGTCGTTGAAGAATGCAGTTGGTCGGGTAATCTACACTAATATATAAAGCTGAAGAGTTTGTTCGTTTGAACGCGGTAATCTCAGGAACTACTGGTTCGAATGGTTTAATTCTTTTTGTGTTGGATGGTACATTAATTGAGGAAGACTTGAAGCTATTTAACATTAAGCTGTGACCAATAGCAGCGAAGAATCTGTGGAAAATATGGAAAAAACGGCAAAAAATATACATTTTTCTGCGTTTTAACGCGCTTATCTCAGGAACTGCTTTATGAAATTGAACAATTTTTTTAATGTTGAATGGTCCATTTATCAAGGAAGGCTTGAAGCTATATAAAATTTAGCTGCGACCAATAGGAGAGGAGCGAAGAATTTGTGTAAAATGTGGAAAAAACGGCAAACAATACAATACAAAACAATATAAAGTTCGTTTGAACGCGGTAATCTCAGGAACTGCTATTTCGAATTGTAAAATTCTTTTTGTGTTGGATAGTCCATCAATCGAGGAAGATTTAAGCTGCGACCAATAGCAGCGAAGAATCTGCGGAAATGTGAGAACTGAGATTTTTTTCTGAGATCTCTGAGATGAAATTATTTTGGATTCGATTTCTCACTCAGCTATTTGACGTGGCTGACATATGTGCAGCAACAATTAGTAAGGTAACCATTAAATCTCAATGATAACTGAGAATTATGTTCCACCAAATGATTTTGCCTCAGTCAAGGTGACATTGAGATCTCAGTGAGATGTTGTTAGGTGGAACTGGCCTAATAACTGCTCAAATTAGAATTTTGAGAGTTCAATTGATTTGTGAATGTGATTGATTGCACTATTTGTGCAGATTATTGTGTTTAAACAACATCATTTTATGTACTTCTTAACTAAAAAATATGCTCAGTTTAAAGAAAAAAAAAATACTTAACGAAGAGATATTAGAAATTTTTCAAGTTCAAGAGAATTACGACCTAGGGAGAGTTGATTGCAATGCAAATTTACAATAACTTCCGAACAAAATTCCCACGCGCGCATGATGCATAAGACGAGACGATACTCTGGCCGGTGGACGAGCGAGAGGCGGACGAAGTCGCGGGCAACTGCTAGTCATAATTAACGGTAAGCGCTAAAGGTCGATGATTACATACCTATAGTTTTTGGAAGAGACTTCATTTCTTGCAAGGTTCTAATTAATCATTTTTGCGTGAAATAAAAATAATTCCATAAACGAAGAATATTTTTCATTTGAATTTTAACAACACAAAACGCTTTGTGAAACCAATATCGCAAGAGCAATTTACTATTGTGCAGTCCTTTCGTAAACGACTACTGTCGAAATTTCTGAGATTCAGAAGGTGATGATAACGCACCGTCTAACTCTAAAATTTAATTGCTGCCCCATTCTCCAGATTTCGCCCTCTGTGACTTTTTTTTGCTCACAAAGTTACTCGCCGGACAAGGATATCAGTTGAATGAGGAGGTCATCCTATTCATTATCGCCACGGAGGCCTTGTTTTCAAATCTCGAGTAAAAGTATTTTCAAACGGTTTAAAAAGATTGGAACATCGTTTCTGAGGCTAAACTCAAAATTAAAACAAAAATTTCCACTTATTCAAATTGTTTGTTTTTCATTTGTAGGCTACGTACTTTTGCGGGAACCAATTGCGCATTTAAGTTATTATCAAATTTGTAGCTTCATTTGGAGTAATTGACATCAAACGTTATTTCTTATTCTCCGTGCACATTTTACAAGGAGAGTAACAGCTAAAAAAACGAACTTTTCACTGTTTATTCTTCTTCGAAATGCTTAGCTGAACTTTGAACAAAACAATTCCCTAAATTCCAGCAAAATCTTCATGTTTTCTTTTAAATTCATTACAGTTTCTTAACGCGCTATTTTACCTTGTCCTATCATTATTGAAAGGAAGTAAAAGCAAATACTTTTGATTGCGTCCCTACACTGTTAACTTTTCTATCTTTGAATTATTATTAAAATGTAAGAAAAAATTCAAAATTAATTCCGCAATTCAGCTAATATCCGGTTTCAGTTAAAATTTTAAAACAAAACCTAGCGAGTAATAGAAGAACTAAGTTGGTTGCACTAAATTCAATGTTTGTACGAAAATTATTCAACAGATGGTGCACTATAATCTACCATGGACACACACCTTATTGTGTTGATGTATAACAGTAATTGTAGAATTCTTAGCAAAACATCAAACCATGAGGTTGGTGTTATTTTCAGTTTCCGTTTTAAATTTAATAATTTGTGCAAGGATTGAAAGAATATTTTTGTTTCTGAATGTGGCCTTTAAAAGAAATCTATAGAAAATTATGAGTGATTATAATAATAAGGACTGATAACCATGAATAACAGTTCATGTCAATACTAAGCTCACAAAAGCAACTTGGTTTCAACTGCCTTATTCAAAGTTTTGCCGTTGTGGAAATTTTTAATGCCGTTGAAAATAAAACATGACTGTAAGAGCAAGGTAAAAATTTAAATTAAAGGATTGAAGAAGCTTTTGAAAACAGTATTTAAAATTGTTGGTGTTGTAACTTTGTTTACTAAGATTAAAACAAGAATAATTCAACAATAGCCGTGTTTTATTGAGAACTTAGCTTAGCTCAGAAATAGGAATTACATGTCAAACAACAACAACCGAAAACTGAGTAAAAATAAGTTAGGAATTTTAGTTAGTAATTTACACAAGATAAAGTACCGGCTACTCGATGCTAGAGTGAGCAAAATATTGTAATGTGTATACACTTTATTTTATCTCATACGCTCTGTATCTCCTTCTATTGTAATGTCTAATGTGTATACGTTATTATCTCTTACGCTCTGTACCTCTTTCTATATTTAATGTATATACTTTTCTTACTCTCTTTACTTACTCCGTATCTCTTTTTATATTTAATGTACATACTACTCTTACTCTCTTTACTTACTCCTTATCACTATAACTCTAATATCATTTTATAGGTAATAAGTATGTAGCAATAAGTTTAATTGTAGTAGTAAACACTTGTGTATGACAGTTAAAAATCAGGGGCAACATCTAGTGGTTAAAAAGAGAACTTCTGGAACATTCGGTTTAGTAGTTTCTAGAACCATTATCAGAACTATAAATAACCGATTCGGAAGCGAAGCGGGATAGTTGATTGTGAACTGCGATAAGGAAAGTACACTGTGTTTGAAAAGTTATAATTGAAAGTGTTGAATAAATAAGTTTGTGAGTGATTTGAATAAAGTGAATTTGTGTTTTATTTAAAAAGTGAATAAGTTTTAATTGTCGGACCAAGCCGAATATTACATTGGTGTCAGAATAAGGGATTAAAACTTATTGAGAATAAAACAGTGGACAGTGATTAAATTATATTGTGTGAAATAGTGAAGTTAAAAAAAAAAAAAATTAGTAAAGTTGTCAAAGACTTAACTGTCCTTGAGCTAAAGGCCGAACTAAGCAAACGTGGCTTAAGTGGGGCAGGAGTTAAAAACGAACTCGTAAAACGGCTACAGGAATATCTGGAAGAACAAAATTAAGACCCAGATACGTTTGCTTTCGAAGTGGAAGCAAAATCGGAAGAGGTAAACGCAACTGCCGACTTATCTAACATGATGACACTTCTTCTAGCCAAATTCGAGAAGAATGTTCGGGAGCAACTAGAAACTCAAAACAAGAATGTTCTAGAGCGGTTTGACGAACAGAAAAATCTTCTAGAAGGCAGGTTTGCGGACTTCGAAGAGAAAATCAATACTCTCGACGAGTGCGTCGGAAAACAAAATGCACGTATCGAGAAAATCGACGAACAAATCGATACCATCACAAAGGAACTGGAAAAAGTGCGAAAGATGAAAGCTCGAGAACCTTCTGGTGAGTGCTCAAGGAAGAGAGAAGTGAATCCTCCAAGCTTTGATGGTCAGATACCGTGAACAATCTACAAGAAACAGTTTGAAGCAGCAGCGTTAACGAACGGCTGGGACGATGACGAGAAATACATTGCTCTTACGCTCGCCTTAAGAGGAGCAGCTGCTGAACTGCTACAAACCATCCCAGCATAGAAGAGTGGTGACTTCAAAGTTCTGGTAACCGCCATTGAACAGCGGTTTGGGGATAGCCACATGACAGAAGTCTTCCGAGTTCAACTAAACAACAGGGCACAGAAAAGAGGTGAAACTCTGCAGCAGCTTCAGGCAGATATCGATCGATTGGTTCACCTAGCTTATCCAACAGCTGGCAATGAGATAATAAATCAACTTGCTGTTGAAGCCTTTGTGAGAGCTGTGGGCGAAAAAAATCTCCAAAGGGCTATTCGCACTGCCGGAAAGCAAACACTACCAGAAGCATTGGCTTTCGCTCTGACAATGGAAGCCGCAGAACAAGCATCCCAAAACGTGCATCGTGTGAGAGAATTGGAAGTCCAAGAATGCTCTTGTCAGAAGGCTACTCTGGAAAGAAAACAGCGAGACGGACCAGCACGATGCTGGAACTGCAACAAGACTGGGCATCTTCAACGACAGTGCAGATTACCGCGAAGACGGACCTCATGCCAACACTGTGGAAACAGAACTAACTCAACAAGTCAAAGTAACACCAACAACGTTGCTTCCGAAGCTGTTTCCCACCCGGAAAACGAATAAGAACCAACTTCGAGGGACAGAAGCTGGTTTCTGGTATCGATGGCCCCAGAAACACCATCCAGGTTTCCCAAACGAAACGTGACAACAAGAGCCTGACCGTGGAAGCAAGTATAAACGGCAACATTGTACGGCAGGACCTCGTTAAGAAGACATGGCTCCACAACACCAATAGCTATCGTCTAAGGACTGCAACTGGAGAAGCCGCAAAAGTCTATGGTGAGGTACGTCTTAAGATCCGGATGGCAGAGCTGGAATTCTCTCACCTGTTCCTAGTAGCAGATATATGCGACGAGTGCATTGTCGGCGTCGATTTCATGAAAGATCACGGAGTGGTATTGGACATCGGGAACCAAGTCCTGAAATATCGAAACATCGAGATTCCGATGATCTATGGGATTCACTCATATGAGATCTCGCTATCTGTGAAAACCGTCATCAAAGAAGATCTGACTTTGCCTGCTTCTTCAGAAGTATTCGTGTGGACGAAATTGAAGGGTAAGCCTGGAAGCCATCGATATCTCATGGTCGAACCAGCATCTGTAAAGTCCTCCCAAAACGTCACCATTGGGAAGACTCTTGTTAGACCTGTAAAGAACATGGTTCCCGTACGAATACTGAACATCAAGCCGTACGAAGTTAAGCTTAGAAAAGGTGAGATTGTCGGACAATGCGAATCTGTATCAGCGATAACAAGGATCAGCGAAGAAGACCCAAGGCAAACATTGAAGTCCAAAGAGCTGAACTCCATAAAGACGAACATTCTCAAGTCCTCTAATCTTGGTCACCAACAACGAAGAACTGCAGAAGATCTCCTCGAAGAATTTGCAGACATCTTTTCGTCATCGCAAGGGAAATATGGCAGAACACAACTGGTTCAACATCGAATCAACACCGGGGATGCAAAGCCGATCCGTCAACCTGCAAGACGCCTTCCACTAGCCAAACAAGGTGAGGTTGAAGAACTGATAACCACCATGAAAGAAGAGGGTCTGATCGAAAACTCTAAAAGCCCTTGGGCGTATCCAGTGGTCCTGGTAAAGAAGAAAGACGGATCAACCCGCTTTTGCGTAGACTATCGAAGGTTGAATGATGTGACCAAGAAGGATAGCTACCCTCTGCCTAGGATCAGTGATACTCTGGACGCAATGGAAGGAGCACAATGGTTCTCAACGTTGGACCTGAAAAGTGGATACTGGCAAGTAGAAATCCGTCCTGAAGACAAAGAGAAGACAGCGTTCTCGACAGGAAACGGACTGTGGCAGTTCAAAGTGATGCCTTTTGGACTGTGCAATGCTCCAGCGACTTTTGAGCGCCATATGGAATGTGTCCTGCAAATACTCACATGGAAGTCTTGCCTGGTCTATTTGGATGACGTCATCGTATACGGGAAAACATTTGACGAACATTGCACAAATCTGAGAGCCGTGTTTCAAAGACTTCGAGAAGCCCACCTCAAGCTCAATCCAGAAAAGTGTTCACTCTTCAAAACCGAAGTGAAATACCTGGGACATATCATCTCATCCCAAGGAGTTAAGACGGATCCTGATAAGGTTGACACCGTGAAGAATTGGCCAACACCACAGGACAAACACCAACTCCGAAGCTTTCTGGGTCTAGCCACCTACTATAGGCTTTGCTGAGATCGCCAAGAGTCTACATCAGCTAACAGAAAAGGGAAAGCAGTTTAAATGGTCAGGTGAGTGCGAGCGCAGCTTTCAAGAGCTCAAGCAACGCTTGTGTAATGCACCAGTGCTGACCTACCCGACTCCAGGAAAACCGTTCATCATTGATGCTGATGCCAGCAATGTCGGGATTGGTGCTGTATTGTCACAGGTACATGATGGCGAAGAAAAGGTGGTTGCCTATTACAGCAAGGTACTCTCGAAGTCGGAAAGAAACTATTGTGTGACCAGAAGAGAACTTCTTGCACTGATTTTGGCAACAAAGCACTTCCATAAGTATCTCTATGGACAGAAGTTTCTTCTCCGAACCGACCATGGAGCACTAAACTGGCTTTTGAATTTCAAGAATCCAGAGGGTCAAGTGGCGAGATGGATTGAGAGGCTGCAGACGTACGATTATGAAATTCAATATCGGAAGGGGAAGCTTCATTCAAATGCTGATGCACTGTCTCGGAGACCATGTAAGAAAGACTGTAAGCATTGCAGACGCCAAGAAGAAAAAGAAGTGGTCACTGTCCAACGAACCAGAGCCGATCCCATTTATGGCTGGAGCAACGACGAGTTTAGGAAGGCTCAACAAGAGGACCCAGATATTGAACCCATCCTCGCATGCAAGGAACACCAGGAAAAACCGGAATGGGCTGATATCTCCGACAGAAGTCCGGCTCTTAAGACCTATTGGGCACAGTGGGACTCGTTGCATGTCCAAGAAGGTGTCCTTCGACGTAAATGGGAATCAGCAGATGGAAAGTCCTATGTAATGCAGCTAGTCTTACCGAGATCGAAGATTATGGACGTTCTGCGAGAGAAAGCATGATGGAGTTTCGGGAGGCCATCTAGGAGTAAACAAGACGCTAGAAAAGGTTCGACAACGATTCTATTGGCTACATGCAAGGGAAGATGTCGAGAAGTGATGCCGAAAATGTGATACCTGTGCTGCCAGCAAAGGCCCGAACAAAAAGAATCACAGCCAAATGCAGCAGTATAATGTCGGATCACCCTTTGAAAGAATTGCAACAGACGTGGCGGGTCCATTTCCGGAAACAAATAATGGAAATCGTTATATTCTGGTCGTCATGGATTCGTTGTTGGTGACCAAGATTAGATGACTTGAGAATGTTGGCCTTTATGTAGTTCAGCTCTTTGGACTTCAATGTTTGCCTTGGCTCTTCTTCGCTGATCCTTGTTATCGCTGATACAGATTCGCATTGTCCGACAATCTCACCTTTTCTAAGCTTAACTTCGTACGGCTTGATGTTCAGTATTCGTACGGGAACCATGTTCTTTACAGGTCTAACAAGAGTCTTCCCAATGGTGACGTTTTGGGAGGACTTTACAGATGCTGGTTCGACCATGAGGTATCGATGGCTGCCAGGCTTACCCTTCAATTTCGTCCACACGAATACTTCTGAAGAAGCAGGCAAAGTCAGATCTTTTTTGATGACGGTTTTCACAGATAACGAGGTCTCATACGAGTGGATCCCATAGATCATCGGAATCTCGATGTTTCGATATTTCAGGACTTGGTTCCCGATGTCCAATATCACTCCGTGATCTTTCATGAAATCGACGCCGACAATGCACTCGTCGCATATATCTGCTACCAGGAACAGGTGAGAGAATTCCAGCTCTGCCATCCGGATCTTAAGACGTACCTCACCATAGACTTTTGCGGCTTCTCCAGTTGCAGTCCTTAGACGATAGTTATTGGTGTTGTGGAGCCATGTCTTCTTAACGAGGTCCTGCCGTACAATGGACGCCGTGGCACCGGTGTCGATGGTAGCCACACATTTGTTGCCGTTTATACTTGCTTCCACGGTCAGGCTCTTGTTGTCACGTTTCGTTTGAGAAATCTGGATGGTGTTTCTGCAGCTATCGGTACTAGAAGCCAGCTTCTGTCCCTCGAAGTTGGTGGGGTGGGTAACAACTTGGGAAGAAACATTGTTGTAGGTGTAACTTTGACCAGTTGACATATTTCTGTGTTCACAGTGTTGGCATGCGGTTCCTCTTCGCGTAAATCTGCACTGTCGTTGAAGATGCCCGGTCTTGTTGCAGTTCCAGCATCGTGCTGGTCCGTCTCGTTGACTCCTTTCCAGAGTAGCCTTCTGACAAGAGCATTCTTGGACTTCCAATTCTCTCACACTATGCACGTTTTGGGATGCTTGTTCTGCGGCTTCCATTGTCAGAGCGAAAGCCAATGCTTCTGGTAGTGTTTGCTTTCCGGCAGTGCGAATAGCCCTTTGGAGATTTTTTTCGCCCACAGCTCTCACAAAGGCTTCAACAGCAAGTTGATTTATTATCTCATTGCCAGCTGTTGGATATGCTAGGTGAACCAATCGATCGATATCTGCCTGAAGCTGCTGCAGAGTTTCACCTCTTTTCTGTGTCCTGTTGTTTAGTTGAACTCGGAAGACTTCTGTCATGTGGCTATCCCCAAACCGCTGTTCAATGGCGGTTACCAGAACTTTGAAGTCACCACTCTTCTATGCTGGGATGGTTTGTAGCAGTTCAGCAGCTGCTCCTCTCAAGGCAAGTGTAAGAGCAATGTATTTTTCGTTATCGTCCTAGCCGTTTGTTAATGCTGCTGCTTCAAACTGTTTCTTGTAGATCGACCACGGAATCTCACCATCAAAGCTTGGAGGATTCACTTCTCTCTTTCTTGAGCATTCACCAGAAGGTTCTCGAGCTTTCATCTTTCGCACTTTTTCTAGTTCATTTGTGCATTTTGTTTTTCGACGCGCTCGTCGAGAGTATTGATTCTTTCTTCGAAGTCCGTAAACCTGCCCTCTAAAAGGTTTCTCTGTTCGTCAAACCGCTCTAGAATATTCTGCTGTTCTTGCTTTTGGTCATTTCTTTGAGCCTCTAGTTGCTTGAGGACATTTCCTTCTAGTTGTTTGAGAACATTCTCTTGTTCGGTCTTCTGCTCGTTTCTTTGAGTTTCTAGTTGCTCCCGAACTTTATCTTGCTCTTTCTTCTGTGCGTCAAACCGCTCTAGCACATTCTTTTGATTCTCTTCAAATTTGGCTAGAAGAAGTGTCATCATGGTAGATAAGTCGGCAGTTGCATTTACTTCTTTCGATTTTGCTTCCACTTCGAAAGCAAACGTATCTGGGTCTTCATTTTGTTCTTCCAGATATTCCTGTAGCCGTTTTACGAGTTCGTTTTTACATCATGCCCCACTTAAGCCACGTTTGCTTAATTCGGCCTTTAGCTCAGAGACAGTTAAATCTTTCAAAACTTTACTAATTTTTTTTTTTTTTTTTTTTTTTTTTTTTTTTTTTTTTTTTTTTTTTTTTTTTTTTTTTTTTTTTTTTTTTTTTTTTTTTTTTTTTGTAACTTCACTATTTCACACAAAATAGTTTAATCGGTGCCGTGAACGAAGGCCATATGAAGGCTTTAATTCTCATTCAAATGTGAATTAACGCCATAATCCGATTATGGCCTAAATACACATTGGAATGAGAACTAAAGTAATATGGCGTTAGTTCATTTTAAGAAGTGGCCCAAGTGCTCATTTCAATGTGAATTAAAGCCACTCGCAGCAATCAAAATAATTTTAATATGATATTGGAACATAATGTAGGTATTGGTAAATATATGGTTTAACGAAAAAAGGATGAACGCTCTATTAGTTAAGGGGGCGTAAACACAAATATTTTAAACACGGGTTACTATAAATCAAATATAAGAACCAATTGTCCCACATTTGCCTTATTCTTAACTTTTTTCGTCACGCTCATAACTTAAAAAATTTGTAAAAATTTCTTTGTTATTTATACTTTCGCGGTCCCCTCAGTTTTTGGCTCCAGAATCGAAAATAATCCGTTTTCGATGATATTTTTTAAATCTTCGTTTTTTCGGCGGAGTTATGCACAAATTTACGAGGATGGAAAACAAATGAAATCGTTTAATTGTTGATAATGTTTTGCAAAGTAATCAAATGAAGTTGCTTTCTAAACGAATAAAAAAATCAATACAAAAATAATGATTTTTCATATTTGTATTGAATTTCAGATTGAGTACCTAAGTTTCTCAATATTTTCGTAGGTGCTTCATTCGGAAAATTAGTTTTCCACAGTTTGAAAGTAATCAAAAAATCGCGTACTACTAGAAAGCGAGCGGAGCGAGCCGAAATTTTTTTTGGCAAACAGAGAAACAATTTGGGGTGTGAAAATAAAAAAATTCGCTCGAATTTTTTTTATTTTCACACCCCAAATTGTTTCTCTGTTTGCCAACAAAAATTTCGGCTCTAGAACGCGATTTTTGTTATTACTTCAGAGTCTAGAAAACTAGTTTTCCGAACGAAGCACCTACGATCACCTAATTATTAGGTGTAGCACAAGGTGCCATGCCATTTGGCCATGTGCCATATGGCCATATTTCAAAATATGGCCATATGACACTTTTGAATTGTGTCATATGGCCATGTGGCTATTTGTCGCTTTGGTAATGTGTCATTTGACCATATTTTCTTGTGTCATTCAGCCATATGGTCAAATGACGCTTTCTTAAAGCGACAAATGGCCATATATTCTAATATTGTCATTTGACAGATTTTCGAAGCGTCATTTGACACAAAATATGCAAAATGGTTCGAGCAGGAACTATCTTTTAGATGGTACTTTTAGTGTTGTAAGATCTTGCGGCTACAAATAATTGTAAATTGTGCGCTTCGCTCATGATAACCACGTTAGTAAAGATATATTAATTTACATTTTGTTCCAATTTAGGTTGAGAAATTATAAATAAGAATCATTGATGATGTTTATAATTTTGAAAACATATGCAAAGTTGTTAAGTTAAAATTGTTTTTTGTTGAGATTTTCTAAAACATTATCAGTTCTTCTGAACTTTGGTGTTCGGTTAGAGTAGGGCATTCTACAAGCACACTGTACTTGAACCCAGTTTCATCTTATTTTATCTTTTTGTCACCTCAATCCTCAAATAATTGAGCTGTTTCAATTTCATTAACAGCTCCATCAGAAAGACATTTTTGTATTGAAGGTATGTTCAGTTTTCTTGCATCATGTGGATGCAGGCGTAAGTACTATTTTTGCAATACTCCTTAACTCAGTCTCACGTGTTTTAAAATATTGTTTCAATAAAAGATTTGGAGCTTGAACCAAAAAATGAAGCAGGTACAATAATTGCTAGCGAGCGAAGCGAGCGGAAAATTTTTTGCTCAATTATTTTCACACCCCAAATTGATTCTCTTTTGGGCAAAAAATTTTCCGCTCGTTTCGCTCCCAATGAAACCAAATCGATTTTGAATGTTCCAGATCGTCGTCATCCTCAGACAAAAGTGAAAAAAGATGCTTAAAATGAATTATTGCAATGCAGCACCTGCTTTCCAGACACAAGCGTACATTACAAGGGTGCGTGGTGGTTCCTTTTCCAAATTAAAGAAACGGCAGCAGCTTTGAAAAATTAATTGCTCTGTCTGTTTCTTTCTGTTTGATTATTTTTGTTTTGTTTTTTTTTTTATTAAAACGTTGCGATAAACTTTTTGAGATCAGTTACTTACCATATTTTCATAAATATAGATATTGTATATTTTCATAAATATATTGCATATTCGTTTTTGTTTTTCCAGTAAATGTACACTGAAAGCTTGAAAGTGTAATTTGGCCATAATGATCAAATGACACATTACCAAAGCGACAAATAGCCATATATTAAAATATGGCCGTATGACACAATTCAAAAGTGTCATATGGTCATATTTTGAAATATGGCCTTATGGCACATGGCCAAATGTCGTGGCACCGTAGCACAATTTTCAAATTTCAGTGAGATTCCTTGAAATTAATATTGTTAACTCATGATTACGTTCAAATGGCTGACCAAGAAAACGGATCAAAACATTTTTTTCTTTCAGAAATTTTAAAAGAAAATATCAGCACTCGCTGAGAGTGAGATCTCTTGTTCCATTTTAGAAATATCTGAGGTCCCTGAGATCTCGATGAGATTTTGTTAGGTAATTACGTGCTATGCTAACTTTGCTTCAAAGCTCAAAGCATGTTATGGCATCAGTTCTCATTTGAATGTGAACTTACCCCATATGGCGTGAGTTCTCATTCAAGTGATGGCTTTAGTTCTCATTCGACTGTGAATTAAGGCCATTATCGGATTATGGCGTTAGTTCACATTTGATTGAGAACTAAGGCCATTATGGCGTTAGTTCATATGGCCTTCGTTCACGGCACCGTTTAATCACTGTTCACTGTTTTATTCTCAATAAGTTTTAATCCCTCTTCTGACACCAATGTAATATTCGGCTTGGTCCGACAGTTAAAACTTATTCACTTTTTAAATAAAACACAAATTCACTTTATTCAAATCACTCACAAACTTATTTATTCAACACTTTCAATTATCACTTTGCAAACACAGTATCTTTACTTTATCTCAGTTCACAATCAACTAATTCGCCTCGCCACCAAACGGCTATTTATATCAAAAATGATGGGTTCTAGAAACTACTATTGGTTCCTATTGGTTCTTGGAGAAGCTGAAAGTTCGAGAAGCTCTCTATTTACAAATAAAAAAATACTGGGATTTTCTGTAGGGGCTAACGTTCTTAATGCTAAACAAAAAGTTTCTCTTAGTCATTAGGTATTGCCCCTCACAAGTGTTTACTACTACAATTAACGATATTAAGTAAAGAGAGTATATACATTAAATAAACAAGAGATACAGAGTAAGTAAAGAGAGTAAGAAAAGTGTGTACATTAAATATAGAAAGAGATACAGAGCGTAAGAGATAATAAAGTATACACATTAGACATTACAATAGAAGGAGAAACAGAGCGTATGAGATAAATAAAGTGTATACACATTACAATATTTTGCTCACTCTAGCATCGAGTAGCCGGTACTTTATCTTGTGTAAATTACTAACTAAAATTCCTAACTTATTTTTACTCAGTTTTCGGTTGTTGTTGTTTGGCATGTAATTCCTATTACTGAGCTAAGCTAAGTTCCCAATAAAACACGGCTAATATTATTCTTTGCTCACACTGTGACTAAGGTGTCGATGATGGTTGAAACTCAAAAACAAGCTTTAG
The DNA here is from genome assembly GCA_943590905.1 of Sphaerophoria taeniata. NCBI lineage: Eukaryota > Metazoa > Arthropoda > Insecta > Diptera > Syrphidae > Sphaerophoria > Sphaerophoria taeniata. Next base: position 235,803,315 of record OX016540.1, on the reverse strand, counting down.
TTTCTTTTTTGTCTGCGTCACGCTTACGATGCACCCGCTGCGAGTTTGTTTTGAACGACATTATTCCCTCCACGTTATTGTGTGTTTCTTACTGCTATTGAGCTGTCAGGCAAGGCAAAAATGTTCAACATATCTGAACTAGAGCTTCCGTTTGGAATCACATAACGTAACACTATAGGTTTGTGATTGTCAAACGAATGTGAGGTCGAAGCTTCATTGTGTCAGCCATTAGGGTCCGAGAAAGAAAAAGAAGAAGCAATTCGTTTCTCACTTGACAGATGCAAACTGATTCACGGGTGCGTATAGTGCGTTTGAAATTTGATAAAAATTAGTTGCTTGTTTTCCAGATAGGCATAGGATGTACTGATTATTGAGTACGTTTATCCGCTACATAACACAGTATCAAATGGCGTTTTTCTTTTTAACATCTGAGCAGATCACACAAATGTCGAACAAAAAATATTTGTTTTTAGGCTCGGAGCTATATCTGTTTACTCAGAATAAAACAACTTAGCAAATCGAGCGAAAAGCTGAGCAAAGACAACTTCACTTTGTTTATTTCTGATTTCATAGACAAAACTGTAACAAAATTAAAAATGGTTGCCAAAGGCGGTTACTAAGTAGATATGTACTTTCGGTAGGCAAGTAAACAAAATTTCATTTCGGTGCTCAGGTTTGTTTCTTTATTAAATCGGAAGACTTTGAATATGATCTGCTCAGAGTTTTGACTTGAAACTTTTGTAATCTACTCAGAGGTAAAAATAGAAAAACGCAAAAATAATGCTGTTAATGAGTTAATGAGTTACTGAAACCGTTTGCTTGAAAAAAATACCTTTTATTTGATTTCAATGATATGTCAAATCCGTCATTGGAATTGTACAATATTGAAACACAAATCATTGGAACGATTCGTTTCATTTTTCGACATAAATCCTGCAGCTGTTCAGGAAGTCTGCAAGAGCTTACGCCATTAAACCTTTTGCGAAACTTCTTTCTAGAAAACAAAAAGCACTTGACGATCTGGAGGAACTCAATTGGATCTCGTAGACTCTCTGGGACATCAACGGTATTCAAAGATACATGAATTCCTTCGAATGTATCCTAGTGTCATCGACTATCAATGTGAGGAGCGTCATCTTTCAGCCAAGAGAAGCAAACGTAGATTTGAAGTTCATACGAAATCGACGTGGAGATGAAACTTTATTGAAACTGTGCCAACAATTTTCAAAAAGAAACGTGTACAAATATTTGAGGATGATGAAGATGAAGACGCAGTCCCAGAAATCAATATCAGAGAAATTCCAAACTAGCAATTTCCTCATCATCATCGATTCGATCATTGCAGGAATGAAGAAAAGATTGAAAACTGTACATCATTTGAACGAAGTGTCCTCTTTCTTATGGAAATTCACCGATTTGGATAATGATGATGTGCCCGTACCTCAAACAAATATATATGTGGGTAATTTTGAAGGGAACCTCCCTCCATTTGAATTGCTCAATGCTGTTCTCTCCAAAAACCTCCATATACTTTTTCAAATGTCTGCTTTGCTTTGAAGATTTTTTGTACTCTTCCTGTCAGTGTCACTAGTGGAGAACGATCCTTCAGTGGTTTCTGCGTAGTCATCTATTTGGTGTGAGTGATGATTTAATTGCATGTTAAATTTATGTGTGTGTAAAATAGTTGTTAAGAACTGGACTGGTAACCGAAAAAAGGGACGGTCCCGTTCAGAACGGCTCGCAATGTCACGTTATGTTTACTGGTTCATATTTCGATTTGTATAATTACTTCGACTGGTGCAGGCCTCTTTTTTTCTTTCAATTTCAAAGGAAATATTTGTTGTTGTTTTTTTAGATAATAGTGAATAAATAATAACTGTCAAAATTGTTGGCAACCGATCCAACATTTGTGGCTAAGCAATCAAATCTCACAAGACTAGGCTCACAGAAGGATTGACACTTCAGACGCTTCCAGTTCAAGAATATAGAAAAAATAGAATAAACACAAAAATCATCGATTACTCAATAGAAAACGATTATTGTTAAAAAGAATGATTTTTTTAATAAAAATAACTTAAAAATCTATCAATCAATCGCCATAGAACGATCGTTACAAAACGAATATCATTTTTAATTCTTCAAAACAAAACAAGGAACAAAGCTCGTATTAATTTCGCCAAAAAACAAACAAACATTGTACAAAGTTATTATTTTCTGCCTTCATGGTCAGAATATTAAACTTAATTTAATTGCCGCGCAAATGAACACACAACAGCCGCTCCGTCATTCAAATGGATTGGCGCTACTTTTGGCGGTTAGGTTATGCTTTGGAGGATGGATGTTTTTCTATAAAGTGCCCACTCCACTCTATTTTTGTATTTCTCATATACCTCCGTCTCCTCATACTCAAAATAATTAATCTTCGAATGGCTGTCGAAATTAAATACTTTGCAGCTGTAAAGAGAGAATCCAAGACAAACACTTAATGTTATATAACAAGTAGACTTTGGCCAGACTTTCGGTTTTCGTTTATTTGTTTTTTGTTTTTTTTTTTTTTCTTCGTCTTCAGATGATACATGATATCTTTACTAAATGTATCGAGAAGTTGTTGCGAGCCAAGAAAAATAAGAAAAACAAAAATTCGGTGTCCTCCAAAATATGAGCAATATCTTGTTTCCATACAAGCCAGCGTCCAAAGTTCAAGTAAAAAACAATATTTGGTCTTTTGTGTGAACCTCACACGACTTTTTGTACATTTTGTAAATTTTGCTAATTAAGTAAATTGCAAATAAAAAGTACAAGCTCTGAGTAAACTTTTGAATCTCGAATAACACAATTGTCGCAACCTCGTGGATGTTTTCTCTTCTCAAATAAAAATTGGGTCTTGGCTTTTTTGTTTATCAGTAAGTCTTGCACTCAAAACAGAGCAACAAAATAAAGAATTGGCTGTTTTGAATTTGAAAAATTAGTTGCGAATGATTTGTGTTTACTGTTTCGGCTTCCCCACTAGACATCATCAACGCGTGGCATATTAATCGATAGGTGTTGAGTATGAAAGATTTTGTTTTCATCTTCAAAACACTTCACTATGGTGGATGCCACGTTTTGGTATCTTAAAGACTAATTATGTTTACTCAAGGTTTTTTAACTCTTCAGTGAATCATTGTTTGGAAATAGGTGAAGACTATTTTTTTCATCTTTCATCAAAGTGAATGTTTTAAAAAATGTATTGCTTGGTAAATACAATTTATTCTCTTTCGCATTGGAAAACAACAAATAGTTTCTTTTATCTGATTTATCTTCATATAGGTAGTTAGGTATTTTCCATGTTACCCTCAAAGAAGAAATCGTGATATGATGACTGGGCGAATCCTGCAGGCTTCGTAGTTGAATCTTTTTTCCAACGGATTTGAAATTCCTTTTTGGACTGTTGAATATAAATCGTATTGAGGGTGTGCCCAGGACTCCGTATTGTCCTCAGACTCTTTAAATTTCATTAATGATCTCCTGATTGAAACTATTTGTCCACTCACCTCATTCGTTGATGACAAAACCCTCAGATTTTAATGCTTGTTTTTGGATTCATAACTCAGCATTTTGTAATGCGACTAGCTTCTTAAATTCTAATCTTAACAGCATATGCGAAAGAGAAAGTTGAATTTACTGGTATATATGAAAACATAACGCTTTCTTGAGTTTGGGTTTTTTTTCAAAGATACAAGAAATTCGTCTCTCCCTCTGGTCTGGCTATCACCAAGATTCCAAATCTTGAGTAAAATTACCATCTCTAGGGTGTTATGCCAGTAACGTTCTTAAGTCTCTTGGACTCAATGATTCAATAAAACAGACTGCTAAGATGATTGGCAATTCATCGTTGAGTCATTTGACATCGCTTTAACAGTGACGCAATCTCTCATGCCTCACTTTTTTTACCACTTCTTTACTGACTATAGGCTTATGAAAAAACCTGTTGAATTACTTCCTTTAAGATATCCAAGTGAAACACTCCAACAATATAGAGAACATTTCCCAGGCTCTGTCTTCCCCAGTAATTGCAATGTTCAGGAATTCTTGTCCCAATTTTAATATTTGGAAGGTTCTTTACTTGATCAGGTACGGTATGTAAGTTGCTTTTAAATGAAATTGCCATTAGCCTTAAGAAAATACTATAAAATGATCATATTAAAAAAAGGTAAGTATACGTCATAGTGTACTATAAGAAAATGATGTTTACGGTTCGTTCATTACGTGGTTTCAAGTTGGTAGGGCTGGAATTTGATGCGTGCTTCGTATTTATATTCATGGGTAGGAGCTGAAAGATGGAAATCGATTGTAGTGCCAATTATAAAAGAAAGCAATCGGTGAAATTGCGAAGTAATTCGAAGAGAGGGGAAGATTAATAGATGTCTCAAAGCCTGTGCATCATCGTAATGCACGTTCAGTCGAAAATATTGCTGCTGCAAGCACAAGTGTTGCTGGTGATCCGAATTTATCGACTTTCCGGTGTTCGCAGTAATTGAACGTGTCGTATATAATCTTGAAGATCATGGCTTGGACCATATATGTGGTAACAACAAGACAGGGCAACACGCCACACAACACACCTAATTATGCCTTTATTTCGTGAGAAGTTTCCTGGTCGCGTAATTTCTTGTTTTGGCGACGTCAATTGGCCAGCAAGACCATGCGATTGGACACCGTTAGATTCTTTTATGTGGGGCTACGCAAACGACAGCATTTACGCGCATACTTCCCGAACTCTTGACGCATATCAAATCAACTTTACTCAAGTTTTGGCCAAAATACCGCTCGATATATTTTTCACACTAAATGGCAAAGCCCAAACTTTATAAAATTTTCATTGAAAATGTATCGTTGTGTGCTTTTTATTTAACTTTACTTTCGAAACCGAAAAATAAATGACCCATTATGTACAAGAAAAGAGCTGGAGCTTACATGGCGTTGCAGCTTGTAAAAATTTTATTTTATAAGCTTAACTGCAAGTAACCTTAAGTTGACTCTTCAGCTCAAACATTTGAACAGAAGAACACCACTGCCTTCACGAAACATTTTCTTACCATATGCATTCATCTTGGAATCATAAGTTATCATCATTTTACTAAATTTAATTAAATTAATTTTACTAAATTAAAGAATATGATAAAAATCTTTTACGCTTATACAAGTAGTGAAATTATTTCCCACCTTTGGTGTTGAGGAACTTGAATTCAAAGTGAAATTCTTTTCCAAAAGAGTAATTTCTCACTAGAGACGAAGTTATATCTCATGTGCACAATCCTCCTCAGATTCGTTTTTCTAGCAGATATCGTTTTTCTAGCAGATTCGATATCGTTTTTCTAGCAGATTCGGTTACTAACATGCAGCTTAAGATCAACAAACTTGAAAGATACTGTAAGGCTTGGAACTTAACGGTAAACCTTGAAAAATCAAAAATTTTGGTACTTCGTAATGGTTGAGGGCGTTTGTCGAGGAATGAAAACTGGACATACCAAATGCAACCGGTCGAAGTAGTACGAGAGTACAAGTACCTTGGTGTTCTCCTTACGTCAAGTCTTAATATCGAAAAACACCTCAAAACAAAACTCTCCGAAGCAAAATGAGTTGATTGCTCAATCTGGAATACTTGCCTTCAAAGTAAATATATAACCCACACTTCTAAATAAAAACTGATAAGATCAACTGCCCAGACCATCTTTCTCTACGCATCGTAAGCTTGGGGATATATTTAAACAAACACATTAGAAAAATTTCAAAGATTCTGTATAAAGCGCGTTTTCCGACTGCTCTACAATACCCCAAACTATATGATATACCTTGAAACAGGTTGCTCTCCACTAACATTAAGAACGTTAAAGATTTACTTTGATTATATAATAAAAGTAATGTAAATGATAAATGAAAGAGGAACACTTACCGAAAATTGTCCTGAAGCATAGGTTGGCTCGTAACGAGTATTATGTCAAAGAATGGAGAGACTTGGCGATTAGTTATGGCAGTGACTTTAATTTCAACCCTAGTGATAGTACTGAATCATTGAGAAATAAATTTGGGAAAATAATAGAAGATGCAGCATCCTACCTTTACAACACCTATGAAAGAGAAGCAAAATCGTGTCAGCACAGAATGTACTACAGTACCATTTAATACAATTTGCAAGATAACACATACTTTTTAGACAGAAATAAGTCACAAATGAAAAGAACTACATATTTTCATGGTGTGAGGTGAACTGTTTGGACTCAATTATATGCCACATAGACCAGACCTTCCCATTATATGCGATCTCTGCAACTTGAATGTAAGGGAGGACATATTCCATTTTGTTGCTGTTTGTCCCATACTTAGTGAGCTTCGAAGAACGTACTTTGGAGCAAGATCACTTGAAGCCGATGAATTTAAGCAAATACTGAATGGTGAAAGCGGATGGAATGGTCTTTGTATGTATGTGAAAACTGCTTTTGATTATAGAAAGCGAATTAGAGAAGAAGTTTTTTAAAGATTAAAAAAAAAAAATTACTATGAAATCATTTTTTTTCTATTTGTTAAATTTAACTTTAAAAATTTTTTAGCAACATTATTTTTGAATTTATATACATATATTAATACTAAATAGTGTCAATCTAGTAGACGGCTTTAAGGCCATACTAAAAGACTTTGTTGAACAAATTACATTTCAAAATTGTATTATTACGTTAAAAAACTATATCTCAATAAAAAGTCATTAAAGCTAACAATCCTCCTCATTACTCCTTTAGTTAAATACAACTGTAAAACAAATTTAAGATGATTTTTTTCATGAAACTCTCAGGGGTTTTGTCAGTTCTCAGCAAGAGAACAGTCAAATAGAAACAATCAAATATTCATATAACTCTTATATGACTTTGGGACTGATTCCATGATTATTTTCTTGTTAAAAAAAATCTTAATATTTTTTTTTTGATGTCTTAAATTTTATTTATTCAAAGTGAAATGTTTTTTTCTTAGTCCTATTAACAGTGGTAATAAAAAAACAACTTTGTACCTCGTTAATTAAGTGCATTTCGGGAATTTTATGATCTGAAATGTTTCCATATGGCGTTTAAAAAAGACTAAAAGTCAACGAGCTTATTTGCTTCTTTTCGTTTTTTTATTTGGTTTAAGCTTTAAAGTATAAAACAGTTTATGAGTACAATAATAAATTGTCTTGTTTTGATTAGTTCAGCATTGCCAACATTGCTTATTCGTTCAATTTTGAGTTAGTTTAATTCCAATGAACTGGACAGTAGACACCGAGCGTTTTCTTCAAGCTAATGAAATTAGATGCTATAATTTAACGTTGAACGTTCACCATATCGTAAACAAAAATTTAAATCCATTCTTAAATGCCCGATATAGGGTTCACTCAGAACGAACAAATGAGTGGTCCTAACCCGCAAACTTAACAGAGAAAAATTAAAACATATCTTCTGAAACTGATTTTCAATTGTTTTCAACAAATAATACATTTTCTAACATTTATAAATAAGATTTTTCGAATTATTGTTGTAATTTATGATGAAATGATCATAAATTCAATACATAGATGAAGAATTTTACCCACTTTCAAATTTCGTTGAAACTTTTTTCAGTTTTCAATCAGGCGATTTCATGTCAAGTGAGCCTAGTCTCGTGATCAATAGGTGTGTTTTTTTGCAAGCGTATATACGCTTAAAATGAACAGTGCACAAAAAAACGACCAAACGAGCAATTTGGTATCACTAGTCAAATGTCAAAGTCAATTTGAAATTTAAATTTGAACAAGCAACCGAAAATATGTCAAAACTCAAAAGTTGTTAAACGAGAAAAGAATTTAGCAAAGGTTAAAACTGCAATCTACCCTCAAAATCGAATGTTCCACAAGGCGATAATTGTCCTGAAAGTACTGATTGCACTGGAGAAGAAAGCATGAACATTTGGAGCAAACAAGAAGTCGAAATTGAAACTGTTAAACTCGAAGAAGAGTTTAAAAAATATTTAGAAGATCTGTTGTTGTAATTCAAGAAGAATAAACTGTATCATGGCTATGCAACTCTCAACTATTATTTAGTCAAATTCATCTTTTATTCTTTTTTATTTGAAACAATTAGTTTTTGTCTGTACTTCATATTTCATACAAGAAATTGTAATTCCTGCGCCGCCGGCACCATGAAGAAGCCAAGGAATTCGTTGGACAACATCATTTGTACTCTTTCGTAGTGCGATGGCAAGTAGCCCTTGGGGTTGTTTCCTTTGTCCGTGTGTAGTTGGAGTAATTTCATCACCATGCTTGTTTGTTGTTCGCGTTGTTGTTGCCGTCAGTGAAGCTAGATTTACGTTGTTCTTTTTACCATAATCAGCCAAAATCAAATCCTTCAGTTGCACTTCAACCTTTATCCATTCCTCGTCGGTTAGTGTTGGCCAAATGTGATGAGCTTCTGTAATTGTTGTTTTGTCAGGCTTAAAAGTCAAAATAATTATTTTTCGATGTACAAGCAAAATCGAAGCTTGCTTGGATTTTGTAGTTTTATAACTGTCAAATGGAATGAATTTCGAAATTAAGTTTTGACATAATGTTGAAAATTCATCGCAAACAGTGAAAAATATATATGGAAGCACTGTTTTTATATCCGCTTATTTCATAAGCGTCGATAATTATCGGCGCTAGCTAAGCGGATATAGGATTTGTTTTTGTTGGATTTTGCATGTAAATGTTTTTTAAGCGTATATACGCGTGCAAAAAAACACGCCTAATATCACAAACGAAACAATCAGAACACAGAAATAACAATATGTAGGGTGGATCCGAATTCTGTTGACATTGAAACATGTAAGCATGAAAAGCTGAGGATTCTGAAAATCGGCCACACTACAATAACTACATCTGGGGCTAAATAAAAGAAATCAGTCAAAATACAATGTATGAACATGACAGTTCAATTTGTTGGTGACCATTTTGGAGAAATAAATAAATAGAAAAAGTTCCACCGATTCTCCTTTATAGAACCTTGTTTAGTAAAAGCCGAATAATTTGTAACCACATTAAGTTAATTCAATGTCTAAAAACAAACTATTTCCATTTCGTTGTTTTTGTGTTGTTTGTTTTTTTTCTTTTTTAACTTAGATTATAGCAAGTCACTGTATTTTAAACTTCCCGAAATACTTCTTCAGCTATCTCTCTATTTACTATACATTAAAAAACAGGAATATCTTATTCTAGTCACGTTTAAGTATTTCATCACATTGATTGCTGGTGGTCGGTGGCTTTTAGATTCAGAAAATTTAATCGTATCTGATATTGTCCGTTGTCAGCCTTAAATCACATGATAGAATCTATAAGGTGGCCAATCATCAATATGTTGACACTTTTTGCTTACTAATTGAAATTTCTCATAGAAATACATTTTGTATAATTAATAATTTTATAGTTAAAACAAAGACATTCCTTTTTTAAGAAAGCTACAAATGTTTGTATTTTTGAACCCGTCTTGTGCGTATATGTTTATTAAATGTAATTTTAGTTTTTGCAGCGCGACATGATTACTCCAAAAGTATCGAATTCAATCACTTTTCCTTTGCTATTTAGCATAGTAAAATGAAAGACCAAGAATGTATGGAAGAATTCCTTTTAAAAATATTACAATCGAAAAAACAGCCTTGAAAATAGAAACAAAACAATCTTTCTGCAGGACGATGTCATTAACAAAGTTTTTTCTGTTGTAACTATAGTAAGTATACGCCCAAGTGTACCGTAAGCAAATGTTCATACTACTTTGCCTAATTTAAGGTCAACAGCTTAGAAAAGCGTGTGCTTTCGTGGCGTTGTAGTTTTCTTCAGTTTTTTTTTGCAATATATCTTTACAACCATGAGTAAATGGTAAAAAACACACATACTCCACAGTGTTCTGTTTTAATATAATGGAATTAAAAGTATTAGTAAACAGCAGCTACTAGACGAGTAGAATCATCATCTTCTCTATCTCGTAATGATGAAAGCGTTATCATAGCCTCCACGAGGAGGCCGCTGGAAACGGGTCTAGACGATCCGGCTAATATTGTGAGGCTAGTCCCTTCCAAGTAAGGATAGGTCTAAAACTGGTAACCTCTACTTCAAAGAAAATCAATAACCACGAACCCTACAGCAAGCCTCACATAGGAAAGATTTGATGGACGACGACCCCAGCAACGAAAAAGGAAGAGCAATTTTAGGATTGTCACATGGAACGTACGATCGCTCTACAGAGCCAGGATGATATCAAAATCATGCTTGGTGATTTCAACGCCAAAATAGGTCAGGAATCAGTTTGCAGGCAATACATTGGATCCAATAGTTTACATGAGAGCAATGGACAGCGAGATGACAGCATCGAAGGACATGGTCTTTGCGAGTACCATGTTCCCGCGTGACTCGCAATACTCTCGTAACGAGGTGCCAACATCGACTCGGATCACTATCTTGTTCGCACCTCCGAAGGAGGATAGCAAATAGACGACACAATGCATTCGCTCCTCAGGCTCGAATCAACGCAATGAAGACATCACTAAGACCTACAGTCATGCGCTTGGACTCGCCCTCGAAGAGCTAGATGAAGAGGGAAGATTATGTCCTCATTCCAGAGTGCTGGGCGTGGAAGAAAAGTGAACACGTCTCAAAAACAATACCACTCTTTCTAAGGCAGTAAGACCGCTGCATACCGTGCAATGCAGCAATCTCATAGAACGTGGGCATGCAAAATCGAATATAAAAGGCTCAGGAAGAACAAAAACAAGCTTCATATTATGCAACAAAAAAAAAATAGCTTGGGAAAAATATTCTCTATGAAATTGAAAGAGAAAGAGGTCCGCACAAGGCGTTTAAGTTATACCGAGTTGCCCTCAACATAAAGCAGTATACACTGTAACGACGGAGATGGCAATCTGATCAACGATACCAAAGGCATTCTGGATCGATTTGAAGTGCAACGATCAGCTTACCGAAGAAATGATGGCTAGACCATTTCAAGATGACATCATTAATCATTATGCTGCATGGATGAAGTAAAAAAACTATCAACCGGCTATGGCATATCATGAAGGACCATATCGCTTCACCAACTAGTAGACTATGTAGTACCTTCATGAAATTATAGTGCAAGCTTTTTGAAATTATTCTTTTTCTAAGCGTTCAATTTCAGGAATCCTTACCTACTCAGTGAATCACAGTACTAATCTACTGTTCAGTTTATTTGAAGTGCCTCCGAAAATTAGATATGTAAACATTCCCTTGAACTACTTGAATTAACACTTCTATTGACACAGCTGAATTTAAACACCGAAATTTATTTATTTATTTATTTATTTATTCAATCTACGATTTGAGAAATCTACAGATTATGCTTATTTCCTAATATATGTACAGATTTCAATAATTTATACGTATTAATCATTTAATAATCATTTAATAATAGACAAAGAGTTTCTTTAAAATGAGATCTAGTATAAACTATATCTAAATTATTATAATAAAGGTTGAAAAATTTACAGCAATGAGAAATTGGTTCCCTCTGACCATAATTCGTAGAATGAGGATTTTCATAAATAAAAGGTCTCAACCTCAGCGACCGAGTTGGTGCATAAATATTAATTGAAGAAAGCAGAAATTCACAATCGATATCATTTGTAATTATATCCCGAATAAATAACACACTATACATTCTCCGTCTTGATTCCAGAGTCTGTATACCAAGTAATAAACATCTACTTCTGTAGGTAAGATTAACACTATTATTGGCAGAAAATTGTCTTAAAGCAAATCTTAAAAAGTTTTTTTGAATGTTTTCAATCCGATCAATTAATTTTTTAAAGTCAGGATTCCAAATAACTACAGCATATTCCAATAATGGACGAACAATAGAACAATAAATAGCTTTAAGAGTATAAGCATCTTTGAAATCACTGGAATTTCGCTTTAAAAAACCTAACATACTGTTCGACTTAGAAACAATGTAAGAAACATGTGAATCAAAGCTTAGTTTCGCATCAAAAATTATGCCAAGGTCTTTAACTTCATGGACTCTGGATAATTTAAATCCACATAAGGTGTAATCGAAGATAACCTGGTTTGAAAGACGACTGTAAGTTAACACAGAACATTTAGATAAGTTGAGACTTAAATCATTTCGCTGACACCAAACCTCAAACTCGCAGATGTCTAGTTGAAAAGCAACGCAGTCATTATAATTGTTAATGACCTTGAACATTTTTATATCATCAGCAAAAATTAAGCACTCAGATGAAGATAATATTGTTGGAAAGTCGTTGATGAACAAGTCAAACAACGGTGGACCTAAATGACTACCTTCTGGGATTCCCGAAGAAACAGTTATAGGCCTTGATTCTACGTCACCAATTTTAATAATTTGCAGTCTATCAGTTAGATAAGACCAAAACCAATTAAGGAGAGTTCCATCAAAACCATATGATTTTAGTTTTTTAAATAAAATTAGGTGATTCACTCTACTAAAAGCTTTCGTAAAGTCGGTGTAAACAACATCCAATTGGCAACGATTTTCAAGTGTTTCAAAGCACTTTTTTGAAAAACAAGCCAAATTCGTTGTAGTAGAACGGCCACTATAAAAACCATGTTGGCTATTTGAAATAATACTTTTAATTATTGAATATAATTTATTTTTCATAATTTTATCAAATAATTTTGGAATAGTAGGTTGTTTACAAATTGGACGATAGTTTTCAATTTTCTTTCTATCACCGTTTTTAAAAATTGGATTAATGTAACCGACCTTCCATTCATTTAAGAAACATCCAGTAGAAAGAGATTGATTAAATATGAACTGTAGAGGAAAGCTTAAGGAATTAAAGCAATACTTCAATACTACCGGAAAAATTCCGTGAAAATCAGGACTGTAAGAAGCATTCAGTTCAAACAAAGCGGTAGAAACCTCTGCCAAATCACAACTCACCTCACCACAATCAATCGTTGAGACTAAATTATCTAAAACATAATTGTTCCCAGCTACTAAGTCAGAAGTATTATAAATATTTTGAAAACTATCAGCAAACCAGTTTGCAATTACATTGGAATCACTTGAAATTTCATTTTTATAAGTCATTACTGTAGGAAAACCAACAGATTTACGTTTTGAATTTATAAATTTCCAAAACATTCTAGGATTTTGCTTAAGCTCAATTTCAGTTTTATGAACATAATTACTGTAGCAAAATTTTGAAAGAAATACATACTCCTTTCTAAGACGCGAATATTGATTGAAATCATCATTGCTTTTCGAGAGTTTATAATTCTTGAAAGCTTTATTCTTTGCATTTTTAAGTTTACGTAATCTAATATTTGACCAAGGAGGATGAAGGTTAACTTTAAGTAAAGAACGCGGCACAGAGGAATTCAATTCTCTTACAACAACAGCTAAGAAATAGTTGAAATTGTCTTCCAATTTATTACTTAAATTAAGTTGCCAATCAATTTTAAGAAATGAATCATTCAAGATACTTAAATTAGAGTTATTAAAATGATATTTGAATTTATGAACAAAATTGTAAGCATTTACATTATTAAAACAAATAGTTTTCAAAGTAATGGACATGGCAACATGGTGAATGGAATTGGAAAATAAAGGGATGCATTCAGAAACCTTCACATCAGAACAATCATTAACAAAAACCAAGTCAAGCATTCTTTGTAAGGAGTTATGAACGAAACTAACTTGAAACAAATTTAAGGCAAAGATGGTATCAATAAAATCAAATTCTTTTTCGGTTGATAGAACAACTGGTAAAACCTTACTTTCTTGTTGCATCCATTTAATTCCACCCAAATTAAAATCACCGATTACACAAACAGAATATTCATAATCAGAGTACTTAGAAATAGTTTGTTCAATATTATGCAAATGTCTTATATAAATAGATAATTGCGAATCAGGAGGAATGTAACATAGAAAAATTAAAAATTTGTGATCGCAACTTGCTTGTATACAAATACATAGTTGTTCAATAATACCATCTGAAGAATTTAAATCCAAATCAATAGCATACGATGAAAGACCATTACGGACAGCCAAAAGAACACCACCACCTCTCCTCGAACCAACATCATAACGATCGCGCCGGAAAACATTAAAGTCAGATGCATCGAATAATTCTTCATTTCGTATATCTTCATAGAGCCAGGTTTCAACAAATGCATAAACATCATACTCAGAAGAGTCCACACAGGCATAGAGAGCATGAATTTTACTTCTAAGGCCACCCATGTTTTGAAAATAAATAGAAATTTCAGATTTGTTTACAATTGATGATTTGACTCCAATTCCCCTGGTTTGGGAATTCGCGCTACTTTGGCGTTTTTTGAATTATTCTGCTGAACAAATTTTCGAACCACAGTGTTCTTTGGCCAATTAGAGCCCAACAAAGCCATATTTAGATTGGAACTATTTCTTGGAATTCCGACTTTGAAATTGACAAATCTTAAATTTGTTGCATCTTTTTTTATCAATTTGTAACATTTTATTGTTGATTCATCAATTCCATGTTTAGCAGCAACATATTTTGTTAAAGCCTCAACAGTTGTTGAAACATCAAATTTGGATACATGATACCATTGGTGAGTCACAACCACAGTGACAGTCATTTGGATAAAATTAGCCAGAATAAAACTATTTTCTAAGAACTGCTTAACTAATGGCTGCTAATTTATACTTCAAACATACAAAATCAGTTCAGTCTCCCAAAAAATTAAAGCGATATTGTGTTCACTGAAAATTCCCATACCTGTTCAAGTGTCCATAAATAATGTATTCACCTCGAAGTCGCAAGTGTTGGCTGAACTCCAGTCGATGTAAAACTGTTTGATTCACCGTCATCGAGGAACACCATAGCGATTTCTGAATCATGCTTACAGTTTGATATAGGGGCACACCATGGCTTTGATTTTTTTCGACAGTCATTAAAAATTACATATCAATCAATTTTGTGTGATTTTGTAATGTCGATTGTACAAACATATACATACTTCGTGTGGCCTCAGCCCCATAGAGCTCAAAGTGACATAATGATCAATCCATCAAGAAATTCGATAGCACATGCATTTCTAGTCCAGAAATTTCCAGAATGAATATGACAGACAAGTAAATATTAAAGCCTTAGTGGAGCGTGTTCCCGTTTACTATGACTGTCATTGCGAAAAGAAAAAAATTGACGCCAAATCAGCTGCTTGCAAAATTAATCACATTTCACTGCTGTTCGTATCGTTCCATTGCAGCAATATTCGTTCCAATATCGAGAACTGATATCGATTTGAAAATTATTGCAGGCAAATGGATTTTTTTGTGGCACGCGTTAGAAAGTTGCATTTTATGCAGAATTTCAAAAAACGAAGCAGAAGCATATGGGGTTTTGGGAACTAAACGGATCGTGTTACTTGTTACTTGTAAGCAAAAGTTGGTTCTGGAGTGTTGGCTAACAAAAAAATGCTCATAGACTTACAGTCGAGAGTGTGCGATTTGGACAAGTGCATTTTGGACGTTTGCAGGTATGTTGGTTTTATTTTTTTAAGGATCTTATTTTAGTTTTTCTGTTGATTAAGAATGTAATGATGATGAATTTTTGAATAAAAATTTTGTATCATAGTGTTTTGAAATTGAGAAAAGATTACGATATCATGCTTTTGAAAAATATTAATCAACTCCATGTTTATGTCGTCACAGTCTTACGCTTTTGAACTGAGAAAATTATTGTATTTTAAGGCCGATGTTTTAATACTGTTTTGTCCTTCCTAAGAAAAACAAAGCGTTGTCTTATCAGAATACAAATCTCATTTATATCGAACTAGCTGGTACCCGCGGCTTTGCCCGCGTTAATATAAAGTTAACTTATTGTTTTAATATGGTGTTGTACAGGATGTAAGGTGAAACAATGAAAAGATTCTGAAAACGCATCGCATATAACTTTCCATAGGAGAAGCACAGCTTTTCTTGATTAGAGAACTATTTACATATCTGAATTTTTCCTAGCTTTGCAACCTTAAATTCTATGCTCTCTCTATGCTAAATTCGTGCTCTCGTAGAGTTTTCCGAGTTCCAATCCAAAATTTTACATTTTTCCGTTTGCACTTACAATTACATGCGATTTTCCCATTGAAAACCAGTGGGTCTTCCGAGTTTTTCATCAAGAACTTTCAATTTTCCATTCGAAACCACATTTTGAAACAAAAAATCAAATATCTGCCCTTTGTTTGGGTTTTCCAGTTTTTTCAGTTTTCCCACTCTTCCATGAAGTTCTTACATTTTTTTCACAGAAACCACCACTGAATACAACAGTTTTAACCATGATTTCACAAATATCTGAGGGGCCATTTCGGATTCCATTGGATATATACATACATACATATGTACATACATTTTTATAAGAAGAAGAAGATAATTTGTAATACAGGAGCAAGTTCGTACGACCCAGTCGTACACATTTTTTTTTTAATTTTCATTGGTGTTTCGCAATAAGTACTGAATCAATAACTTAAGCTTCGTCCAACTGTCCTTTCTCAAATCCTTCGAATAAAAAAAAAAACAAATGTTCTGAACAAAAAAATATTGACAACCTGACCACCTATCGTTGGAGAAAGCAATCCGTGGTTCTCTCACATCTATCAGCGGGACTAAATAAAATAAATAGGGTGGTGCGACAGCTCTTGAAGAGCCAAGGCCTAAGTGGCTTACTCTCATCAACAATTCTCTGAGTGCGTGTGATGAATTGAGGGGACCTACAATTTAACGCCGATTCCGAACGGCAAAGTTGAGAAGCACTTTTTCATGACAGATTGATACTCTTGGAAGATTTGTCAGGTCTAAAAAAAACTTGGCCTGAGTAGGACTTGAACGAACGACGTTCTGCTTAGCAGCCAACGCACTTCCTAACTAAGCTACGGGCAACTGCGGGACTATCGTCACCAAATCCACCCAATTATTGGCATACGCTGACGACATTGGAAGGAACCCACTTAACTAAGTACATGGTGGCCCCATTTGCTGAAAACGTTAGCAATAGTAGAAGAACAACTATTAAGGTGGAGGTGCACGAATTCGAAGTGGTGCTATCGTTCAATTAGCTTGGATATGTAGTAGCAGCCGATAAGAATATGGAAGAAGAAATACGCAGGCGGCCGGCTGCTCAAAGCCCACAGAACCTACTTAAGTCTTTCAAGACTATTTATATCCTAAAAGGTTACCATTGCATTACTTCTAAACTGCTGCTTTAAGACGATAGTCTTACCAGTACTCACCTACGGATCTGAGACCTGGGTGCTTAGCCAATGGCACTCTGAATTCTTAGTTCTCCTTGTTTGTGAGGAAAGACGATTCTGGCGACGATATAACCTTGAGCTATGTATGTATATGAAATCTAAAAAAAAATTTAGCGTGGTAGACTCTGGTGGGCACCAAGTTGTATGACCGAAGAGGAACGGGTCGGGAAGTCTTTTGAGGAACAATTCATATGGTAGAACACAGCGTTGCAAACCAAATTTGCGCTGGGATAGTATACATATGTATGAATGTACACAACGACGCTCACAGCCTGAGGATGCGAAACTGGATTTCGATTTGATTTGATTTCGATTTTGTTTATTATACAATACAGATTGTCCATTTAAGTTCATGAATGCACTTATATTAGGACATTCATCTAATTTCTTAGCATCGATTTGGAAAACCTTGGGCATTCGTGTCCAAGTCTGTGCATCGAAGTAACAAAAGGTTCGTCGTTCTTTTGTACCGTTCTTTTCATATTGATTAAGACCTATAATTCGAGTTATCCAAATTTTATAATCTATGTGATACCGACATTCTCGATTATGTAATTCTGCAGCGGCCATCAATTGCATAACACCACCAATATTTGTGTAGAATAGAAAGAATAGCAGGTTCTTGCAATTAAGGACAGACTTCCCCGGGATATACATATAGAAGAGCTTGCTGATCCCGGTTGTGGCTCAGATGAAGGGGGGAAAATTCACTATCTCTTCTTTGTCCATGTACGTACATATGTACATACATACATATAGCAAATATAAAATTTTCTAAAATTTTCTAAAATTTTTTCGATTTGACAATTTTCGAAAATTGAAATCGATCAGATTTGTTTTTTTTTTTTTTAGAGTGAAAAAAATATTTTTTTTTAACATTAGCACCGTTTGTCATTTGATTGCATATGAAAAATATACATTATATTTTTTCTAAACCTTCTACCCTAATACCTCTTGCATTTAGAGAAAAAATTAGGAAAATCGGTCAACCAGTGTGCCCGGTTAGCGAACGAACACAAAAATTAAGCTGTTCTTTTATATATATAGATTAACAACTAAGAACGATTGGCCGCAAAACAATTTCCTGCAACACAATTTTTCAAAACAAAATTTGGGAAGCTCAAAACGATGAGAATCATGGAGGACGAAGCACATAAATTCTTCTTAAGGTTTATTCTACGTTAGCGATTGCTTTTTTGTCATCTTGCGTTGGCTATTTACTCCGCAGAACGTGTGGTGCGAATACTACTCTTAAAGGTGAAATATTACATCTTTCAAATGTAGCTACCGCGGCTTCAATGCGGGTCACGCTTCCAGTTTTCGGTGTCTTTGGCGATTTATGTAATATCAGCCTGAAATTGACCGATGGCATCGATCAGTTTGTCGAGGAACGCGGTGGTTTGCGACTTGAGAAAGCCCCACAAGAAAAAGTCTAAAGGGGTCAAATCACACGATCTTGGTGGCCAGTTCACCTCTTGGATTGGTGCCGTCCAAAGTCTGGCAATTTTGCTGATTCACGTTCCCATTCATCCAAAAATGGGCCTCATTACTAAATATGATTATTCGACCAAAAATGGGATTAACTGCTCCAAAATCCAATTAGCCAACACAAGGCGCTGCGTATGGTCGTTTGGTTTCAGCTTCTGGATCAGTTGGATCTTGCATGGGTGAAGGCCCAAATTAGACATTTTGTGGTCTGCGACAGGCCAAGTTCTTGTGAGCGATGCGGAAAGGACTGCTTCGGATTCTGCTACCCTTTTTCTCAAACAGCAGCGATAATTTCTGCAGATCTTACGTTTTGTTAACGAACAGGTGAGGTGTTGGGTGATTGTTCTCTGAGTCGATGGACTCGAATTTGGCCACCGAACGAAAAATAGTCGTACCCCATAAAAAGGGCGCAATGCGCGCATAGGTGCCAACAGAGGATACCGATTTTGATAATAAAGTTGATAATTTGCACTTGCTTGACGCTGTAACTTGCCATGATGATTTGTTTTAAGTGGCTGATAAGGACCCGGCATTTTGACGGAAAGTAAAAAAAAAACAATATGGCCACCACGAGCTGTCAAAATCAACCCGATTCTACTGGAAAACCCTTTAGCTTGATCGATTTTGCTGTACAGCCCAATCAGCAATCAGTTTGAAGTATTTTCCTCTCGAAAAATCCTACAATGTTCTCAATTCGAATGATGTGTGTGTTATTAAGTGAAAGTTAAGTTGATTGATGTATTGATGTATGTAGGTTTTGATAATCAATAACCTTCTAAGCCTTAAAATGCAGAATTATGTCTTTGTCCCATTACTTCACCCATTGTGTTGATTGTCCTTTTTTCTTGCAAGCATTAACTTCTTCTTCGCTACCGGCTCAAGGCTAACTTACGTACCACTGATATTATGCTGTGTTCTTCCGGTAATGTCAATGTCGTTGGCGGTGGATGGCATGTTACGAGGTTTTACAGATTTCTGAAAGATTGTGCCCCTCGACGTGTTTTGTTCCATTTGTTATCTCTAACAGACGGGCCAGTTTAGCTAGGTTTACAAAAAAAATCATTGCGCTGCATAGGGCATAGCACACTGTCATAGTCGGTCTTTAAACCTATGAAGTGACGATTGACGGACTCCATACTGATAAGAAGAAGAATTTATTAATTTGTTGACGAATGGCTTAGTCGTTCATATCGTACGGTAAGCTGACGTTTTAGAAGCTTTGTCAACTTTTATCGAGCACTAGCAGTTGCCCGCGACTTCGTCCGCCTCTCCCTCGTCCACCGGCCAGAGTATCGTCTCGACTTGTGCATCATGCGCGCGTGGGAATTTTGTTCGGAAGTTATTGTAAAATTGCATTGCAGTCAACTCTCCCTAGGTCGTAATTCTCTTGAACTTGAAAAATTTGAGCATTTTTTATGATTCCTTTCAGTTGTTCATACTTAAAGCATTCCCTTGGGTGAACTCTCCCTAATTCTAATATTTCTCTTACTTCTGCATCGTTTTTTTTTTCGTTAAGTAAATTTTTTTTTTCTTTAAACTGAGCATATTTTTTAGTTAAGAAGTACATAAAATGATATTGTTTAAACACAATAATCTGCACAAATAGTGCAATCAATCACATTCACAAATCAATTGAACTCTCAAAATTCTAATTTGAGCAGTTATTAGGCCAGTTTCACCTAACAACATCTCACTGAGATCTCAATGTCACCTTGACTGAGGCAAAAATATTTGGTGGAACATAATTCTCAGTTATCATTGAGATTTAATGGTTACCTTACTAATTGTTGCTGCACATATGTCAGCCACGTCAAATAGCTGAGTGAGAAATCGAATCCAAAATAATTTCATCTCAGAGATCTCAGAAAAAAATCTCAGTTCTCACATTTCAACAGATTCATCGCTACTATTGGTCGCAGCTTAATTTTAAGTAGAATAAAGCCTTTCTCGATTAATGGACTATCCAACACAAAAAGAATTTTACAATTCGAAATAGTAGTTCCTGAGATTACCGCGTTCAAACGAACTTTATATTGTATTGTATTGTATTGTATTGTTTGCCGTTTTTTCCACATTTTACACAAATTCTTCGCTCCTATTGGTCGCAGCTAAATTTTATATAGCTTCAAGCCTTCCTTGATAAATGGACCATTCAACATTAAAAAAATTGTTCAATTTCATAAAGCAGTTCCTGAGATAAGCGCGTTAAAACGCAGAAAAATGTATATTTTTTGCCGTTTTTTCCATATTTTCCACAGATTCTTCGCTGCTATTGGTCACAGCTTAATGTTAATTAGCCTAATGTCTAAGTCGATTAAGGCACCATCCAACACAAAAAGAATCATACCATTCGAACCAGTAGTTCCTGAGATTACCGCGTTCAAACAAACAAACTCTTCAGCTTTATATATTAGTGTAGATAAATTGTATTGTTTGCCGTTTTTTCCACATTTTACACAAATTCTTCGCTCCTATTGGTCGCAGCTAAATTTTATATAGCTTCAAGCCTTCCTTGATAAATGGACCATTCAACATTTAAAAAATTGTTCAATTTCATAAAGCAGTTCTTGAGATAAGCGCGTTTTAACGCAGAAAAATGTATATTTTTTGCCGTTTTTTTCCATATTTTCCACAGATTCTTCGCTGCTATTAGGCACAGCTTAATGTTAAATAGCCTCAAGTCTTCCTCAATTAATGGACCATCCAACACAAAAAGAATTATACCATTCGAATCAGTACTTCCTGAGATAAGTGCGTTAAAACGCAGAAAAATGTATATTTTTTGCCGTTTTTTCCCCATTTTAAACAGATTCTTCACTGCTATTGGTCACAGCTTAATGTTAAGTAGCCTAAAGTCTAAGTCGATTAAGGCACCATCCAACACAAAAAGAATTATACCATTCGAACCAGTAGTTCCTGAGATTACCGCGTTCAAACAAACAAACTCCTCAGCTTTATATATTAGTGTAGATGTAGATAATTTACGCTATTATTATTTTTACTTTATCGTGATTGGGAAGACCTGATTTAAATGGAATCCTATAACTAACAGATTTTCATTCATCATCGCTGTTTCACTCGTATATTCTCCTTATCGTCTCATCAATTTTGGGACTAAGAACTCGGTTCAATTTGGTAAAGTTTTTAAACTTCATTCTTATTGCGGCGTCCATCTTCATCTTCATTTCGTGTTTCATCCGAGAAGTTGGCGCTCATCTCTCCTCCTCGATACTTTTTTGTTACGTCCCTTTGTATCATTGTCAAACAGAAACAGAGCCGCTTGACAGAGTTAAAGTTTTTTCACGCAAAGTTGGAAAACAATTCTTATGAACAATTCTATCCGAGCTTTTGTTATTTGCCCATCGAATTGTGGCAGTATCTTATATTGTATTTACCAAAAGCATTGGTAAACAAATTCTCACTTGCATTACTTTATCGCTGTTTGAAATGTGGACCACTTGGCCACAGAGAAATTTTGCTGCACTTAATGCTTAATATTTAATTCGATAATCTAGTGAAAAAAGCTGCTTGATAAAATTTTTCAAGGCTAGTTATGATAACGTCTAAGCAAAACGCTGATCGCTTCATTAAGTTAAGTGTATCATTATTTAAGTTAACTGCATACATTCGAATTAAGTGTGATTAAAAATATTCAAGATTTCATCAGAAAGCACCTGGCCAGCTTAATTGAATTCATACTTTGACTATGAATACTCGAATAATGTGCCTGTCACACAACGTGATGGAAATTTGTCACGTTGTCGAAATTAGACATTTTGCGGGTATGCATGCATATTAAAATATTGTTCTCCCTTTGTTATCATTTTGCAAAACATTTCTTTCATCAAACTAATAAAATTAATGTTCACAATTATATTATCATTGACGAAAAGCAATTACTTATTTATGTACATAGGTCTTCTCAATGCTTTCATCCAGTCCAAAGAGGTAATAATATGGGCAAAAGTGTTCAATTTACTCCCAACTT
This sequence comes from Sphaerophoria taeniata, assembly GCA_943590905.1. Lineage (NCBI taxonomy): Eukaryota > Metazoa > Arthropoda > Insecta > Diptera > Syrphidae > Sphaerophoria > Sphaerophoria taeniata. The sequence goes on along the minus strand of OX016540.1, from coordinate 235,780,513 downwards.
ACTCTTACACTCTTAGTTTTAATTATGCTCGTATTAAAATTTGTTATTATTTCTTTAAAAGGCACCTCTCACGACAATCTGACGTTGATTATTTCTAAGCCGGCATTTTAAAAACAGATTTCTGTCGTGATAATTGTAAATATAATTCGTCATCGTTGTTTTGTGTTTGGCATTGCTTATTTGTGTTCATTGGAGCAGGTAATTCAGAACTGAGATGCGTGTCCACTGAATCTACTATAGTTATAGAAATAAATGTTCCAGAAATACTGTTAAGATATTTCAAAAACAAAATATCAAAACTGTATTCAGGTCACATGGAAAAGTTTGAAAGGGAGTCTTTTTCTCTGTTTGGACGAGGATACAATCAAGCTATGTCGGTGATGCGAATATAACAATGAGAAGGAAAACTAGAGCACGTATAACTATTGAAAATTAAATTGGTGGGTATTTCTAGAAGTGTTGTAAGGAATAATGAATATTTTACAAAACAATAGTCCGGTGAGTTGTAAGCTTGTTTAGCATGCGTGTTATTTAATTGCTCTCCGGCATAATTCGAACAACGTTCTTTTCGCTACGCTCCAAGTTTCTTAAAATTTGGTTACAAGCTTACAAGAAAGTATGTCTAAATGGCTAACTGGGAAGAATTTACGGAATTCCTTTCTCTCTCAAAAAAAGTCATTGACCATGGTCCAGGCTCAAGAGGTTCTTCTATATAATTTTGTATTTTTTTTTTTTTTTTTGAGAACACAAATTTTGGCATGGTGAGGTTAGGTTTAAGTGGCTGAATTTTTGCACACTTGTGATACTACATGAATCTTGGGTACTTCCTCATTCCATTCCTTCCTCAACTATTCGGAGCTTTTTACAAAGCAAAGCAGACCAGTTCACTGGTGTCAGGCTCTCCTGGCTCCTAGGTGAGTTTTACTTTTATGGAGAGCGCAGGGCATTAACATAGCAAATGAGGAATTTTTCCCTCTTTCTTTTCATCCATGCAGCGTCTGCAGAAAGCATTTGAGAAGACGCCAAAGCCGTAAAGCATGGCGACTGATAGGGTATTGTCCATAGATGACACCTACTGAATCAGAATGTTCGGAGATCCAGAGAAAAGAAAAAGACCAATATTTATTATAAAAGAAGTATTTTACTGTTTGAAGTTTGAAAAAAGACTAATTATATTTTACAAAATAAAGAAAACTTGAATTGAAAAGTAAACTGAGATTATAGTAGTTTCGAATAAATTACTGAGAGTAGCTTTATACAAAGTACAAATTAACACCGCCTCTTAATTTAAAAGAAACTATAAATTCAAGTTATAACATAAGTACATTAATCGAACAAAATCCAAATAGAAATAAACTAAACTAAATTTAAACCTCTACGATGTTTTAGGAACAAATTTCTTCCTAATGCTTTCGTCATGACGTCAGCTAGTTGATCTTCAGTTGGTTTTTGTTCTAATCGAATAACGCCATTTGCAATTTCATCTCGGATAAAATGGTATTTGACGTCTAAATGCTTCATTCGTTTGCTTTCCTTGGACTCTTCAGCAATTTTAATACAGGAGTTATTATCTTCATATATGACTACTGGAATCGTGCATTCTACATTAAGTTCATATAGCATCTTTCGAATCCATTTGAGTTGACATACTGCTTCAGTTAGGGCAATCAACTCAGCTTCTGTTGACGACAAACTGACTGTTGATTGCTTCTTTGATGCCCAGCTCACGGTATTTCCAAATAACTTGAACACGTATCCTGAAGTAGATTTCCGGTCATTTTTATCTCCTCCCCAGTCAGCATCGCAGAAACACACCAGGGTCTCGGCAGTATCTTCTTTTCGGTAAATCATTCTCAAGTCGATTGTTCCACGAATGTAGCGTAAAATATGTTTTGCATAGTTGTAGTGGCGTTCATCAAAACAACTTTGGAATCGACTCATGTATCCAGTTGCAGCACATAAGTCCGGTCTTGTGGTCACAGTTGCGTATATTAAGCAACCAATCAATTCGCGGTAGGGGTGATTTGTACATCTTTCCTTGTCACCCTCATCGATGTGCAGACCCTTTTCCATGGGAGTAGCTTTTGCCTTGTATTGCCGTTGACTTAGTTCAATAGTTCCATCTTCGATGTTTTGCTGGATGTGCATTCCCAGAAAGGTACTTGCTCTACCCATGTCAGTCATTTCAAATTCGTTTGACAACAGCTGTTTTATGATGTTAATCATTTTAATATCTTGACAAAACAGCAATATGTCATCGACGTACAGCAGGACGTAAAAATTGTTGCCGTTTTGGTCCTTGACGTACACGCATTGATCTGACTCACATCGCTTGAATCCGATTCTAACCATGAAACTGTTGAACTTCTCATTCCACGCTCGGGACGCTTGCTTCAACCCATACAACGCCTTATTGAGCTTGCAGATTTTATTTCCAATTTCAATACCTTCCGGTAACTCCATATAAATGTCTTCGGACAGTTCACCATTCAAAAACGCACTTTTGACATCCATCTGGTGAATATACATGCCCTTCTGATTTGCGATTGACAGCAATATTTTTAATGTTACCAACTTTGCAACTGGCGCATAAGTTTCGGTGTAATCGAAATCAGGTTTTTGGGTAAACCCTCGCGCCACCAAACGAGCTTTGTATTTTCCAATACGCCCATCTGCTTTGCGTTTCAATCGAAATACCCATTTGCTGGTTATGGCTTTTCGATTCTTTGGCAAACTACAAATAGTCCAACTTTTATTATGAATCAATGATTGGTACTCACTTTTTATGGCATTTTCCCATTCTGGCCAATCTGCTCTTGCTTTTGCCTCAGCAATGGTTCTTGGGTCATCTTCGACGTACTCTTCAGCAGTAAGAGCAAAGTTTTCTGGTTCAGCTGAATAAGTGCAAAAACCAAGTCGTTCAGGTTGTCTTCGCGTACGTTCGCTTCTTCGTTGAACATTTGATTCGAGGTCTTCAACACTATTTTCGCTTCCGCTGGTACTGTTGTTACCGATGCCGTTTTCTTCGACATCGTGGATTGTTTCAATGCGGTTACCAGCCCAATCCAAATTAGAGCTGTGGACTATTCCATCGCCGCCATCAACAGGTAGATTTTCCAGAGTTTCATCATTTTTGTTCTCACCAAATCGTTCCGCCTCTGAAGTCGATATTTCTGTTATCTTCGGCCTTCTCAACACGGAATCTTCATTGAATGTTATGTGTCGACCAATAACTAACCTATTCTCTTTCATGTCCCACAGCCGGTATGAACCAATCGATGAAGCATACCCAAGCATCAGACATTTGTTCGACTTACCTTCAAATTTCGATCGTTTATCTTTTGGTACGAAATTGAAGCATTCTGAACCGAAAATTCTTAAATGGGACAGATCTGGTTTTCTTCCAAACCAAATCTCAGCCGGTGTCTGCTTCATAAATTGCTTCCCAAGAGCACTCGTTGGCGATCGATTCTTTATATAATTTGCTGCAAGAATCGCTTCGTTCCAGAATTTATGGTCCAAACCACTTGCCACCAGCATAGTTGTAGCCTTTTCTTGAAGTGTTCTATTCAATCGCTCAGACACGGAGTTCATCTCTGGATTGTAGGGAACAGTAAGCATCATTTGAATACCCTTTGACTTACAGAACTGTCTAAACTCATTTGAAGTATATTCTCCCCCGTTGTCAGCTCTCAGCTTCGCAACTTTCTTGCAATGTAGTGCTTCAGCTATGACTACGAATTCTTTGAACTTGCTAAGGACTTCACTTTTTCGTTCAATGCAGAATACCATTGAAGCTCTGGAATAGTCGTCAGTGAATGACACGAAATATCTGCTTCCATCATATGCCGACGTTGGCATAGGACCACAGACATCACTGTGAATTAGTTCCAAAATGCGATTGGATCTAGTATTTTTGTTCCTTGGAAACGATGAACGTGTTTGCTTTCCAAAAACACAAGATTCGCAGAACTTTAATTCAGTGTCAACATTCACTTCTTCCAAACCTTTAGCCATCTGATGACTGACCATCTTCTTCAAATCATATGTATTCAAATGTGCTAATCTGTAATGCCACAAAGATTGTGAATCATTTTTCTCACCTGAGATGCCAGCGAATTTATTTTGTTCAACATGCAAATCTACTTCGTACAGCTTGCCTCTGGTACTTGCTTCAAACATAGGTGTTCCATCGATCGATGCAAATGCCTTGTCGCCTTCAAAAACTATACGGTAACCTCTTTCTGTCAGACTTCGGATAGACATCAAGTTGCATTTCAGATCCTTCACAAATAAAACGTTCTTCATAGTCTTTGGTGCGGAATCACCATTATGAAACGTTTTAACAGAAATGTCACCAATTTCAGATGCTGATATGCTTTCGTTTTTCTTGGCAACTGAAATTTGAATTTCCTCGATGTTCTTCAAAACGTTGAAATAATCTTTGCTGTTGACCATGTGCTGGGTAGCACCAGAATCCAAAACAAACTTCACTTTATTATTCATCGGTTGTACGGTTTGCGCTGCATGCTCTTCTTCACTTGCTTTGTCAACTGCACACATTGTTGAGTCCTTCTTTCTGAAAGATTTGCTTGAAACCTCTGTGTCCTTCTTTTCCTATTGCTTGGAAAAACATTTGGATTTGATATGTCCAGGCTTACCACATCCATAACATACAATCTTCTTCTTGGGCTTGACACTCATTGCACCGGGCTCACTAGACCTTGCCGATGCACAACCATTCCTCTTGTTGTATTCGTCCTTCAATCGAGTCTTGACAAATTCTAACTTCAAGTCACTTTGATTCATGGTCTCTAGTGCAGTTACTAAATTGTCGTAGCTTGCTGGCAAAGTAAGCAACAAATGGACAACAACATCAAGCTCTTCCATCTTAGCTCCGGTTGATTTCAGCTGACGAACCTTCGTATCGAATCGAAGAAAATGTTCAATGATGTCTTCACACTCATTGTACTTCATCATCAGAAGCTGTTTACGGAGTAGTAACTGGCTCGAAATGCTTTTTCGTTCAAAAATACCACACAATGTGTCGAACATCTCCTTGGCAGTCCTCTTCTCCTTCACATATTCCAACTGTCCATCATGAATAGTCTGGACCAAAATCGAAATACACTTCTTTTCTTCTAACTCCACACTGTCATGGTTAGCAGGCTCAATCTTCGCAAGAATTTCTTCTAAATCTTCCTCAATGTATTTTCGTAGAACCTTCCCGTCCAACAAATTACCCACACGATATTTCCACTTGCTGAAATTCGTGCCATCAAATAATGGAAGCTTAGAAACCGAATAATCAGCCATTTTGCTATTATTTTTTCTTCTTCTCAAATTAAAAACGATCTCGGAAATGCAGTGAAAAATAATTTCTTCTAGAAAGATTCAAAAATTAATTTTTCTTCAATCGAATCCTGGGCCCATAACCTCAGAATGTTCGGAGATCCAGAGAAAAGAAAAAGACCAATATTTATTATAAAAGAAGTATTTTACTGTTTGAAGTTTGAAAAAAAGACTAATTATATTTTACAAAATAAAGAAAACTTGAATTGAAAAGTAAACTGAGATTATAGTAGTTTCGAATAAATTACTGAGAGTAGCTTTATACAAAGTACAAATTAACACTGAAGAGTTTATATGCAGTCTTTTCAGATGTATTTCATCCTTTGTTCTTTTAGGATTTATGTTTGGCCAGATCTGTTTGGTAACAGTGCAGTGCAAGTGAGTATGTTATTCCATCTAAGGTTTATGTCTACGATGGTGTCCTGCTTAAACATAAGTTTACATTTATCGATAGGTATGTCAACCTTTGGTAAGGGGGCATCAAGACAGCAAAGTAGTTCCATTTTTAGTTTATAAAGTTTTATTATTTCCCGGCACCCAGGTGATTATTAAAACACTGTGCCACCTCCTTTAGCTACAAATGACAGTTTTGAGCAGTTAAGGAATTTGTAGAGACAGAGTCAATGGATTTGAGGGCAGCTTGACTGTCGAAGAAGATGCGGGTATCAGAAGTTGATATCACGTTTTATTTTAGCCAAGGTAAAACTTCTTTGATTGCTGAAATTTCTGCCTGAAACACGGTTCAGTGATTATGGACAGGGAATGAGAGGCTTAGATTAAGCTTTACTAAGTATACTCCGCCGCCTACGACTTCCTTAATTTTGGATCCATCGTAATATAAATGTAAATGGATTTATCTTCCAGAATCACACTATTCTCCCAATCTGTTTTTTTGATGATATGGAGACCTGACATTTTTTTCCAAACCTATGAACTGTCGGTGTAGTCTATGTACTTGGCTTTTGGATTGAATGAGTAGAAAATTGTGGAGTGTTCAAAATTTTTGTTTTCCAACTGCATCCCTATATGTAAGAATCGGTCAAATAAATAATCGATGTTTATAGATAATAGGTAATGCGAGATTGAGGACCCCATTTGCAACCTTATTTTTGCATGACAAGAGGGCTACTGTTGCTTTTTTCACTCTTTCTTCTACGTTGGTTTTCTAACCTCGTGCCCATAAAGTTTTTATTTCATCTTTCACGGGTACTGCCTCTTGCGAAGAACTGACAAAACTTCCAAGAGTATCAACCTGTCATGAAAAAAGTGCTTATCCCAGCTTTGCCGTTCAGTATCGGCATTAAATTGTAGGTCCCCCCAATCCTTCACACGCACTCAGAGAATTGTTGATAGGCTTGGCTCTTCAAGAGATGTCGTGCCACTGTATTGATTTTATTTTATTTATTTATTTGGTTTTCTAACCAAGTCCTTTATCTTGCGCTTAGTATTTTAATTTATTGAAAAAAGCCAAGGGAACACCTTTAATCGAGGGCGGGTTGATTTATGTCAACGAACTGGAGCCGTTTTCTGGGGGGTTGATATATAAACTTTAATGATCAGGCCATCTAGTGAGCGTTTTGTAGGTGGTCTCTAAGATTGTTTGGATGCTAACTTCATTTCCTGTGACGTCCGCAGAGGCAACTAATTTGTATTCCTCCTCTCCCTTTCTAATGGAATTAGTAGTTTGTTGACCACCAGATTGCACAGAAGAGGAGAGAGGACTCCGCCCTGAGGGGTTCCTCTATTGACAAATCTTTTTTCTATGTATCATTTTTCTAGTAAGTTTTCCACATTAAGATGGCTTGGAGCGGATAAAATTGCTGATGTGTTGGGATTTTTAAAAGCGCCTTCTATATTTAGGAAAGCTACCATTGTGGATACCTTTTGGAGGAAATACTCGATGCTTCTCACAAGGGTGTTTGACTTTGAATCGATAAAAAACGAAAGGATTATATTGCATACTTTAGGGGCCTTTTTTTCCATGCAATTGGTATACTTCAGAATATCATGTAAGGTACAGTTTTGGAGAAAAGTTTCGTTACATCATCATAGTTGAACTCGTCACCTAACCATAAGGTCTAGAGCGTCTGATCATCTATCCAACGCAAAATTTGCCCTTGCTACTTCCATGCATTGTACTGTAAATTACTTTCCGGACAGGTTCCTATTCTGGAATTCAGGCAAACTAGCTTCTTGTCGAGTACTATTGACTGTTCATCCAAATCTTGAATCCATAAATGTCAGTATTTGGAAGACTATCGTCTAATTCAGCAGTTTTGAAACATTGTTTACATTTTTAAGACTAAACAGGCTTGATAGACTCAATACTCTGTTGAATTTGAGTAGATGCCCCAATACTTTTTCTATCATATTGCTATCGACTGTTACTATCGGCATAAAAAAGTAAAAATAAATAGAGTGGCGCGACAGCTCTTGAAGAGTCAAGGCCTAAGTGGCTTACTCTCATCAACAATTCTCTGAGTGCGTGTGAAGAATTGAGGGGACCTACAATTTAACGCCGATTCCGAACGGCAGAGTTGAGAAGCACTTTTTTCATGACAGATTGATACTCCTGGAAGATTTGTCAGGTCTTCGCAAGAGGCAGTGCCCGTGAAAGATGAAATAAAAACTTGGCTTGAGTAGGACTCGAACCAACGACGTTCTGCTTAGCAGCCAACGCACTTACCAACTAAGTTACGGGCAACTACAATCGTAGTTACTATCGGCATAACAAAACAAAATGTCCCATTTCTGACAGGAGAGCAAAAAAATAAACCATTTCATCTGCAAACAATGCAAATCCCTTCTTTCTTTTTCTTTTCTCTCCAAAAGTTTAAGGTGTAAACGATGCTTCTGTTGAACGAATGCATGTTTGAATCTTCAGGTAAATGACCGACCCATCTATCTCACCAAACATAATAGCTTACCAGATGTGCAACATAAATTATAAAAGGACTTCTCTTCTTGTTTTCGAAATAAAAAGATAATTTGATTTAGATTTTTGTTTTATATTCAAGTCATTTTTTCATACTCTATTGACTAAATAAAAATAAAAATTAAAATACTGTATTTTTTTCAATTAATTGGAATTTATCATATTCTTCTTTTTTTTATTTGTCAATTCTTCATTTTTGACAATTACATAGGAAATTTTTAAAAAACAATAAAAAATGTTAACAAAATTATAAAAATTGATTCTATTGCAACAAAACAACAAATTTAAGACATTTAAAAATTAGAACAAAAAATTTTAATACAACAAAACAAATTTTGAATTTTACTTTAAATTTTGATTCAATTTGAAAATAAAAAAAGGATTTAAGAATTGAATTTTTCGAGCTTTTATTCTTATGTAATTGCTTAGTTTTAATTTTAGAATTCTTTAACATTTTTTTCGTATTTTTTTGCTTTCTTATTTTTGTTTTTTAAATTAACCTTACACTCAATGTGAGTGAATACTTTTTATCTTCTTCTTCTTTTTCATCATCGTCCTTCCATACATCATCAATTCCATAAAGCTACTCTTAGTTAATTGTTTTTTTTTTGTTTACAAACTAATTGATATCTTTAGAATTAAAATTATTAATAATATTATTAATTTAAAAACTGTGCATTTTTACATGAATTTGATATCGTTTTGTTTAAAATTTTGAAAACAGAGAAAATTTTTATTAAAAATTTTAACTAATTTTAATGTAGTTCGAAAGATTCTGAGTTGTTTTTGTTTTTTAAGTTTGGATTTTCAATTTTGGAGATAATCACAAGTAGAAAAAATGACAAATTGCATGCTGAGGCATCAAAAATGCATATATCATTATTTGCATTGCTTTTTGCGTGGACCATCACAGTGTCCATTCGACGCCAAATTTTGTTTAATGTTTTTAATCCTCCATCAATGAATACATGGTTTTATTTTTTTGTTTATACTAAAAATTAGTTGATTTTCATTTTGTTTAAATAAAACTACATATACAATCTGGTAAATCTCAGTCTTGTCGAAAGCAATTTTTGCAGCAAAAAACAATTAATAATTTTTTGTGTAAATTGCTTTGTGTTTACAAAATTTCTTTTTCATCTTCTGTAAAACTGTGTGTGTGATCTTGGTGTAATTAATTGAGTTTTAAGCAAAAGAAATGTTTGTTCGCTATAATTTTTGAGTTTATACATTTTTAAAATTATATTTTTTTCTTATCAACAATGCTGCAGGATTTTGTTTAATTCTTTTTTAGCAAAGATGATGAAAATGTCTTTTTTTTTAATATTCATAAATGATCAATGTATCTGAAATTAATATGTTCTCATTCTTTGGAACTTTAGTATTGATTTTAATCTTAATTTTAAAACAACAATTTAAATTAAAATAATATTAATATTATCGTATTTAACTGTTTGCTTAAAAATTATGGACTTTCTTTTTTTTTGTGTAATTTTTCTAACGACTTATAAGCTGAGAACATAAAATTAATACAGATTTTTTTTTGTTTGATTTTAAAAATAATTCTTAGTTTCCTATAATAATTTATAGGAATTGAGCCCATTGCTTGCTTTTTCTCAAGTGATATAGGGATGAACTCGATTTGAGAGAAAGGAGAAATCTTATAGTTCTAATACATATCCTGCGGGCATTCGTTAAATAAAAATTGATAATATAATAATAAAATTAGTATTTTGCCTCATAAAATTATATCTTTTGTTTTTTCTTCTTCTTCTCGAATTAATTATTTTAGATTTTGCTTGTTTAGTAGACAAAGATTGTTTTCAGTTGAGGTTTCAACTCTGGTGGTATTGCTGGTGCTGGTTCGGCCGGTTTTTTCGCGACTAATCGCTTGAATCTACCGCTGAATTGTTTGCGGAATCCTTTGAATCCATGCTTATCATTGGCATTTACTATTGCATCCTAGAATGAAACAAGAAGAGAAATAAATCATTAGTAATTTGTTGATTGAGTAATGGCTTTTTAAGAATGATTTTATGGACACAAAACACAGAAATACATAAACTCAAGAAGGAAATGGCGCCCAATGTACGACACACCCCTTTTTCGATATGTTCAAGTCCAGTTGATTGCGTCGATTCTTGCTAGCAAAGTCCCCAATGAATATTTATCGATTTCTACTGACGTAAAACTTTAAAATCAATTTCACAAAACTCAGAATAATTGGAAAGAAATAGTTTTACAAAAAATTGAGCTAGTTTCACATTGCTTAATGGTCTTTTTGCCCCCAAAACTACCCCGCCGCATTCGGCTCGCTCCTCTCTCTCCTTCCACCATTCAATGTCAATTTAAACAGTCAGTTGTTTTACAATCTCTCTAAGCAACAACATCATGCGCCAGCTTCGTGTTACCAACCAAAGCAAACATATAGTTGAGAGAAACACAACTAAGACAGAAGGAAAAAGTATGTGTTGTGTAGTTTTGTATATAGATGGCTATGTATCTGACATGGTTGGTTGGTAATATCATTTCTGGTCGAAGAAAAACTGACGTTCGAAAAAGACGCAAACGACGCCGACCGACGGCGACGTACGCTAACGCTGACGCGTCGACACGACTGTGTAGATATTATAAAACAACTCTAGGTATACCAACAAAACACAAAAAAAAAACGAATTGCGATAAAACTCTGTGTGTGGAAAATATCCGGAATGAAGCTCAAAGCCTCGTTTCCAATAAAACCACAACGACCCATATCGAAATGGTATAGAAATGTTCAATGCTTCATCAGCTGCTGGAGCTATACAGACGTGTATGTGTTTGTGTTAAGCAAAACTCAACAGCCAACTCATAGTGATCGTTTAATTTTAACAGAGTTACTAAGCACGATTCATGCAAAAAATAAAATGACAAAAACAAAAATGATTCAAATTTCAACTGAAAAACTCAAAAATCCCAGCGAATTTATAAACTGACGGTTATCGTCGTTCGATGATCGTCATCGCAACGTGTCGTTCGGTCGTCGTTGGCTGTTGGTTATGTCGTGGCTTTATGGATTTGCCAATCGTTTGTTGAAAGTCTGAAAAGGTTTGTTGTTGTTTTGCTTTTGATAAGAGATACAAACGACATTAAACACACAAATGAGTTTCTCACAACTACATATAACTTCGTTGTGGCCTATTAATCCCAAACCTTGTTTTTTTTATTCAGTTTTTAATTCAAGCAACCAACCGTTGAATTTGTTAAACAAAAAAAAAATGACGAGAGAGAAACGGAAAAGGCAAAGGCACTCGTCATGATTATGACTGTGTGTAAAAAAACTGAGTTTTTCTTCTCTAAACTTTCAATGAAATGAAATTCACCTCTTGACTTTACGCAAATAAAACGCAATCCTACATCATGTTTTGAATTTTACTACAAGTATATACTTTTGAAAAGAAACTAAAAGAAGATTAAATCAAAGTAAAAGTTTTATTTTTATGGTTCCAGATACAATCTTGCGAGAAAAGGATCCAAGATCAATCAAAGAAGTGTATTTTTAGGTCAAAAGAGCATGAAAAAATTGCAAATTACACCTATCACAGTGAAATTTGAGGCCTTTTAATGCTGAAAAACTTATTTTACTTTATACTGTCACGTTGTTTGATATTCAAACTTGACAGAATCAACCAGAAATTTTATTAAAAGCACACACTTGTTGTTATTTAAAGCAAGTATCATAGAGAAATCTAGTTTTTATGTGATCTTGTGATATGTACATTTTTTCAATTTTCCGGCAATTTTCAGCTACTGCAAAATTGTTTAAAAATAATAAGAAAGACTATAAAGCCTAAAAATAACCTACAGTTCGTTAATGTCGTCGTATTTAAACGTACAAGAAAAATCAACAGACAGACAATAGAGAGAAAATCCAAATGTCCAACCGCCAAGCCAACGGGTTTATTTTTATAAAAATTCAGAAGGTGATCTTGACTTGGCTGTGATGTATTTTTGTCTTTTTTTGCTAAAATTGCAATAAACATATAATTAAGAAGACATTGGGGGACATAGGAAGAGGAAAAAAATGTACATTTTGCATAAATTTAGATACACCAAAACAAAGAAAACCGAAACGAAGAGAAAATGAAGTCTGGTGACAATTTCAATAATATGTTGTTTTGTGTATTTATTTTTGTGATCTCTTGTATAACGAGTTAAGGTTTTGAGTTGGCTTTGTGTGTTAATTAAGGGGTGATTAAGACACACTTGGGTTTTGACATGAAATTAAAAATTAATCAATTGACGTACAGTTGTGCTGATAGTAAAATTGTATGCTCAAAATCATTTGTTTAAATATGAGGTTTGTCATTGTTTTGCAAATTATACAACAAATAAGTTGATTAAATAAACATTTTGCAATATTTTCTTCATTTCATTTGAACAGATAAAAACAAAATAAATAAATACAATGGCATCACTGATGCAAACAGAAATTTGTGAGTATTTCGTGTCTGTATCCGGAATCGAAGGGAAGGGAGACCAAGCCAGACAGACTCGTGTGTTTTTTTTTTAATATCCTCCCTTCTTTCAGTTGGCATGAACTTTTTGATACCCCTCGTTTGTCCAAACAAACAAAATCAAGTGGATTCATTTGCTGCTCAGACTGTACCCGTATTTCCAGCTAGTTTGGATTCAAATTGATTTTTTGCCTTTTTTTTAATTTAATTTAGTTAATCCAGAATTCATTGGAAATATCCAGTTTTATCAATCGAACTTTGAAATTTCACTTAAAAACCTTTTGCCAGTTACTTGGTTGAATAGGGCGAGGATGAGAAAAAAAACTGAAGCCAGTGACCTCTTTCGAGTACCACCTTCGTGCAGAAGGACAAAATGGAAAGCAGCTATATTCAAGGGAATTGCAAGAGTAAAACGAATAAGGGAGTTATACAAGAAACTCATAATGGTTCAACTTCTCCTACAGGAGTGCTTGGTTTTTTGTTAGTCGTCTCAAAATCAACACAAAGGATTTCTAAACAAGTTAGGGTTGGCAGCCCTATGTTGGCCGTTGCGTTTTTTGTACTCGTATTAATTTCTGAATTTCAATCGATCAATGAACTTTTTAATATTTTTTTGTTCCTGTATCTAGATGTATTTATGTACCTCGTAGATACATGTTGGTAGGTATGTATACAATAATTCGTGTCTGGAAATGCTTGAGTGTTAAGTTCAATTGCCTCTTGTTTAACATCATCAGACGAGACTGTATTATATTTTTTTGCTTATTCTTCTAAAGCAAAAGAAAAAACCTGGATTATTATTAAAAGACTGGTTGCTGTGCTGGCTGCTGCCGTGCTGATGATGGTGTTATTTCACTTCGTTTATTTTTAGTTCTTTCAAAGAAACTATCTATAGCCAAAGAGACGTGTATAAAGTAGTTTGTGCCCATGCTGTTTTGTCGACCAATCCCCCGAAAAGGGATTGTAAAATACACGAACAAAGAAAGGCACACGGCAGTTTAAGGTGCACTAACCTATCTGTCTTTTTATCCTGCAGCTGGTGCAGCAGTTGCATTTGTTCGGTTTTCAAAAAGGAAAAAAAAAACTACCAGGCAGTTGCCAGTTGTGCTGATGGCTGGACGAGACCTAGGGCAACAAACAACATATCGTGTAATTGATTTATTTTTGTCCTTTTGCAGAACAAAAAAATGCACTTTTATTATCTCGTATTCAAGTGATGTATTTTAATGGACCGACCATGTGGTGTGCATGTGCGGGCTTAGGAAATTCCTTGAATTACCATTGCAAATGTTGTTCTTTGTTTGATTTTCAAAAACGAGATATGAAACAATCATTTGAGCCGTTTATATAAATTTACAAAGTGAAAAGATACTATTGTATCTGTGAAATGTCATAGTTTGAGTTGATATTGTGTTTTCTCACAAAAAGATACACATTGATGTGGAAGATACTTTTGTATCTTTTGCTGTTTTTACAACAGTTTGGCACAAGATATCACACTAAAAAATTATTGTTTAAGGCATAAAAACCATTGTGATACTTGTGATAACTTTGAAATTTGAGTCTTTTGAGCTTGAAATGCCTTGAAAATGATAAAATTTAAGGAAAAGGTTGATCTTATGAGCGCAACATACGTGGTATCTAAGTATTAAATGTAATTTATTGAATTCCAACTACTTTAACTATTGTTAGATGAAAAATGTTCAAGAGCTAAGAGTTTTTCCATTCCAAAGTTCAGACATGACTGTACTTGACCGCAATTCTATGCATCTCTTTGCTCTTTTTCACTTCTTTTACTTCTTCTCCTCCATTATCTTTTCCTTCTGTTTTTCTTTTATGTATTCTTATGTATATATGTAATGTTGCTTTGTGCTGCGCCGTTGTTTGGTTGCACTGCACCCATAACAAGCACAACACCAAGCAAATGATACAAAAAATGAAAAATGTTGATAGAAAATGTTGATAAGACTACTTACAAAATTATTACTGCAATTATAGATGTTCGGTGTTGGGGCTTTGGGTGGAAATACCCAGCCATTGGATGCTGGACTCTGTCTAACAAATGTCACCGTTGTACCATTGCCATTGCAATTACCATTCGAATTGATTGTCGACTGCAGATTGTTGTTGTTCATATTGGCATTATTTTGATTATGATTCGCCTCAAAACTAGTTGTCGATGATGATGTTGAGAACATTTGCTGATTTTGACTGCTACTATTACTGCATTGACTGCTTGTACTGTTGCGATGATAATTTTGATTGTTATGATGATGATTATGATGTTGCGAATAATGATTGTTATTATTTGCTGGTGTTGTTGCAAATGTTGTTGTTTGAGCCTCAATGTTGGTTGCCGGACTGGCTGAGGATGTCTCTTCACGTTTGCGCAATTTGCTGCGAACAAGACGCATTGTCATTAGAGTTCCAGTACTTCCGACCATTTTATTTATAATTTAAATTAAATTAATATAATGTTTATATAACTTAGAATGTTTTTTGTTCTTTATCACAAAAGAATTAAAAAAAAAACTATATATCACAGTTTAGTTCAGTACGCGGGGTTTTTTGATATGCGGGAGGTGTGTGAATATCTTTTTTCTTTTGTTAAGAAAAAATCGATTTATTCAGATTTCGCAAAAGGTATTTGAAAGATAGAAATGTTAGCTTCGTTGAAATGCTTTTTAAGCCACAAACTTTAACTTTTTGACTAGAATATCGATTTTTGAGGGTGTTAGCTGCTTTATTGCTGCTTCGTTTGATGATATGGTGGTTTTTTGGTGGTTTTGGTGGATATAGATATAATTTCTTCAGAGAAGCTATAAAAATAGCATTCACTTGAGAATTAAGATACAAATTGTTAACTATATGCCACTAAGTAGTACATTTGATTAATAAGTTTTGTTCGCCCTATTTTGATATAATAGTTCGAACCGCTGTTTGTATCTCAAATGTGATTTTAATTGTTATGCACGTTTTTCTGTTCTCATTTATTTTAAACTGAATTTTCTGATTTTCGCACTAGAGAGACTTTCTCCTTGTCACAGGTTTTGATTTTTCAAACACAAGATTTTTTTTTTTGCTTTTTTGATTTCAAAAAACCAAAAACAATGCAATTTTTCTTTGAGATTTCACTTGCACGAAAAAGCGTGTGATTCACTGAAATAACTTTTTCTTTATTTTATTTTGAAACAAAAAATTTCTCTGCTCGCCTTCTCTGCAAAGAACCGCGCTGTTCCGTTTAACTAGAGAATATGAGAGCAGGCTGATGTTGTGGCGGGCATTTATATAGCAGCTCGCTCACAAAAAAATTATACGAGCTCGCAGCTCGATAGTGAATTTCGAGTTTTTGCTTTGCTTTTGGTTTTTTTATTCTTTCTTTTTGGTTTTTGTTCGCTTTTTGTGTCTTTCTTATGTGGTCTTGTGTGTCGTTTGCTTTTGCTCGCGCACTCTGTGGGGTTTTTGTGAGTGTAGATGGGTGTGACGTCACGGATTGAATATCTTAACGTATGTTCCGTTACATTGGTATCAGTTTTGCAAATGTATATATACATAGATGTGTATATTCAAAACAGGGTGTCCTCTCTGTTAAATCGAGGAGAGCCCCCTCGAGTACTACGGCAATTCCCGCATTTATTTGTAAATTGAAGGAAGTATCTACAAAATAATTATCATTATACCTACTTACAGAGAGTGTCTGTTATCGTAGCGCATATAAATTCTATTTTATATTAGTGGTTGGATATTTTACGAGAATGTTAGTGAAGCGCGTTTTGTATTCTGTTTTACTATTTGAACGCTTGGTAAATGTATCTTTCCCCTCGTTTAGATTCCTAGATAGATATCAGCCGTATATTTGGTGTCGCAGCACTGCAGCAGAAGTAACTGCTACTGTTTGTAGGAAATAATGTGACGTCACGAGTAGGTTAAGCAAATACACACATTTAGTTTTCTGTTTGGATCTCGTTAAACATTTTACACGTTTTTGTTTTGGTTTTTGCTGCTGTTATAGGTTTCAAACTTCGAAATATCAAATGACTAGATACAGTTGTTCATTATTTAAATAAAATGTCGTGTGGCAATGACAAAATGGGGGAGCTACACTACACACCTCTATCATTTTGCCTTGCCTGCCTATGCCTACTTATTGAATACATTTTCCTGCTGTCATTGTTTTGTAGAGATACAAATGTATCTAGGTATCTGTAATATAATTATTGCAAATGGTAAAAGGTTTGGCGTGGAAAATGCATCTACATAGCTACGAATAGACACAAGAAAGATACAATGAAATAGAATGGCGGCGCGTATGGCGCAGCGTTAGTTTGTTTTTGTTCTTTTTTTTGCTTCTTTGTTTACTTGGCCGTATTCTTAAAATCTCAGGGTTAACAGTGATACTGAGTCAGCTGTATATCTCTCTAGTTGAATGTAGTTAACTTTAACTTAGAATTTACAATCTAAATTTCACGAATTCCCCACTTCTCGACGGGGAGAGTTTGCCGTTGGGCGCCATTTCTGCGGCAATAAGAATAACTAAATATTTGGTAACATCAGAGAGAGAGAGTAATAAAAATAGTAAGAATTTTGTTGCATAACTGATCAGGTTAGGGTAGTCAAGTGTGATCTTGCGGGTTAGTCAAACCTGTACATCTGGAGAATCAAACAGAGATGATGGGTTTGGAGTCTCTATTTGCGTAGGTTGGTGCTGGGAAATCCAGTTTTTTTATTTTGAATAATTTTATTCAGGCGCTGCTAATTTTTTGTTTATAAATATTGCAGAAAAACCACTTAAATTGAGGTGAAATACAATTTTACTTGTTTCATTAGAAATCTGAGCGAGAATCATACTAAGTGTCTGAATCTGAATGAACATTTCAGGGGAATTTTTTCAATATATGACGTTTGTAATTATTTACCAGGAGGTGTAAATTTTTTTATCAGAGAGATAAACACGTTGTCTATTTTTTGTTTTTGTTTTTGTGAAAGCATCTACGCGCTTTCGTTGGGTATCTCTGTGACCAAGTGCGAAGAAGATTCATGTGTTATCAAACGTTGTTCACATTTTGTTTGTACACACCCCGAAGCCGAAGCAGGCGTTAAATTTTTCTGTACGGGTTTATTCATTTTTGATGAATCACATTCTGTTGGGGGTTTGTTTGATATGACGGACAGCATATTTACCAAAATTGTATACGCAGATTGTGGATTTATTTTTTCGAGTGGTTTTTGGTTTCAAGTTGATGTAAGATTTCTTTCGAAAAATTCCATCGACGATAATAGCTAAGAAAATATTATTTTTTGGGGTTACTAACAGATAAAGCAATTTCGTTGCAATTTGACTTTAGGGTTTAAATGGATTTGAGATTAATGACTTGAATATTTTGAGAAACCCAAATTTACGAAGAAATTGCAAAATTGACGAAAACTGATCATTCCTTTCACCAGGCATATTTAGCCAGCATTGCAACAATGTCGCTTGGGGGCGGGAGGTGAGGGGATGAAGGATGAGGAATGAAACGCATTCATTATACTATAAATCCATATACCTCGCTGGCACCGTTATATTTTCATATTGTTTTGTTTCTGTACGAAAATCCATGAAGGAGCAAAAAATTTACCAAGAACAGAGTTCTGTCCCGCATTAAAAATACCTGGGCAAAGACTCTCAGTATTTTTGACAAGTGGCAACCACTCCGCTTCGGTAGAGTGAACGTCTGAGAAGTTTGCTCTAGCTAGCATCCTTTTACAATTTTTCCGGGAAGGCACTAATTTTTAGAGCTGCCCATTTTTATTTTGCTTTGGG
The DNA here is from genome assembly GCA_943590905.1 of Sphaerophoria taeniata. Classification (NCBI taxonomy): domain Eukaryota; kingdom Metazoa; phylum Arthropoda; class Insecta; order Diptera; family Syrphidae; genus Sphaerophoria; species Sphaerophoria taeniata. Next base: position 235,761,927 of record OX016540.1, on the reverse strand, counting down.
AATATATTTCTTCAAAATATATTCTCAACCGACCGGGGCTTCTCTCCGATCCGATATTTTGCCGAGCGATTATTTTGTGTATTATCCATTCTTAAATATATATACAAATAGGAGTAAATGTTGCTCGACCGTTTATTTCACAGGTTTTGTTGTGAACAGGAGTCTGATTTTCACTGTAGACTCAGTTCATTCTTTGATTCACTCCTTCTGAGTGTATCAAAGACAGGGCGAAAGCCAACGTTTATTCAGAGGAGTTTGCGTTTTTTTTTTGTATTCTTCCCCGCTGGAAAATACTCGAACAGGAGCGAGAGTTCAACCGTTTATTTCACAGCCTTTGTTGTGAACAGGAGTCTGATTTTGACTAGACTCGGTTCATTCTTTGATCCACTCCTTCTGAGTGCATCAAAGATAGGACGAAAGCCAACGTTTATTCAGAGGAGTTTGCGTATTTTTTTTCGGTATTCTTCCCCTCTGGAAAATACTCGAACAGGAGCGAGAGTTCAACCGTTTATTTCACAGCCTTTGTTGTGAACAGGAGTGTGATTTTGACTAGACTCAGTTCATTCTTTGATCCACTCCTTCTGAGTGTATCAAAGACAGGACGAAAGCCAACGTTTATTCAGTTGAGTTTGCTGCTCACTGACAGGGGTTTCGACTCGACCATTTATTTTGTGTATTCTTCCCCTCTGGAAAATACTCGAACAGGAGCGAGAGCTCAACCGTTTATTTCACAGCCTTTTTGGTGAACAGGAGTCTGATTTTGACCAGACTCGGTTAATTCTTTGACCCACACCCTCAGTGCGTATCAAAGACAGGGCAAAAGCCATCGTTCATTCAGTGGCAACACTGACAGTCATACAATCCGACGATTCATCTACGAGGGGCCGCGACTATCGAGATACCTAGACGGGGAGCAGTTTGTCGTCGTTGTGGTATTATGAGTATTGTAAGCAAAATTTTTGTAAAGTAGCCTAGGATATAAAACTCTGTTAGACCTAAGATACTGTAAAATAAAAAGCTATTAAACGAATAGTGAAGGTTGGTTGTGTTATTTGGTTTGGATCTTTAACTCGACGTTAGGTGCTTAGTCGAGAACACCCTGGACAAACTGAGCATACCTCAGCCTTAGAAAACAAGCATCACAAATTGGCGTGGACATAGAAACTTTAACGTCCGTGAATCTGTGATAAAAATATACGACTGCTATACTCAGTCTGTGAAAACAGTCTACAAAGAACGATGTACGATTGCTGTAAGGCTGCTTTCTCAGTCTGTGACCAACGGCGTTTTTTAATTTTTCGAATGACTTTTGCTGTTCAAGAATATGCAATGGATATAACGTAACCTAGGATATGGACACAATGCTGCAGTTACTCTAAGGTGTAAGCCCAATGATAGAGCTAGTTGGAACTAGTGGGAGAGACACGTGATGGATGAGACTCAATAAGGAGCGGAATTAGCTTATGACAAACTCTGGTTTCATGATGAAATAAGTTTTCTTCATTGTAACGGTCCGTAAATCAACACTTAACCAATTGTTAAAAAAATAATCTTATTTATTTTAAGAAATTCTTTTCCTCAAAATAATTGCCTTAGTCAGAAGTCAGAACACTGATGTTTATTTTTAATGCAAGTGAGCATAATAACCGTTGTTATTTTTCTTCTTTTTCTTTTCTTTATAAAGCAGACGTCTTTATTTAAAAGAAGAAGAAACAACAAAACAATAACATAAACACGTTCAAACGCAACGGTTTAAATGTTTGTTGTTTTTGCTGTTAACTTTGCATGGCGACATTAAAGTGAAGAATACGAATTCCCCTTTTATGAATTCCAATAAAACCAGAAAACCGAAGAATAAATTTAGAACAATATGAATTATAAATAAATTCTTAAGAGCAAAGACAATTGGCGCCCAACTCAAAAATGCGCACCAAAACCCGTATTTGAAATACGTCAGTAGGTGAGTCCGAAATCAAATTCGTGATATCTCTTAACATTTAATTAACCACAAAAAATAAGAAAACAACAACAGCAATAAGAACGAGTTTTAATATTGGTCATCAAGCAGTTTTGGTATTTTGTTGTTTTTTTCTGTCTCTTGAAAAAATGATGAACTTGTTGGAATTTTTGTTAACCAACGTTACAACGTTAAATTATGTATTGCTCTAAAAATAAACTTTTTAAATTATTCACCAAAAAAACCTTCCAGAATTCAAGACAGATTGAGCATTTTGAATCATAACTCCTTATACAGCTTTGTTGGGTTTTCCAAAGCAAGTATTTATGGATGACCTGTTTTTAAAACCTCCAACTGACAACAGTTAAACCAATACCTGGAAGTTAGGTACAGTTCAATGACGAAAAAAAAATGTTTAAAGTTGAATTACCTTAGCTTTAGATTTTGACCTCTGATATGAAGGCGTGTAATGGGTTCAATGCTTTCAAGAAGGGAGGTACACCTTCAAAAGTTGAAGATAAAAATGGAACAGTGAAATGTGTTGTCAATTTTCTAACTGTCGAGACATAAGTAAATTGTATGAGTGAACAATTATAATGCTCTTCTTTTTAACGAGGTATAAATTGAATGGACAGAAACCTACGCACTCGAAATATAAGTCCAAAATTTTGAAATCATTAAAAACAAATTGAAGATGAAAGGAACTAAAAAAACACAACCTTCTATTCTAATTTTGTCTTCTCAGTGCAAATCTGCTATTTTAAAAAATGTCTGGACCTTGTACCTGCCATGAGGTAAATCAATATTTATTTAGAGATGATCAATGTTATTGTTTTGCGAAAATGTCACAAGCACACATTTCTTGCCATATTGACTGTTGTTCATCAGTTTTCCAATTTTTGGCTACAATCCAGGACTCTGAATTAGGTGAATGGCAAATTTCAAAACATTTTGAGGACACTAAATTCATTGGAGTTTAAACAGTAAACTTCCGGACTATCAAAGTACGACAAAATAGTTCAAAAATAAAAAAAATCAGAAATATCAATTCAAATAAGCAAAATTTCAAAGTTCAGTAACGTTATCAACCACAATCTCCTCTTCCTTTCGCACCTGGGGAAAGAAAACCTTATATAATTTTTGCTTACTTTCAAAGTCTCAACAGACTAGAGACTAGATGCCACCCACTCAGTTGCGCGTGGCCTTAAATATACATTTCCATCGCGAATTCGTCTCAGATTCGCCACAGACAATAAAAAGTTTAAAAAAAGCAAACAAAATGACGTGACGCCATTAAGTTTCAAACGTGAAATAATATCGCAGAACGATGAGCAATGAGCATGCAACACACGATTGCACTTCCTGCAATATGCAATGATTTTTTTGTTCACTTTAAAAATAGCAGCACTTAAAAGAAAAATGAAAAAAAAAACTTTACATTGAGTACTTTTTACAGACTGTTTCCAAGGGCTCCTATTACATGGCGGACGATGCGATGTGTTAAAAAAGAAAAAAAATGAATAAAAATTAATGCTTTTTGAATTTATCTTCATAAAGATTTGAATCGATTTGAAGATAGTAGTTCAATTAAAATTTTGAAAAAAGCTTAATGAATGAATACTTCAATTGATTACAATTTTACTGCCATAAGCCGCCTTCGAAACTATCGGAATTGTCTGTGTGACTGAAATTTCCGTCTCAATTGTTTTATGCAAGACAAGTTAATTAATTAAAAGAAGCTTTCATAAGAATTTGAAGTGCTGTTTCTTATCAAATGTTTGATAATAATAGTAAATGTAATGGGTTCGGGAATTCCAATCTTAAGTTTTTCTTCTTTTTTTGTTTAACGATTTTTATCAGTTTTCAACGCGTTACAGAATGATTGTATCATTATTACAAAATAAAAGGTTCATTAGTGAGATACATAAAACGAACGATTAACAATAAAAAATCAGACGTAATTAGAGATAAATTGTCTTTTAACAAGCAATGACATACACATTGAATCTCTTTTTTAAGATGGAATACCACATGATGGTGTTCTAGACCTCTCTTTTTTATATAGAAAATCTTACCAGCTATAGAAAAAAATTATAGATTATAACTAGCGATAAATTGGCTTGTGAGAAGCAATGACACATATTAAATCTCTGTTTTAAGATGGAGTACCACAGGATTGTGTTCTTAGACCCCTCTGTTTGCCGTTAGGGAATCTTATCAGAAGTGGAAATAGACGATAAATGAAATTGAAAAATTTTATGAGATTCTTTCGTGTGTTGTGAGGAAAATGCAATTTTAAGACACCTTACCCTAAATGCCTCACACTCAAACTAAAAACAACATTCATGATCGACTGATTTGGTTCTTCTAAGCCTCCGAAACGAGTTTAATGTATATAGGTACACAGATACAACATCAAATCCTTTCAGAATTATTGGAATTAAGGATAGAACTATTTCCTAAGGTACACTAGGAATAAATCAGGTAAAACTTGCTTAATCTCTCGACTCCATAGACCATACTATCTAGATTTACGATTCCTTTGAATGTTCCTAAAATTCGAACCGATGCGATGCCGATGATCCCTTCGAACAAAGCTATGCTGAAATTTTTATAATCTCTTTAGTATTTATGTAGATCGGCGACGTTGACCTTTTTGAAAAACGTCACTTATACATAAAACATATTTTCAAAAGAAAAAGGAGAAGCAAAAAGAACAAAAAGGATGCCACACAAAGAGAGATGAGATTTTGGCGCATTTTTTGAATTGTAATGTATGCAAATGTGTCGCATCAACTTGCTCTAGTTTCGTTCATGATGGTTCTTTCTCGCAGCTGATGGTTCGTTCATCTGATGTTGATGGTCAATGATCTCAGTACGAAAATGTCTGAATAGATTGAGGTACTTGAACTCGTCGTCAAAAATAGTATCAACGCAAATAGAAACTCAATTTATTCAGTTTGATGTCAATGAATCGGGAATTTCGGTTTTTGAGTTTGTACTTTTCATTCTCAACCTCAAACCAGAGATTTCGATGTGGTAGCCGTGTTAGCCCTACCCTACTCGGTTCACATCGTATTTCCTCTTAGCATTTTCGTGTACTGGTCTCGAATGGGATGTCCGAATTCGTACTTTAGATAGTGATCCGAGTTAATACTGACACCTTGCAATGTGCGGACATCTTGCATGCTAGAGAAGTAATCTATTAATCGTAATGTGATCAATCTGGTTGACGGTCGATTGATCTGGAGATTTGTGGATATCGAAATGTGGGGATAGCGCACATTGCTACCATAACATTTCACTCCACATTGAAGTCGGTTAGCCTGAATCTGTTGTCCGATTATTCCACCAAAGATTTCTTCTCTTCGCAGCTTGGCGATAAGAATCTCAAAGGACAATTTTAATGTCATAGCTAGGAAATTGCTCATAGGTCCCGTTGAGGAGCTCGTAGAACCAATCCTTCCTTTGGTGTGTGTTTACCCTTTTCCTCAGTGGGGACGTGGAAGATGAGGCTAACGTTCCAAGTGCAAAAGCGAAAAAATCCTTGGCTTGGGTCCTTAATTACGTCCGCATCCGAGGCTTGTCGTTGGTTCGGAATTTAACTTTCTTCATGTAGACAGGCAGACCTCGATGCACGACCCCCAACCTGGAGGGTCAGATCTTTAATTTGTCTCTAAAGACAGGGATCCGGACTTGGCTGCGCATATGTCGTAGTAGCCCTATAAGCTGTTCAGTAGAAGAAGTTTATCTTGACTGGTACTGTAGATGACATCGTTGATTCCATCTGGGGAATTCTTCAGTAGCCACCTGTTAAAAAAAAGGAGGCAAGCCTTAGTGGATGCATACACGCCCCCTCTCTCTCTTTACAAAAAAATCTCTTTGAATTACGGTAACATCCTGTTTCCTCGATGCCGATTCGATAATATTTTATTTCCTCTCTTGTACTCTTTTCAATCTAAATATCAATAGGTAATAGGTATGTCATTAAATGTTCATGATAACCTAATCCATAACCCATAACGCATTCCTTATGAAATTAGCTTTGATATGATCAAATTTCCGGCCTCAAAATAAAATTCTAAAATTTACATTAAATACAAAACGCTCCATCTTCAATTTAAACCTTACTTACAAATAAAATAACTCAATGCATAAAAAGATAACTTTATCACACTTACAGCGTCATCAAAGCGGACCGTTTCAAATTTGAATACCTGCTCGTGTATCGTGTCGTACATCATCGGCGTAGATGCTACCTGTACCAATTTAAAGTCTAGCTGGATTCCTCTCATCTGTGACAATAGCGAAATTGACGTCAAAGTGAAGTGTCACAAAAATATTGTTATTACGTTTTCTGATGATTTTCAATTAAGTCATGATTGGCGACGACGACTAACGTGTCCGTGTCGTCGCGTCAAAGGGAATTTCTTTTTCAACTTTTAAACAGGTCTTGATTTTGTTTTGCGTTGAAACAAAAATTATTCAATTTATCACGAAGCTTGGGGTATTTTTAAGTTTGTCATCAAACTTATGATAGAAGTTGCTGGAAATCACGTTTAGGAAAATTTTAATTTTGTGGAATTTAATGGCTCAACAGAAGAGTTGTCATATTTCTATTTTAAGTTTTTTGTTTGGAAACACAATTCAATTGCTTTGCGGTTCCCACTTGTGTTTTTCCAAGCAAAATCCAGTTTAATAAATCTCAAGCAAGCTGTCAAGTCGTTTATCAGTAAATGGACATTTGATAACTTTTCTAATCTCACAATTCTCTTTTTAGCGACATTTTTGACACATTCAGTTGTTGGGTTGGGTCTGCTTATCATCGGCACCCACTCAAAGATTAAACTCAAGAAGCTGATAGAGTCTAGCCACGTTTCTCAATTGTTAATGCGCATATTTCCAGCTGTCGTGCGTTGGTCAACATTTAAAATCCAATCAATTTCGATTATTGCAAAATTTATAATCAGATAATCTTTTTTGCGGGAAAATCCAAGCGGATTAGAGAAGTTTGAACCCTTTTGTTGGGAGAGCGAACAAAAAAACTCAATCCCCAGGAAATTGATAAAAATTCAAAGAAATAAGTAGAATTTGATAAGAAAGCAAAAGACACAATGAATGAATAATCAGAAACCACCTCACCGGAAATTTGATGACAAACGAACACTCAAACCACTTGTCAATGAATTGAGGCTTTCCAGTTAAGTACGCCCGCCTCATCCATTAAAAAAATGTCCCATCCGATGAGTTGTCTTCGTAGTCAAAATGATAAAAATAAACTCTCAATTACTTTTAAAAACACACTTTTTTAGGAAATCGAAAAATGAGTAATTTCAAAATAATATCTCGGCCCGAGGGGGCTTCGTGTTTTCACAACCAGTTGTCATTTAGCGCGAAAAGTACAGGAAAAACTCTAACGACAATTAGATGGCTACAGGTAATGTCATGTGATTTTGAATGGGTTTTTTTAATTATAGTAAACTCATTTATTTCGCTATTGATAATTTGATGGAAATTCTATTTTTGGACTTGAAATTTTAATTCAATTAAAAGGCTGTCATATAATTGATTGACTCGCCCGAGACTGGGGAAATAGTAATCATTTAAATTCTATGGTTAGTTTTTTTTTTTCAATGAAGTTCAGGGTTTTTTTTTAGTTGTAGAGAGTTTTGTTTGTTATTATTAATTTGAATTGTGTTGAAAAAGGAAATTGAAGGTTGCGGCAATTGAGAAAAGTAATTTTCTTAGTTGTAATGCTATAGGAGTGCAGTGACACATTAAATTAAATATGAAACTAACCAGCTTTTAATAAATAACAGAGAAGTAGAACCTAACGTTTGAATGTTTTGGTGCAAAAAGAAAAACACTTTAGATGTGGTGTTTTCAGTAATTGGGATTTATATTGTTATCTGGGTTTCGATTTCAAGAGTCTTGATGTTTTACAGTTAGTCATAACTGTAATATTTAAAACTTGGGTTTTTACATGTTAAATAGGAAGAATCAAATTAATTGCCACCGAATAGTGAAGGATTAACCCCTATTCTGTGGAAAAAGTTGAAAATGAAAGTAAAATATAACTTCTTCTAACTGACGTTTACTAATTTTTTGCATCGTGGAGGGCGGTTTAGCCAGGGAATAAATTTCTTTTAAAACTTCTTCTCTGTCAGTTGATTAGATGGCGCCACAATCGATTTCCACAAACGAAGCAAAGACAAAAACAAGTCGGTACTCAAATACCAACAAAAAAAAATCACAAAAGGAATTTTTGGAAAACGTAACTTTGATGAGAAATGTTTACCCATAGATTATCTTTTATTCTATGGGTAAGTTAACATGTTGAATTAGATTGGAATAGGCGTCTTTTATGAATATGACTGAAAGACAACAGATAGAGTTTATTGATTAGATTCGAAATTCTTTCTAACAGCTTTCTTTTCTTAGATTGAGTGAGTTGATTTCTGATTGATAAGTTCTAGCCGGTGCAGGGAACTAACTTCACTGGGAATTAACTTCACATGGGAAATAACTTAACCTCAAGTGGGAAATATCTTCACTTTTTTCTGGTGAAGTTATATACCAACTATGGTGGGATATTACTTCACTTTTCTGTGGGTAATAACTTCACTTTCTTGTGAAGCTATTTCCCACAGAAGGTGGGAATTATTTCACTTATCTTTATTAGATTTACAAATTATTATCACGTTGTTTAGTTTACTTTCGCATCAAAATCAATAACAAATTTATTTCCAGTGTTTGGGTGAATGAAAATTACGTGGGGTCCCTGATGTTTTTCTGTTTTAATATTTGCATTGAGAAGTCTGCTTAGCATTGGAAGTCGGTGATGACTTTTTTAAGAATCTGTATAAATGAATAGCTTTTTCTGTACGTTTACTAACCAGACCGATTTTCTTGAATTTTTTAACTATAGAGGAATAGTGTAGAATAAGGATAAACAAAATGTATACTTTTCAAATCACAAATGGTGCAAATGTTAAAAAATTATTCATTTCCTACCTACTACAACAAAATATGAATTTATCATTAAGCTGATTAATTCAAATATAAATTACCAACTTTTTTATGAAAATGAATTCAAATATTTTTTTATTTTATTTTATTTTATTAAGCTTAATACAAGCTTTAACTTAAAAACTAAGCTTAAAAGCTAACAATTTTTTTTTTGTTCTTGTTATCGAAGCAATGGGGGTTTGTAAACTGGGCCAAAGGGCCCACCCATCAATTTCAATTATCATCGTACCAAAAAACATGCTAGTGCAAATTGTGCAAGAAAAATTAGTTTACATTGTAGCGCTGCAAAGCGAGCGAAGCGAGCCGAAAGTTTTTTTGCCAAACAGAGAAACAATTTGGGGTGTGAAAATAAAAAAAAATCGCGCGAATTTTTTTATTTTCACACCCCAAATTGTTTCTCTGTTTGGCAAAAAAAATGTCCACTAGCTTTGTACATTGTATTTCCGAAGTATACTTCAAAGGATGTTGGTTCCATTATACGCAGGCAATCCGCAGCAAGATTCACGATAGCTTATAAGTTGCTTTTCAAGATGTCTTCAGAAATGGTTAGTTTGGGTCATTAAAAATTGTGCTATCGAATACATTTCGGATTATTTCGAAATGCCATAGATAAGCGCCATAAATTTAACAGATTAGATTGTATTTGAAATGTATTATTTAATGAGATTAATAGCCTGTTCCCACCAACGTGATTTAGCTAAATCAACAACTATAGGTAAGCATTAAAAAAAAAAACAATTTTAAAAATAAGAAAGGAGTAATCTATCTTCGGTATAATTTCCACAATTTATAACTCAAGAACGGCTGAACCGATTCGGCTGAAAGTTGCTTGAGAGGTAGCTTCAAACCAGGAACCGGCTGTAGGATATTCTTTATCATACTGACTGACTATGTAAACGTTATTTTGCCATACAAATTATTTTTAAGTACATCTGAACCAATTTGGCTCAAAATTTATGGAAAGATAGGTAAGAACCAAAAGACGGCTATTTAGATCTTACTTGCTGACCCAGCAAACTTTGTTTAACAATATTTATAGTTTTTACGAACGGCTTAATCTCGAAATTGGTGGAGGGGTAGCTTAAAACGAGGATACGGCTGTAAGATACTTTTTATCTTACTAGCTGACCCGCTTAACGTTGTTTGTAAGTAATAAAAGATAGCGGTTGAACCGATTTGGCTCAAAATTGGTAAGTAGGTACTTGAATAAGGATGCGGCTGCAAGGTAATTTTGGTGCTACTTGCTGACCCGGTAAACGTTGTTTAGCAATATAAATAATTTCTAGGCTACAAAAGAATAATAACTAACCACAGGCATGTGTTCATAAGTGAAAAAAGGTGGGAAAAAGTGTGATTTGTTTTCTTATTTCGTTGGGGTTTTTGTTTTTAGTAAAACAAATTTTGGAATTTACGGATTTAAGAAAAATGTGTGGGATACCAAATGTTTAAGTTTTTTTATAGTCGGAGCTGAAAAAACAGAGTGGTAAGCTTTCGCCATGGTTTTCGAGCTTAAGGTTGTGGAATTCAAGAAGAGCTCAAGTCAATTTTTATGTGAAAAAGAGCCAGAGGTCTACTTGGATCTGAATTGTTTATCGTATTATTAGTCCATTTAACGTAATTCGCTCCGTTCACTACTATGCATAGCTCCATTTTCATTTATAATTGAAGATCTTTGGAATCAAAGAGAATTTGAACTTAAAAATTGTGGCCGTTATTAAGAAAATCAAGTAGGTATACTAACACAAGGCTGGTCTATGACATAAGCACAGAATGGCGTTTTTAATTGGCAAGCTGGAAGTTAAAAAAAAAAAAACATTCTGAAACCGTTCAATTGGGCAAAAGTGACAGTTCTGATCTGATTCTGAAAAGAAGAGAATTCCCTTCTGATTTTAAAACCCGAATGCTTCTTTTTATATTTCAGATCGCCAATTAAAAACGCAATAATGCAATACATAAATCCACACACACTGCTTGCCACATTTTGTTTGCGTAAGAAAACCCTCAAAGGAGGTATAAAAATACACCAAAAACAGAGTTATTTCTCATGTGAGAGATACGCATTAAGAATACCTGGAAAAGACTCTCAGTATTTTTGACAAGTGGCTTGAATTGACGTGGACTAAGAAGCTTTAAAAAATGTACGGCTATTCTCAGTCTGTGATTAAAGTGTACGGCTGCTTTCTCAGTCTGCGAGTATAGTGTACGACTGGTGATTAATGTGTACAGCTGCTTTGTCAGTCTGTGATTAAAGAGTGCGGCTACTTTCTCATTGTGTGATAATAGCGTACGGCTGCTGTCTCCCAGTGATTAAAGTATACGCCTGATTTGTCAGTTTGTTATTAAAAAGTACGGTTGTTTTTTCAGTCTGTGCATTTAATAGTGTACAGCTGCTACTCTATCTGTGTACGGTTGCTAATGGAAAACCCTTTGAAACGGCTTCATTATTTTGACTAAGAACGCCAGAAAGAAATACAAGTATTTGGGGTTTTCTCCTAAAGAAGCACAGTGAGTTGCAACTCATGAATTTTATGTTCGGTTGTTTTTTTTCACCAGAACAACAGCTTCTTTCCTTCTTTATTGACTGAGGATTTGTCAAAATTATGGTTCTACTTTTTACTTCTTTTGAAACAAATTTAATTTTCTTTAAACTTAAACTTTGGAATAAGACCTTAACTTTGTTCTGCATACTAGGGACAACAATAATTAAGGTTTCCGTCATGTCTCTTACTTGTATGAATTTGTTAAGATTCTAATGAGTCTCAAACCTTAAACTTTTCTAGCCACAAACAAGTTCTTATGAGTACAAAAAAAAAGTAAACAAAAAAAATACAACTTATTTCAGACAAAAGAAATCAAGTCAAGTATAAGTGAAACAAAACCAGTTACAACTACTATAGTAAATTATTTAGATTTCATTTCCTCTTTTCTCGTATTCTCTATCTGTAACAATGAGTACTTATTTATTCGATTTATGCATTCGTATTCAATGTCCTCCTTAAGCACCTCTTGAATGGTGTCACCCCTTAGAATTCAAATTAACACTGTTACAAATGCTTTAAAACAAAATAACAATCAAAACTGTAGTATTGACCTAATTCTCAAGATAAAGAGTAACAAATTTACTATACACCTTTTAGCTCATACATAACCCAACTCTCTCATTTCTTATAAGCAGAAACAATAACAAAAACAAAACAAAGTAAAAATATACAAATCGCATGAAATTGCAATGCAAAACCAAAAAAGTAAAAAATCAAAATCAAAACAAAATAAACACAACGAATTAAATCAGATACCTATATAAAGGCGGAAAAGTTTTCACTCATTTTTCATTCGCCAAAATTGAGGTCTACCTTCGGCCGTATCTTCTTTGAATTCAAAACCAAACAAACAAACAAAAAAATTGAAAACAAAAGAACTTACTAAATTACTGGCCAACATTTCATGGAAACTCATCTCAATAATTCATCGTTTTTTTTCTTCCATTATGTATATGCATTAATGATTTTTGCAATAACACTAAGGATTGATTATTATTTTCTCTCTTTTTTTGCTCTTTCAGACGAAAATAAACAAAAACACGATTTTTAGTTCAACTTTAAGTTTGGCCAGGCAACAACATGAGTCTGGGAAGGAATGGTACAAACCTCTGTAAGGAAAGACACAAATGAGCCCAGAGACACGTTAGCCTTGCTTTCTGACTTTCTGTTAGTACCTACTGTTTTTTTTTCATTCTTTTGTGATATTTATTGGAAATTGCCTGACTGTAATGGAATATCTTTCAGATTGAGAAATGAAATTACCATACTCAAGCAGGAAGTGATTTTTTGACACATGTTTGACTTAACTTTCTTGTAAAAAGGAGAGATTGTTTTTTTTTTTCAAACAAAAGATACAAAACTAAACTATATTTACCGTTCAATAATCAGAAACACCAACATCTCTTCCATTTTGACGGTTTCTTCAAGTCTAAAGGATGTCGAATTTGCTTTTACAAATTTGCCTTAGACTGTTTTTTTTTTTTCAAAAAAGATTCGTTAACCGATTTAAAATCACAAAAAAACTGCTTTCAACTTTATATTTGTCGGAGCACCACAGTTATCAGGACTTTGCCAAAAAGGTATTCACAATCAAGGAGAGGTTTGCGAAAACGTGAAAATAACAAACTTCGCTCAACACCGAAAAGATACAAAATTTATAACAAAAGAGATATCAACACGACCGCGAAACGAGCACAGCGTTTTAAGCAAGCGCGCGGTATCTTTTGGTCTTAAATGGCGGGCACTCGACTCGTTGTATAAATATCTTCTACTAAAATGTCTTCATTGGAAAAAAAGTTAATTCACAATAACCGATGGCGTTTGTTGGTATTTCTACTTTTTTTTTATTGTCTAAGGGGATTTTCGCGTGACAGTAAAATTTCACGTTCGTTCTGAGTAAGTATCTTTTGTATCAAACAATCACAAGATAGATAGAACATTTTTTTTTTTTTTTTTAGTGTTTTGTGTTTTTGAACACTCACTGTCAGATATCTTTGTCTTAATAAGTTTAAATTATTTGGCATATCATTTGACACCAGATAGAAGTTTATTATACTCGCGAATCGAACACATCACACTGGCTGAGATAATTTTATGAAGTTTTTATTTTGTTTAATCCGACTTTTCGTATACAAGATCAAGTTATAACTGAAAACAGTCGATTGAATCGCTCGGAAATTGCTTAAAATGCTTTCGAAGATTAAGCAAAAACAAAATCACAACAATAACAAAAATACGAATCTCTTTTTTTCGACAAAAAAAGGTATCTCTATCTATCGATCTATCTATGTATCTGCTTCTACCTATGTATCAAAAGTTAACTGTGACTGCTATTCTACATAAACTGAACTGTATCTAGATGCTTATAGAGTTGAGATGAAGTAAATTGTGCAATATCAATAAGAAAACAAAAATCGTTTAAGTGAAATTCAAATCAAATCCATATACTAGACAGAGACACACATACGAATAGCAATAGATAGATAGATACGTGATGGATGACGATGTATCTCAAACAGGAAAGCTCACAAAAATAAAAAAAAATGTAAACAAACAGATTGAAATAGAAAGATAAACACGATTGGCACAAGTCATGGTGTAATATTACGCCAAGCCTCCCTTTACCCCTCTGAAGGTTTATCAACGAGACCCTCCATAGATATGTGTAAAGGTTCGGGACGAGATTTCCATTAGCAGATATTTCTGCTTTCAGTAATTGGATATCTCTGGTCATTATGACACTTTCGATAAGATTGATTGATAAATCACGAAATTGTTATTAAATATTTTATTCTTATCAATCGCGTAATAGTTTTTTTCAGGCAAGGATCTCCAATTCTCAATGCACTGGCTCTGGCGCCCTGCTACAAGTTTCTATTTATGGCCGACATTTCACGTGCATCGATTCAAGCGAAACAACGCTGATTTCCTCATTTAGAAACTAAATTGTCTGTAAAATTGTACTAAAATCTATAGAATATAAGGAAATAAACCACATAGTTACGGAATTCAGTGCGTAGCGCATTTGAATTGCTGTGCAATTTATGGAAAAGCAAACCACATATCATTTGATTCATATTTTGTTCTATGGACAGGTAAATAAAATAAAAAACTTATTATATAAATTAATCACTCGATTTATGGTTTTTCAATATTAATTATTTGGTTGTTGTCGAACCAGTTCTAACTGGGAATGATTGATTCTATAGAAGAGAATGTGAATTGCGTGAATTTGCATTTGATTATGGTTAAAAGTGCATTTATTTATTGATTGCGTTTGTAATTTGCATAAAAGTGGTCAACCATAATTTATTTGAGAGTAAATATTGTTTACTGTTTTTTAATGCGTGTTGTTTTTTTCTTAATTTTGATGAAATATAGTTTTTTTTATTATGAATCTCTTTTTAACTGCGCCACATTTCGTGTGGTTGGGAATAAAGGGTAAACAAATAATATGTAATACGTACCTATGACAAAAATGTAAACAAGATCAAATCAATTGCATAAGAACTGGGTTTTCATTTTGAGCTGATTCATAGCTGAGAGGTTGAACTTTATTGCGAACAAGTTTTTTTAATAAACGAATGTTTAAACATATCTAATTCGTAGTAATTGTAACTGTCAAATATTGCATCAATAAACAATAAGAAAATGCACTATCGCACGTGCTGCCTCGCCTTTTAAGAGGAGGATAAAGATTATAATTTATAATAAAACACAAATTACAGGGCAATATCTGCGTTGTCCAACATTCCTTAGGTGTTCGAACAAGAGTGTGATAGTTTGGCAATTGCAAAAACATTATCAGTTTCTGTTAATACCATGGATGATTTCATGCAGTAACGTTCTTCTGACACAAATCTGCTTGTCTTCTAAAATCAGTAAACAAACTCTTTGGTCAAGTTGAGTGTGTCCATTAAGATTTTTCTAAAGCTTTTGATCAACTTCCATCATTACGATATCCTCATAACTCGACAAAAAGGGGTCACCGAGTGCAATTCAGGCATTTAGTTTCTAAAGCAATTCAAATCGATTTGGGAGTTCATCAGGGAAGCCATCTGGGGCCCCTCGTTTTCATTTCAGCTATATAAACGATGATCTGTTATAATTATATTCATAATAGCAAAGACTTGATCATTGCAGATTATATGAAGACTTATAAGAGCATAATCTTCAAACAATGATAGCATTCTTCTGCAAGATGACATTAATACAGTCGACTCTCCTTAAGTCGAATTCTCAAGGGAAACCAAAAATTGTTCGACTTTTGGGAAAATTCTATTAATAGAGAGGCAATTTTTTTTATTTAATTTTTCAAAAAAGTTTTTTGGTAAAAACAAAAAAAAAAAAAAAACATAATGATTTAAACAAAAAAAAGAATTTATATGAAAAACTGGATAAAATGATTAAAAATGATCAAAATGTTCGAGTTAAGGAAAGTTTTGATTCAGTAAAAGTCGACTGTAAGAACTAAATTTTGGTGTCAAAAGAATAGTTTGATTGTAATCTTAAAAAATGTCAAATAATTAAATTCATAAGGAAGCATTAAGATGGGTTAAGTGATGGCTGAGCTCGGTGAAGTTCAAGTCACTAACCCGTTGTACTATTCAATTCCGGAAAGACTCCTGGAAGCACTTTGGAAACTTGAGTTGGATTACTGCTTTCCAAAACAGCTCTCGAAAGCTTAATTTTCTGGGAGCCTTAAGGTTATATGATCCTGAAAGCCAAGTTTCGAACTAAAGTGTTACATCCCGTACCAAGGAGCCAAGGTTGGCAATGACAATACTGGATTAAGATATGTCATAAGAAAGCATGCTGTTGTCAACCGAAATAAAAATGGTGAACAATTTATCGATTTATGTAACTCCAACGGCCTATTTATTGGAGGCCATGTTCGAAAATAAGTAGATAGTATCACAATATAAGTTGGGTGTCGATTGATAGACAAGCAACTTGACCACTTCGCGTTCAGTCGGCGCGCGTTTTAAAACTAATCTCCCAAACGTCTGTAACAAAAGAGGAACAGAAATCGGTATGGACGTGAACCACCATCTCATAGTTGCTCTTGCTACCATAAGATTATGTACAGTTGTAGTGTAGTTCAGAAATCCCTAGGAAACACACCAATGCCCAAGGAACCAATCTTTCACAAAGCATTGGCCACAGAAGCAGAAGAAGCCATTAGTAGATGTGACGGAAGAACCGTCAACTGAAATACCGAAGAGCTTAATGGTGTGCAGAGCTCTAAACAGCACCTGGTAAAAGACATAAGCGGATCCCTGATTGTTTCGGATGAATTGAACGTATAAAGCAGAGCTTGGGAAACGGAGAGCTTTTCTGAAGAGTAGAAAAAGAAATGATTTTCAAGCTCCCCAAGAAAGGAGATCTCACTCAGTGCGAAAACTGAAGAGTTATATGCGTTCTGCTTGCAGTAGCCAAGATAATAGCAAAAAAAGTGCTGGACCGAATAAAGAACAATTCGAAGATACAATCGCACTGGATCTTCCTGTGTGGATCACATCAACACCTTGCAGACCGTCATCGAACAGTGCGTTGAATATCGATCACCACTTCACCTGCTGTTCATTGATTTCGAATAGGCGTTTATTCTGGCTTGCTTTGTGCACGAGGAGCATCCCAGATAAATATATTGCTATTATATAGGGTGATTCACGAATGTTGTGCCAAAAAACGGGAGCGTGTAGGTTGGGTCAATACAAGAAAAAATCGTATAGAAGGTGAGGGTTTATTCACCCCGGTTTAGGCGAGGGGCAATTAAAAAAAAAATCACCTAAAAGAGAAAAAAAAATTTAAACTAACGGTAATATTTACAGAGTCATGCTAAAGCATTTGAAAGACCTAAAGTCCAAGAAGCATTTGGGAAGTCTCAGAAACCTTAACAAGAAAGTTTCAATTGTTTGTTAATAGATGTCTTAGAAATATCTTGAGGATTTTCTGGCCTAACCGTATCTTAGATGCTGACCTTCATCCTAGAACCAAGAACCCATAGACGAAGACGAAAGTAGCAATGGATTGGCCACACGCTTCGAAAAGGTGATGGTTGCATTGCGAGTCAAGCTTGAATTTTTAGATTTTAGGTTCTGTATGACTTAGGCAAATGTTAACAAATTATTTTGATTTTACTTTTGGTGTTAGTTATTCTTATTAAATATCAAAAACGCAATAAACCATGCCCAAATCGATGAAGATGAAGATGAAGAACCAAACAAAATACCAACATCATTAGTTTTCGTATCGATTCAAACCGTATACAAATTTCAAGTAAAATTATGGTACACAATCCTACATGGTTAAATACAATAAAATGTTCATTCAAATGTTAAAACAGGTCAACGACTTCTTCACCTTCGAAATAAGAATATTAATTTGGACAAAAAATATTTAACAAAATTGCTATAATAAGCTTCTAAGCACATGAAAACCATCTAAGCTTGAGGAAATTGTGAAAGATAAACAGTGATTAACATGTAGTCACGGGCTGCTAACAACCTTCTGATGTGATTAATATTAGTTATTCCTAAATAACTGTGAGGACCATAAAATTTCAAGCTCAACAGAGACTAAGTTTGTGGAGTTACCTTCCCAAATTTACTTTTCTAACAAAATCTACCTGTGATATGTATTACCAACGAAAATTCTTTTGAAATTTCTGCGGTTGGACTGCGGTTTGTTTTTTCTGTAATCAATGTGAACCAACTTATACAATATCAACAATTTTGAAATTCTACTTTATTAGAGGCACAAGTGACTCAACTTAAATCTCAACAACCAATGTTTTCAATACGCTTGACGACATAATCATTTGATTCAATTCTTAATAGAAAAACTCTAACATCCTCTTTTCCATATCGCTTGCTTTTGTGTTTATAAAAATAATGCTTAGAGCCTGAAGGTTTTCACATTAATGTTGAATCTACTAGCCTTTCATTGTGCAGCAGAGCGAAAACTTGGATGGATAGTTCAATGGTGTTAGTTTAAATGTCATTGTCCGACCTTAAAATGTCAACGCTTCACAAGGTTCACGCTATAAATATCAAATCAAATTTTCAATTTAGTATTTCTTGTCTGCTATTGCAAAATTACCCACACTGTGTACCTTGTTGTGATTTTTTTGTTCAAACAAGCAAATTAACCAATTTTTTCTCCATCAATTCTAACTTTTTGAACAATAGTCCCAACGAACTCCACGACTAAAAACAGACGAAACAAGTGGAAATATTGACACGTGGAAAAATATGAACTGAGAGTAGGTGGTAGGCCAAACTATCACAAGACAAGTCCTTAAAAATGGCACAAAAATAATATAATAATCAAGCAAGAGCAGATATTACTTCCATCTTGTTAAATCTTTAAGTGAAACAGTTCCTAAACAAACGACGACGCAGTTATATTTTTCCAAATCATCATCGTCAAAACAAACACGCAAGATGTATTGCGAAACTGCTTGAGAAAGGTCAGCTCCATTTAATTGGCCCCAATTGCTATTGTTTCATCATGCTCTTCTCTAGTCTAAATTTATATTTCTTGTTTCTCATTCAATATCCGTTTCCCTAACTATTTATCTCCATAAATAGTGCTTCTTCCTTAATACTTTTCCACCAACATACCCACACACACCCTCAATGGCCGCCCACAGTCCATCTCCATACAACACCACAACCACTCAAGTCCCTACATGCCTCATGGTGACATTAAAATGTCGTACTGTTATGGAAATATTCCATGTCCCTTCACATCACTTACACATGATATAGATTGCGTCATTCACACGCTGCCTTCAATTATTTTTGCATGTGCACACGACGTGTTAGAGGACTTTAATTGAATCGCATCTTTTTTCCCATCGAACAAGAAATAAAAGTACAACGATTGAATTTAAGCTACGACCATCCATACAAGTTTGGAAATGATGGAGCGCAAGACTTAAGTTCCAAGCGTATGAAAACTTTCAATTGAAAGTGCGACCCCAATTGATTGCCTTCCTTATGATCTGTGATGATGATGGCGTTTTCTCAAACAATTTTTTTTTTTTAATTTAAATAAGTGTGAAGTCCATAAGCCCATTCAAAAAGCGAAATATTAGAGAACAGCACTAACGGGCGTGAAAAAATTTATGTATCAAATGTGATTCACACGTCGTTTTGTCCAGCCTGTATGGGGACGCGGAACAATTTTGATTTAACAATCTGATTCATTGACGTAATGAAATGAGTTCATGAATCAAATATGATTCATAGGTAAGTTATTGATAGTGTGAATGGGTGTGAATGGAATAATACTTATTACAAAACAAAATCTGGAATCGATTAATTAGAAGACTGAATCCACACTACCCGTCACGTCCGCCACTGAATACAGAAGCTCGTCTGGGCACTTTAAACTGACTTAATTAAAGTCGTGTGTCGTGTGTGCCCATTTATAAAGAGAAACATCAGAGAACAACACCGAAATACGAAAGGCTGTAAACTGTATTTGAAATTGAATGTATCAAATGTGATGCACAAGACATTATGATGTTCAAATTGCTCTCCAAAAATATTGAACCGTTGGTTCTGTCAGGCTGTATGAGGTCACGGAACGATTTTGATTCATAGACGTAAGAATTCATGAATCAAATATGATTCATAAGTTAGTGATAATTGCAAATTGCGCTTCTAGTTGCCAAGAGCATTGAAAAAATACAGTTTACGCGTAGCAATGGAACAATAAAATAAAACTAAATCAAGAATCGATTAACATGAAGACTGAATCCAAGCTACCCCTCGCGAAGCATTATCTCTCTCCGCCACTGCATATCAAAGCTCATCTTAGCACCACTAACATTTACTTTTTCAAACACTTAATTTGAGTCGTGTGTCGTCTTGGATTGTCATCAGACAGCGCAAAACCCTCAAATCGTCGAATATATTGAAAGAAATTGTAAATTAATTGTAAAATCAATTACAATTACAATTTATTGATGTGAATGGTCAATTTATTATCAAGTCTGCAGGAATGACAGAAGTTTCGACGTATGTTCCAGTGCCAATCTAAAAGTCGAAATGAAAAATTAATATTCCACGATATTTTCTTCTGACGTCCGCTGGGGAATCTTCTCTCCCCATTTATCGTGACTCTTACAACTAATTTTCTATTGATGCAATAAGAAGCATTCATCAATTTAACATCATCCAGCAATTTAATTGCCAAGAAAATTTATGATTCAAAATCATCATCAGTGAAAAACTACGTCAGCGAGAAACTACGAGAATCTCGAAGGAGCACGTTTCGTGAATAAACTTCCTGCATGGAGCAATGAGATTGAATTTTTATTTGCATAAAATTACAAACTTACAAAAACGTGTCTAGAAGGGGGAATATGGAACAAAATTAGACAGACACACGTTTGGTGAACCGAAATGGGGTCATCGCCTTCCGTTTTGTTATTTTTTTTGTTAGTCAGAGTGGTGGCGGCTGTTTGGAGTTAGCTAACGAAATACAATACTTTTTATTTACTTAATTATCTTCCTTTGCTTTATTTCTTGTGGCTCTTTGAAAAAGAATATACATATGGAAAAAAACCCAATGGAATTCTTGGCAATAAAGGCGAAGACTAACCAACGGTCTGCACACGAAGACGAAAAAGAAGACAGCAAAAAGAAGAAGAAACAAAGAAAAAGATTCGACAAGGGTCAATAGAAAGGCTGAAGGCCTGGTCTGGATTTTTGATACGATTTTGGTCTGGCCAGCAACTGGTGTTGCTTTGTCTCCAAAAGAACCAACAACGGCTGGAAGGAGAATGAAATCAAATCTGCACAGTTCCAGGTAAAATTTTGTGTGTGTCTGCCGGCACGTATAGACGATGGCGCACAGAAAAAAAAATTAGAGAGAAATTCAAGGTTTTTGATTTTATGAAAAGTGTACCTGAGTCTGGGACCTGGGATCGGGATCAAATATCTGAAATAAGGTCCTCTTTGAAAAGGATATTGACCTTTCTTCGGATTTGAAAATGCGGTGTGGCGTGGCATAGGTACACGATTTTTTTTTATTTTATTTCATTCATGGGAACATGGAATATGCCAACGTGCGTTTGATGTTGTGCTGCTTGAGTGGAGCTATAGGTAAACAAAAAAAAAAAAACAAGAAAAGGGCGCGTTTTTTAAGGAATTGTTTTTTTGTTATCAGAACTCGACTGAAGCTTTAAAATCTATCGTTTTTGTTTTTTAAACAACGATTTGCACACAAATATGAATAGCGACAGGGTGTTCCTGACTTGTAACACCAATATTCTTTTAACTGATGTAGCAGAGGCATCGTGTTTAGCCGTCTCAGAAGGCAGTTTAAAGTGTGAAGAAAATCTAGCTATCGCAATATAATTAGAGTGATAAACTATTTGACCAGGAAAATAGGAAACAAGCAAATTCTTGAAGATCACAATAAATATTCAGTTTTATGTGGATTTAAAATGAAATCTGAGTCTCGTAAAAAAATGAAAAAAAAAAGTGGTCCAAGGATTTATCCTTGTGGAACTTCAAAGTTAGAGGCAAGCGATCTGGAAATCGATTCCATTTGCACTTTCTCATAAGTAGGTACCTACTTAACTAATCGCCATATCAAAATGGTTATATCAGCTGGTCAGCAATCCAGGCACCTACTCTACTGGCTCTTGCGAGGAACTATCACAGAAAAAGTGATTTTGAATTAGTAGTTTGAAATGTTTGATGTGTTTTTGGTTTCCAGCCGAGGTTTTGCTCATCGGTCTTAACTTCAATTTTAGATTTTCTGAACCTTTCGAAAATAATACGATCTGATCTCAGCTATACCTAGAGAACGGCCGTCGGTTGCTCTTCCGGTGCAGTTTAACAGGTCCTTGGATGGTCGTGAACGATACCCTAAGCACCTGCGGAACGGTAGGTACGTTGTCCCTATAGTCATCATAAGGGAATAATGGCACAGATTGGCAGTATCTAACAACGCCCTTGGTGGCACGGATCGGCATGGATAATGCCTTTGGTGGCACGGATCAGCAGGTAACTGCCCCTCGGATCGGCAGTTATAATGCCACTGGTGGTACTGATCGCCAGGTATAGTGCCTCTGATGCCAAGGATCAGCAGTTTTAATGCTCTAATGCTTTGGTGGTACCGATCTGATCAGCAGGAATAGTACCCCTGGTAGCATGGATTGGCAGGTACAAAGCTCCTGGTGGCATTTAATACGGAAAGCCGTGGAACAGTAGGTGAAAGGCCCCTGAAACAAGTCTTCAAGATCGGAAGTTACGATTGGGGGAAGATACGATGATGAAATGGTTGGAAAAGTTCAGACTTACTTTGACTAGTAGTACTATTGATTGATACTTTTTTGTATCATTCGGTAGTTGTGGTAGAGGCGCTTTTAGTACGACAGCACCAGTCTTCTAAAAAATAAAATTCCGAAGGGAGTGAGTGAGTATGAATAAAATTCAATTTTTTACGGGAAAATATGATTTATTGAAAAGTGACTTCGTTACAGTATAAAACTCTAGGTTCCTACCTACAAGACACTTGTGATTGTAAAGAGATTTTTGCAGAAATACGGAATAAACTCACAGCAGCGGTGCGCGTTGCAGGCTGACAATAATTCTTTACTTGAAAGTGAAAATACGTCATGGTGAGTGAAAGGCTTGAATTCATTTGTTTCCTCAAGTTAAAAAGCTTACAGCCAAATTAATAAGCACAGAAGAATTAACCCTAATTATATGGACAGAATAAGATTATTTATTAATTAATGAGAAATGTTAACCAATGGATTAACTGTTATTTTATGGGTTAGTTTACCGATGGAATAAGAGTGGAATAGGTGTTTCTTATTAATATTAGTCTTAATGCAAAATACAGTGTAATGTCGTTTGAGGCATGTCTTTATCCAAAAGTCCGATAAAAAGCCTGAGCTACCGGAGTTGTTTTTGAGCGACTGATAATTCACATCACTGAACTGCCCCAAAAGCTCAAATATTTCCACTTAACGACGACACAACTGCGACTTCAACATTTCCATCTTTTTTGTAATTACTTCTCAGAATTTCAATGCGTAGGTGACATGTCTATCGTTACATCTTATTAATGGGCGCGTTCAGTTTGGTTTTGGATAGCCAAGTGTCAAAATATAACAGCTGACCAAACTGTGGGCTATTCAAAATGTAATCTCTCATTGGTATCTATGTTGTTTTACATTGGACATCCAGAAGCATTCGGAAGAGTCCAGAAGTCTTCTGAAACCATTCCATTGGACTGACTTTGCCAGACGGAATACTTCTGAGAAAGGCAGAACTCTTCTGTTTTGAAAACAGAAACGTCCGAAGAATGACACATACATCGTAACCCGTTCCATTAGAGGTAGAATAAGAAATGTCAAAGAAAGTAGAAGAAGAAATGGGAAACGATTCTAGATGTGTGAACAAACAAAACTTAAAAGGTGAATTTAGACCATCGTTCTAAGTATAAACTAAACATGTTATAGTTTCTTTGGATATAACAAGCTTTAATCGATTAAATGAACAAGTAAAGGTATGTGGGTTCAATGCACAATTCTAAAATCTCTTTACCGTTGAATCCCCAAGCAACAATGTCGGTATGCTAATTTATTGATTAGAAAAAATCTTTAAATACCAGAAGACTGTATTGACACGCTTTTAACGAATGACCAATGGCGTAGTTGTAGCAATTGTTTAACGATGCTTAATTCTCGAACAAATGCAATGCAAATGAGCTGCCATTATGACTAAGGGAATTGCAAAAACTAGTTCGAACGTCACTTCCTGATATATGGAACCTAAGCACTTTCCACAATTAATCTCAAACTTATTTTCTGTTTTATTTTGATTTTCATTTGACGTTCTATGGAACGTCCTTGTTACTTTGTATATATGACTAGGGAGGGTTGGATGTAAACAGAGCGTTGTAAATGTGTTTTCCTTGAAACGAAAAGCATCAAGGTTAATTGTTTCGTTTTCAAAACAAAACAAATCGTAATTTTTTATGTGACATAAAACTTTGTTTACCTTTGTGTTTTCTTTCTGATTTAAGAGATAAACTTGCATGACATAAAAAGCTGTTCCTGCATTGATTTTTATGATCACATTTGTTGATAATAAACCGTTTAATTCGAAATTTCGTTTAAATATAAGCAATTTGAAGAGTAAAAAAAAAATTACCTTCTTTCACTTAGATGACACCAAAATGGTTAGAAAGTTAATAAGAAATGCAAAGAAAAACTGTATTTTTGAAGAAAATAGCTTTGACTGTATTCCTCGTCTAAGAGAACTGAAAGTAGGGGAATGCTTAACGTTTAGTTTTATTCCCAAGCTCGTTACCACGGAAATGAAAGACAACCAATTCGATTTTATGGTTTCTTTGAATTCACCGATTAATGTCTAACTAAAGTGCAATACAACACTAATTATAAATTTATCAATTCATTGCAAAAGCGGTTTGTTAGATCCCGATAAAAACTATATTTATTTGTTCTTTAAATTTTACAATGAAAAATTATTAATTGTTTTATTAAAGTTCATTGTTAAGGTTTTCTCGAAAATCGATTAAGTCAAACAAAAACAAACCATAAAATAAAATTCTCAATAAACCTTTTGTTTTGTCAACAAAGGCAAACCTCTGATATGTTTCGTTTAATGACAATAAAATTCATGCAAACTCAATCAAACATTTTGTTTATTGCTAGTAACTCTTATCTCGCCAAACAAATTTCCGATCGTTGTCTTATTAATGTTTACATTGCGTCAAGATCTAAAAGGAATGTTTATAATTTCCTGATGTTTAATTTTCTTCAATTTGATAAGATCCCAAAAGAATGGCGCATATTCATTTCCAGCACACGAGCTGGCGCGTGGTCTTGAATCAGACTTTGAACCCTTTCGAATGGGAGTTTACTCATTAAGCGTGTTCTGTTTCCGTAATCAAACATTCATTCTGTTGAAAGCTATTTCGTACTTGCTCAAATGCAAGCAAATCTAACTACGATTTAAGAAAAACTTACAATAAAGATTCCTTATTGAAAACATTACAGAAGCAGGCTTTTGCTCAAACCATAAGACACAAGGCATCAAGAATTACGAGTCCACTAAAACTGATACTGTTATGGTGTCTGTTATTCAATTATATTATTTGTTCTTTTTTTTCTACCTCCTCCGCGTTTGCCTCGATGTTTGTTTGTAGCAAATTTTAAGCATTATCTTTCCTTCAATGTCAATTAGTTGCTTTTATCTTATTTTGGCGCTGTGTCACGTGAATTTTGGAGCTAGCAAAATTACTAAAATTGCTTTCGTGATGTTAGGAATTAACAAATATGCGCAAGTGCGAGATGGCATTTTTGACAGCTAATAAGAATAATATTGTCGAACTGAAATTAATGCACAATTTTGTTATGGTTCTTTGTTTTTTTTTCCTTGTGATGTCGATAATATCAGCGTCAATTATAAAAAAGAGAGAGAAATTAAAAGTATAAACAAGAGTCCAAAAAACAAATAGACTTTTGTTTACAGATGCAAGATGTCATCGGACTGTGATCCTTGAAGTTTTTTTCTCATACCTACAGCAGTGTATTTTTTGCTTGGAATCATAAATTGTAAATTGATCTTTTAAACATTTTCATCATCAGGCAAAAATAAGAAAATTGTATGTTTTCTATGCATTTTATGGAAAAAATTGAACTCAAAGTCAAAATTTTGCTCGG
Source organism: Sphaerophoria taeniata (assembly GCA_943590905.1). Lineage (NCBI taxonomy): Eukaryota > Metazoa > Arthropoda > Insecta > Diptera > Syrphidae > Sphaerophoria > Sphaerophoria taeniata. Next base: position 235,735,676 of record OX016540.1, on the reverse strand, counting down.
GCAAGAAAAATTGAGCACATTAAAAACGTATCAGCTCAATTTAAACGTGGTTTATAAGATCAGTAAAAAAAAATAGAGTGGCACGACAGCTCTTGAAGAGCAAAGCCCTAAGTGGCTTACTCTCATCAACAATTCTCTGGGTGCGTGTGAAGAATTGAGGGGACCTACAATTTAACGCTGATTCCGAACGGCAAAGTTGAGAAGAACTTTTTTCATGACAGACTGATACTCTTGGAAGTTTTGCCAGTTCTTCGCAAGAGGCAGTGACCGTGAAAGATGAAATAGAAACTATGGACACGAGTAGGACTCGAACCCATGACGTTCTGCTTAGCAGCCAACGCACCTAACCACTAAGCCACGGACACTACTTTAAGATCAGCAATATTCAAAAATGAGGTCCCTAACACTCTTGACAGAGAAATTGATCTTAATATGTGCAGTGTTATTTGTTTAATTTGAAAGTGCTTTTTAAGGAGCTGCTTTTAAGGAGCTGAATTGAGATTACGTTTGTATTAATTATCTTCACTGTTTCCTAAGCTTCCTCCATTGATTTTTACCATCAAAACAAACTGCTTAAAGAAACATTAAAAATTATTAAAATGAATCACACTGACGCAAGAAAGTTTTAATATCTGGCAGATGTGGAACTCAATTCAATTGAAATGTGAAAAAAAACATTAATTAAATAAAGATCATAGAGCAGAATTCAACTACAACATTAGCTCATTACTTATTCTTTCCCACAATTAATTCTGAGTGGCAAACCGATGGATATATGAAATGTACCATATCCCGACTGGTGTTTTTAATTATTATACCAAATTCAAAAAATATCAAATGAACATTATTTAGTTTTTATGGCCCACACCTCAGTGGTGTCAAAATGTACAAATTCAATTTTTTTTTTATATTTGACTTTAGACACTTATTGGTCTTCCAGCTAGAGACACACGCTGCTGTTAAAAATCAATTATAGATCGAGCGAAACTGATGCAAACAAATTTTAGAAAAACATACTATTTTTAGGGACGATTTCATTCAAACACAATAATTTATTTAATTTAACGACTTTGCAGTTTTTCAAGAAATGATTTTTAATATTCGTGTTTTGTGTCTATTGAGACGTTCTTTGCTGTCTGTCTGTTTGATGATGTTCAAAGACAAACAGGCAAAATAGATTCTTCGGGAAAAAAGAAAATTGAGAAAAAAATCAACACTTCATCCGATGAATTATAGAACATCTGGGGCGGGGGCGATTAATTTATCCAAAGATACTGTGAGTTTGGCGTTGAGACTGGATACCGTGTCGCTGCCGCCGTTTTGTCTTCATAATGATCAGGCCATTTTTTCATAGACTATTTGCATTGACGTATACTTTTCCAGAGAAAATTTTAATCATTTACAGAAAGAAAAGAATCACCCGCTCCCCTCCCACCCCGTGAAAGGAAGACAACATCGTCGAAGGCAAAACTTCTACCAGGAAGACCAATGGTTTCGTATTTCTTATTTTTTATTAATTTTTTTGCGAAAAAGTATTCATAAGCGTGTGCTGAAAAAATTGACAAATTCGACGTCAACACCAACGACGACCGACGACGACGCCTACAAAAGCCCAGCCAGTCGAACAGGGTATCAGTTTTACGCGTAGATATATTATGTCTCAGCTAAATCTCGCATCAAGTGCCAGTGGCCGGACTCTTGGCCACTTGCAGTCCATATTGCACTTTTTCCGAAACAACAAAGTTTTTTTTTGTTTTCTTTGAGTAATTTTGTTGGTCTTGTTGCTTACGTCAGCCAAGGTTCCGATGACCGCCAGACGTAAGTGTGCAATGGATCCAATGACCGCTTGGCAGCTATTTGTGCTATTGTGGTGGATTCTATACAATTTGTAGGAATGGTTTAGATTTTGGCTGATGGCATCGGAGTCAGAGTGGTTCACAGTCCCACATGCATCGTATTTCACAAGGCTATGCTTAAAATTAAACGACACGATATGGACAGGCGGACGGGCCATTGTCCATCCGTGTTCTGTGTTCCATCCCTACCCGTCCGCCACACCGCATTGACAAATGAAACTGTCAACTGGTGCAATTGTTGTAAGCGCGTGGGGCGTCAAATTGCGAAACTGAAGTTGGCGTCATTGGTCTCTGCAAGCTGGTTGAGTTAAGATGACTTGCTTCCAATTAAGATCGGACAGACTTTTTCTAATAATAAAAACAAAACAATAAAAACATCGGTTAAGCAAAAATTGCAATTAATAATAATATTTCTTGTTGGACCAATTCGCTCGTTTGTCATTTTTTTTTTTTGTAAAAAAAATCATATCAAAATGATTAAACTCTGGCAATAAGGAATATTGAGCTTCTTAAATGAGATCGAGACGCTGTGCGATCAGTTTTTTATGAGAGTAAATTTATCATTGGTGCGGTTGTGGGTATTTGTTTTGTTTGGTTTTATGTTTTGCGTGCGTCGGTCGGTTTTAAGCAACATAAATAAATTGTTCTATTTATGGACAAATCGCTAGATTGAGTTTTAGATAAAAATAAATTATTTGGTCATTCTAAATTACGCATGATGTTTTGGAGTATCGCCTTTTCATGCAGAGTTTGTAATTAAAAATTCTTCAGAATAAGGATTTGCAAAAAGGTGTTCTTATAAGCAGACTCCAACAAGTCTTTTGCCAAAATCACTGACTGTTCCACAACTTCATCTATATCCTTGACCCTTGGCAGCTGTTGAGCCACCCTTGGTATGGATAATGCCAGATGCATTCATATACCGGTGTACCTCAAGTGAGTCACATTCTTCAGAATAAGGATTTGCAAAAAGGTGTTCTTATAAGCAGACTCCAACAAGTCTTTTGCCAAAATCACTGACTGTTCCACAACTTCATCTATATCCTTGACCCTTGGCAGCTGTTGAGCCACCCTTGGTATGGATAATGCCAGATGCATTCATATACCGGTGTACCTCAAGTGAGTCACTTTAGACCTCTTATCTTTATATCAACAGTTGTTTACAAAAGAGCGAAATTGGAATTAAGGTGTTGAAGTTGCACCTCAAAATATTTACCTAACCTTAGCAGTTATATTCTTAATGGTTTGATTCCATTTTTACCTTCAACGTGCCTAATTCGGAACCATGGACATTTAGCTTATCGTTTTCTGATTCAGAGAATTCTTATGTTTCTTTTTTTCTAGTTTGTGGTCTAGAATTCTTATGTTTCTTTTTATCTAGTTTGTGGTCTAGCCATATCGAAAACATTTTCCCTCTAATATTCCTAACAAGCTTTTGTACGAAACATTATAAACTCGTATCTCATTAGCTTCTTGTGTGAGAGGCACTTACGCGCAACCAATCCGCTTTAAATTGATTGCAATCCAACACTTTGTTCGACTTTAAGTCTCTTAAATGTCTCTTCCGTTTTCCAACCCAACCAACCATATGGACATCAAACCGGCAACAGTCAGACACAATTTTCTTAATTCGGTATAAGCTACTAATGAATTTCCTCATTTTTCCTCAGTCAGTCGCAGTGAAGTATTTTGGCGACCATATGACTGTCAGGTCTTAACTTTCATTTTTAATGTTTTCTCGTTTTTATTTTGTTTTTACTATCAACATCTACTTCAAGTCAGCCTACTACGGAACTCTCTGAATAAAAGACCGACAAAGGGAAAACGAAACAAAAACAACATCGCTCTCCTTTAAAAAGCGCTTCAATTTATCGTCTATTGAACCGCGCCGCAAATCAACTCGCTCGCTGGCTCTGGTTGTTCGGTGTTCATTGATCTTGCCAGCGAACCCCATCAACCCGAAAATAGACAAACAAAACAGGTGTTAAGGCCACCATAACAGACGACCCGACATCCACGTATCAGACAGAGAATGTTCAGATTTTTAACAATATCGCCCTCTCTTAAATTGTTTAATTGAATTTATGAATCCCCCTAGGGTGAGGGTGTACGTTGTGGTCGATTTATTGCCCTGATGAGATCTGTCCCCTTTCAGCTCTATCAGACTATCCACACGGAACTTATTTTAAACGACCCTGTGTCTCGGCTGAAAATAGCCTCGATCCGACAGTGAGTCGCAATTGAAAAAAGGCTAATTTTATAATCAAGAATGCACGCCAAAAATAATAATTGAATTTGCATCAAGGGGCCAAGCCCAAGCTACCGTTGGATGCAGATGCAATAAAATGTCTTCGCCAACACAAGAACTTTACAGAAAATTTTTGGGGTGTGAGAATTTGGTTGGTTTTCAATATTTTGTTTGCTTTACATAATGAAAGACAGACTGATAGACGGCACGCCAAGATGAATATAAAATAGTTGTTATGTGACCACAAGACTCAAGTCGCCTTAAATAAATTTGTTCTTGGAGGGAAGACGTAATTGTTTTAAGGGTAATGAAAAATTTCGACGCAATTTATTAAACATGCGTTCTATTTGACTTCGATTGGGAATCAATTCAAACAAAAACATTGACACTTTGAGATTGGCATTTCTGTATTATTTTATTTTTTCTTTTGCATTATGTAGTGTACAAACACAATGAGAAAATGTCACGCGCCAAATGATCACAAGCCAAATGAACAGTGGGACTTTTAGGAGGAAAAAGTTCAAGCATTCATTTATTCCAAGCAAATATATAAGAACGTCGGTTTTGATCCCCTTAATACTAATTTGGGAAATACATTCGAGGTATTGCTTTTGACAGGCCGATAATATGACAGCTGCAGCGTTTTCTTGACGCGTGGAAATGATAAAACTGTATTATTAAAATGAGTGTTCTCTAGTAACAACGATGCGCGTCATGGACGAAATGGTCGTCCTTCCAAGCCGACTATTCAACGTTTGGTGGCCAAATTTGAGTCCACCTGCTAAGTGAACAATCAGACAACACCCGTATTTCTTAGAATTTCGCGTCGTGATTTGGGTTTGCACCCATACAAACTCCAACTGACTCAGGAGCTGAAATCAAACAGCGTCGTGTGTTCGCTAATTGAGTTTTGGAGCAGTTGGAAGTTGATACCATCTTTAGTGAGAAGGCCCAATGAGGCAAAATTGCCAGATTCGGGACGACACCAATCGCGAAATTCACGAGGGGCCAATGCATCCAAATAAAGTTACTTTTTGGTGTGGACTTTGGGCTTGAGGCATCCGTGCGTGCGTCGTCGGCTTTCTTCGAAAATGATGGTGACCAGGCCATCACGGTCAAGGGCAATCGCTAAAGGTCAATTGTTACCATTATCTTGTGGCCAGAATTGGATGGTATAGACACCGAAAACATATGGTTTCAGTGTGCCACACAGCTCTAGACACAATCGATGTTCTGCAGGAACAGTTTCATGACATGCTTATCCCGCGCCGCCGGGGCAACGCGAATTGGCCACCAAGATCGTGTGATTTGACCCCTTTAGACTTTTCTTGTGGGGCTTTCTTAAGTCGCAGCTCTATGCGAATAAACTGCAATTCACTTACTTTCGTTATTGAACAAATGAAAGAATGTTTGTGACGGTTGATCGCCTTTGCAATAAAGCTATATGTTCTTGTTCCTTAAAGCTTAACTATATCATACACTTAGCACGTCTCAGAAACCGCTGTGAGATGTGCATTATTCCATCCATATTGAAATTGCAGTCTTATGTCTAGGCTTCTTTTAAACACGCAATATGCAAATGATCTAATCTGATCATCTTCATCTATTTCACAATATGCAAGAATGAAAGAAAAGCGTACAATGCTTAGATGGACAGGACATTTGACATCATTTCACAAAGAAAGTGAACAAATAAGCATGTCGTAGTTGTAGACACAGGAAACCGACCTTGATATTTCATTCTTTTCCTACATAGCGAATCGTGCTCTTTGTCCGTGGTCTATTTCTAAACTGAAGCAAATGCCAAATGTGTGTATACAAGGAAGATGTAACGAAAATTTATTTTTATGTATTAGCACTTTTGCTTGACAATTTAAAATGCTTTCTTTATTTTCTGAGCACATTTAATGATGATTATTATTTATAATGAGCGTGCTTAAAATGCGATTAGCACTGCAAAAATACCAAAAATAAGCAAAATAGATAAAATTATTAAAAATTGCTTTCAAATGCTGCGTTTAAAGAATTATTTTAAATCGAAAAGTGTCATTGAAACTGTTAATATTTGAATAATTATCTTTTCTTTATGAACGTCAAAAATAAAAAAAAAATAAAAACAAAACAAAAACAAATTCAAAATTTGTGTACGAAATGGAAATTTTTATGTGAGATTTCTAGAATCGGATGGAATGTGGCAAAGACAGATCTCTTAAACCTGTTTTGAAGATCAAGCGATCAAGCGTCAAAGCTGCCTATTAGTTATTTATTTAAATATTATTTTGCTTAGTGATGTTGAATGTTTTTAAAATTCTGTTTTGCTATCGAGGGGGAGGTTATAATCTCCGTAGTCAGGATTTGATTAGGATCTCTATGCACCGAACAAATTATGGAATGCATGAGCCTTTGACACGCATGGGAAAACTTATAAACTGGAACTCACAACTTTTTGATTTTAATTTAAGTAAAACTCAACTTAAAATAATTTTAAAAACCAGTGTTCCACTCTCTTAAATGTTTTATGTTAATTTTGTCATGTTTTTTGTTTATTGTTTATGTTAATTATTTATGTGTGCTGTGTTATTTGTTATAGTTTCGTTATTTGCCTACTAACAACTAACACCACACTAAGTGATGAGCCGGTGGTATAACACAGTTCCTGTGTTGGCAAACCATTGGACGTAAAATGTGCTTGCTATAAGCCCATACGACCAATTCTGATAGTGTGTAAAAAAAAAAAGAAGCTATTTTTCCAAAAAAGACCATACAATCAGAAATATTTTTGGATTACTCGAATGACGTTGTTTTTGAAACCAATTTGAATAGTGGACTTTTGGAATGTCGAATTTGAAAGTTTAAGTAGAAATCAATAATGAAGTTTTGACGTTGCGGGGTACACATGGCTTTAATTTATTTTTCACTACCGGATAAGAATACCGCGATGAAATGTGTCAATGGAACAAAGTCCACCTAAGAAATATTAAACTTGTTCTTGTTATTCTGCTCTTCTTCAAGTTAAAAGACACTTTATGTTTTAATTAAATGACATGAGTTCAAAGAACTACTTAAAAACACTGGACGCATCCTTGAAAAGTCATGTTTTTCTTTTTTGGTTTCTCATCACGCGATGCGCAAAACACACCCATGACAAAAAAATAAAAATTGAACTATCTTACTTCCCCAAACAATTTTTGATGTTATTTTTATTTTCTTAATTAAAATTCACGCAGTGTACGATTCAACGCCAGCCTAATTGTTTACTTCCGCTTTTTTGTTTTGCGATCTAAATTTAATCAGTATAACAATAAACTACAGCAAAATCACCACAGGGGAGCCCATGCATTTACCTTTTTTCCTTCCTTTGTTTTTGCTGCTTCTCTTTACCTGTGGCGCTGTGTTCTGTTACCTTGGTGCTTAAGTGTTATTTAAAGCTGCGTGTAAAGGATACAATAAATTTTTGGTATCAACAATTGCGTACAAATCAATGAATTCAGATACGCAAAATGCATATCTGTGAATACTTTAATTTCATGTTCTGCTTTTTGTACAACTTCGTGTGGGTTTCATTGTCAAAGCCTGTAAGGGATCATTAAGGTTACAAAGAATGAATGCTTCCTGTACGAACTTAGTTCTGGATATGACAGTTAGTGTCATTAATCAACAGCAATTCATACAGATTTGCAATATGATTCGGTAGTTAATATGAAAATGAAAAACGCGGAACTCCAAGGAATCTCAACATTTCTAGTCATAATTTGCATGCCGGTTATCTATTGTTGCCGGTTGTTGCACAAATGATTTCTTTATTTTTTTTTTCAAACTATTTATGAACATTTAATAAGTAGATCTCAATTCTATTTACCAACAAGAAAGGCACTGTGGCGTATACGTACTATTTATTTGTTTTATTTTAATTTAGGCTGATTTATCTCTTTCATTATACTAACTAAGTGGGTAATGAACTGTGTTGTCTGGTTGAGTTAAGACGGCCAAAGATATATTGGAAAATAAAAATAACAAAAATATTATTCAATATTAAATAAAAGAATTCAAAAAGAATACCTTCCAAATGCGCATCGTGGTTGTTTGGAAATTGCTTAAAAAAATACATTTTGCTTTTGTTGAGGTGATAGGACTATTTTTCACAAACAATACCAGACATTGAGGTTTGTTTTGAATTTGAACAAACAAGCATTTTTCATTTTATTTGTTTTGGTTAAATTAAAAAAAAAAAAGGATTCACGTTACTAATAGATGGAACAAATATTAAATACAATTTAGGGAGAGAAAAATTCTTTTCATCTGTTGGAAGTTCACTGAAAATTGCTTGTAAGTTTCATGCGCTTTATTTAATTTATAGATCTAAGAAATTTGATAAAAAAAATGAGATACAAAAAGGAAAGGACTCTTTATTACCAGCATCCCGACCTATTTCCAACAAATTTATTGCATTTCATTAAATATCCTTTTATGAAATTTAAAAAAAATAAATAAATAAGGTGGTGGGGCACCTCAAAGAGATCTTAAGCCTACCTCTAGGAGAGCTAAGACCTGCAACATTGGGGAGTGTCAAAGGATTGGCGAAATATAGGACAACTTTAATAGGTCTCACTAAACCAGAACTTTTTGATTCTTCCACATGTGTTTTTGAACTCGACCACAAAGTCAATGAGCTCACAGGGGTACTCAATAGAGCTATTCAAACTGCCTGCTTTTTTAGTGAGCGGAAGAAAGAAAACATACTGGTAGGCTGCTGAACTAGAAACGCTGATTCTAACAAGGAATAAGTATAAAAATATTTGAGAAAAAACCAAGAGATCCTCCTGGAACCATGTCCAGCTGTCTTAAAAACTTAGATGGTAATGGTACATGAATCAACTCTTGCGGATAGCTCCTAGTCCGTAAACATAACAAACCTTTCCAAGTCCGTTAATATGTGAACTTCTGCTCAAGAAAACTGACAGGGTCTCTGGATAGCTTCGAAACTTACAAATCTCCAGGTCCAGATCGAATAATACCAGCTGAACCACAACTGTACCAGCAACATAACTTTGCCCATCATTGAGATGATTTTCAAACCTCGTCTAGATCTGTTCCACATACGTCAGCGATGGAAAGAAATGAAGATAGTTTTCATACCCAAGCCGACCTTAGACCTATAGCCAATCATTCATTCATTCTCAAGACACTGGAACCATGTCCATTTACGAAATAGCATGGAAAAAAGAGTCTGGTAGGAAATTTTCGAATTTTCTCTAGAGCTAAAGGAATATACTGATGCCTTTCTAGACATTGAAGGCACTTTTTGCAATGTTGAAACATCTGCTATCACTTCTGCTATGACGGCTCTCCATATTGAAAATTAAGCTGTGAATTGATTAAACTCATGCTCAGAATCAGGGTTATTAATTTAAAAATGGTTGATTTTTCTACGAGGAGGTCTGTGAGCAGGTGAACTCTGCAAAGTGGTGTTCTGTCTCCTCTTCTTTGGAATATAGTAGTTAACGAATCAATAATTGTTGATGAGAGTAAGCCACTTAAGCCTTGGCTAAAAGCTGTCGCGCCACTCTATTTATTTTTTATTTTTAGTTAATGAACTGCTTACATCCAAAACGCACCTCATATGCTCTCAAGATGGGCTGATCACTGCGGACTGGATATGAATCCCCAAAAATGGTCTTCAACCTCGCAGAACCAATGGGCTATATACAAACAACTTATGCAGGAAATGTATGGACGAAGAAGAGGAGGAAACAAACTCTCACTTTATTCGAAACACAAACTTCACGTGGGAGAATATTTTTTATGATAATCCAAGTAAAATGGCTTACAAAGACACTAAATTTTTAATTTCGCTTTATAAAAAGCTAAAAATGGTTCGAAAATCATCCCTAGATTCATGTAGTATCACAATAGGCCTTTTTGTGGCCTTAGTGTGCGGGACGTGTATCTGCAACCACTTTAAACTTAACCTAGCCTAACCTAATCAAAATTTTCACAGGTCATAAAACAAAACCATGGAAAACCCCACTCAATTATTGTTTCGTTTTTAAATTGGACAAATTAAACTATTATACCTTACCTAGAGCTGCTGATTAAGAACTTATTAAGAAGCATTTGGGATTCCCTTTCTTACACACATTTTTGAAAACGTGACTAACAGCTTGCATCACGGCTCGTTAAAATTTTGAGTTTCCTTGAGTATCTTATACTATACCTAGCGGGGTTTTAATTCCATTCAAAGTGTGGGGTTTACTGAGAACATTAAAATGGAGAGCTTAAAAGCCAGTTGTTTGGCTTACGTGCAAGAAATCATTTTAAACTGTTTGTTTGTCTTCAGTTTTTGACTTTCTACACCAGCATGAAGGTAAGGTTTGATTTCATAAGAATAAGGGAAACGACAAACTGGAGAAAAATATAAATGTTGAAACATTCATGTTCGTGTGCTTATATTCACGTAGATCATTTTTCGCACTATTGTATCAGAAAGTACATATTTCATCAGCGTGAGCTCATTTTATCATTTTTTTTGTGCCAATGATCCTCATTAAGTTTACTTGTCTGCCAAATTAACTTTATATTTATTTCGCTCAAATGTCTACGCCTACACTTGAAAGTCAAGCGCCATCCATCGCAGCTGCTACTGTTGCCAAGATTTTTATCTTGCGGCTTGTTGCTAACCGAAAATCTTAATACCACACAAACTAGAGATAGTTTTGATGTATCTGTAAACAAGATAATATCAAAAAGATGAAGAAAAAAACAAGAACCGGTAAATGGAAGGCGTGTCGGTGGTTGAAGTACCGCGACGGACGCACGTTTTCTCGAAGTTAACAACCTCTATTAAAAACCATTGTAAGATTTGATGGAAAAGTTGATTTTGTCTGAAATGTTGTATTCCCAAAAACGATTTTAATATTGTTGTAAACAAAATTATTAATGGACATAGTCCAGGACAAACTAATGAAATTCCATTAAAGCTGTTCAACGAAACGAAAAAGGAAGTAAATGGAAGTCAACACCAACATGTGTTATGGCTCACATTTCGCTCCAAATAACTACAATGTTATTAAGTTGTTTCATAGTAAAAGTCATTAACAATTTATTAGGTGTTAAACAAAAACAGGAAGGTAAGACACGTCAGTGTATCGTGTACCAAGCTTAGGAAATAAATTCAATCAAAACAAACTGAAACCAGACAAAACAAAACTTGTAAAAAGTATTTAGTGCGCGTCTGGAAAATTGATGAAATGTGACTCTTTGGCGATACGTGAAACTTATTTCAGTTTAACAAACGTGATGTGAAAATATCCGAAAGGTAATTGGAGAATAACTTTCGAAAATGTATGGTTTTAGTTGTTTTTGTTTTCAATTATGGAATTCTGTTTTTGGTTGTTGATACTAGTTTCATGCACTTTTGCTATTGCGATTAAAAATTATTACAAATTAATCACAAACACGTGGACGAGCAATGTGGAGGGTTTATTTCAAGTTTTTTATTTTTAAAAATTGTTCAGGTATCACTAAAATAATTATTTTTTACAAGCAATTGAAAGTATAGCTTTTGCTCTTTACCTACCAGTCATAACCAAAAGGTGTGTCCACCACACCGTTAACAACAACCCAAAGGCAGGGAATGAGCACACCATCAATGGTTTGGGGTTGTTGTGAAGCGATGATTTGAACAAGAATATCTCTGCAATTTCTATGACATAAATAGTTTTTTTTTTAAGGAATGACTTGATTTTTAAAATATTTTAAACATTTCAAAACTTTTCAATTAAATCTAACAGCACAAAGTCTCGTATTTTGAACGTGCTAATGCCTATAATCGTTCAGAAAACCCTAAAAAATGATTCACTTCACTTTAGCTTGTGATTGTTATGTGATTTACATTAAGTTTAAATTACCATACAAAAATGTAAACAAAGCGATAAAACTCTAATTGAAAAACAATTTTTTGATGTTCACTTAAAGAAAGAGTGAAAATAATTTGTGTAAATAATGATCACGAACAATAAGTTTTACAAGAATACTGACCTATCCCTGAACTTATTCTGAGGGTTCTGGACTTCTAAGTAAAAGTTTATACGAAATCACACATATATATATTAAACTTGAGACTTTTGCTAAAAAATTACGTATGTTTCATCATACTTATGAATCATGACTTTTAATTCGTGTGATATATAGGTAATAAATGATTCACAAATATAAAAATATACAAATACAAGCCAATTGAAGTTTTCCTTTCAAATTAGATTTTTTTTTTGTTCCACAGAACTGATTTTTGAATAAGAAAATTACTTCTTCTGAATTTATTTACCGGACAGCTTCTTTTAAAATGTTGGACTAGCGTCATCATATTCAATAAAGATGATCCAAATGGTTTAATCATTTATATTTTTAAAACTTACTAAGAATTCACAACTGCCAGTCTAAGAATTCGAAAATTGTTGAACCCCATTATACTATCTAGATACATGAGGAGACATCAATTTGCTTCTGAGTCAAATTTACGCACAAAAAGTTGTTGTTCAAAATAATTTTTTTTAATGAATTCATAACTAACCAACTAAATATTTGGTTAAATTAAAGCTAAATGTTTATGGGAATTGTTTTACAATTCAGATGCTGATTGATTTGAAAATTCGATAATTTCAAATCTGATTATGAGTTCACGATGTCAGCAGTTGATATCATGTTTTGTTAGTAGGAAATTAGTCATGAATTTGTTTCTTTTACAAAAAAGTGAATCCATGTTACCTTCACGTGCAGTTGAAACAAACCTTATTATACAATGTTCAATGCCTTATTGATAATAAAACTAAAAACCACAAAACTATTCAAATATACAATAAAAATAAATAATAATTTATTGTATGTTTAACAAAAAAAAAATTAACATTTTTTTGAAATATGTAATGAAACACACTTTTTCTCCAGAATGAATTATTTGCAAAATGCATCATTCATTTCAACATTTTTTTTTTTTTTTATCTTTAATGACATTAAACTTTTTATAAAGGGTGTTTTTTTTAGAGCCATAGAACTTTAAATTGCAATAAAACAACGATGGAATATTCGATTGACATGATTTTTTTTTTTAATCGAAAGATAATCTTGTGGCATTACATTTTAAATATGGCATTTGACTGACACGGCTGGCTCGGATGTAGTCCAATCTGGACGTCCAATTTTCGATGACTTTTTCCAACATTTGTGGCCGTATATCGGCAATAACACGGCGAATGTTGTCTTCCAAATGGTCAAGCGTTTGTGGCTGATCCGCATAGACCAATGACTTTACATAACCCCACAGAAAATAGTCTAGCGGTGTTAAATCACAAGATCTTGGAGGCCAATTCACAGGCCCAAAACGTGAAATTAGGCGGTCACCAAACGTGTCTTTCAATAAATCGATTTTGACACGAGCTGTGTGACATGTTGCGCCGTCTCGTTGGAAGCACAACTCCTGGAAATCATGATTGTTCAATTCAGGAATGAAAAAGTTAGTAATCATGGCTCTATACCGATCACCATTGACTGTAACGTTGTGGCCATCATAGTTTTTGAAGAAGTACGGACCAATGATTCCACTAGCCCATAAAGCGCACCAAACAGTCAGTTTTTCTGGATGTAACGGTGTTTCGACAAACACTTGAAGATTAGCTTCACTCCAAATGCGGCAGTTTTGTTTGTTAACGTAGCCATTCAACCAGAAGTGCGCTTCATCGCTAAACAAAATTCGCTTATCAAAATCGGGAACAACGGCCATCTCGTTGTGGGCCCATTCGACGAATCTACTTCTGCTTGATGATCGTTTGGCTTCAATTCTTGCACGAGTTGGATTTTGTAAGCACGCAAACCAAGATCCTACCTCGAAAAAAAACACCCGTTATGAATTCAACTTTGCCTCCAAATTGCATATTGGATTACCAAAACATATGTTAATTTTTGTAGATGAAAAACACTGAGTTCTTTGATGTCGTTTGACTTTCTTTCATTGGAAATTTTGAGGCACTTGTGTATATACGATATTTTTCAAATTTCAATTTAAATCGATTCAGTGACTAAGATCAAACAAAAGCTGATTTTGAACTTGGAGATCATTTCTTGACGATTGGAAAAAAAAGTCTAACTTTGGTATACCCATGCTTAGATCAATTTCTCTGTCAGGACAAGTGTTAAAGATCTCATTTTCGGTGTTATTTTTTTTGGTAAAAATACAAACCTTTAAAAATAGAGCTATTATGTTTTAAGGTTTGCTAGATACTCTTTTGAGGTCTTTTGTTCAAAAAATTCATAATAAACATAAATATTTCTATTTTATACTTGATGCACAAAACAATAACAAAATAAAATTTATTAATAACTGGACCCAAAACCCAAACATTTTATATTTGGAAAAATCTAAAACAGGTAAACTTAGCTATCATGAGGTGAGTTAAAAGTACACTTAAGTCTTCTAACTACCTTACCTCTTCTAAGGGAGAGTTTAATTTGGAATATGAATGTTTAATGGGTGAATTAACTAAAAAGTTGGTATACAATTTTACTTGCGACATATTGAATACTATAGGGTGTCTCAGTAAGAGCGCACTTTTTTAAAATTGGAATATATTTTTTTTCATGCAAGTGGCAACTCTGAAATTTGACATATTTATGTCACCTCTGTTAGTTCCAATTATTAAAAATGGGGCGCTTTTCGAAAGAACAACACGTAAATAATATTGTAAAAACTCATTATAAAAATGGGAAAGTTACGCTTCGCAAATTTTCAGCCGAGAGAGTGCACCTAATATGTCAACCATTGAAAGAGTGGTCAAAATTTGAAGAAACTGGGTCAATAATGGATGGTAAGAATCCTTTGCGTCAACGTACATTGGTGCTGTAAACGAGAGTGTTGCCAAAAACTCGAAAACATCAATTTGACAGTGACTGTGAACGGCATTCGTTACAGGAATGTGATAACGGACTTCTTGTGGCCTCAACTGGTCGGCATGAATCTGGACAACAGGTGTTTCAGCAGGACGGCACAACCTGCTACAACGCGCATAAAACAATCGACTTATTGCAGCAGCGATTTCCAGAACACATTATCTGACGAAATTCTGATGTCAACTGGCCTCCAAGATGCGATTTTTTTCTTTGGGTTTTTATGAAATCTCGGGTTTATGCGAATAAACCCGAAACAATTCCTGAGCTCAAATTGGATATCCTACGTGTCATTGGTGAGATATAGCACCACCTCTTTGCAAAAGTCATTGAAAATTTCATGAAAAGAGTAATGGCCTGTCATCAGCGCCGGGGTGTCGTTCGCCGGAAATTTTATTCCATACTTAATCGGAACATGTCTTCTTTACAATACAATTAAAATATCACAACTCTATTACGATTTTTTTTAAACTCCCTCAAACATTTTTTTTTAAACACTGATGTATTGTATGTAAAATAATATTTTTGTATTGCTTCAAAACGGTACCTCTCATAGAACCGTTTTTTTTTATATTCTCGAAAAATAAAAGTCCGATCAGCGTAATTTCTGAAAGTACGTATATATTGCCCAAACAATATTTTGTGTTCGAAAAAATTTCAAATTTCTTTTCTATTTTTGAAAAAAAATTTAAAACTTTTTTTTTCAAAATTCTGTATCTCGAAAATGGATTAATATGAATAATCGAAATTCCATTACTAAATGTATATTTACATATTCTTGAATACTACATATCCAAAGTAATTTTAAGACATTTTTTAAAAATTTTACCTATATACAAAGTATAAGTATAAGAAAATTATAAAAAAAAAACGCTCCAAGGATTTTTTATTTTTTTTATTTGGAAAATCAACAATTTTTTAAGAAATGTGGCATCAATTTTTTGCAGATAAAATGTATTTTTGAGGTATACAATACATTTCAATTTAAATTTGTATTTATGATTTCTATTACACAAATGTTTTTTATTTTTTAATGTTTTTTGTGAGTTATAATTTGGAAGAGTAGTGTCCGTGGCTTAGTGGTTATGTGCGTTGGCTGCTAGGCAGAACGTCGTGGGTTCGAGTCCTACTCATGTCCATAGTTTTTATTTTAAATTTCACGGACACTGCCTCTGGCGAAGAACTGACAAAACTTCAAATAAAAAAGTGCTTCTCAACTTTGCCGTTCGGAATCGGCATTAAATTGTCCCCTCAATTCTTCACACGCACCCAGAGAATTGTTGATGCGAGTAAGCCACTTAGGCCTTGGCTCTTCAAGAGCTGTCGCGCCACGCAATTTTTTTTTATTTTTTTATTTGGAATACAGGAGCATGTTCGTACGACCCAGTTGTGCACATATTAAATTTCGAGTCTTCAAAGCTGTTGCCTTCCATTACGATGCGATGCTTACAATTGTCCATGTGATCTTTGTTTTAGCATATACAACGTTGGTCGGTTTCTTTCAACAATCTTTGCTTGAATTTTATGAAAAACTTGTTCCGTTGAAAACTTTTATAATCAAAAACAAAAAAAGCAAAATTATCCATTTTTCATTACCGCGAATGAATAAGTTACAAATTTCCTAATTTCTCTAAGTTCTAACTCTGGTGGTGAAGATGGACTAACAGTACGTTTTATAAATACTAATTACATCCATATTTATTCATAAAATACGTTTTGTATTGCGACCTCTTCTTATCCACTGTTGGAAACATACAAAAGTTATTTCTGTACCTTAAAAAAAATATTTCTTTTGTCCTTCTGAGATACGAACCATAAATTTACTACCTTGCCTGTCCGAGATCTTCGAAAAAAAATTTTCAAGCCAGATTTGTAATCACATGCGGGTTCATAACTTATTTTCTCCAGTGAAGTCAGATTTTCGAGCAGAGCCGAATACAGTTTGATCACGAAAAGATAACACTTCTCGTTTTAACCACAGTATTTTATGTTTTGCCTTTAGTGATAGGTCGGTTCGTTTTATTCAAGACAACTTCGATCAATGAACAATGAACACAAAAAGTTTGCTAGCATTCCGCAGGGTTCAATCTAAGGTCCTAATTTGTTCGATATGTTTATAAATGATTTGCCCCTTGTGTGCAAGAATGTCATGCTACATCTTTATTTTGATGACGTTGAAATTAACATTCCGAGACCGTATAACTTAGCAGAAGGCTTTACTTCTAAAATGAATGAAGATCTGAATGAGATTCACAATTGGTCATTGTGCTTTACGTTAAGTTCTGCCAAAACCCAAATTATTGCCATTTCAAAACGATAGTTGAATACCAACAATTTTCCAACTGTTTTTTATCACAATTTCAACTTGTGTCCTCAACTACTGTTATAAATTGCTTTATTTCTGCTGCTGACCTTATTAACGTGTTTTAATTTCTTGCACAAAATAATACAGAGAAAGGCACCTTTACACCTATTTGGAAAATTATGCTTTGCGCAATTTGCACCATGTGTAGGTAATAAGTAAGTCTAAGTTGATCGACAAAAATCTTACGACCCCTTTGGTGTTTTGGTTGCTATACACAATACAATATCATGCTTACAGAAGTTTTACATCAAAAGGAGTCTACATCAAGTTAACAAGAACCATTCAAATTATACTTCAAATTTTTCATTATTTATTACTTCACAGGTGATGAAATATTTTCCGATAATTTCATGTTATAAAATCGAGTCATACCTTTATCATGCATTATTGATATGACATGAGAGAAACAAGTGTTTTTCATTTCTCAGTACATACAAATATATACTTCACACTAGAAAAAAATCCAAGTGTGTTTACTGCTCCCGACATTTGTATATACAAATGTGTGTACATAATTTTTGTTTTTAATTTTTCATGTCTTAAAAAACTTGTTTTCGATTTTTGAAATTTAATTGATTTAAATCAATTGATATCTCGGCTGAAAAAAAATGTCAATGTCTTCAAATGTGAAAGTTGATCGAACGTTCAACTATAATAGTAGCGATTTTTTGAAGTTCGATTAAAAAAAATGCGTGTTGATGTTCTTGACGTACCGACTCTAGGCAAAAGTACAAATCATAATTATTGAAGCTCATTTCTATTTGTATTCTAACTTTAATCAAATACCTATTTTATTTGCATTGTGAGATGGACAAATAGTTTCCAAACTCTCTTTTATTTATTGTTTTTTTTTTTTTTCATTTGACGTTTTGATAAGTTTTCAAGTGTTGGCATACGATCCATCGACCTCCTCGTTTGACGTCATTCCTCAACTGAAAGGGTGTGATTGCGAAAAGGTAAGTATGTACTTATCTTTCACCAATAAAGGAAAGCTGGCATTAACAAAAAATAATACCAAATGATAACTAAGGGTTAGTGGACTTCATAAAGCTACAGAAAATAAATTATTATAAATCATAATCCAATCAACCCTTATCAAAGTTCATGATAATATTTGCGGTTATGAGATACCACATTCACGTGCCCCAAAAATCGATACAATTTCAGGATTTGAAAATCCGTCTAAATTTAAGTCACAACGTAATTCAAAAATCAAACCATGTTAACGATGATTGAACCAACTTGCAGTGTTTACTTTTCAATTGCTTCATGACTTGCAGGTTGTAATTTTTTGTGGTAAGGGTAACCCCATTTAACTGACCCTGAGAACAAAAATGGGGTTTTTCCAATGAAGAAATTTTGTAAAAATAAAACCACTTGAAATTCAAAACAACGATTAAATTTAGCTACGGCCGATTTTTGGTATTTGATAAAATAACGCTTATCAATAGAACATTCCTCATTAATGGTGTTCACTGCTTTTTTAACTTAATTTACCTTATCAGTCGAGCTTCCTACTGAAATCGTTATTTTCTGTTTTATGTATTTCTTCGAATTCACATAAAAAAAACCAGAAAAATGTGGATTTGGAATGTTATATTTGATCAAAAGTCCAAATTGCAACCTTTCATTCAAACAATTCCGAAAGAAAAACTGTCAAATTGAATGACACGGCCACCATTCGATATGTCAAAATGTCACAAATTCTGATATTGATTGCTATTTGCGATAAGTCCTGTTCCTGCTTCTAAGTTCTTATCGTTTCGTGGCGGTGTGTTCTCAAGTTATTGATTGCAATATCGAATTTGAGCCCAAATAATTTGATTGTGTTCAAAGTGTCCTTCCGTCTCTGTCCCGCTGGAGCTGTTTAATTTATTAATAATTATATAAGTGCACTTGAAGGCCACTATCTTAACACGATATTGCTTTTCCACTTACCAAACTTTTTATGGAAAAGGAAAAGTTCAATAAATTCGTGGTTCATTTATATCAATAGTGATTACTTGTGTATTCCTACAATATTCAAACTAGAACGCAATTGTGCGTCCAACCTTGACATTGGCCTTAAGTACGGTCGATATACTGTTGGAATATTGCTATCGTCTATCCATAGCTAGTACAAAGTAGTTAATCGTTTATCGATATTTTTTATCATTTCGATTACAACAGCGACGACGATGAGCGACTGGCAAACATGACGAGGTTTAAGTAAATATGAAGAAAGGTATAGGGTACCGTTACATTAGATAATTACGTAGTACATATTGTTTATAGGATTGTTTTATAGTTTAAGTTAGAGTTTTATTTTTTAATTTTAATGTAATGTATCGGAAGTCGATTGAGTGACAATCGGTAGATAAATAATAAATTGATGTTGAGAGTTTTAATATAGATTGAAAGTTGTCTTTTGTAATGTGTCATTACTTAAAGGACTTTCAAAGAAGTTCCTTACAATTCTATTGAATGAAGACCCAGTCCCAGCCCAGCATGTTATGGAGTTATGGAGTTCATCTACCTTGGAATAAACATCAATCCCACAAACGTCACCTTAGTAGAGATCTGACGAAGAATTACCCTAGGGAAGCGCTGCTGCTCCGGTTTGGCAAAACAACTGGTTTCGAAACTCTTCACTCGAAAGACAAAGTGTCTGCTATACAAAACTTTGATTTTACCAGTCCTTTTACGGCACCGAGGCTGGACGATAAGTAAAAAAGGGGAATAATTGATACTGGACACTTTCGAAAGAAAAATTCTTCGACGAATATTCGGCGGCCCCGTATGCGACGATGGCGAATGGAGAAGAAGGTTGAACCGCGAACTGTACGAGCTGTACCAAGATGTGGATGTGTAGGCCGAGCACATCGAACGAATGGACGGTAACGCTTCAGCCAAGAAATTCTTGTCATCCCAGCCCCCAGATTCGAGACGATAAGAAAGACCAAACCTACGGTACAAGGACCAAGTAACTGCGGAAGCCAGAGCAGATTGTTTCGGCGACTGGAGAGTGCATGCTACGGACCGTTCACGATGAATGGCTGCAGTATCTCTGAGATCCTTCATGGATTGTGAGCCAGATAAGTAAGTAAGTATGTAGGTAAGTTTTAGCTCAAATAATGTGTTAGAGCTTTTTTGAGGTATTCAAATTGAAATTAGAATTTAAAAAAAAAAATTTTGCTACAATGCAGCTATATATCTCTCTAAATTTCTTTCCCAGACTCATCTTTATTTTAAGTTGATTTTAGAAAAATAAAAATAAAAATGAAAACAAAAACATTTTAGATTCCTGTTTTACTGGTTGAAACTGCTGGAGTAAGTTATTTATAGGAAATCCAGTTGAACCAAATATATTTTTACCTTTATCTATAAAAGCAGCACCATTCTAATTCCTCAATGGTGTCCTACAAGAGCAACGCTTATGACGAAATATTTGTTACATAACAAGTTATATTGACTCATTCAATCGGAAAATCGCTTAAGTACTTTATGAAGTTGCAGTTTTACACAATATAAATTCGTCGTTGTGCGAGTCGCGTGGTTATTGAGTTTTAGCTCAAGGCAATTTCCCTCATGAATCATAAACAAAAGTTGTTTTATATTTTGTTTACAGTCAAACAATTACATGGGTCTTGTTCATGATAAAAAAGTCGCTAAAGTCAAATAGTAGTAAAGTCAATGTAAATTAAAAACAAAAATCAATCTTGATCTTCTTGGTTCATTGACATCAGACAGTTTGTTGCATTCGAAGCTTCATTCAGGCGCAATTAAAGTGATGTTAATTGCTTGTTGGGTCACAAATTTTGTGTTTGTTTCCCAAGAATTGTTTTGTCACTTTAAACAAGGCCAACAATAATTTCTTCAATGTTAATGCATTAATTGACAATGGTGCTTGTTTACTCATATTTGGGACTGGAGCTAATATTTCCAGAGCCAATAGGTGAAATGACACATCGATTTCACACTTGAAAATATGAAAATAAATTTTGAACGCCGCCGATCAATTAGATTTGTTAGACTTAGTGGCAATACCGAAACTGATGGTGTCTAGACGAACAAAAGCTCGTTCATTAAAATTCCTACTTAAAGTTGTCATGGAATTATAAGACTCCTTAAGAGATGATGGAGCACATTTTCTTTAAAAAGAACAAAACACCGGAAAACCAGACATGAAAGTAATGTTGATTGATTTGGTAATTCGTCAAAAATTCAGAAAATTTCGCAAGCAACCATTACTTGCGGAAAAATTTAATATGTTAAACATCTAGAAATAGAAAGGAAGAATGCTCGTAAAACAAGGTATTTTGATTAATCGATTTCTTGATTGAAAAATTGAAAACAATGTACAAAACCTATTTTTAAATTTTTCTTTATTTTTTTTATGGGTAAACAACAACACTGCACTGCTTCAGAAAGGTATTTGAAGAATTCCGAAAAATTTTCTTTAATTTTTTGTTTTTATTACAAAAACTTTTATTTTTAACAAGAACAGCAATCAAGAGAGACATGTTGAACAAATTTCCAGACAAATTTTTTGTATTATTAGGTCTGAAAAATTACTTCCGTCCGCTGGTTTACTTTCCCAATTTTGTTTTGAAATATTCTTTACTTGGTTTTTGTGTAAATACTTTTTGCAACACCAGTTCCTAACAAAGGACAAAGTCTTATTGAGGACTGAGGCTTAGCATTAAGAATAAATAAACAAACAAAGTGTATAGAAAATTAGGTTTCAGCTGAATCCTCCTTCAACTCATCGTTTTGCTATCTTTTCTGATGTAGACTAGGTAGGGCGTACACAAAATACTTGTTGTTTTGTTGTCAAATTTAAATAAGAGGAGTTTGAAAAATTGTTACTCACACTTCACTTATCATGCTGTCAACAATTAAAAATCACGAGTTTGAGGAGTGATGGCAAATTTTTGGGAAATTTTTATCTTTTCAAAGATAAAAATTGGTCATAAAACAAAATTATGTGATTTCATCGATTTTACAGCAATGATTTTGAAATGTCAGTAGATTTTTCGGTAGTTCTAAAAACAAATTATATTTTTATTGAAAACCAATAAAAATATTGAAAAAACAAGTCTTTTTGTGGTTGTCGATAAAAATTATTATGGGAGGTATTCGTGGAGTAAAATATTAATAATCAAGTAAACAATTATTGTGGATATTAAATGCTTTTTTTTTATTATTTCATTCCTTATTCGATTGATTGCTCACCCAATAAATTTGTCATGATGAGATGGTGGTTTTTCTTGTCAACTTAAAAAACAGTCAATCAACGATTTCATGGTGAAAAAAATGTCAATCACTTCGATTATGTTATGTACTTTTATACATTTGCATGAAAGTATTCAATTTTCTTAGAAACAAAGGTTGACGAATGTATTTTATCAACAAATTCAATTAACATTAACACACACAAAGTAAAATAGAAAAAAGAAATAAAACCATAAAAACACAAATAACATTCATATGAAATAACTAGCAGTTGCCCGCGACTTCGTCCGCCTCTCCCTCGTCCACCGGCCAGAGTATCGTCTCGACTTGTGCATCATGCGCGCGTGGGAATTTTGTTCGGAAGTTATTGTAAAATTGCATTGCAGTCAACTCTCCCTAGGTCGTAATTCTCTTGAACTTGAAAAATTTGAGCATTTTTTATGATTCCTTTCAGTTGTTCATACTTAAAGCATTCCCTTGGGTGAACTCTCCCTAATTCTAATATCTCTCTTACTTCTGCATCGTTTTTTTTCGTTAAGTAAATTTTTTTTTTCTTTAAACTGAGTATATTTTTTAGTTAAGAAGTACATAAAATGATATTGTTTAAACACAATAATCTGCACAAATAGTGCAATCAATCACATTCACAAATCAATTGAACTCTCAAAATTCTAATTTGAGCAGTTATTAGGCCAGTTTCACCTAACAACATCTCACTGAGATCTCAATGTCACCTTGACTGAGGCAAAAACATTTGGTGGAACATAATTCTCAGTTATCATTGAGATTTATTGGTTACCTTACTAATTGTTGCTGCACATATGTCAGCCACGTCAAATAGCTGAGTGAGAAATCGAATCCAAAATAATTTCATCTCAGAGATCTCAGAAAAAAATCTCAGTTGTCACATTTCCACAAATTCTTCGCTGCTATTGGTCGCAGCTTAATTTTAAGTAGAATAAAGCCTTCCACGATTAATGGACTACCCAACACAAAAAGAATTTTACAATTCGAAATAGTAGTTAATGAGATTACCGCGTTCAAACGAACTTTATATTGTATTGTATTGTATTGTATTGTATTGTTTGCCGTTTTTTCCACATTTTACACAAATTCTTCGCTCCTATTGGTCGCAGCTAAATTTTATATAGCTTCAAGCCTTCCTTGATAAATGGACCATTCAACATTAAAAAAATTGTTCAATTTAATAAAGCAGTTCCTGAGATAAGCGCGTTAAAACGCAGAAAAATGTATATTTTTTTGCCGTTTTTTTCCATATTTTCCACAGATTCTTCGCTGCTATTGGTCACAGCTTAATGTTAAATAACCTAATGTCTAAGTGGATTAAGGCACCATCCAACACAAAAAGAATTATACCATTCGAACCAGTAGTTCCTGAGATTACCGCGTTCAAACAAACAAACTCTTCAGCTTTATATATTAGTGTAGATGTTGACGAAAACAGAAAACCAACTTTTTTCTTCAGTATCTATAATTATTCGAATTTTTTGAAAAACTACCCAAAATGGAAGAAATAGACACACAGTCAAAGGGGTGTATGATATCTTCTTATGCCAAAGCACAGTGCAAAGAAAGATAGGAAAGACAGAGAGGGATTCCGAGCAGATGTCTGTAAGCATTTGACTTGAATTTCTGAACATTGCATTGACCTGGACAGAATGAGGTACACAGTTCACTTTCGCAGGTGGCCATGGCGCAGTGGGATGAATAGTTGATTACTTAGCTAAACTCTGCGGATTCAAGCCTTAGCTTCGGCAACAATATTTTTCTACAAAAATCGCCAGCTTGTCTCAAGCCACCTGTGCGATTATATGAAACAATATAAATCTATGTTCCTTCTCTTGCAGTAAGAATTTTTGGTAATTTGTAAAAAAATATGAAGAATTCTTCTTCTTCTCTGGTATGGACCAAGGAAAAGACGTATTCTTCATATTTGAAGTTGACAGTGACATTCCAGTTGTAAGCTCTCTCGCGAGAGCTAACCTTTTTGCTAAGCAGTTCGCCTCTTCGCTGCCAGGGAGTGCACAAATATTCTTTCGCACTTGTGGTGTAGTGAGGGTCATAAAAGATCTCAAGATACATAAATCCGCTGGTCCGAATGGTGCCCCCACTATTATTCTGAATAGGTGTTCTTTTACACTGTTTAAACCCTGGCGTAAGCTAGGGCCCCTATTCTTCTGGGCTCGTCGCGAGCAGTTGGGATACAGCTTTTGTCCAGCAAATTCCAGCAAATCTTCTTTTCCTTCCAAATACCAACAGATTGCACTTACATCCCTACTTTAAAAGATTTTTGCATTTCATATTTCAAAAGCATTTGATAAAGTCTGACATCTTTTACTTTTATCGAAAGAATTAGAATCATTCTTTTGAACCGCTCAATACAAGTTGTATTGATTCAAGTCTGAAACCCACAAGATAAACGCTGGTTTGCCCCAGGGCTCCGTTTTATCTCTGACTATCTTTCTTATTTTAATAAATGAACTCTTGCTTCTTCTAACTTCTTATCCAATATCTATTTTGTTTTCGCTGATGATAATTACCCTTAGCTTTTCATATTCATTCCCTTTTCCAGACTCACATCCCTCCTTTTCAGATGGGAAACTGCAATATTATAAGCTAATTTAGTACATATGCGATGTCACCAAAAATGCCGCAATATTTTTCGGTTTCTTAAGACGGTGCAAGAAATTTGTCTGATCTAGCTACTATCTATTAGACTTATGTCCGTCCAAAACTTGAGACAATGCCCATTTCTGAACTAGTGCTCCAGCTATGTACACACTTAAGCCTCTTGGATGGCATACAAAAATTAGCTCTAAGAATGATTTGTGGTAGAGACATCACTGACTCATTCACATCGCAAAATCACCATCGCAACGTTTCGTTTGATTGTCTGTTCTATCATTACTTCTACGGTAACTGCTCTAGTGAAATAGCCAGTTTCATTTCTCCCATTAAATAATTGGCCCATAATACTCGCGTACTCTCAAGTATGAAGAACCGTTCTGTAGTCCACCCTTCCACCTTTCCCACCCTCCATCTTTCATGTTCAGGAATTCAATACCAATGTACATCGACACCTCCTTTCCAAACCCTTCCTTTTTTTCACTCACAGTGTTTCTGGCACAATAAAGGTATAAAAAACACGTTGGGTGGATATAAATTATAAAAAATAAAAAACAAAATAGAAAACCTGTCTTATAACGTTCTTCTTAGTTAATATACAATCCGAATGTTATTTTGAATTGTTTTAATCAATTTTTTCTGTTTACTTTTCTCCAATGATAATGGCTTATTCAATTACAATTTTAAAGTTTAACTCTTTTAAATTTTTAATGTGTTGCTTCAAGTTTAACAATTTCTAAAGTAAATAAGACCGTGAATATCTTTCAATACACGTGCATATGTACAAACTGTTTGTGTTAAGTATATTTATTTTTATTATTATTATTTTTTTTTTTTTGTAAGAGCTCACAAGAATGGAATTGAAAAAAATAAATACAAACATTCTGACGTTTAATTGACACAATTTACTTTAATCGATTTGATATTCCCTTGACATATAGAAGACACGAATGTGGGCTTTCGGTTGTCACTGTCAGTGTACAGAACAGATAGAAACAAGCAAAACAATTGTTCGAATTATTTAACAAACTGAAAACCAATCACTTAATTCTAATTTCTGTTATTTCTTCAATTAGTTGTTGCGACATTTTCTAATAAATGAAAAACGAATATTATACCATAGGATGTTCTACTGTTATGTCTACGTAAAAAAGCTTACATTAAGATTGAGGCAGCAATTAGGGGTATTAGATAAAAATTAATAAAAAATGAAGAAAATGCTCAATTGTCTAATCGAAGTAAGACTCTATGGAGGCGCTTTTTATTCCATTAGAAGTCTTTCATTGACGTTTTAATGAATTTGTGAAAGTAAATTGCGGTGCAAATGAAAATTGGAAGCAATTTTTTTAAAGAATCTTTTCGTACTTCGCCTTCTAGCATTCTGATCGTTTTGGAAAAAAATTAATACACAAATTCAACAGGTGTTGCTATGTACATGGAATGGTTCTATTTTGTTTTTTCTTATTCCATAGCAAAACAATTGAAACAGCGCGTGTTTAAAAATTAATGTTCTTTGTTTGTTTGTGCTCGATCTTGACATTCATTTCTTCTTGAATTGTTTAATAAGTAAGATTTAATAAGTGAGATTATTGATATTTAATAAAAGTCAGTTGTGCAAAAAGAAAAATTGCAAACAAGCCTTTATGTATTAAAAAATCATTGTTTAAACATTATGGTTAAAGAACAATCAACAACAAATGGTTGTCCGACTGTGTCAATATAAGATTGATGTCACAAATCCATAAAATCCAACTTAAATATCATTACTTTTTC
Organism: Sphaerophoria taeniata; assembly: GCA_943590905.1. Taxonomy (NCBI): domain Eukaryota; kingdom Metazoa; phylum Arthropoda; class Insecta; order Diptera; family Syrphidae; genus Sphaerophoria; species Sphaerophoria taeniata. The sequence goes on along the minus strand of OX016540.1, from coordinate 235,708,639 downwards.
TGACATAGTCATTATTTGCGTCGAATTTTCGGTCACAAGATGTTCCTTCAATTACCAATCAAGAATACCATCTCATTAAATTTTGTCAAATTAAATATTGCCATAGCAAACATAAACAATATTTCACAAAAGCTCATGCATTCTGTGACCACAACGAAAACAAAAATAAAAGGCTCGTGCCCGCAAAGCCAATCGAATCGCACACGCTTCTTTGTTAAAACTCAATTAATATTAACACATACCAAAAAATCATTTCATTACCCAACAAGACCTTAGAATTTGTATTTATTGACTTTCATAAATTACTTTTTGACTATCATTTGTTCTAAGTAAACTAATAGAAATAGTCTTCCCCCTGGTTGGGTCTGTTTGTCAAAGCAAAGATAATTCTATCAAAATCAAACAACAATCTGAATGTAATAATTCCATTTTGTGGCAATGTTAATAAATAAATAATCGTAATGACGCGTTGGAGGATAGAAATTTATTAACGTGTAATAAATCGAGCCCCTTTGGGATGTGCCGGTTATTACTGTGTTACACAATTATTTGAACAGCGGGATCCAGTTGTCTATTTGTTTACTTAGATCGAAAGATGAACGTTTTTAAGATGGTGTGCCGCAAGGAAGTACGTTAAGACCAGTATTCTGTCTTAATCATATTTTTTTAAAGATTTTAATGATAGTATGAGTATGAAAATAGTCAGTATAAATTTTTGATATATTTCTGTATGCAAGAAGGAACTATAAGTACATCACCCTGTACAAGGAAATTAAATTCGATATATCGATTAAAACAATTCATTTTGATTATTATCGAAGATTGCTGTTGCGTCTAAACTATTAAACTGTGAACATTCGGTGTCGATTCTCACGATAAGGGACACATTCTAAGTTATATAATGCTCTGTCCAAAAAAAGGTAAAATCTTTATGCAGGTACTTACTTTATTGTGACAGCAACTAATACTATAATAAGTCCAACCAAAAGCATGGCAATGACAACTCCACATACCATGATGACATCGTTAGGGTCGTCTGAAAATAAAGAAAAAAAAAATTCTTATTAAAAAAAAGTTCCACATACGCCACAGTGACCAGAAAGTTGTTTGTTTTTTAGTTTAGCTCCATTTGAAAAATCGGTAATGATACTAAGATTAAAAAATTGATGATGGCAATTTGACGATAACAAGTCTCTCATTTTATCGAGACCAATTACCGAAAAATTAGAAATGATAGATTAATGAGTGTGATTAAAAAGATAAAAAAAATTATCTAATTTCGCACAAGCAAAATAATTGTTTAGTAAACACAACATTGACCTCTGACGCTTTTTGAAGTTTAAATGCGTAGCAAGTTTCTGATTTGTTTGCAAAAAAAAAAATCGGATTTTAGCAAATGAGAAGTTAAATAAACACATTCTTTTTTTTCTTTTTAACAAAAAAAAAATGAGTTATCTAATCGCTTTACCGGTTTTTTTTAGAGAAAAGTGCGCAGTATATTATTATTAAATTAAATGATTTTTATCTGCAAGAAAAGTGAAGGTAAAACTTTGTGATTATCTTGGGGAAAAAAAACTTAATGTGTTGCTTAATTATGAAATGATTTACTTGATTAAGTTCGGCTTTTTTCATTGGTTTGTATTAACTTGAGATTTAAGAAGTAAAATGATGTATTTACTTAAATAATATTAAACTGTTAAGTTTTTGCTATTTTATCCATACTAGTTTTGTTTATTCCAGAAAAAAAAACATAAGTTTCTAATCCAGGAAAGATAGAGACCTTCATTAACATTTTACCGATTGCTTGCAAAAATGTCAGCAAATGAATGTTACTTTTGAAGTGAGTTTGATTGCTAGGAGATCCATCATCGTAAATGTCAAACATTCAGATCTTGTTAATATGGCAGCTGAATTAGACGGGTGACAAAATGGCAGCTTAATGACAGAGCATTTTGTTTTTAATTATGACATTTCTAGAATATTAAATATGCTATGGTTTTTTTTTTAATTTTTCTAATTTTAGATTGATTGTAGAAATTGAACGTCAATCATATTTTTGAAGTACTTAGTTAATTTTTCGGTGGAATTCCTCTTCGACAAATTCTGTATAACTGGTTTTTCTTTATAAATTAAGTTTTTTTTTTTTTGTGGGGGCCGAATAAGCCGAGCTTTTATTTTGGCTCATATCATCAAAACCAAATGCCTCGGAATCTCCGCTATGCGGCTCCTAGAATCACCTCAACAAATTGCATTCCAATGATTATTTTTTACACTATTATAATTGATCGAAGAGTGCAAAGCAAGCTCTGTCTATCGACCAATGATATGCCAACACAGAATCTGTGTAATACCAACAACGGCTCATCACTGTGTGGTGTTAGCCGTAAGTAGGCTACCACTTAGGCCCATTTGCTCATTCGGAACATAAATTTATGTTGTACATAAAGTTCATCTTTAGTATGGAGATTTTATGTAGAACTAATCGATTTCCGGAACGTCCCATATAAAAATGAAAACTTTAAGTTGAACATATTTTTATGTTCTGAACTAGCAGTTGCCCGCGACTTCGTCCGCCTCTCCCTCGTCCACCGGCCGGAGTATCGTCTCGACTTGTGCATCATGCGCGCGTGGGAATTTTGTTCGGAAGTTATTGTAAAATTGCATTGCAGTCAACTCTCCCTAGGTCGTAATTCTCTTGAACTTGAAAAATTTGAGCATTTTTTATGATTCCCTTCAGTTGTTCATACTTAAAGCATTCCCTTGGGTGAACTCTCCCTAATTCTAATATCTCTCTTACTTCTGCATCGTTTTTTTTCGTTAAGTCAATTTTTTTTTTTTTACTGAGCATATTTTTTAGTTAAGAAGTACATAAAATGATATTGTTTAAACACAATAATCTGCACAAATAGTGCAATCAATCACATTCACAAATCAATTGAACTCTCAAAATTCTAATTTGAGCATTTATTAGGCCAGTTCCACCTAACAACATCTCACTGAGATCTCAATGTCACCTTGACTGAGGCAAAATCATTTGGTGGAACATAATTCTCAGTTATCATTGAGATTTAATGGTTACCTTACTAATTGTTGCTGCACATATGTCAGCCACGTCAAATAGCTGAGTGAGAAATCGAATCCAAAATAATTTCATCTCAGAGATCTCAGAAAAAAATCTCAGTTCTTACATTTCCACAGATTCTTCGCTGCTATTGGTCGCAGCTTAATTTTAAGTAGAATAAAGCCTTTCTCGATTAATGGACTATCCAACACAAAAAGAATTTTACAATTCGAAATAGTAGTTCCTGAGATTACCGCGTTCAAACAAACTTTATATTGTATTGTATTGTTTGCCGTTTTTTCCACATTTTACACAAATTCTTCGCTCCTATTGGTCGCAGCTAAATTGTATATAGCTTCAAGCCTTCCTTGATAAATTGACCATTCAACATTAAAAGAATTTTACAATTCGAAATAGTAGTTCCTGAGATTACCGCGTTCAAACGAACTTTATATTGTATTGTATTGTTTGCCGTTTTTTCCACATTTTACACAAATTCTTCGCTCCTATTGGTCGCAGCTAAATTTTATATAGCTTCAAGCCTTCCTTGATAAATGGACCATTCAACATTAAAACAAATTGTTCAATTTCATAAAGCAGTTCCTGAGATAAGCGCGTTAAAACGCAGAAAAATGTATATTTTTTGCCGTTTTTTCCATATTTTCCACAGATTCTTCGCTGCTATTGGTCACAGCTTAATGTTAAATAGCCTAATGTCTAAGTCGATTAAGGCACCATCCAACACAAAAAGAATTATACCATTCGAACCAGTAGTTCCTGAGATTACCGCGTTCAAACAAACAAACTCTTCAGCTTTATATATTAGTGTAGATGAGCAAACGGGTCTAAAACAAACAAACACTTACACAAGCGAAACAACAAAATAAAAATTACATGAAATGAATTAAAAAAAATTAAAGTGCGTGGAACACTGGCTTGAGTGATTTCAAATGATTATTAGTAGAATAAAAATCGAAATGGTTTGAGTTGCAGTTAGAAAGACTGATCATTCATTTCAAGAGCTCATATAGTTTGTTCGATGCCTAGGTAATTAAATCATGTCCCTATCACGAAAGTTGTAAGCTCATCCTCTATGATTAAAGGAAAGAAGGTCTAATAGGTCGGCAGAGTCAATTACACCCGTGTTAATTGGATCGAAAAATACAATGCCATCGTCGGTTCTTCTTTGTGACAATGTTTTCATCTCAAGAGTTGACAAAAGATGAATGTTTAAGAGATCACTCCATTGAATGATTTTCAAGCCAAACCTTATATAATTTCGATAAACAGATCCTAGTTCCCTGATCATGGAATTTCTTTGACCAATGTTTTATTGACGATGTAAATTTAATAGTTACAAGACGAGTCAAAATGGACTGCTCCTTAGAAAAAATTAATGTTTAACATTTTATGGGATTCAATAAAAAAAAATCTATCATTCATTGAACATATTATATTTTTGAACAATTCATATCTTCTGATGAAAGATGAGAATCGTTCAAAGTCAATATAAAAAAGAAGGGGTCCTATATGACTACCTTGAGACACACCGGATTAAGCAATAAAAGAGTTGTTTGAATTTCAACTGATAAGACCTGTCTTCAAGATATATCCAGTTCATGAAAAAGAGGGGAAAGCCATATGCCATATGTTTAATTTAAATATTATAATCGTCTGGGATAACTGGTCGAAAGCTTATGAAAGTCAGTATAGACACAAACTACTTACTTACCTCACTCCAGAGAGTTTAAGCATTTATTCTAAAAGACAAGAAGGTTTGTGACCGTAGAATGTTACTGCATGAAACCGTGTTGTTGACTACGGATAATATTTCCTCTCTCCTTTCTTAAATACTGGAGTTAAAAATGCATGCTTCCAAATTGAAGGAAATTTTCCAGTTTTCAAGGGCAAAATACCAAACGTGACATGGACTGTTTGAATGATTATAATATGCTAGTAATAATTTTTTTCCACTCGTTTTGCCAAATAGTATCTTCCGCATTAGAAAGTTAAACATGCATTTTTAAAAGATTTTAAGTACGACAAGCAAGCAGTGCAAAAACATCTATTTTCTCTTTTTTAAGATTTCTTTATATTAACAATTCAATCACAACGGATGCCACAATGTCTTGTTGGGTTAAATAAAAACAGCTCATAATTTTAACTGCTAATCTCAAAAAACTAAACAAGCCCGGCTAATGAGGATCGGCTTTATATTGGATCGATTCAGTCCTTTGTTACTCAGCCTTATGTCACAACACGGGTTAACAACACTACAAAACACTAGGTACATTAAAAAAAAACTACTACTTTGACATTCTCCTTCGACAAAAATCTATATCTCAAAAATGTTGTCCAATGGGAAGAGCAAGTTGAAGAGAAGCATCGATTGAATTCTATGGTTTTTTTTAAAAAATCACTTTTCTGTCTTTATACAACGTTCTTTTAGTAATACACGATGTAAATTTTTTATTTTGTGTATTTATTTCCAGAAATTAGATCATAGAATCAAAACACACCACAACACAAAATATGATACGATTACTAAATAGGAAAAAGTAACACAATTTCTTGTTTACAATATAGTTTTTGAATTTGTTTTCTCATTTCAATGCCCTTGTTGAATATTTGCTTAGACCACCCACCTGTGTTTTTTGGTTTATAATGAAAAGGTCATCATCTCAAACACCTCTTAACTGCAAATGACCTTAAATTCGCTTTATATACTTGTTTCAATGAAAAACCCTTGACCGAAACCTTCATGGAATGTTTATAAAAAATAATCAAAACAAAATTGAAACAATATTAGCAGTTATGAGTATTTTTTTTTTATCAAAACAATCTTGTTGTTTATAATTTCTTATCCTCAGGACATAAAAACCACAGATTTGTTCACTCAGACGACAGCTGACAGTTCAAGGTGACAAACAAAATATTAAAATAAAAACGTTCGCAGAAAAAAATAGAAGAAATGAAATTTCAAAAATATAATCCAATGTCTTCTAAAATGCACTGGCCATTTGGCTGTCATCCAATTCGTTTGTGACAAAAACACACAAACCAATGGAATATTGTAAGGAAACCTTTCTCTTGCTTTCAAAAGCCATCAAATTAATTTTAATAAATAAGAAATATTGATCACATCATTACCATGAACAAACAAGTTTTAATGCGTTGTTAGTGAAAATTTGCTTGCGCAACAAAACACACCACGAGATCACAAAAATATCAAAAAACGTCATCAAAATTTTCCATCTTTTTAGGCGTCATTAAAAATAGCCCCAAAAAAAAAAAAATACCAATACAGTGACAATTTCTCTCTCGAAGTCATGAAATCAGAAATCATAAAAATAAAATTTTGTATTTTTTTTTTTGGCTCTGTACCAAAATGTTCAATGTGTTGCTGGTGGCTTTGGAAAAAGATGGCGTCTAGAGAACCAAACGCGGGCGATGAAAAGTATTGAGCACCACCCGAGAGGGCGTGTGACAAAATCTGAATTTAGGAACCGCGATACAGTCGAAAATTGGCAAGGTCTATTTTTGGTTAACCTCCTCTAGCTGTACAGAGGTCTAGACGGTCACACGTTATCTGTGGCGGGGAAATTTTTTAGATTTTCTAAATACAATTTTCAATGTCTTTAGTATCTTTTTGCCAAAATAAGATTCGAAAACGCGAATGACGTTCTTTCTGGATATCAAATACAAATAAGTTCAAAGGAATTTTGAATTTCTCGAGTGCACTCGAGTGGGGATACTTTTGGCAATGGCTTTTGGTTATGATTTTCTTTTCCTTTTCCTTTTATTTGTTTTGAGAACTGAAACCTATTTTTAGGTCGCGAAAGATGTAAACAGGTAGGAATACTCGAAAAACAAGAATCTTAATTGGAAATTTGTTAATTTGCAATATTTTTAGATTCATAATTTTGGAATATTTAAAATTATAAATTCTGACCAAATACGGTTTCTTAGGATTAATGACGTTTTCGAATTTCTGCAATTTAAAATATTTTTCTTTAATAAATTGAACACTTTTTTCTAGTAGGGAGTTCAAGTTAAATTGATTTCTTGAGAAGATGAATCAGTTCCTGTAAAATGTAAATTTTGACTTCCCTTTTCGAAGAATCGCGTCTGTTTTAGAAGTCAATATTTTGAAAATAAATTGTTTTTAATGGATTCTAGATAAACGGGTCTAGTTCCTCCGAACAGAACATCAACGAGTTCCGAATATCTTGAGGTACTTCCCCATTATTATTGCCTGCAACTGTATACAATTTGGTTGCAACAATTTTAATAGACACGTTTGAGATTTTTGACCGTAGAAAAATCACATACGAATTTGAGACCTTAGCCGAGAAATGTAAACAATATCTGATTTGTTTTTGTTATTTCTAATTTTTTTTTTTTTAAGGTAATCGAAACTGGATGATATTGTGTGTTTTTAGTTTTTATTTCCTTGTTTACTATTTTGAGTGTGTTTCGAGATGGACAGGGTTGTTTACTCTCTCAAATGTCTACTTTGCTTCTAATCGAGGTGATTTGCATGAATCAGTGTTATTCTTCCTGGGAAAATATTTATGTTAGAATTTGTTCATTGCAAATTTGGATTTTCGGGTCAGTTTAAACTGCGTTTCTAGAGCTTATGAGTATTTTTCACAATAATTCCACGGTAGTATGACACAATATGTTTGTTATTTTTTCTCAATTGACAAAATTTACGCAGCGTGGATATTGAATAGAAATAAAGATGATGCTGGAACACCTGCCGCTTGGGATCATCGTCAAGCTAGAAATCAGTTTGTTTGTCCAAAATGTATTGCGATTGCAGTTTTTCGTTTGAAAGAATGATTAATCTTATTTTCAAATTTAAGAAATTCAGAAATTAACTGACACTGCTGGTTGGGTTTCCATCGTAGATCACCCACTCTGATGCCTTAACCCATTACTTTGGCTTCTGCTGAAAAGAATCATCTATATATCGACATTCTCATTTCTCAATTCATCCGTAATCTGACATGAAAAAATCATGAACTCCAAATCGCACCCACCACCTTTTCATCAATTTTAAGGCTGCGTATGACAGCATCAACAGAGACGAACTGCATAAAAGCGTCTAGTTTTGGCATCCTTGCCAAGCTCGTCCGCCTGTGCAAGATGACGATGGAGAATTCACACTGGGCCATCAAGATTGGCAACGAGCTTACCGAATCTTTCGATGTCAAAAAAGGATTCAGACAAGGCAATGCACTGTCATGCGATTTCCTTAACATCGTTCTTCAGAAGTTGCAAAACTCCATCGTCAACACCAAAAGTCTGTTTAACGCCGATGTTATTGATATAAAAGGAAGGCGCCAAGATCAGACGATGAATAAATAACTCTTGCTAATCGCTGTTTCTTTCTGCTAAGAAAGCAATTGAGTGGAAAAGCCCTCTCTCGATAACTAAGATTAAACAGAAGAAGCAGAAGCAGAATAACAGAAGTGAGGAAGCGTGGACCTTGACAAAATTGGATGAACGTGCCTTGGGCTGTTTCCAGAGGATAGTTTTTCGGGTCATCTTTGGCCCCGTGTACAATGGAGAAGAAGATTTAACAGCAAACTTTAGGGGTTTTACAGAGACACGGACCTAGTAAGAAAGGTCACGGTCCAGAGACTCAGATGCCTCCGTCATTTAGAGCGGATGAACACCAATGTTCCGGCCCGGAAAGTCTTCGACCCTATTCCCGAGGGACGTAGAAGTAGAGGAAGACCGCGACTCAGGTGTCGCACCCAAGTGGAAGAGGACCTCAATCAACTCGGAATGCAAAACTGGAGACAGCTAGCTAGGAACCGAGCTGGCTGGCGGATGCTGTTGGTCGAGGGAAAAGTCCACAACGGACTGAAGCGCCAACTTAAGTAAGTATGTAGGACACAAGAAACTCTACCTCAGGGCTTCTAGCAAGACTATTAGTCGGTTTGAAGGCCAGGATGTCATTTGATTGCCTTTTCCACAGACAAAATTCAAATTGTTTCCGAATACCAAAATAAGGTCATCAAGCATTTGTTGTTATGATGTTATGATTGACTTCTACTTCAATGACAGTTGTTAAAAACATACGGCGTGTGCAGCCTAAGCAGTGCTTTTTTTTGGTTTGGAATTATTTGTGACCGAAATGAAGCACCCTACAGCACGTCTGAGTTCAAGAGAGACTTATGGTGAGAGCAGAATGCTGCCGCTTTAGCCCACAACGTTAAAACGAAGTTACATGCCTTTTTTTTAGTTTTAACATTTTCCCATACGGAAGTGAACTTTGTTTTATACAATTCACACTAACTCCCTTCGGAAAATATTAAAAGTTGACTAGTACGATAATACGATAGTGCTTAACTTTCCTTCACCACTAATTACCGAAATTTGTAGTAGTATTGGTCAAAGTAAATCTGAAATAGGTCGATCATTTCGTAATTGGAACTTCTCCCACGAGCAGTTAGGAGTTTCGATATTGAAGTTATTTTGTCCGTTTTTTATTGCCACCAGGGGCATTGTACCTACCGATCCGTGCTACCAGAGGCATTGTTATTGTACCTGCTGATCCGTGCCACCAGGAGCATTATGATGCATTAGCTGCCGATCAATCGACCTAAGTATTGTAGTCTAAGGTGTATTCTTAATAAAAGTGATTTGTCAAAAGGTTCAGAAGACCAAGAACTGAATTATCTTGTTTTTTCAATAGAACCCTGCCGAGACCGAACATCAACACATCACATAATGTATGTATATTTATCAGCATCACTTTATAGCTCAACATTTTACGAACATTCATCTCTTCTGATGATACGTTTACAAACTCGGTTTTCACATGGGCACCTGAAAACTGGCAAGATATTGTGTACAAGCTTATATTTCTATAGAGAATGGGCGTTTTGAGGAGTGGTGACATTTTTTGAACATATTTCTTGCTCAGAATGGGAAAAACAATCGGTCAACGGCAAAAGTAACAGAAACATTCTTTGCTTACCTAATTTGTGCTATCAGCCGTCTTGTGGTTGTCCCACTTCATAACTGCGGCTGACCCCTATAAACTTTATTTTAGGTGGAAACGTACATTGTAAAGCATTTATGTTATTCCAACAATCTGGAAACGATTCCAGCAGTCCGTATGGCTATTTGCCATATACAATGTGTCCTTTCCCCTTAAAACGCATGACGAAGAAATAATTGTCAATTCAGTTAATTACTTTTAAAAACTTTAACAGTTTTTTTAAGGTTCACAACTATTTCCTTTTTTAAGGGTCTGTATTTCCATAAGAACTTACAATACTGAACTTAAAAAGGAAAACAACCTCAAGAACACGAACATTTTTCAATTTCAAGCAGGGGTTAAAATGATTCTTAAAAAGTTCAAACAATTTGGGAACTGGTCAACCTGTCAGTACTAACATTTAATGGCGCCCCCGCCATTCGTATGATGCATTTGAAATTTAAATTCGTGTTTCTATCAACACGTGTACCATCTCTTTGGACCATGAAAACACGTCTATAAGTTTCGAAAACCATTCGGAGAAGTAAAAATAAATCAAGAGCCCACGTAATTTCATTTGCGCTCATAAAATAATTATTACTGTGCGATTAATTATTTTCTTTTTTTATTTTCTATATTTTTAACTAAACATTGCCTCATCGTAAGGCACAAAACTCGAGAATCGAGAGACGTTTACAGTCCGACACATGAAAATCGTTAGTAGCTAGCAGTCGATCTGTAAGGTGAGAAAACATTTATGTAGCAACAAACGCACTGCGATGCGTATTTAAGCGATTAGCCCCAAACTGTCCCTCGATTGAAGTTCTTCTGAAAATAAACCGAAAATCAAGCAAAATAAGACATAAATCGCTTTTCGGTCAACTTTGACGTCATTCGGCTTTTCGAATATAAAAACAAATGCTAATGGTGTTTTTGGTTCCAATGAAACAAAACGTTTCTAAAGTCTAGTGTAAAAATTGAAAATAGATTTCCCAGCGCAACGTGTGGCATGGAGGAAATCCGTCCGCCTAGGTGCAGCATTGATGATGCTTTTTTCGTACGAATTTCGACTGCTGCGTGCAAAGGCGGCAAGCCCGATTATTTCGAAATACTTTTTACGCACTCATATGAAAACATACTAATTTTATATTGGGAACAACTGTGACGCACATCGCATACGTTTAGGCCGCAACACGTAAAACAACAATGAGTTTTTTAAATAAACTTTTACAAAAGACCTTTTGAGATAAATTTAGACAATATACGCCTTCGGAAAGTGTTTTGAAATAATTGAAACGTAAATCAGAAATAATTTTTGCTAAGCCGCTTAAGTTAAATTAGTTGTACTTAAGACAACAAATTATTATTTTCGGAAAATTTAAATCGAACATCGTCATCAAAAAAAAAAAATATATTACTGTTATTATTTTTGATAAAAAAAACATTTGCGAAATGATTTGGAAGCTGATCGCCGCCGCACAGTCTGGATCTTCTCCAAAAAAATACGTCGGCTTGAAAAAAAGAAAACAAATAAAATACTATAATCATTTGTTTTTCTTTTTTTTTCATTTGAAGATGTGGCGAAAAAGAACTAAATTTAGGAGTGGGATGTGGTGGTAGAATCGGATGATTTTTGTATTTGCTCTTTTTTGACCTTTTAAAATTAATAATTTGAATTTAAGTTTGACAGAAAAGTGCTTTTATGATGCCACATGCCAGACACCAATTAAATTTTCTGTTGGCAAGTTTTTCTTTTAATAATAATTAATCGTCAAACTTAAAATTTGAAAATTTCGATGCACCATACTTTTGTAGACGAAGCAAATGTTTGGTTTCCGATTTGACATACTCAATTCAGATAAAGTCACGTGACAAGAAATATTATTTAAAGTATCGCAATTAAAAAAAAAAAAAATATTGACTTTCATATTCTTCCAAGGTTAGAAAAAAGATTCAAGTGTTTACTCACCCTATCCTCAGAAAAGTTGATGTGCATGCCACAAAATAATGAGTAGGATTCTTGTTGAATAATATTTGTTACTAGATTCATTACTTATTCCCTATTGCCCACTTACATAAAACTGTCGGAAAAGAAAAAAGTATATGCTTTTTTCATTGATTTTTATGATGATCTGAATGTCTTTACTGAATACCCACCCCTTAGGCCTGTACCTGTATTAAGGAGAAAATGTCGCTCTGTTGTTTAATATGAACATTGAAAGCGAGAACTGGAGTTGGCGCATACTAATGATGCTAAGGAGCTTGATAAGAGTTCGAAGACCTATAGTAAGTTGTAAAAGAAAGAGATCTGATCGTAGCGTCTAAGACCAAAAATGTAGCGCAACTTTATTACATACAACATTCATCTTCCTTTGACTGACACTGTAAAGCTTGCAAACAATTTTACAGCTTTTTAGATGTTTTGGTAATGAGAGATTATCAAAATGGGCTTCATTTTTCAATATATAGAAAACCTACTAACATCCCACGTTACATTCAAAACGATTCTTATTGCCCCATGCAGTATAAGAAAGCAGCTTTCAATAGCATGGTATTTCGGCTTTGCTCAGTTCCAATGAATGCAAAGAACTACATGGAAGAGCTACTACATTATACCGCCGAGCTAAATGGGTATGACAGCAATATAATAACAAAAATGGTAGAAAAACAATCAAAAATAATGAAAACAAAAAGTTTGACAACACTTAAAACAATGAAAGAAATGGAAAAAGAACAACAGAAGCGCCTGAAAATACATTTCGCACCTACAATAACGAACAAACTGACAAAAAATTTTAAGAAAGAAAAAATACAATTGGTGTTTTCATCAGATGAAAAACTTAAAACGAAACTGGGGTTAACGAAAGACAAAACAGACTTTAAAAAAAAAACCAGGCATTTATGAAATTTCATGCAATGCGAACAAAAATACTATGGACAAACAAAAAGAAACATTGAAACGAGGTACAACGAACACTTATCCAACATTAAATTCAATCGACCCAATAAATCAGCTGTTGCCTTACATATGTTAGAGAACGACCATAAAGTGACGAAAGAAAATTTAAAACTCATCAAACATGTAAGCGATGAAAGATTTTTGGACGTTTATGAAAGCATTTATATGCATAAAAACAACAACATTATGATGAACACAATGGATGCACCGATTAAGTCATCTCTCTTCAACATCATAGGAAGAAGACACTAACTTAATTTTTATTTGTTGCATGTTGATACCATATGATTTTAATTGTTTTCTCTTTCTTATTGTCATTCTTAAAGCTTATCATGATTTGTGTTTAATGTTTAGTCAATAAAAAACATTTGCTGATGATGGCATGTAAAATGCCGAAATGCATCCAAAATTGAAAGTTTGTTTGCTTATCATTTTTAATTTCTAATGGTTAAAATCTAAGATTTAAAACAAACGTTCAAAATTTAAGTGAAGTCACTAAGGCGTTTGGCTGAATATTTATTTTAATAATTTTACAGCCATGTGTTAGAATGGATATTAAAATTGATATTAAAAGTGATTTTTGTAGCATTTTCCTTGTATATAATAGGATGAAACTTCTTGTTATCCACAATGATCGATGAGCATCATAAGCTTTCTCAACAATTTGATTGGTATGGTCTTTTCTTAAGGTTCTGTTAAAAAGAAAATACCAAGATTTTGAGCGGTTTTCAATTTTTGATTCTCCAAGAAGAATGTCTGGAAAAGCAAACAAATCCATAAGCCTTAACGAGCTGCTTATGAGTAGATTTAAAGTACGGCAACATTTTAATGACCAATTTCAAATCGAGGGGTCCACGTTAATTGCATCAACACAATTTTCTACCATGCCGAAAAGGAAACTTTTCATAAGTTGAAGGTCATCCAGAAGAAGGTGTTCGTTATAATGGTGTAGTTTTGGTACTTCATTCACATAAATGAAGAAAAGTGAAGGACCCAAAATGGAACCCTGTAGAACTTCGTTAGATATTGGAATCAAATTGAAAATATTATGTCCTAGAACAAGTACTTGACGTCTCTGGCCGAGATAAGAAGAAATAAGTCGCACTGCGGCCGTAAAAATGTAGATTTTCAGGGTTTTTGACACAGTATGCGGTGGTTTGTAGGTTCAAACGCCTTGGAGTAATAAAGAAGAATCAGAAATTTAACTTTGCGGGCATCCAACGCTTTTTACAACCGTTTGAAACCTCCAAGATTGCCCTTGTGTACTGATGTGGCCAAGGTGAAATCCGAAATTTGAAGCTAGAAGAGGGTTTTGAAAAAGAAAGCCAGAAAAATACTTGCTCAGACTTTCTGGCAGTCAAAGAGCAATACCTGAGTTTAAATTTAAATAAATTGAAAACACATTAATATTACCAAATCTTGAGCTGTCGAACTCGTAGTGAAAAAAATAATGCTTTGTATGTTGCATGTAACAAAGCTCTAAAGCCTTTATTTGATTTTTTATATTATTAACATTACCTACAGTTTTGTACTCAAATTAAAAACATGTTGAAATGTTGACTTTCACAAACATTTGCATTAGTACATTTAAGAAGTTGCAGCCTTGACAATGCATTATCAGTCTGTTGGTATTGATGAAAAATTTACCTTGATCTTGAAACATGTATATAGAAGGCTGGTACTTAAACCCACGCAATCTCAATAGCCGATGAATGTCTCGATAAGGTTACTTAAAACTTAACAGTCAGTAACCAACCTTCATAGTAGTTTTCATGGCAAATAATGAAGATTTGAATTAAAATGCATTAATTTACTCGTTATTCTTTGCAGAAATCGTGTTCGATTTTTGAAAAACTTAAGTTCAATTTTTTTAAATAAATTTGTGGTTAAGGTTTGTTCAAATGTCAGTACTTAACTTACATTCAAATTTTAGATCATTTGAAACATCAAGTTTTCTAGTTTTCGAATTTCACTTCAATTTTAAGCTAAGAAAAGACACTACACTTCTTAAACATTATATTTCTAATATTTATGAAATATAAAGAAAAATTATGATCTCTAATAAATATTCAATTTTCCCAGACGGCCACTCAAAAACATAAATCACATAAAATGAGGAAAATGTTCAAGTTTGTTGACAAAAATATAAATTTTACTTATAATAGATTGTATAACAACTAACAAACAAAATGTCTGGATCCAACCCAAAACAACAAAATGCTAATTTTAAAAATGATCAAATTCAAACTGATATAAGTCGGAAAAATTCACACACAATCAATTGTTAGAAGGCGTACTATAAAAAATTAAACAATAAAAATATTTAAGGTGTGAAAAACAGTTCATGTTTATTTTTACTCCAAATCATAAATTTTTATAATTTCGAATTCTTTTTAAAACAAGCGCAGTTTCAGTCTAACAAATTGTTTAATTTCGGTTTTTATTAAGCACTTGAAAATTAAAATACCAATTAAATTTTCATATCTCGATCTTACTGTTGAAATGGTCGCAATATTTGTATCTAGATTTTTTATACTACTTTTCCCAAGAACCCTCTAATCAACAGAATTGCAATTCGTAAAACAAACAATTAATATCTTCAATCGCTCATAAAATGCCTTTCAATTAATTTAGCAATATCCTTTAATTAATTGTCTAGCCTTTTCAATTAATTCACAAAGACCGTATGGCGATAGCGCTGAGTCCAATGACCGATTATTAATTTGGGCTGTGTAAATATAATAAAATAAAATAGAAATCAAAAGTTCACTCCAACGGCTACTGTTTAAATCACTGACATTGAAAAAATATAAAAACGATTTTGATCTTGACATTGGCTATAGGCACTGAATTCGTCAAATCATGGCAATGCGCCATCGCCATTATAGCAAAAAACAAAAAAACGAAAAAAATCTCATCGAAAGTGGGCAACACTTTTGTTTCTGAATAAAAAGTGAATGTAACCGCCACTTAATGTTAAGTGCCCAATTTTTCAAGTTGCTCATTGAATCATTGAATGTCAGTCCATGAATCTCGGAGAAGAGTTTTTGGTTTTTTCTCCAAAGACAAACACTTTCTCTTGACTGAGACTCAAATTAGTTCAATTATAAAATAAAATGATTTGCAAGTTATTTCATCGAACTGGAAAAAACTGCATTTTGCATTGCAGTTCAAACATGCCTTCTAAAAGCCTTGAAGAGAACTTAGTAAGATAACAGAGTGTGCTAGCGATTATTATTATCTTGAAATAAAATAGTCTACACGAAATGAGTCCACTGTGAGAATTTTGAACTTCGATCGAAACGCAGAACGCACTCGTAGACGAGTAGACTGAGCAAACAATCTTGACATGCAAAACGTAAATCTGGAAAAATCAGGACTATTTTTTAATTTTAGATTTTTTTTATTTTAATTTGTGTAATTGTATTTGAATTAAGTTTGAGGGCTTAGATTAGAGAATTGCGGTTTAAACCATCGGGCAAAAATATCTGAAAATTGCTCTAGTTTTCTGTTTGTGATGTGAGTAAATGTGGTTTTTGTTCTGCTGCTGTATAACAGTTTTGATTTACTGGTTCATTGATTTGATTTACTCGCATTTTCAAGCAAGCAATGGATACACACATTTATGTGTACGCACAAGCAGTGTTAATACGTGAATTTTTAGTGTTTGACTTTTTCTGATTCACACTGCCTATTGGTACTAAAATTAGCAAGAGACAAATAATTATGCTTTGTCTTCGAACTCCCAAACCAACCAACAATAGGACAACCAGGACTGAACACCCTGAGATGAACTACGCCATGGAATACATTTTAAGCAAATTATAATTAAGTATATTAATATTTTAAATTAAGTCATTGTAGACTTTTAGGCCGATTTTGTGTCAAATTACCTGTATTGTTAAGTGTTAAATAATTTTAGGAATAAGTAACATTGTATATATATTTTTTGGTTCAATAAAACAATAATGTAATGTAAAAATTAAAAAAAAAAAAAATTGTCTTCGAACTTGTCTCGTGTGCAAGAGCGGATCTAGCATACACCAAAATATTTGCCTGTGGGGGGCTTGTTGATTCTCTTAGCAAAAGGGTTAAAACCTTATTTTGCCTTAACTGGACATGGACTTTATCCCAACCTAACTATGCCTTAAACCGGCCGGGACTTCATCCCAACCTCATTGTACCTTAACCAGTCGAGACTTTATTCCAACCTAATGGTGCCTTAACGGGCCGGGGATTCTATCCCAACCTAATTGTGCCTTAACCAACCGGCGACTTTATTCCAACCTAATTGTGCCTTAACCGGCCGGGTATTCTTTCTCAACCTAATTGTGCCTTAACGAACCGGGGACTTTATTCCAACCTAATTGTGCCTTAACCGGACGTGGTCTCTATCCCAACCTAATTGTGACTAAACCAGCCGGGGACTCCATCCTAACCTTATTGTGCCTTAACCAGTAGGGGACTTCATCCCAACCTTATAGTGCCTTAACCAGCAGGGGACTTCATCCTAACCTTATTGTGCCTTAACCAACCGGAGATTCTTTCCCAACCTTATTGAGCCTTAACCAGCCGGGGACTCTGTCCCAACTTTATTGGTTCTTAACCGGTCGGGGACTTTAACCCAACTTAACTATTCCTTAAACAGCCGGGGACTCTATCCCGCTTTAATTAACAAAAAACAACTCTAATTCACTTTTCCTGTCAACCATATCATACTTAAACAGATTTTTGTTTTCTAAAAAAACATTTGCAAGAAGGAAAACTGCATAAATATTACTCTGGGACCAATGCCTGCTAAGCTTACTTCGTGGTCGTCATTCTATGGAACACTTCAGTGACAACTAGAACAGAACAACCTAGACACCCAAAAAGTGTAACAACTTTACATAAAAAACTCTACATTCAATGAAAACTAAAAGCGGAGAGCAACGAACGTTCGCAACTCTTAAGGAGTATTCCGTTAAAGAGGAAAAGTAAACAAGATATGCAACGCTGTGCAGAATTGAAGCTGTACATGTAAAATATAAATAAAATAATACATTTTAGATCAGCTTCAGCAAGTTGATCGGACCTAGCATATCTATACAAAAAACTATAGTTTTAAGTATGAAATGTTAACAAAATACTTTAAGGTTGGTGTTATTTAACCACCTACAAATCACACAATTTTCTCACACTTTCACTAAACTTTCAAACCTCAATAACAAATTTCCAGTCAAATAATTTAAACTACCATGCGAACCTATTAACAGTCAATTTTACTTTTTTTGCCATAATAATTTCTCTCGACTTACGAAACGCATTTCTGGAGCTTTCGTTTTTATATTGGTAATGACACCTTTTTTTTCTCGTAACCCCCCAATTCAACTCAACCTTCCGGTAATGACCTTTTTTCGTAGTGTTTTTCCCCCAGCTGATTTTTATTGCAGATAGTGGGTAACATTTCAATCACTGTTATGCGAAATGACTCACACTCACACAACCCAACTACAAAGAAGAAAAAAATCGAGGTTTTGTTAAGTGTTGTGGAAACTTTCGGCATCGTTTCGTTTCCATGGAAAATTTATGAGGCCCCAACAGTAATTAGTATGGGCGAACGATTTTTTTCTTTGTATGTCATTTCAACATTGCAAAACCTAAATATGGAATCTGTAAGATTTTGAGTGTGTTGGTGTTGAAACTAGAAGCGTGTGAGTGGCACGAGTCCGATTTTAGGAAACAAAACCATTACCTATCTACAAATATGTATGTTTTTTTTTTTTTGAGATGAAAACGAGGCTAATTTGAAATTCGCAAAGCGTGGCGGCAGTTTTGCAGTTCCGTTTTGGTAAGAATTACCCATGGAAGTTCCTAATGACATGGGCGTTAACTACCTCTTTATCTGACTGTTACGAACAAAATTCAATAAACATTTTCGACTGCTTTGAGTTTCTGGAGAGATTTGAACCTTCAGAGAGACAGTGCACGGTGCCTAGCAACTACAAATACTGAGCAATTTGGAAATTAGAAATGAGAAAACAAAATCAATAAAAAAGTTCATAAGGATTGAAATTTGCTAATTCTGCACATTTTGTATAGTTTGTTAACAATTTTCGGAAGCATAAATGTACATGTCATAAAAATGTTTACATTTTCTCGAATCAAAATTTGCACAGCTGCCTTAAGAAAACTAACAACCCAAATTATCTTAAAAGAGATCATTCCCCTCCAAACATGTGCACGTCGCGTGTGAACATGACAGAATTTACAATTACGTCTGAAGGTTAGCCAAATGTAAAGAGCAGTGTTTAAAATATATATAGCTGCTCGATATAATTATTAAAAAAGAAAAAATAAACATCACCATAAACAAATTCATCAAATGCCATCTTATGTAAGATTTTTCATTGCCAAACGATTTATTTTTTTTTATTTAATTTTGAAAAGTGCAAAACTAAACTCATGCGATGGTTTCATCATTTTCAAAATTATTAAATAAGACGTGTGTCTGCTAAAATGATTATTTTACTATAGAATTTTCCATGAAATAATTTTTTCATCTCATCAGTTTTGCCTCGCACACTCTACACTTCTACAGTCTACACACACGAAATCTGTCAACTTATCACTAAATATCTCAGAAGTATTAAGAAGGGGAATGCATTCAGGGGGCTATTCAAAATGCAAATAGGAATATAATTCCGCTTTGTTAGCATAAGTAAGGCTGACAGTTTTGTTTAATCAAAATTTATAATGCAACTACTGTGAATTTTCGGAATTCTACGTTTTACAATTATTAGTATCAATTAATACTCACAAGAATTCAGTTTAATACATTTTTAATCCCATACTTTTTATTGAAGAGACTTTTCGGATACAAGAAACGAACTATTCCAAGACTTTTGTTTTCTATCAGGAATTTGAGGATAGAAAGAATATTTGGGTACCGATAGAAGGCCAAATTTAAAAAGAAATATGAATTTGAAGTAAAGAAAGACTAAGTGTTGAAATGAATCACCCACAGCCTTTTTTTAAGTATAAGTTTGTGCAAAAAGTTCGTAAGATTGGTATTATTCTAGTGGGTGGCATTAAGGATTATGTTTGCTCTAATTTGCGTCTATGATCTCAACTGCTCAGCATTTAACGCAAAAGTTTACAAGGCTCCATTTGGATACGCAATTCATGGCGCACCATCATCCGCTTCGTTATCAACACAAACCAATGCATTTGACTGAAAGTGTAGGAGGTTGAAGTCAATTACTGATATTTGGCATCATTGGGCTTTTTTCAACACTCTTTATATACCGAGAGCACAGTACGAGCACTAGAAAAATGAATGAGGGTTTAAAAGAAAGTGTTGGTCTTGAATTTCTGAAAATTACTGGGGAAGACAGAGTGTGAAAAGGAGTTACACATTCGCGTAGTACGGCTAAGAATCTCTATGCGTGACAGTACGTTCGAAGTTGAGCTAGAGGATAAACTGACGAGCATTCCTAGACGCACGAGTGTTACGGGTGAATTAGTAGAAGTGACGATATAACAGAGAGAGAAACGAAACGTTACGGCAGCGGATTTCCAATAAAGTGAATGGGTCAGTTGTCATCCGACAGGACCAAGTATGTGATTGGAGCACCAGTCCAGAGACGGGAGTTGTACTCATGCTTGGCCAGATATAAGTTTTACAGATAAAAGCCAGATAAGACAAACGGCAATATCACGGCTGAAAACCAACAAAGCCGCTGGAGCCGCTAGCTGCCGAGCTGTTCAAAGCAGCAGGCGACGATCTAGATAGGAACATGCACCAAATAATCTGTAAGATATGGTCAGAAGAATGCATGCGCGATGAATGGAACCTCTGCATTGTTTGTCCGATCCTGAAGAAGAAAGATCCTATAAACTGCACCAACTACAGAGGAATCAGCGTAGTTAACATCGCTTATAAGATCCTCTATGCCTTATGTGAACGGCTGAAACCTTTCGTCAACAATCTGATTGGTCCATATCAACGTGGCTTCAGACCAGGGAAGTCATTCATAGATCTTTTCATCGATTTTAAGGCCGCGTATGACAGCATCTACAGAGACGAACTGTATGTATAAAGCTATGTCTAGATTTTAGCATTCCTGCCAAGCTTGTTCGCTTGTGCAAAATGACGATGCAGAACTCACGCTGCGCCATCAAGGTTGGCAACGAGCTTACGGAATCTTTCGATGTCAAAAAAGTATTCAGACAAGGCGATTCACTGTCGTGCGATTTCTTCAACACCGTTCTTGAGAAGATAGTGCAAAACTCGACCGTCAACACCATAGGTACTATCTTTCAAAAATCTGTTAAACTTCTCGCGTACACCGATGATATTGGGAAGAACGCAGCGTGATGTCAATAGCGCCTTTGTGAGAATTGATACAGATGCGTCAAAAATGATTTTTGCGTTAAATGTGGGAAAAACGAAGTATATGCTGACTTCGAGCTTCGAGGAATGACACCCAACACCGACGGCTCGGACAGAACGTCACAATTTAAGTAGAAGATGATTTTGTCTACTTGGATCCACTTTTTCAGTTCATTAAACTACTCATCCACTGTTTTTGGATAGTTAAGTTCTTGTCAGTCAGTTAAAGATTAAAACACTTTTTTCCAACCAAAACAATTTTTTTTTTTAGTCTGCATATCTTGTATAATTCCCAAAAATATCTTTTTTATAAATCAAATACTGTTTTATTTAAATTATTTATAACTTAATCTTATGTATTTGTTTTTGAGACACTCGAAAAAAGTCTTCAAATTTAAGCATTTTACTATAAAAATCCAAACTGACCAAAAACCCAATTCCATGTGGCCCCAAAAAACAAAACAACTTATAGCCATCTTCTTCCTGCCAAGCCAGACACTCTGTCGGCAAGGGATTGCTTTTCTCTTTGTTTTGATTCTGTAAATGAATCAACTCAAACACTTCTGAATACATTTAAAAATAAATATGACACGGCTTGCCTGAAAATTGTTGTCTGAATCACAATTAATGAAAAAAAGCACCTAGTTGCCCCCAATAGACAAAAACGAGTGTCATCTTAACAGACAAAAATATGAAATAAGTAAGAAGGAACTATAAATCTTAATAAAAAAAAGAATATGATTAATTAAAAATTTCCGCAACTCGTGGCCACCTCATTATTGCTCACTGCTTTGGCTATGTGGAGCAAAATTGTGCTTCCCGTTTTGTCTGCTCCTTTAACTCTTTGATCTCTCGTAATGAGGGATTAAAATAAAAACTGTTTCATCTTTTTTTCTGAGCTAAAAAAAAATTAGGTTAAGACTATTAACAATGAACTTCAAAAACAGAATTGGTGAAAATCATTACATTTCAACAAATTATTACGAGGAACTCAAAATATCAAAAAAGTCAGCTCGTCAGACAAACAGACGTTTATCGGCGTAGGAGATGAAATGTGAGCAACTTATTGAAATAAAATTCAGTTCAAGAAAATGGACCATTTAAAATGAGTAACAGACGTTAACAAGGCTATTTTGTGCGTAGATAATTTTGTTGCTGCATTTTTTCTCTGTTTTCTTTAAAAACTTAAATAGACCATGACCTAGGTTGATGTATTGATGCACCAACATTTTTACCAGTACTGCAGATTGCAGTGTGAATTATTTGTACAAATGAAACATGAAACAGACCTATTTTGTTATAGTCAAAACAAGAGCTTTGAAATTCTAAATACATAGATGTTGCGGGTAAGCCTATTGTCTAGTCTAGTATTTCATTGTTCTAGAGTTCGGACTATTAGATCTTGTGATTGGAACAGAGTCTTAGACTTTGCACACATTTCATAGATAAAAATAAATGTTTAAATGTTAAACCAAACCCCCTGGACTATTATTGGTGTTTCTACTGAGAATTCATTAGAAAATGCAAAGCAATCCAGTGCGAGGTTTGTTTGCTTTTAAATCTCTGCACAGAGCAATGTAAAGACGTATAGCTCCCTGCAGCGACTATTTGCCTAATAAATTATAACAAAACTGAAAAAATAAAGTCATCTGTTCGAATTATTGTTTCAAGCCGAATGCAACACAATCAACACAATATAGTGAAGTAATTCCAAATAAAACAATAAGTCTTTCTAGCCGTCTGGAATATATTAGACAGCCGATCTGAGCCAACTTCAGCCGGTCAGCAGCGGCAGCGTGTGGGACGATGACTTTTGCGTAGACAAGTTACAAATTTAATTTATGAGTAATTAATTTTATTGTAACGTTGTTTTATTGTCTTGAGAAAAATTTACGACTGAGTTGTTATACCGTTTGTCTTTCGGAAACTGTTGCTGACTTTCAAAGAAAATAGGAAAATCAAGTATTTGTTGTTAGCTATGTTTTTTTTGGCAGTTAATTTCATTTTAGTGAAATGAGATTAAATTTCGGTTAGTTTCAAAGACGCGGAAATATAAAAAAGTTTCGTGTGGGTGAGTTGATTTATTTGTTTGCAGTTTTGTCTCCCGAAGGGGAACAAACAAAATCAAAAGTTAAGATACTTTGAAGTCTAGCCAGTTGAAATCAGAGTAAAAAATCGTGATGTAAGACCTGGAAATTAAATCTAAGCTGTTAAAGGTTCACATGTAGCCATGTGCAGCTTGTTAACTTTCTTTGTTTGGCTTGGTCGAGTTTCTCAAATAAATATCTAGGTACAGTCGGCTTCAATAGCATCAAGTACAGATTTTGCGACAAGACTTTCAAATGATTTAAATGAGTGACTTAGCTATGACTAGATTTATAAGTCCTGCTCATGGTCGTGGTGGATTGATCGAGACAAAGTTAACTGCGAATTGATCTAAAGACGGACAAGAGATATAAAGACAGAGCAAAGAATCCGAGTCCCATCTCCTATAAAAAGAAGATGGGGCTTAGTACAGGCGACATATGCAGAGGCTGCGGCGATGAGGAAGAGCACGAAAACACGGCTCACTTCCTATGCCACTGTCCAGCACTCTGCCGTACTAGATTAAAATTCTTAGGCAACTATTTCTTTAATGAACTAGAAGAACTATCTGAACTCCCTGGCAATCGCCTACTGAACTTTGTCAAGTCCAGCAAATGGCTCGACCAACCATAGAATTCATAGGTTAAATTACTTTTTCAGGGTAGATCTACATTGATCTAAGTGTAACGGTAACAATATCAACTGTCAGCCCATATAACCTAACCTAACCTAGCCCACCTCCTAATCATTGCACAATGGGGAATAAAAAAAACCGGTAGAGTTTAATGCTTCGAAAACCGAGTACCGGCCTTTGCCACTTTCCATGTGTGGCACTTTCCATGTGTGGCACTTGCATCAATGAGACCGAACATTTAAAGATTCTCGGTATGTTCATCACTGACCACCTCTTATGGAACGAGGACATATGCAATGTCGCCAAAAATGCCGAAAGATGTTTAGGTTTCTTGAGACGGTTCAAGAAGTTATTCTATCTATAAGATTTGTATCCGTCCAAAGCTTGAGTACAACTCCCATCTCTGGGCTGGTTCTCCACTCTCCAGTTATCTTACCGTATACTCATTTTAAAGCTAACCTTTTCATTGAAACAGTAAACTTTTCAAGGTTGTACGAGCCTGAATAAACTGCGTTGCATATGAATGTAAGAGAAGAACCTGATATAAAAACGGATAACAACACTTTTGTCCCCAAGTTAAAGGTCCAAAAAAACACAATAAATGAGTTCTACCATATAAATTCTAACGAACAAGTATTAATATTGTTTTTGTTCTATTTATATTTGGGGAATTGTGGTAAAACCCCATAAACAGAAACACCGGTTATTATAACACAATAAATTGATAAAATCCTTTTAGGCCCACCACAAATTTTTAACCCACTTATCTCGTTGTTAGACTTTGCAGTAATCAACAAAACATTCAGAAGAAAGCAATTAAACAATTCTTAATTTCACAATAAGGTATTTACAACTTTCTCTATATTGGACATCAATTAAACCATAAACGTATTTTCTTTAAATAGAAATTTCCATTGGAAACATCATCACAAACCTCACACGAGCTCCCTTAACTATCGGTTTGATAACAATTTTGTTCTAAAAACAACTTTTTCAAAGATTACGTATTTTTTTGAAATTTCTATTTTTTATTATTTAAGAGTGAGGGCAAATCAATGTGCATCTTCAACTTATTTTTGATTAAAATACTTCAAACACAATTTTTTTCCACTTTGAGATCAATAGCTCAATTGACGTCAACAATTTGTTGTTCATTTTGTTCACATCAGGCGAGCCTCCTATTTTCTCTTGTTTTAACCGCATTTTGGTAAATATTGTTGTCTTTAGAGTAATTACGATGACGAAAAACAAATGGATCCCGCTTGAATAATAAAACAAAACAAAATATTGTTTTGGTGTGGAAAGAATTATAATATTCGAAGGTTCCTGGAACGCACTGTGCGCATTTTGTCGGAAGTGTTATAATCGTGTTTTGACTTTATATCAAACTGTTTCATTGCGCCATTGGGAAGTCAAGAGATAAGCCCATCATCATAATGCTGTTAGAGTTGATAAGAGTTCGCTTTAGTTATATTTTATATTATGAATCAAATGCGATCTGTATTCCGGGGAAACAGAGCATGACGAAGGAGAATCCAAAATTAACATCAGATTAATTTTTGTTTCTTATGAACATTAGTTGAAAGAGGAAATTTCCTTTGTCAAATGTTGTTATAAGGCATTCTTTGTGCTTTCTAAAGTGTTTTGGAACTTGATGATATCTACTACTTGATGAGGCACCGTTTGTGCCCCATAGGGCCTGCGATCGTATCTGTTTTTGACCGAAATTATTTAGAACGATAAACTGAAATTTAAAAAAATTAGGTTATTTAAACAAAAACAATAATTGGAAATGTCACACAGTGACGTCTAACAGCTATTGTGTGCAAAGTGTGCTAGCGAAGAAATGTCACAAATGTCACTAAGACCAACCTCTCTCTTTACTCAATATTTTTTTCCCCAATCCTGGAATATGTCATTTATTGTTCCGATTTTAGCAAAGCGTTCGACAAAATATCTCAAAATTATAATTTTCTCTCTTTTTATGTCATGGGTTGACTCCTATTAGAGCAAAAGAAATTATTATAATGTCCGTTTCAGATCGTCCTATTCCTCTCCCTCTTCTGCGTCAACAAGTATACCTCAAGGTAGTCATTTCGGCCCTATACTTTTCATTTTACCAATAAACGGTTTTGCTTACATCTTGGACTGTAATCTCTCGATTTATGCTGACGATATGAAAATTTGCCATCGCATAAAATCACCCACTGATTCTTTCAAGCTGCAATGTAACCTGGACAGATTTTCTCTTTGACATTCTCATGAAAGTGCCAACCGGAGCGCCAAGGCTCCTCGCCTGTGCCGTATGTTACTTCTTCTAATGACTTAGGGATACTGTGGGATAGAGAACTACATTTTCACCACCATATTGATAATGTCATTAATAAAGCTTATACCATGCTCAGATTTATAAAACGTTGGTCCAAGGAATTCCCAGACCCTTACATAGCAAAAATACTCTATGCAACCTTTATCAGACCAATTCTCGAATATACATCTCCAGTTTACTCACAGTATCAAGTTACCCAAATCAAACGAATTAAAGCAGTTCAACGAAGATTTCTAAGGTTTGCACTCCATGAGGAAGATAATCTGCATCGCCCAATATATGTCGATCGATTGCGACTTATTAACTTACATACCTTAGAAATAAGTCGTGAAGACGCCGATATAATTTTTATTCACGATTTACTTACAACATTGACTCTGCGGCTCTCCTGATTCATATTTCTATTAATACCAACCCCCGTAATATAAGGGCTGTACTCTATTCCATGTTCCTATCACCGCACTAACTATTCCTTTTTTAGGCCCATGTCTAGAATGCTTCGTAATGCCAACAACTTCTTTTATGTTTTTGATTTTAACATAACGAAACCACTTCTTCGAAACACCCTTAGGTTAGGATAGGTTTAGTGGGTTTAGTTGGTGTTGTTACCGTCACATTTAGATCAATATAGATCCCTTATGGTACCCTAAAGTATTGAAACTTAAACATTTTTCGCCAACACGACATGAACCGCTTTTAATGAACGCACTCGAGAGCTGGGTCGACTAGTTTGAATTATTTTGAAGAAGTCAAGAAGAAAAATTCTTCAACTATGCAAGGATCTAGTTCAGCCTACAATTTCACAGATGTCGACGAGCGACCGATAAACTAAATAAAGGAACATATGTATTGTTTTTTTTTTATTAAATCACGTAGTTATTTAAGTTTGTGACGCAATAATTTAAAAAATGTTTCTAATCAATCGTCAAATGCTTAAAAAAAAAAAAAAACACACACAAATTCGTCTTGTATTTGTGTTTTAATGGAATATCAGCACACGTGTGCCAGGCAGACTCACTTAACCAAGTAGACTATTATCTTTTTTAAATTTTTTTATTAACTTTTAAATTAACAGATGTTTAACATCTAATTTATTATTGGAATTTATAAATCAAATTAAAAAAAATACAAGTATCAGCAGATTATGAAAGAAGTCATAACTATCACTTTAAAAACAATCAACTAATGAGAATAATAATTTAAAGTTAGAGGTATTAGTGGCTTCAAAAACCGATAATTTGCTTATGAAATAAATTGGTTTGCAGTACATGTTTGTTTATAAAGGAAAAAGCATTTTATTATCAAATAAAACTTTTGAATAAAGGTAAACTATATTATGGTTCTAACAAATTATTCAACTTCCATACACACTTTGAATGGTTAGGCCATAAAATTGATCATCATTGTGAATTGAAAAGCTTCATGCTCCTCTAACTTTAGAGGTCAATGTCACGGATATCCATTAAGTGCTATCAAAACTCAAGCCACAATGGAAAAGTAATTCCGTGTGAGAATTAATGAGTATCTAACAGACAATCGTGATTTATGAGAGATGATATCATCTGTTTGCTGTGTTTATTCTTTATTATTAAACAGATGAACCTAACACTTTTTTTCTACTGTCGAATTTCAATTGCTGTTGTCTGGATTTTGATATCTATTAATTTAAATGTAATGTTTTTCCCTACCCAAAAAACTCCTATTTGTTCAATATTTAGTGCAAATAAAAATAATCAATTAATTAATGGTTTTGGTTTCTTAACTCATTCGCAGCATTTGATTCTTGTAAGCTTATTTGTTACCACTTTTTCATACACATCGGGCGGTATCCCGACCAAAACTGGGCTTTTAATGCGTCTAGAATTCCGGGACTATTCACGTTAACACGGTATTTTGCGTAGTCCCATAGAAAAAAATGTAACAGTCTCAATTACGCGACCAGGAAACTTCTCACGCAATAAAGGCCGTGTTTTTTTCACTCTTCAATAGCTAGTACAGTAAACAAGTGCGAATAGAACGCTCCAACTCAAATTCAACTGTCAAATTCAATTGGTATGCAAATTGTTACATAAAACGTCGAAAAATGGACATGAGGGTAACGTCTCGGATACAAACAATAGCAAATACTTAAACCTAAGAGAGTTCATAACTCAGACCGTTAGATTTACGTAACAAAATAATTATTCTTCTTACTGCCATCAGTGCTGTCTTCAATTCAATAAATGAAAGTTCTATCGCTGGTTTTTGAATGGCCTTTTTATCGACTGCAATCCAAATTGTAGTTGTTTGCCAATGGAAATTTTACTGAGCTGGCTACTGAGTAGTAAAAAAAAAACACGGCTAAGGTCATAATTGGTCGTTTTTGTGGCTTTTTGCCCCGTATTGTTCGAACCACAAATCGGTTATCATTCGAACCATATCGCTACGAATTGATTTTCGATTCGATTTTTAACCGATCTACTCCGTAAATGGCAAACATTCAACTAATATTATGACACTTCAGATGAAAATTATATGTACACCTTTCAAAAGCCAGTGCTACCAACTTGGAACCAGGAAATGAATGGCCGATTTATTTAAAGCTTTTCAAACCTTAAGGAAGCACCTGAACCTTTCTTTGAAATTTTTAAATATATTTCAAGTACTTTTTCAAAGTTCAGTATGTCAAAAACTTGGTACCGTTTTTGATTCATACCAGGAATGACTCATGTTTAGTTTTAAGTGTATACAAATTGATACTCCAACATCCCTGCCTCCTTTTTCGAGTGACGCAAAAAGATTTTTAGTGGAAATAAAGAGTAAAAAAAATCAAAATTTAAGCTATGTGCATTTATTTCGCTTTCGCAATTTGGCCGCAAATGAAATTGATTCATTTTATTTTAAGCACACTGCAAAATAAATTTAGATTTGAGGTACATCCTGTCTTTTAATCTCTTTAAGTAAACTTCCAACCGATCCGCAAACAGACTTTGACTACAACACGCTCCTGGCTACACAATATACATTATTTGTAATAACATGAGAAGTGGAATGAACTCCTTTTTAGTAAAAATAACAAACGTGAGTGCAAGGAACTTACACAAATTATTTTGAATTATTTTAGATGCATTTTTGGATACCATCAAGATTTCAAAATTGCATTTCAATGAACTTATAAATAAAGATGTTCCATCGAAATAGTGATTATTAGTTCGAACGGAAATGAGTTGAATTAATATTGGGACTACATATTATATGATTCGAGGGAGGTGAGAGCTACAATTGACTCAGTATAGTTAACCATGTCATACTCTTCAATTAACATAACACGAATACTGTCATTACACTCAAGGTCTTATGAAAACATTGTTTAAGCAATTTTTAAGGTAAAATGAACCTCACCACTGTATTTAACTTCAATTTTGTTCTTCGTGTCCAGGTCGAAAAAAGGTCATTTTAATTCTAATTGCACCAATTGGTGAAATGTTTACTCGCCTAATGGATTCGTGTCGTGACAAACTCTTATATGCGGGAGGAAAAGTTGGAACGCAGATACTTTAAGCCATCTAAATCTTTGAATAAATGAATTCTAATTACATTTGAAAGCCTTGGTAAGCCATAAACTACCAACAAAATTTACATAATTTGTGGGACATTTTTTTCTTTACAGAAGTTATAACAAGGAAACAAGGACATGTGGATGTGGCAGGCGGTAAAAGTTCCTGGTTTTAATATTAATTCTGCAATGGGTGATAACCTGGAACACTGTTTTCAAAAATGTGATTTCAAACCTGGGAACATTAAACTGATAAATCATCAAAAAATGCTTTCTTTTGTGCGACCTACGACAGCTGAGGCATCGAGTGTTATCATGATTCAAACTTCCTCTGACACGAAAAAAGCACTCAAAAACAATGACAAAGTCATGATTTCTATTTTTAAAATATCAGAAACGACAATTTTTTCAACCGACAACAATACACTTTTTCAATTTAAATTTTTAAATATCGAATTTCATTTCAGATAAGATAAGGAACCTCAATTAATTTTTCGCAGTTCAACTAGAAAAACATCCGTTCCTGATACTATCTTCTAATGTTCCAAAAATAAAACAAAAAACATGAATTTCTATTTTCTTCTCTTTCATTAAGATTACTGATTTATCTGCACAAAAATCTTGGACCACAATCAATAAACATTTTCTAAACACTCATGAGACACATGGACTCATCATACTGAGTCTGATACGGTTCGCCTGATAATGATTATGGGGGCGATATCAGGGTACCCCTTATGATGGCAATAATCTGACACTTGAGAAGAATCTAATATTTTGCAAAAGTTTTGTTGGCAAGAAAAGATGGAAAAATTTTAAAACTTAGCCTTGGCAACTAGGGAGAGAACGTTCCTATCTCCATCACAAAATACGTAAGTATGTGTACTTGGACTAGGTTATCAAAAGATGAGCCATCGTTATGTCAAGAGCTGGGGAGGGGTGTTTTTGTTTGTTTAAAGTTGCAAGTACTCTAATCTCGTTTTGAGTTGTTTTACTCGTAATGAATGAATATTATTTCACAATATTTATAAAAATCTTGTTTTTGTTTTTATTTGTTTATTTTTTCTTTTAATTTATTTTTCCAATCAGTTTTGATATGGAAATCAAAATATTTGTGTGAACTCTCGTGTTTTATTTTATAAGTCATGTTCCAGGGCAATAAACATTTAGTTTGACTCATCGAGTGCTTTAAAGAAGTATTTGTCTTGTATTGTTTTGCTTAAAGCCCATTGTTCGTGTCAGTGAAAGCATGGCAACAGAACTCTGGTCGATCTAATCTATTACTTAAAGTAAAATAAAGAACCAGAATACAGACTTCAGTTCCCACAATTTAAAAAAATTTAAATAAATGTTTGAAAGCGTTGCCTGCTTTCAGTACCTGATTCTTTGTTCCAAAAAGTATGCAACAAAATTTCAATACGAATTCTCATTGTGTTCCGAAAAGTATGCATAAAATGTGAAACTATGAAAAGCTTTTTAAAGCTTCCAACTTCAATAGGTTTCATATCATCGACAAAAAATACAATGCCATACAGTAAGGTTAAAAAGTATGCAAGCTTTAATTTAAAACGAAAAATATGTACAGAATTCTTATTAAAAATTATATCTACTTTTTAATACTTAGGCCGTGTGCGAATTGGATGAATTGTGGTTAAAAAATAAAAAGGGATGAATTTTTAACCACTACTGTCATTTTTTAACCTGCTCAGCAGCTAGTCAAATAATGCGAAGTGTCAAAATTTAACCAAACGTCAATTTTTAACCCATTTTTAACTGAATTCGCACACGGCCTTAATTATTTGAGATAAGAAAAGCTTTGCGTTTATATGAATACATATAAATTTATTGCAAAAGAATGTGAATGCTCAAAAAATAACCCATTATAAATAACAGGGTTTTAAATTTACCAAAGCCTTAACACTTTATGCTTTGAAAATTAGAACTCTTAAGTTTCATTTTCGTTTTATGAAGGTTGAAACAACTTGTTTGAATGAATGAATTATATGAAATATTTTTTCTTATATTAGAGCTCCTTCTTTAACCTAAGAAATTTAAGAATAAGGAGTACTGTTACAGAGGGAAAATCTTTCCTACTAGTTGATTACTTGTAGTTTCATTTTTTGGTGGATAAGTGCAACTGCCAAGAATATGGTCCAGCATTTAATCTGCTGCGTTGTAGAATCGAGAATGCTTAGATAACAAAAATAGAGTGGCGCGACAGCCAAGGCCTAAGTGACTTACTCACATCAACAATTCTCTGGGTGTGTGTGAAGAATTGAGGGGACTTACAATTTAACGCCGATTCCGAACAAGTTGAGAAGCACTTTTTCATGACATATTGATACTCTTGGAAGTTTTGTCAATTCTTCGCAAGAGGCAGTGCCCGTGAAAGATGAAATAAAAACTTTATGGGCACGAGAAGGACTCCAACCCAGGACGTTCTGCTTAGCAGCCAACGCACCTAACCTAACCACTAAGCCAAGGGCTTACATGCTCTTTAAATTTATAATGACCCTAGAGAAATTAGCCTGAGTAAATTTCTGCCTAGGCTGATATGGATCAAAAAGCGCTTTTGGTTGCAGTCACCCAGAAGCATTTTCTCCTGCCTCCTTGTTTCCTCTTCTGTTTTCATTTTACCTCTGATGGTATTTTTACATATTTCAAAGTAGAGTTTCGGCACTGATAGCGGAGTCATTGCACCTGTTTTTGCAAATACTTATTTCCCTGACTTCCAAATGTTCTTGCCAAGTTCATTTAATCTGCCTATGCACTCCAAAATGGGTTTGAAGTTAATCGTGTAAGAGTTTAACGCTTTAAGGGCTGCCTATCTGACATAATCCTAATAGCCTCAGGTGTTCTCAATCCGCCTGTGTACCATTTGATGGTGTTTTCTGTGAATGAATAGTTGTTACTTTCACTTATCCATTCTCTTTTTCTAGTTAACTGTATTTTTCACAAAGTTATAGTTTGTGACCGTACTATCTCTCGGAATATCAAGGAAGTTACCTACTGTGAACTTGGACAGAAGGTCTCTGTCTCTGTTGCTTATACATTTTCCAGTTCCAGAGAAGTACTTCATAGCTGCTTGTACCTTTTCAAGTGATTTCCTAGCTTTGCTAGCAAGTTCAATTTTTTATACCAGGCAACAACACCATACGTCATGATTGATCTTTCCATCATGGTATGGTATACATCTATCTTATTATGTGTGGCTTGCAGCCCCATGTATTGATTGGCTAGTCTTTTGCATATCATAAGGGCTTACGTGGTTTTGCCCACGGTAACTTCGATGAGTTTACTCTTCAAGGGTGATCCCTAGATAAATATGACTTCCTTCTGTGTTTTTTATTTCTTCAGTGTTTCAGTTAGTTTTATTTCTTTCATGCATGGCAGAAGTCTTAATGGTAAATGATTTAATTCTTGTCTTCGTAGGGTTGATTTTTGGGCCTACTCATAGACACCATTTTTAGGTTATTGTTAAACCTCTTTGATTTACATCGCTGAGTTTCTTAAAATTATCAACATAGGTTATTACAATATCACCAGCAAAACTAAGACACCTAATATCCTGGGATGTAAGACTTTCAAGTAACAATAATAATAAAGGGAATTGAATGGAGGTACAACTAAATGCCATCTCCGAAAGAAATGGTTGAGAAGTATCTTGTAAATTCGTCAGTTCTTCGGCAGAGGTTGTACCCAAGAATAATGAAATAAACACATTTGGACAAGAGCAAAATTCAAACCGCAATCCAAGGAAACTTTTTTTTATATTAACCGTAAATCAAGTGTTATGTTCTATATTACAATTTTATCTCTAAGACTTCCAACTTTTAAATTTTTTCACGATATTATGAACAACAAAATTTTCCTATTTTCAATGAAACACAGAACAAGTGCAGAGCTCTTGTTCCTTTGAAGTTTTGTTAAATATTTTGAAAATTAATTTTACAGGAAACTACGTTTTTTTGTAGAGTTACAAAGTGTTAAGCGTGTTGAAGTTTTTTTTTAGTGAAACAGAGATTTCAATCTTGTTTAGCATTTGAACGTGCATTTATGTATCTAATGTTTTCTGGAATCATCTTGTGTCTATGTCCTACATTAATATATTTACAGTCACTGTAGACAGGTAATACCATCACCCTTTTGCTTAAAATTAGTGTTAAGATAAGAAAATAATTTTGAAGAGAATATGAAAAAATGCCGACTTACCGACATGTGAAAGCGAGGATAGTTCTGAATCTGTAAAAATGTATAACATTATAAGTTAAGATGCCATGATAGAACAAAAATAGTTTTTTTATTTATTTAAATTTAAATTTACGGTAATTTATATGAATTTCGTAATTTTGAAAAAAAAAATGTGTAACGACTGCAATAACGCTCCTAATTTCCATTTTCAATTCATGAATTACAAAGCATACTTATAGGAAAAGAGAATAGTATAACAGATATTAATGGCTTTTCACCACATGTGAGAATGGAACCCACCATTAGGTGTATCTGTGAAACAAGTTTAAAAAGCTTTTTTTGTGGATCAACTTTGTAAGTACTTGGAACTTATGTATAGGAGGAAATGTGGAATGTGTGGTGAGATTTGAATTTTGAATGCGAGGTGAGAAGGGAAAAACAGTTTGAATTCAATTGTGCATGAATACGACATTACCGTTAATAATGAATTTTTGTTTTTAAGGCTTTAAACAGATATTTAAATTGTTATTCTTTTGCAATTGCTACGGTTCTAAATAAGAAACTCAATCTGAAAAAAAAGTATTGTCTTGGCCCAAATTCAATGCATAAAAAGCTCAACACTGAAGTAATAGCAGTTACAAAGTGTATCTAACTGCTTCAGGCCATAAACAAAAACATTTGATTTCAAAAAAGATCGTTAGAATAATTGTTTTGAAATGCCCACTTGGAATAACCTGTGCATATACTTTAAAGCAATTAGTACGTTTGTATCTCTCAACATAGGTATTTGAAGAATTTTGGGGTTTTCATCCAATTTGTCTGCCTACTAAGAGATCTTATGATAAGAAAATGCCAAAGATAACCAATTAATTAGGAAAAAAACACAGATAATGTTAACTGAAGAGTTGGTAAATGTTGAAACGGATGTATCAATCAAAGTTTATGAGTACACCAAGCAAATTGATAGTTAGAGTTATCTAAACAAGCAAGTGAATTTCATAGAATTTTGGAAAACCCTAATGCGCCATCTGTTCAATCACATGAGACACCTCCCATTTACTTCTAATCCTAATAGACTTCTGTTAGCTATTTGAAGTTTTATTTTTATTTTTTGTAGAGTCTAAGCTAATGGTCTCAGTAGGAAGAGCCATATGTGTGCTGTGGGCATTCAATGGCAACAAATATCACAAGAATCTAAACTGTTTGCAACCAAAGCTCTAATTTCACAAAATTTTAATATTTTTTTTTATTTTGCGTGTCTCATTTGCACAGTACAGTTGAAACCCGATTGCACTGACGACAATGTTAAGTTGAAAGATCACGCTCTTGAATGATGGAGCCGCAAAAACTATGTCAATTAAGAGGGATGGGAAAGACGATCGCAAATTTTTAAATTAAGTTTGGGAATTTATGTTGATACGCATTTTTTGTGATGTCATTCAATTTAGTTGAGAAAAATTAAGTGAATCAAATAAATATTGGAGGAAAAAACAAAACAATTCTTCATCTTAACTTTGTAAAAATAATTACTTTCACATAGTTTAGCCAAAGGCAATCCATTATTTGTTAATTTTTCAATTTACTTTGCTGACGGCAGTTAAGTCGACACCCACAAGTAAGAAAATCAACACCTCCTGTTATGAATTATAGCACTTTAAAAAAGGCATACAAATCAAGTTAAAGGTGTCATAAATTATTTTCAGGTAAATGATAGTTTGCTAAAAAGACTTACCAGTATCATTGACTGTTCCCTGAGTGTTGTCATTATTATCTACGTCACTCCCATCTCCAACGGCTGTAAAGAAATAAAGAAGGGGACTTTAGATTTATTTATTTTATTTTGAGACATAAGAAATGTTCTATCTGATTTGATTAATATGCTTTGAACCCAACGCAATAGAACGAGCTTCATTCTGATCTGACGTCTTCAAATTAAAATAACAAGCATCATGATTCAGCATTCATTTAGGTAGTTAAGGCAAGTGTAGTTATAATTTAATTTGCAATGAGTCATATGTGCACTTAGCTTAATTATTATAAAATTAAGCCACAATGTAGATTGAAATGACTAAGAATGAGTAAGACGTTCATACGTAGTCGTATCAAAATATTTCCCAGTCGACACAAATACCTACCAAACATGATCATTTTCTCTTTATAAAAGGGCACGGTAGCAAGTTCTAGTACTACACTCTTTTTACAGGATCGAACTCAAGCACATTTTTGACCCCCCATAACTTTTGAACCCATAGAGTTAGAAGCTTTAAATTTGAATTACGTATTAACTTCATGGGCACAAAGGCCCTGTAAAAAATAAAAATAATTTTGTAGAACCACAACTTCCTGAGATATTGAACAGTAAAAATTTCAAAAACCGTAATTGACTGACTGACTGACTGACTGACTCACTGACTGATCATCAAAATTCTTCTTCTAACAAAAGCAGAATCTTGAAATTTGGTACCATGGTAGGTTTTCGGCTGTATACAAAGGAAAAAATTTCAATTTCAAAAAGAAAATAGAAAATAGTTTGGATGAAAATTTACAAGTTCACTTGGCAAGTTTTCGTTTGAAGCGTGATTAATAACATTTTAAAACTTGAACAGTGAACTTGTAAATTTTCATCCAAACTATTTTCTATTTTCATTTAATATTGTTGTATTATCTTCTATGATTTAAAATATTCAATATAACACTTTTTTATGTAAGAACTTGGCGTTCTTTTAGATCTCATTTTTACACAGTGTTGTTCGCACATAACAGAACTTGGCTCTTTTTTTACATTTTATGTTTTTGTTCTGATTTTAAATATAACACGGAGAGAATGGAGTTTTAAATTGGAATAAAAAAAAAAAACGTTCCTAGATTAATGTTAAAACCTACATAAATGTAGTAAAAATGTCCAATATATAGGGTGTCTCAATAAGAGCGCACTTTTTAAAATTGGAATAATTTCTTTGTCATGCAAGTAAGAACTCTGAAATTTAGCAGATGTTACCTCTGTTTGTTCCGATTACTAAAAATGGAGCGCTTTTTGAAAGAAAAACACGTTATAATGGTAAAAACTCATTGCAAAAATGGGGAAAGTTACGCTTCACAACCTTCACCAAATTTTCAGTCGAGAGAGTGTCCTAATATGTCAACCATTCGAAGAGTGGTCAAAAACTTTGAAGAAACTGGGTCAATTATGGATGGTAAGAATCCTTTGCATCAACGTACTGGTCGGTCTCTTGAAAACATTGCTGCTGTAAACGAGAGTGTTGTCGAGAACCCGAAAACATCAATTCTACAGTGAGTGTGAACGGCATTCGTTACAGGAATGTGATAACGGACTTCTTGTGGCCTCAACTGGACGGCATGAATCTGGACAACATGTGGTTTTAGCAGGACGGTGTAACTTGCCATACTGCGCATGAAACAATCGACTTATTGCAGCAACGATTTTCAGAACACATTATTTCACGAAATTCTGATGTGAACTGGCCACCAAGATCGAGCGATTTAACGCCGTGCGATTTTTTTCTTTGGGGTTTTGTGAAAACTCGGGTTTATGCGAATAAACCCGAAACAATTCCTGAGCTCAAATCGGAAATCCAACGTGTTGTCGGATACAGCCACATTTCTGTGAAAAAGTCATTGAAAATTTCATGAAGAGAGTAATGGCCTGTCATCGGAGCTGGAGGGTTCATTTGCCGGATATTTTATTCCATACTTAATCGGAACATGTCTTCTTTACAATAATAATATAACACCTCTGTCATAAAATACTTGGTTTTATTTGCAAATTAAAAAATTAAAAAGTGCACTCTTATTGGGACACCCTATACAAAAAAAATAGCGTAAACGCGTAAACAGAGAGTTAAAAACAGCGGTGCTGTCAAGACAAATTAAGCAGAACGCAATTATATTACTCAACAACCCTTTTTTCTCTCGAAGGAGCACGTCTTTAAACTTGAATTGTCGACCCAGCTCACGACATTTGAGTGCGTTAATTCTTCAATTATTGGGGTGCACTTTCACCTTATGACATTTCTGACGTTTCTTCACGAACATGACCTGGACACAACTGCTGTTTGACTCCAATGTGATTTGACATTTACAATTGTTTTTGTTTTTATAATTTTTTCAACTTCTCAGAGGAAGTTATTGTAATGAGCCGATTGTGTATATCTCCTCTGTGTATGTACGTATATTCGTATGTGCGATACGCTATATTATCTCAAGAACCACTCGTGATATTGACATAAAATTGGTCTCAATCGACGCGGATCTGCTTGACTGAGAACTGATTAAGCTTTCAGCGAGATCAGTTTAGCGGTTTCTTAAAAAACGAAAAAAGGAAAGAAAAAATCTAACAAAACCTGAAAGTATTCATCATTTTTTCATGAAAATTATGATCATTTCAGCATATATTGTAACAGATATATTATTTGTCAATAATTTGTTGTAAACAATTGAAAATGAGTTTAGACAGCTAGCTGGGGACGGCGTCGGGCTTTTTCTTGTGGGGTTTCAATTTTATTTGTGCACCACAGGGGTCGCACTAATATTTTTTTTAAATTAAAATTTATTGTTTTAAATAATTTCGGTACAGAATTTTTCAATAATATACAATAACTGTATATCTGGACAAATAAATGCTTTTGTTTGAAATGTCATTTATTCTCCTTTGGTTTTTGTAGACCGCGTATTTTCAAGTGACGTAAATGACTCAGTTCTTCGTAAATAAGCACATCCTGGACAGAGCTTCAACTTCTCACGAATTCAATGCTCTGTCTGATTTTATCCAAAGAATTGTTTCCCTGTACCCTCACACTGAAATCGTTATTACGGGCGATTTCAATGTCCACAATTTTTTGTGGCTTCTTCATTCGGGCCCGACAACACACGAAATCTTTGCTGAGCTTAACCATCTTACTCAGCTTGTCACTGAGCCCACTCGAATATCGGACATTAATGGTCTAGCGGAAAATACTCTTGACTTGTTCCTTACGTCTGACCCTGATAAATACACTATCAATTTATTAACGGAACATCTCTAGGCAGATCAGACCAAAGTATTATATCTGCAAATTTTTTGTGTCAAACTAATCCAGTTAGAGAAAGAGCTCCAAAGAGAACCGTATGGCAATACGAGAAAGCCAACTGGGACGGTCTCAATAACTTCTTCCGGATCTTTTACTGGTCACTATATGCTTTGCTTCCTCGATATTGACGTAGACTCCAGCGTAGATGTGATTACTTATATGATTATTTTTATCCCAAATAGGGTTAAAAGCAGCGTTGTGCAAAAGTGCCCAATTGGGCCGTTTGGTCCTAAAATATGCTGTTTGGCCCCATGCCCCGGGCCAACGGGAAATGGCCCCAATTTAGTGAAATTCAAGTATTGGGTAAGGTAAAAAAAATATTAATAATTGATTTTTGTACGATTGATTTTTGATTAATTGATTGAAATTTGAAAATAAACGGTTCCGTCGATGCTAGCCTTCGAAATTGCAAGCGGAGAGTAGAATCCGTACCAACAGAACTCATATTATTGACTTCTGGTCGACCTTCATTTTTGATTGGGCGAGTTCATTAAAACGCTAAGCATTTGGTTGTTGTATTTTTCTTTTTAAAGAAACTCTGAAGCAGCTATTTACGACAATAACTCCAAGTTGCTTAATAGAAAAGCTTCATTTATTAATGCTGTTGAGGTAATTTTCGGTTTTAGGAGCAGATATTTGTTCAAGCCGCTTACCTCAATCAAAAATTGAACATGCCATTAAGATTGTATTTATGTATTTGAACAACGATAACAACTTAGAGTTGCTTCTACCAATGTCTTTTTTCCGTCAATTCCTTTGTTTGGCTGGAG
The DNA here is from genome assembly GCA_943590905.1 of Sphaerophoria taeniata. Lineage (NCBI taxonomy): Eukaryota > Metazoa > Arthropoda > Insecta > Diptera > Syrphidae > Sphaerophoria > Sphaerophoria taeniata. Next base: position 235,668,617 of record OX016540.1, on the reverse strand, counting down.
TTATAGCTATTTCACGGGTGCCAAGCCGATAACATTTAGATTGTAGTGTCCGTGCCTAAGTGGTTAGGTGCGTTGGCTGCTAAGCAGAACGTCGGTGGTTCGAGTCCTACTCGTGCCTATAGTTTTTATTTCATCTTTCACGGGCACTGCTTTTTTCGAAGATCTGACAAAACTTCCAAGAGTATCAATCTGTCATGAAAAAGTTCTGATCAACTTTGCCGTTCGTAATCGGCGTTAAATTGTGGGTCTCCTCATTTCTTCACTCGCACCCAGAGAATTGTTGATAAGAGTAAGCCACTTCGGCCTTCAAGACCTGTCGCGTCACTCTATTTATTATTAATATTACAAACTAAGGAAAGATTTGACGAGTTAGGTTATATAGTTTCTAGTCGAAGCTTGAAAATTTCGATTGCTGGTTTCTTGTCCGTTAAAAGTGGAATCATCGTGATTCCACTACTGAGTTGGCTACTGGCAGTAGCAGTCCATGAATAGTACCTATATTAATGAGTACCACAAATAACAATAAACGAATAAGTGCTTTGGCTTTGGCTATATCTCTTTTTCTGGTTTGAATTCGTTTTCAAGCAACTGTTATGCTTTACCGCTAGCAAACCATCCATTTTTGTTGTCAAAAACACAACTAAGCATTGAACATGTTTTGGAAGTAAAAAAATAAAATCTTTAATAATGTGTAAATCGCAATCTCTCGCAGCCAAGACTGTACTTTCTTATTGTTTATTAGTAGCAAATTCATTGGCCAAGCTTTTTCAAGAACTTACTTATAAATTTTTCCTACTATGTTTAAGTACCTGTATTTTAGTTTATAATTAAAACTAGATATTTAGATTTTTTTGAATTAATGAAAAAATTGTTGTTATTTCAAAACAAAACAAATTTGCACGACTGAGTCATACGAACTTGCAACTGAACTCACAAGAAATATTTAAAAATAAAAACATGTAATTAAAAATTTATAAATAAAAATTTAAATTGAAATATGTACCTCAAAAACAAATTTTATCATAAAAAATTTAATGCCATACAGTTTCTTAAAAATTTGTTGATTTTTTAAATTTTTTTGAAAAAATTCTGTTGTACGTTTTTTTTTTTTTTTAATTAATATTTTAGGCCGTGTGGGAATTGGATGCATTGTGGTTAAAAATGAATGAATTTTTAACCGCTACTGTCATATTAAACCTGCTCCGGAGCTAGTCTAATTTTAACACATTTTATTCTATGCGGAGTGTCAAAATTTAACCAAAAGTGAAGTTTTAACCACTTTTAAACTGAATTCGCACACGGCCTTCGCCTTATATATAACATTTTCCAAAGATGTCTTTAAATTAATCTGGGTATGCAGTATTCAAGAACACGTAAATATACATATTTTCTTTGAATTTCTAATTTCAATACCGTTCCATTTTTGAGATACAGAATTTAAAAAAAAAGTTTAAAAATTAATTTTAAGAATCAAACAAAAATTTTGAAATTTGTTTGAACACAAAATATTATTTGGGCAATATAAATGTACTTTCAAAAAAAGAATTACGCTGATCGGGCTTTCGTTTTTCGAAAAAATCTTATAACAAATAAACGGTCCTATGGGAGGTACCGTTTTGGAGCAATTCAAAAGTATTTTTTGTACAATACATGAATGTTTAAAAAAGATTCGAGGAAGTTTTAAAAATCGTAGAAGCCGTTTTAGAAAAAATTGAAAATTGTGTCTGTGTGGTGGCTACCATAAATTCGTTCAAACCTCTAATTTTCAAGTTTGAAGTCAATCGGACCAGTGGTAAGGCTGTAGGTGCGTTTACAGACAAACAGGAAGGAATCGCCGCACCCACTTTTTTCGACTTCTCTATCAACGTAATGTAATATATACTAGATATTGGAAGAAAAATAAGTGGCCCCAAAAATGTGTAAATGGCCCAAAAATGGCCCCAAGATTTTTTTTTCTGAGAACAACGCTGGTTAAAAGCATTAAATCCAAAGAAAAGTCATGGTTTGATTCAAGCTGTAAAGAGGTTATCAGGGAAAAAGAAGTAAAGTTCCGGTGTTTTAGAGTCAACCCAACTGAGGAAAACCGGAACAAGTTTAAACAAGCCAGGAAGGTCTGCAATGCCCATATTCGTCGGGCCAAATTTTTACATGATCGAAAATTAAGGCAAAAAATACTGCAATGTCCCAAAGGCAGTAAGAATGAATGTTTGGTTATTTGTAAAAAATATGAAGAATTCTTCATCTTTCTCGGTCCCTACGCTCGTTGGCAATGACACTCCAGTTGTAAGATCTCTCGCGAAAGATAACCTTTTTGCTAGGCAGTTCGACTCCAGAGAGTGTCATTACTCCCCCAGTTCTTGAGCGCGTCAATTATTCCATGGGACAAATCTTTATCCTCACTCGTGCTGTGGCAGGAGTCCTTAAAGATCTCAACATAAATAAATCCGCTGGTGCGGATGGTATCCCCGCTATTATTCTGAAGAGGTGTTCTTCTACGCTGGCAAAACCCTTTCGTAAGCTTTTCCATCTATCATATTCTTCTTCAATCGTTCCGAGCAGTTGGAAAACAGCATTTGTCAAGCCAATTCCAAAAAAGGCGAATCCTCTCCCCCTCCAATTATCGTCCAATTGCACTCACGTAACTTCTTTTTAAGGTCAGACCGGCAGTACGGCTTTCGTAGCAACAGGTCCACTGGTGATCCGATGGTTTATCTCACCGAACAGTGGAACAAATCTTTACATCGTTTTGGAGAAAATAAGATTGTTGCACTTGATATTTCAAAGGCATTTGATAAAGTCTGTCATCTTGCTCTTTTATCGAAACTGCGTACTTGCGGTATTCATGAATCTCTATTTCGTTGGATTAGAAACTTTATTTTGAACCGTTCAATACAAGTTGTATTGGACGGATTCAAGTCTCAAAAATGTTTCGCAGCGCCTGATCTGGCTATTATGTATAATTCCCACCATTGGGCTGGTACTCTAGCTACATACTTAAGCCTTTCGGATGGTATACAAAATAAAAAAGTGAATACTGCAAATTGTTCCAAGGCTCGTGGGCTATCGGTGGTTTTGTTGATGTTTGAACTTTGAATCCAGGTTGTAATCCAAAAACTTGATTTGTGTGTTGTTTTTAATTTTTTGTCTTTGAAAGAACTTATCAAGGATATTTATAATATTTGAAAGCCAATTATTTAATCACAGTAATTTCAGCCGGTCATTGAACTTAATTGTTTTTCGTATCGTTTTTGTCGCTTCTCCTCTTGATTTCACTTTTATACTTTTATTGTCTCTTTTTTTAACAACTTTTCTTGAAGATCATGTACCAAAAAATCGAATAAAAAGATCTCCTGAAATTGTTAAACTTATTCAGTAAGAATTATTGTTTTTTTTTATAATATTTTTCTTTAATTTGAACATAGTCATAACGAGAAGTTTGAAGTGGGAAAAGAATCTGAGAAATAGTTGTTAATTGTTAAGAAAAACATGTTATGGTTGAGTTATCTCTGCTTCTCATTAAGATAACAATCCACAAAAAAGCTTTAAGTAATAAGAATAAATTAACGAGATAATTATAATAAAATTGTTAGCTTAGATTAGTTAAGTAATTAGCTTAGCTAAGGGTTGTGTGTAGAAGCTAACGAAAAATGCATCAAAAAACAATAAATGTTTTACTTCGTACAATTAAATTTGTTAAAACTGTAGGCGGTTAAAGAAAAAGTAAACATTTTTTTTATTACAGAAGTTATTTAACATATTTAATATTCTGAATGACAAACTTTCCAATATCAGAATTAATTTGATTTTGAGTAATTATATGCAACAAATCATTGATTTTCAATCAGCACTTATCCTCGATTCAATTAAACTGTTTATTAGGAAAATTTATTTCCATTCATTCAAGAGCTGTTACCTGCTTAGAACTGGATTTATTGAATTTTAAACTATTGACAATAATTTGATTCATAAATAATTCTTGAATATTTATTACTAGTCTTGAATTATTGTATTTGTGAGATATTATCGCACTTTCTTGTTTCGCCATAATGATTTGGTTTAACGTACGCTTCTGACGACACAAATTGTTCTTATCAATTTTGTTGTCTCATAATTTTCATTTCGGGTTTTTTTTTGTCGCAGAAATTAAAAGCGATTGTAAACATTTTTTTCTGCTTGTCATTTAATGATGGTGGTGTATTTCAAATATGCATTCTCATGTACGGGTTTCCAAGTGGATTTTCTTCAGATGCAGCTAAACTTTGACTTAGACAAGAAAAGCGGTGTTTACAATTACTAACCACTCTCTAAGCCAAGCTTATGAGAACTTCCTCAAGTCAAAATGAGACCCTGAACTCAGAGATAATGTTAAGTGATGTTATGGTGGCGATATGGATGCCTTTAACTGTCTTTAATTGAACGTAGACAATTCATCGTCAATGTGAACGCCATCGACAAATCAACAATAATGTTCGAAATTCCATCCATTTGATAACTAACTATTTTTTCAAAAACTGCCATCGACGATGAGTGCCAGCGAGCACATGCAGCTTAACAAGAGACATTCAAAGGTGGACTCAAGCCGCTCGCGAGTTTTACGAGAAGAAAAAAAAGAGAGGAGCACAATCTTCTCAGAAAGAAAGGGAGCATGAGAAGCGCGTGACCGAGGAGAACCATTCAATTTGGGTGAAGCAGATCACCATTTTCACCACCTGGCATTGACGAAGCGAAGATAGCGATTTCTAAACTTAAGTCGAACAAAGCAAATGGAGAAGGTGGCCTAGTCACCGAACTGTACAAAGCAGCTGGTAAAGATTAGGGATGCATCAGCTCATCTGCAAGATTTGGTGGAAGGAAAGTATGGTCGACGAATGGAACCTGAGCATCGTATGCTCAATCCTCAAAAAAGGACATTCCCGGAACTGCACAAACTACAGAAGTATAAGCTTCTAAAAATCGCCTACAAGAACTTGTCTGCCGTGCATTATGAACGTTTGAAGCCTTTCGTCAACAAGCTGATAGGTTCATATCAGTGTGACCTCAGACCCGGAAAGTCCAGCATCGATCAAATATTCACCCTACGGCAGATCTTGGAGAAGACCCAGGATCTTCAGATCGATCACTACCACCTTTTCATCGATTTCAAGGCCGTGTATGACAGCGTCTATATAGAGACTAAGTATAAAGAGTAATGTCTAGTTTTGGCATCCCAAAAAAACTCGGCCGTCTGTGTAAGATGACAATGGAAAACCCACGCTGTTCCATCATGGTCGGAAAAAACCTAACGGACGCATTTGATGTCAAAAAAGGTTTTAGACAAGGCAATGCGCTGTCATGCAATTTCTTCAACATCATTCTTGAAAAGATTGTGCAAAACTCCAACGTCAACACCAGAGGCACAAAGTCCGTCCAGCTACTTGGATACGCAGACGACATTGTCATAATTGGAAGAGCACAGCGTGATGTCAGTGGAGCGTTCGTGAGTCTTGAGACTGAGGCCAGGAAGATGGGTCTAGCGGTTAACGAGTGCATCACCAAGTTAATGCTGCAAATTCCAGCATAGACAGATTTAACTTAGAGGTAGTTAAGGACTTCGTCTACCTATGATCCGCAATAAACTCAGACAACAACACCAGCGCTGAAATCAAACGAAGAATCATTCTTGCTAATCGCTGCTTCTTCGGACTAAGAGGGCAATTGAATAGTAAAGTACCCTCTCGAGCAACTAAAGTACCAATGTACAAAAAGCTCATCATCCCGGTCCTATTGAATGGTGCAGAGACATGGAACTTGAGGGCTGCTTCGAGATAAAAATTCTTCGACTTATTTTGGTCTTGACTGCATAAATGAAGAATGGACGCGAAGAATCAACGAAGAACTGTACCTAGCCAGAAATGTTAAGGTCCAGTGGTTGCTCGGGCTCGTAGAATCTTCGAATCCAACCTGAAAGGCCGTCGCAGAAGTGGAAGACCGCGACTAAGGCGCAGCACACTGTTTGTAGAGAATCTCAACCAACTTGGCGTACGAAACTGGAGAAAGCTGGAGACGCCACCTTAAGAAGAAGATAACTAAGTTTAAGCTTTGCTCAAAGATTTTACCAGTGGATGAGTTCACCGTTATGATGGATCAATCATATAAAACACGGTCATTGGTAAAGGCCCATGTACCGTCAATTCTGTTTGAATATTTGAACAACAATAACCTTAAAGGTTATTTTTTTCATCGAGGCTTTCAATAGTATATTCCTCTAATGTGGCGATAATCATACCTACCATCCATCTACAAGTGGAGCTGATATACTAATATTCAATTGAAAATCTTCATCTTTGCATTTAAGCCTAATACCAGCTAGTTGAGGAGCCAATACACTTTGTATTGCGCTGCGAATTTCACTTCTTCGTTAATTCTAATAAACAATTTGAAATACAAACACATATCTATATTTGATCATTTTCAAAGAGTGTTGAAAAGCAACTGTTCATTTTTTTAATTGTTTCCCTTCAAAACCATAATTAAAAAAAAATAACCCAACAAAATCTTTAAAAACTCACCTCTAATGTGAACGACATCATTACTGACCGCCGAGTCTGTGTTATTAAAATTATCTCCAGTGTGTAGTTTTTCCAAAACTACGCCGAGAACTGCTTTCAATTTCATTTTGTTAACTTGTTATTCTTTTTTCTTAACAGCAAAAAAAAAAAAAAACCTTACCACTCCGAAGGATTTCGTTGCTTGTTTTTTCTTTAGACTTTGAATTGATTAAAAATTTTGAATACCAAAATTATCAAACAAAATTTTACAATGGTTGTTTTATATTACAATTGGCATTTATCTGCTTCTGTGACGACATGTTCCGTTGGGACAGTAATTTTATAATCAATCTATCAATCATTTATCGTCTTGGGACTTTTGTCTACTTTTTCATTCAGTTTAACTTTCTACATACAAATTTCAACGTGCACACAAAAAGACTGACTATAAGTTATGGATAAGATAAACGAAACAAAAAAATTGGTTAAATTATTTTCGATTGTTTTTACAACAATCATATCCCTAGCGCTAACTTAATAGATAGGTGGTTAATGCAAAAAACTGATTTTACGGCTTTTGTGATTAATCTTATCAGAAATCACTTGAATTTCACAGGCATTGACGATAATGGCGTTCGTGAAGCGGTACTGACGAAATGGCATACTTATAACTGTAAACCTGCCTCTGCACACACTTTTTGTTAGGTTGGAAACAATCTAAACGTTTAGAGATATTGTAACGCTGGCGGGCGGTGATATCACAAGAAATGATTTGATTATGTGTTTGATTGATTAGAGACATTGACAAGGCCGAATGAGTTAATTTTTTACAGGTTTTCTTCAGGTACATTTTTGTTTTGGTTAAAAAGAATTCGAAAAAGAAATGTTTGAGTTGAGTGCAATTTTCTAAAAGAAATTTTTCATATCAGGTTGATTAAACAAAACTGCTGCGAAATAGAAAAAAATACTTTATTAATGGTTTAACAGAGGAAGTAATAAATTTTTATGATTGCAATCATGGGACTGTGAGAACTTTCAATGAGAACAAAAATCGCAATTTCGGAAATAATAATAATTCCTACAAGCAAAAAAATAAACACCGTTATGTTCCGTGTTAACTACGTAAGTACATTCAGAAATTGAGATAGCAACTACGGACTTCATAATAAGGAGAATCAAAGTCCAAGAGCCCACCATACCAGAAGATTATTATCATATTTAAGATCGTCAAATTGTGCTGCGGATAATCAAGATCGTGAACATTGCTACGCTGTCGTCAGTGTCAATGATAATGAATATCAAGTTTGTTTTTTAAGATGAATTGAAGTGTTCAAGTGGAAAGAATAACATTAAGCAAATTAATAACGGATGAATGAATCGGTTCTGTCGAATGTACTTTCTTTGTGAAATTGTTTCATTCATTAATAATGGCATCTTATTTGATTTACTAGGGATTTATTTAAGGAAGTTTTAGTAAAAATGTTAATTACTTGTTTTATTATTGAAGGAAACTATAAGAGTCAATATTGATAACAAGCCAAAGGTGTAACGAAACGTTACATGCTTGCCTTCTTTTTTTTAAACAAACATTATTGTCATCAATATATATCACTATAACTATATTATATATCACTATAACACAATTTTAATGTCTTTGTATACAATTCACACTTAGTCGTGACCCAATAAGGCGGACTGTACTAAGCTATGAAAAATATAGTTCACCGTAGTTAGAGAGTTCAGCGTGATATAAAATAATAGCCAGCCGTGTTGTAATCGTGAAGAAGCTAAACACAACAAAAAGGGAAGTAAAAACGTGGTAAATAAATCGTTTTGGCGAGCCACTCGTTGGTGAGCAGCAGCACGGAGTGGGTAACAGTACCAGTGGTAAGGAGTTTTAATTATAGTCTGTATACGTGCTACCAGGAGCCGCCGTAAGAATTCCTGCTGTTTCGTGTGCGGACCGTATTAATACCTTCATATCCACCACAGCATTTGCTTACTGTTTCAGTGCTGTTGTCTGCTGTTTCATTACTACCTTTTCTTCTATTTCGATAGCGACGAAAATGTCATCGCATGTCATCTTTTGATGAGCCACGTCCAGATGCCCTGAAAACAGCCACCACGGACGATAAAGTGACAAAAACCTATGACCTTGCACTGCGTGTGGATAAGTGTGCTCAGAAACCCTGGACTTTAAACGCTCTCTTAGTGGAAAGCAGAAACAGTTTTGTCGAAGTCACAATCGACTTTGCTAAGACTCTCTGCAAAAAACTTGGAATCGTACCTAAGACGACAAGAAATAACGACAAGCGGACAAGTTCGCAGTTCTTATGCCAGCGAAACTTCTTCCAGCATATTTTCGCCAGTTCTGAATCAGAGGAAGTTCGTTCTAGAATCTTGGAATTTCGGTTAAATACATAGTCATCTATGCAGCAGTTGCCCGTAGCTTAGTTGGTAAGTGCGTTGGCTGCTAAGCAGAACGTCGTTGGTTCGAGTCCTACTCAGGCCAAGTTTTTCTTTCATCTTTCACGGGCACTGCCTCTTGCGAAGACCTGACAAAGCTTCCAAGAGTATGAATCTGTCAAGAAAAGGTGCTTCTCAACTCTGCCGTTCGGAATCGGCGTTAAATTGTAGGTCCCCTCAATTCTTCACACGCACTCAGAGAATTGTTGATGAGAGTAAGCCACTTAGGCCTTGGCTCTTCAAGAGCTGTCGCGCCACTCTATTTATTTTTTTTATTTTACATAGTCATCTTGATTCGTATATACTTGACTTTGGCAACTAATGTCGCTAGTTGTGAGAGAAGTTTTTCGAAGTTTAGGGTTAATTTTAATTCAAGTATTGACACGGGTTGCAAAATCGGTCCCCGCCTCGGGGGCCGATATGGCACGTTAAGCCACTGCAAACTGTCACCATTATCTAACGTGTTTATGTTTCCTAACAAAAACATTCGACAGTCAGAAAAATCAGTGGAATGAAAAGGATAGATATATTGATTTGAAAGTAGACTTTTCTAGGATTATCATGATTTAAATCCGTACTAGCTGACCCCGCGAACCTCATCTCACCTCTCTTCAGTTCAACTCCAGAATAAAATACAATATGATTCATTTGAAGCCAATTGATAATAATGAGGATGACACAATATATGGTGCATGAGCTCTTTCTTATATTTTTATGATAAAACAACGTTTACCGATTCAGCTGTGGAATGTTTTGGACTCGATAAAGTATAATGATAACGGAAAAAAGAACATTTGTTTGATTGTGATGCATCTAAGCTAGGCATCCCCCACAATACTTTCTGTGTTAGTTGTGGGGACCAGCGAGAAAAGGAAACTGTTCTTCACTTCTTATGTAAGTGTCCTACCCTAACCAAAACGAGAGCCAAAACATTGGGAAAGTCCTTCTTCAATGACCTTAATGAGCTTTCCGAACTGAAGATCAAAGATTTGATCTCCTTTCTAAACACAACAAAGTGGATTTAAGGCGTATTTTTAAATAATTGTTTCAATTCCTCTTCGAACTTGAGATCGCCAGCTGGCGCACTCAAAACTCAGTATTATACATAATCCCTCTTTTAATTCTATAGGTCAAGCGTGTTTTTTTATGGTATCAAAACGGTGCAACTCAGCGCTAATTGGGTCACCGAGCTAGATAGCTCGTGGCCACCATTTCAACTACTACTACTTGATTGTGATACCGAATCCAAAAAAAATTATTTATTCAGTAGTTCTTCATATACTTAAACTAAGATTTTCAGGGCCAGTTGCTCAATCGAATCATAAACTTAAGTTCTACATAAAGTTTTCATTTTTGTATGAGACGTTCCGGAATTCTTAAGTTCTACATAAAATCCCCATACAAAAGTAGAACTTTATGTAAAACTTAAATTTATGATTCGATTGAGCAACTGGCCCTCAATAACAAAAACTGTGTATAAAAGTTGAATAAGTTCGGCTGCCACCATAGTGATTTCTTTAACACCTTGTACTAAAATCTATTATTAAATAATCAAGTGAAAATAATTATGAACTTTAGCTAACCCATTACTATTGCATAATTAATATTAAATTACAATAATTCCAAAATCACTTATGGGGTAATTATAGTCAATTCAATAAAATGAATGAAATACAAAACCACAGCGATTTTAAATCTCATTCACCGCAAATTAATTGTTTGTTAATATTTTTCCCACACTAATTTATATTTTCTAAGCTGTCTGCGAAATGTTGTAATATTTCGAGAAAATTCCTTAATTTTCTTCCACAGAATATTTGTGTTTTTGTTTACAAATCAATAATTTTTAAAATGAGACAAGGTTAATTATATGATTAGAAACTTGCAAAACTGGTTGCAGTTACATTTTCCTTAAAAGGTTTTCATATAATACCAAAACCCAATTAAAATAACATTTTACAAATAATTAATACATCTTTCACCTGTACCTAAGATCTCAATCGTTGATAAAGTAAGACAATTTTTCTCGAATTGCTCCAATAAAGGTACAAAAAATAAACAAATTTAATAAGATGACTTGATCGCTTAACCAACGCGCGTGAATCAAGATATCAAATAAGTAGCTTAGAAAAACTACTTTAAATGGCGCAAATAATTAATTAATGACGTTCGTATTACAATCAATCGATAACATGAAGACTTGTCTTTATCAATTCAGAATAAGAAATTCTTTAAAAAATTGTCATAGAAAATGAAAAACTCGTAGAACATCTTTTCTGTATTATTTATTGATTTATTCTGTCTTAAAAAGATTGACGTTCTGAGTATTTTTTCATTTTTCTTTTATTCAAAATGCTTGTAAACATAAGGCTGCTTCCCACGCGATCACCTCGAACAAGTTCAAGTTGGAAAATATTCTAGATACATTATTATATTTCTTGTAAAAGTAAACAAATTTTTAGTGACGTGAATTTTGTCCTCAAACAATTCAGATGAATACCTTTTGCTTATTTCTGGTCTGTTGTTAGTTTTTTGTTTTAAAAACTTTCCCACTCAAAAAAAAATGTACTTTGTTTTGTTTATGGTTTTTTGTTTTGCTTTCTGTAATGGGAGCAATGGACCTCTCAAAACCAAACCACAAGGTTGATAAAAAATATGAAAATATTGTAGAAAAAAAAAGAAGTACATAACTACTTTCAATTTTGTTAGTTAGAAAAGAGCTTTATTCTTTTGTTTTATTGTTTTTTTAAGGATTTATGAATGCAATAGCCCAACACATTGGTGTTGAATCAAGCTATTGCACACAAATATCATTTGATGTTTCTATCTTTGCTAGAAAATCTATATTTTGGTATGAAAAATTTCGAGATAAACCATGAATTTATTCCAAATAAAACATTTGCAAGGGATCAAGAAACTTTTTCTTTTGTCACTCGATTGCATGAGAATCATGGAGACGAAATTTTTATAACTCATCAGTAGAAATGTTGAGTTTATTGCTCGTTCAGTTATTAATTCAATATGATCCTATATTTGAAATAATCATTGTTGTATTTTTCAAATTACTTGAAAACTAATTTCTCGATTTGCAAACCATTAACTAGCTAATAATGGCTCATTTGTTAGAGCTTATAGGGTGATGTCGTGTGAGTTCATACCTCTCTTATGGTCGGCCACTTTGTTATAAGTAAGAGAAAACTACAGGGTTTTTCAATAAGCGGTGTTATTTTGAATAGCCCGCTGTTTCGGTAGGTGTCACTTTTTAATCTGTTATTTTTTGACATTTGACAAGTAGAAATTGCTAAAAATGGAACGATACACGCTCCAACAACACATTGAAAGTATTGAAGTTCACTATAGAAATGGTGAAAATTTTACAGTCTTCGCAAAACTAAAGCATTTTTGGGTCGTCGTGAAGCACCTTGTCAGACCACAATACAGAAATTGGTGAAAAAATTCGATCTGTTGGGACAAGTTTGTGATGTGAAGAATAAAATCCGTGCCTGTCGCTTATAAACAATTGAGAATATTGATGCTGTAACCACTGCTGTCGTTTTTGCTACTATAGTAGTATTTTACTCCTTTCGCGAGTCAAATGCTACTCTACTACCCACAGACGAAATATACTCCCCAAGCTTAGTGAACAAAATCATTTTCAAGCAGTAAGAAATGAAACAAAAATCGAAAATCGATAGTCTCACATCTCTAAGTTCAATTTTGTTGTAGTACTTATGAGTTTTTATGTTCAAAGAGTGAGATATTAAGCTTAAACTCATAGTAACCATTAAACGAAAATATACGAATTAAGACTGCAGACCTAAAACGATACTTATATTAGTCGAAATTTTTAAAATGAGCCAACATTTTTTAAAAGACGCATTCATCTTCAGTTAAGGCTGCATTTGTCGGTACGTTTATGATATACTGAAAATCCAGACAGAAAATGTTAAGCATCTGTAGAAAAGTAAAAGTTCCGTTGTTAAATTTCTTGAATTAAGGTTCATGAATGTGGCAAGCTCGTTTACAATAATAATGTTTTGACTGGCTCTAAGCTTTTTAATATCAATTCGTCCGAAAAGTGGGAAACACAAATAGGAGTACATAGATAACTCAAAAACTGTAGATTTAGCGCCGTTTTCCTCACTTTTTTCAACTTGTTTTAGCCTTTGCCTCAAGAGTTGATATCAAACTCAAATTTGGAAAGTTAAATTGAGGCTTGCTTTTCTTTAATAACGTTACTTTCAGTGCAGGGCTTTGAATTTGATAGTAAGTAGTAATAAGTACTGGGAAATTCATGACATTTTGGAATAGTTAGTTATGTTTTTAACTTATAAGGAATAGTGAAAGCAACTGCGTGACGAAATTCTGAATCTAAAAAAAAAAGAAGGTTCATAATGGAGTACATATTGCTGAATAAAAGACTCCTCCGGAAATAATGTTTTCTAGGAAATACCAATAGATCTAGTTGATGGGCCAAAAAGACAATACAATACTTCTATGTTTGAAGACCCACCAATCAAAGAAATCTCTGGGAAAAGAGTAAGCCTTTAAAATTAATTGCAATGAATAATTGGGTAGATCCTAGGGCAAAACCCGTTAGATCTACAAACTTTTAAGAAGCTTATATTCATTTCGAGTGATTAAATGCTCTTATATGTCTTACTATCCGATTAACACTCAGTATGAGACACTGAGAGTCTATCTACTATTAATGAACATCAACCATTTATAATTTTTGAAACCTTAAAACGATTTGCTAAAACAAAATTACAAGCGATATTTTCTTCCGGAGTCGATTTCTCGGGATACGTAAAACTTAGACAAATTATACTCCTCACATGTAAAAATACTCCCCAAAATAATTAAAAAATACTCCCCATGAAATTTTTGAAACGACAGCACTGGCTGTAACCCAAAGTGTTGAAGAAAACACAGGGTTGTCCATTCCTCGTCGTTCTTTGGAATTTGCATTCCACAAACGTCATTAGACCGTATTTTACATAAGGAATTGGGTCTTAAGACTTATGAAGTTCAGTTAACACAAGAACTCAAGCCGGCCGATCATCAACAACGTCGTGTATTTGCTGATTGTTTTCTTAAATAAGCAGAATTGTCGCATCTGGGACTCGGAAAACCAAAGAGTTATTGTTGAGAAGCCTCTCCATCCTCAATTAAGGTGTGACTGTTTGGTGCGCGTGCGGTTTATGGTCCAGAGGGGTCATTGGATCTTACTTTTTCGAAAATGCGGTGGAAGGTATTGATCATGGACAACATGCCACAAAAGCAACGAATTCATTTATCTTTTACGGGAAAAGTTTCTGGACCGTGTTATCTCTATCAGAGGTATCACAATCGGCCACCGAGATCCTGTGCGACTTCTCTCTTTTGGTCATTGTGAAAGATAAGGTCTACGCCAATAGCCCAGCGTCAATTCAAGACCAGGGCAGCCACTTATCGATTTTGTTATGGAAAATTTCATGCAAAGGATATGGTCCTGTAAGCGTAGTCGTGGTGGCTATTTGGCTTATGTTGTTTCATTATAATTAAGAAATATATACGTATGAACCTTTTAGAAAGACAAAGTTTTGTCCATTCTTTTAAGACCCCCCCCCCCCCCTCGGGCAACTTTTCTTAATTTTTGTTTACCTGAGCATGCAGAATGTACGTAAAAATGAAAACGCGAATTCCACAAATTCCCCCAAGAAGCATTATCAAGTAGGGAATACGTGGTCCCCTGAAGTACACTACAAGACCGCAGCCATGGAAGAGTTGTAGAGAAGCCCAGAACAATGGGACCGGGAACTGTCCTTGTTAAGTGGCTCCTAGACCTTGTCAAGTGTGGTTTTCAACAAAAGCCCGCATAACTCTTGGATATGATCCGAAAAATCTATCGTGAGGACAAACATAGGACTCCATTTTAAGGATGGACTACTCGGGCAAACGTGTTACCACGTCTTCCTAAGACGTCACAATGAACTGTCCCCCAGAACAACGGAGGGACTCTCAAAAGGGCTAGCCATCGTGACGGAAGAGTCCATAAGGAAGTGGTTTCGGGATTTAGAAGATATTGATGCAGCCGATATTTAAGAAGACTCCTGAAGAATCTTGGGGATGAAATATCATTCAGCCTCTCTCCAAAAACAGGAGTCGTTTTGGTGCCAAGAGGTTTGAAAATTTTTTAAAAATCTTTAAACTGTATACTGTACAGCGATTGCTGTAGTTTTTCTCTTCAGTGTCTATGGGCAAATGCTACCACTGTTCGCTTTATTTCTCTGTGTGCTCCCTTCAGAAGCTATTATAAAAATTATGCCAGATAAATGGGTCATAGGCTTAGGCAGATTTGAAAGTAGGTGTATGCGACCCGAGGCCGAGAGGTTTTTTGAATATGTGGCAAATAGTAAACGAACAGATTACGGAAAGTGGTATAAAATGCCTGGTGCTGCTTTAAGTCGATGGTCACAAATCCTATCTTTCAATGGAATTAAGCAACTTCTGTCGAAATAATCATCTTGAACGCTCTTCTACCCAATGTTACCCTTTTTTTTGAAATTCTTTTTTTTTAATTCCTTTTAAACTTAAATCTACTTACATGCTAGACAAAAATGGAAACTAGCCTAATAAATTCTACTTATATATAACTTACTGGCCCTAATCGGGCGCTCTAAGTAATTCAATATTCTTAAAATTAATGCCTTTCGGCCTACGAACTAAGATTGTTTTATTTATTTCAATTTATTTTTTTTATTAGAAAATTTTTAAAAACTAATGCCATTGTCTTTTTTTTGTGGTTAACTTACATACTAAAGTCCTTAAAATAAAACTTAAAATTACCTAATCTACCTACAAACTACTTAAAACTAGAACAACCACAGCGGCAAAACAACTATGTCCTTTTATGTTCTCCTGTTGGAGTTTGTAATTGACTTTTTCTTCACTTCGCATTATTTCTGATTTTTGTTTTTTTCACTTATTTTTTCTTTTTTATATGTTTATTTCTTAGTGTTTTTTTTTTTGGTTTTTTTTTTTTATATATTCTATAGTGCCACCATACCACCTACTCTACTTACACCTAAAACCTAAGACTAAAACAAATATGTAAGCCGGCCAAGGCAAAAATACCCCACCCCGGATTACCCATTGTCAGATACAGTTTGAAGCCACCAAAACTGGTTCTCCTGCACCGATTACAAAACTATTAACACTATTAACTGTTCCCGAAATAGGAAAAATCTCTTACGAAGACGAGCATTCGTAAAGTTTTGGAAATGGTCTTGCATAGATATTTTTAAAAAGGTTTGACTGAAATACAAGTTTTTCAAATTATTTGTTGGGAAAAGGTTTGTTAATACATATTAGGTATTACCCACAATGACTTGTAAATAACAAAAAAGAATTTACTAAAAGGGGGCCGACTACTGGCAAATCAAGTGGTCGACTACTGGAATTTAGGGGGCCGACTATACAAGAATCCAACTTCTACCTGAATTATAGTTAGCAGGCAATAATTTTTCTTTGACAGTGACAGTGCAGTATTGTTAACAATCTACAAATGTCAACCAACCAGTGAAACCGAGTTTCACGTTCAACTGTTAAATAACAAATTTTTAGAGACCAGATAAACATTCCAATATTGTTAAAGGGGTGACTAGGTACTAGTGCCTTCAACCTACAATTGTCTGTTGACAATTCAAATAAAAATAAACTATCTTCGCTAGTTGAGATGATAATTGTCAGCGCCATTCGATTGCAATCTATATCAATGGCCATCAGCTGATGAAACGTTATCGACCGATTAAAATCAAGTTGTTCATATCAAACAAATACCTGAGTTGATGGGATGGTTTAAACAATGATTGCCCACAATATAATTTTATTTACTATAAACAAACTCGTGATCGAAATTCCTTATCATTTTCTCAACGATAATAGGCAAACGCCTCTGATAAAATATCAATCAGTAACAAGGAAAAAATAGAAAGTAATAAAAATTATATTTTTTCAACAACAGCGCCATCCCTACTAAACAAACACACCCAACACACATAGATACCTACCCTTATTTGAAAACCTGGTAAAAAGAACTATTTTCAGGAAAAAAGTAAACTACCTATTCATAAAAACAATTTGTTATCATCGCTTGTCACAATCACAAAAAACAACAGACAAAATCAAATAATTTCGTTGTAAATATTTTACACATTTTATTTGCTTACATAGGTGCACAGTGGGAAAATTTATATTTATTCATCCAAATACCGAAAAATAAAAACCAAAACACCTGCCACACATAATTCTTGTCTAGTCAATAACAACTGAGAATTTTAAATAATTGTAAATATTATTGCTATTGATCTGCACAAAATCCATAAACTCAACAATTTTGCGAGTTGAACATTAAAATTATTGAAGAAATAAAAACAACAAAAGAGATACAAATTCGTATCTGAAGTTAACAAGGTAATCTCTTAAACGATTTAAATTTAAATTTTATTCAAGCCCTTGACTCTTCCTGACGATTATATTTCCAAAGGAGTTTTGCTTTGTAGAAACACAAAGGATCCTTGATAACACCGCTTCACAGACACCATCACTTTAGCATTTGCATTTCAAACCTCAATTTGTCATTTTTCTTGAAATCACAATTATTGTGGATTGAATTCTTATTATTTACACTTCAAAAAACTGATAAGAGCAGCAGTAGTTGACATTCGCTTTAACGGTGTTTTTATTTTATTTTATTTATAGAGAAGATGCTCCTTACACAAACACAAACAAAAACTAAACAAAAGTAACCAATTTGTGTATCAAAACTGGACCGATTTAAAGATTAGAGATTCGCTTATCGAAACGACCGACACAGACACACCGCGCGCCGTGCCAGATAGCGAAGAAATTTTCCACACGACCGCGACCGTTCGTTCCTGATTTGGAGAGAGGCGATTTTCACGGCCGACCTGATGCGGTGTCAACGGCAACGAGAAAAAAAAAACACAACACATACGTTTATTCACTTTATCTCTTCCGTAACGGTGTTTGAGGGTTAAAGTGGTTTTTTATCACTTTTGTTGATCTGTGATTCGGTCGTTAAAACAACGATAAAGATGAGCCGACAAGACGACGACAGCAGCGACGCGGCACACTAGAACTTGACAACACAATCGCGATGCGATGTCACGTCAGGGGGTTAAACAATAATTTGGAAAACGAGATTTTGCACTGATTTTTAACCGAGCAGCGACAGCGAGATGAAATGGTTGAGAGCTTTTTCTCTTAAAGTAAACACAACAAGACAAAAAATTAAGAAAACTGGTCCATAAGCAGCAACCTGATCGGGGTGCAAATTTTTTATTTGTTTTGGTTTTTTTTCTGATACTGAACTTTGTCTTGATTTTGATCGTCGCGGTAGAATCGAAATTATAAAAAGCTTTTCAATAGTCGTTTTAGTTGTTGTTCGTTAAGAATTTCTTGAGATTATTTTGTTCGTATTCGTTTAGAATCGATTTGAATTGAATTTAAAGCGCGTAACCTAACCCAAGTTGATGTTGAGTTGACGGCTATTCTCGGTCTATAAACTCAACGGTTGGCGTTGGACTGGTTGACATTCAGGGGTAGATAACTGCAGGCATGATTAATTGGTGCGGCGTTAATTGGACAGAAAGCCTTCATCACAAGTCAGACGGCAAAAAAAGCTTTGTATAGCGACAAAAATTATTCAATTAACACCCGGTTAACGATCGGTCGAAATAAAACGAATTGAGAAAGAGTAGAGAATCAGAATTGGGGACGAATTGAAGAGAATGTAGATGGAATGAATTAAAGAGTGTTATGGTGGAGCTTTTTTGCTGTCGGCTTGAGTAAAATTCTCTTAGTGTATCAACAGGTTGTTTTGTTTGTTATCAATTTATCATTATTTTGAATGAAAGTAAGGGACATTAAGAGAAACTGTAACTTTCTTTATCAGCTGCTGCCGATGCCGATAGGTTGATATGATCACTTCAAAGCTTAAGAAGGGGTTGCTATTCAAATTGCGACTTGCAAGCAATAAAAATTAAGACGCTTATCGTTTAGTCTTTAAATAACTCATTTTTCTATGAATGAAAATTATAAAATAGAATTACATATTTTTAAGTTGATTCAAAACCTAAAAACAGCTTTTATTTATTTTTTGCTTTGCATATACATACAAAAAATTCTCATACATTGCGTAAGGTAAACGGTACCTATCAGAGATTAAAATGAGTATGTTTGAACAGTTCGAACACATCCAAATTTTTCTTGTGTGCTTGTTCATACTCGTTCGATCGCAACCCTTATTTATGAATAATTTGACTCATAAATAAAAAGACTTGTAAGTCAAATCAAGCAAGCAGAGGAAACTCGTAAATATTTTTCGTTTTCGATCATTTCAAGTCAAATTGATTCACAAGCAATTCGCTTGCTTGTACTTACTCAAACATGTTTGAGTTTTCGGGTAAAATTGATTGGATGTTTCAATTTTTTTTTCTCTACGAAGAAAATAAAGAAAGATGCAGGCTTTGTATGGGTTGTAATTTAACGAATAGAAATATTTATAAATGAGTTAGGTGGCTGGATTTGCATTCATAAATATAATAATCCGCACTGGAAACATAATTTTTCACATTAATTAAAGAAAGGATTTATTAATGAATGCATACTATACCTCAATGCGGGTTAGGTTTGTATACCTAAATAGAAAATAGTGATTGACGAAGATTATGTCGTGGGAATACCTGCTTCCGGTTGGTAGAGAATGCAGTTTTGTTAAGATATTTTAAATATTGTTAATCTTTTTATAACATATCTGACCTTCCTATAACCAAGCTACCTACTACTTTATGGATAATATGTAATCCTTTTCTAGGGTGGGATGTTGGCTTTTTGTAATTAGAGTAATAAAACAAAAAAAGAGGTATGAATGAACATTTTGAGGTCAAGCTATGAATGAATTAGTTTCAGTAATAATTTTTGGTTTTTACGCATTTTTTTTTTATGTTTTTTTTGTTTCAATGAGTACATTTTTAAATACTAAGAAAATGAAATCATGAAATAAAACTTTGAATATTATATATGTTACAAACATTTCTTTTTAATCAAATCCTTATTTCTATTTTGTTCGAAATTTTTTACATTGATTCCACTCAGCACACAAATCTCAAAGAAACCAAGCATTATTTTTCGATTTACTTACAAGCGCCATGAATAATGGAGTGGTGATTGTAAGCGATTTTACTTTCAATCAGTAAACTTGTTTGAAGATATTACGAATCCATAATCATTAATTTTTTTGCTGGAGAAAATTCAACTGACAGCGCGGATTCATTTGCTCATGAAATCCTAATGTATATTGAAAATTTGAAACCCATACACAAGGTCCTGTTTATATTTTACAATGGTGTTTCGATCACAAAAAATCAAAATAATCAAAATATGTGGATTTATTTATTTCTATTCGTGTCTAATCTATCTATTTTATTCGACACAGCGATACAAACATTTGAGAATGAAACAAATAATAACGATAAAAATAAACATCCTTGCCATAGATTACCTACATTTCCACACAGCACACAAATCTCAAACAAACCAAACAATATTTTTCGATTTACTTACAAGCGCCATGAATATTTGAGTGGTGATTGCAAGCGATCTTACTTTCAACCAAAAAACTCGTTTGAACTCGTTTGAAATGAGGGATGATTTGTAAATAATTTTACTCATAAATAAAAAGACTCGAAATTACTTGATTGTGCGTTGACTCATTTTGTTCAAACTCGTTTTTTTTTAGTAAATACCCGAAACTTACAAGCAATACTTGACTCATTTTAATCTCTGGTACCTATCTATAAGATTTTAATTTTTTGCTATTTTCATTTTCCTTTATTTTAATCAATTTGGTCTTACTAATCCCTTAAAAGCTGTTTTTTATTTCATGTATTTTATTGACTTATAACAAAATGCAACACTTTTTCATATAACCGTATTTTTTCGATTTCAAATTAAAATGTTTATTTCTCCAAAATTTTCAAGATGGTTCTCGTCTTTGCTTTCTAGAATTTCCCATTTCGGAAGGTGTATCTTCCTCTGGTGCAATTTAGAGGGTCTCCTTTCTTCAGGATTAGGCAAACAGTCCTGAAGTTCCATTCATCGGGCATGCTCTCTTCCGACCTTATTCTGCAGATGAGTTGGTGCATGCTCCTTTCCAAGTCATCGCCGGTTGCTTTGAAGAGTTCGGCAGTGATGCCGTCAGCTCCCGCTGTTTTGGATTCGGTACATCATTAGCATTACTTAAAATATTTCACTCCGATATCGTAAAATCTGTTGGAGAATATTAATCGATCTCATGTAAACTTAGTCTCTTTTACCTTGGCCCCCATTTCAACGTGTTTTCATAAGGCGCGGTACAGGAGTTTCAGTCAAACTATAGTTCGAGATATATTTAATACTACAGGGGTGCGATGTACATGTAAAAAAACGCATTGTGTAAGACCTTTGATTATGTTTGAGGTATTAAGTTCGACTCACTACTTTTGTATCAGTGGAGTGTTTGCCACCGAATTTTGAGGGAATGTTCGGGTAGTGGCGTACATGGGTTTTAAGTATTTTGAACAAGCCGTTTATGTTTTATAGCCAGGTAAGCGCGTAGTGGTGTAGCGGGGTAGTGAATAGCGGGGCAGTTAATAGCGGGTGACGGGTAGTTGGTGTGGGGTAGCGGGGGTGAATATTGGATTTTTCAATCGTCAGATAGACGTTATCTGACGAATAACGCTCTTATTTATTCGACCGATGAATACTCAGATAAATTTATTTTCCAGTTTATTATTTGTAGAGTTTTTCCATGAATGAAAAATCGGCTATAAATATTATTTCTAGTTTTCTTAAGAATATATGGCTTCATATATATTGTTTTCTTTGCGGTTGAATCGGACTAAGTTGACTGTAGTTCTTCGCGGTGATGATTTTCTTCCTTCACGGCTCGGAACATCATGGACTTCTCGGGTTTATGATGAGTTATAGATGAGCATGACATATGTGTGCGTCCTTTAGGGTTTCCCCTAGTGTATCAACGAAGATTCCTCCGCTTTCAACGGCTTGGTAAATGGTTATCAACAAGGTTTCCCTTGGCTATCAACGACAACGGGTTTCTTCCGGCTATCAACGATCTTCCGCTCCGCTATAAACAAGGTTTCCTTCGGCTCATCAACAGCTTAACGCAGTTTCATCCGGCTTTCGACAGCGATTTACCGGTGTATCACCAAGGTTTCCCTTGTATCAATGGAGTTTCCTCCGGCTTTCAACGGGTGGTTAACCGGTGTTTCAACGGATAGATCCGGGACTTATACTTTGACGGACTGATCGGCTTCCGTATCTTAGGAGGCATGGTATCTTAAGCTCTCTTATGTACATTTCTTACAAATCTTTTTGTGAATTATAATCGGTCGAGTGGCCAGAAGAAAAAGTCTTTCTGGTACGATATAAATTATATTTTGTTGGTATATAATTCATGTTTTTTTTTGGAATTTGTAATGTTATCATGAGGGTACCTATAGGGTATAGCCTTTGTGAAAAAAAGACTTAAAAGAGTTTTTCAGTTAACACCGTCCTTTTACATTTATTTTAACTTGTAAAAAAAATGTTGAGTTCAATTTTTGCATGTTTTACATAGATACATACTAAAAAATAAATTAACTTTGACTTTAGGTTCTTGGGTTGAACGAATGCTTTATTTTCACGAGGACATTTTTAATCAATCTGATAATATCACAACAATCAGAATCAGAATACCGAAATCGCAATTTAATTGAAGTAGTTTTGCTTGTAATTAAATGGAACCGTTTCCCTCTCACTAAAATGTTTAAATAACAAAAACAACTGAATCAACGTCCCCACGATCAAAAGGGCAAATATTTAATGAATTTAAATTTAACTTTTTTTTTCGTCCATTCATTTAAAAATTTAGTTCTCGATGCGATGACACAGATAACTCGCAATTGTTTAGTCATGCTGGCAAATAATGTTAATTTATTTGAGCAGCCAAAATGACTGGCCGGTCGGTCGAAGTTCCAGCCTCTAGGCAAGCATAATTTTCGTCATTTTTTTTTTTTTTTGTAAAAAAGCGAGAAATTAATTTACAATTTTGAACTTGAACTTTGATTGAATGGTGCGTCAGTTCATCACATCGGTCAACAACTTATTCTGATTGATGATGGAGAAATTGAATAAAATTGCTGGCTATTTATTTCCTAGTTTTTATCTTGAATTTACACACAAAATGAATAAATTTGTAGCTTCCCGAGGAATTTTTTTTATTGCAACTCAAATACATTAATTAAAGCACAAGTTGAAAACATGTGCCTTGACTTTTGTCGCAGTTTGTTTTGATTAGTTTAAAAGTGCACGAAAAGATTGTCACACGTCATTACGTTATTTGTGTTTTAGCGCTTGAAAGTGGATAAATCCCACACTTTCTAAGTAAAACTAACTTGAAGATTCACAGTTAGATGGATGTCACAGTCACAGTCACAGAGGAAGATAATCATCAAAAGAGCTAGTGGGATTTATATTTCTGTTTATCTGGTTGATAAATAAAATTGTTTTTAAGTTGTTTTTCTTTAATGCATTTGGAAAAGAGAGAACTTTGGACTTATTTGTTATGAGCTTAAAAACAAAAAAAATAAAAACGGCAAGCGGTAACAAATACCATTTTAAAGAAAATTGAAAGTTAGATACCCTACGATCATTATAAATAAATAAATAAATACGATCATATAAATTTTGTGCATTTATTCATTTTAATTTCAATTGAAGCGATGATCTGATTTGGATCACGAGGAAAATAAAACGTGGTTATTATATTTCAGAGTCAATATAAAATTTAGCACCAATAAAAATTTGTAGTTAAATTTTTCAATCACGGGGAATCATCTTCAACCATAAATTAATAAATGCAACGACATTAATATAGATTTAAAATCTAGTCATAACTCCTGTAATGTGCCACGTTTTGCTATTTTTCTTTAGCAAATAATTAATTCTGATTAAAAAGTCTAGAATTTTTCATTAGCTATTACCAATAAAAGGTGCTGATAGTTTGATTGATTCAAATAAAAAAATGTTTGATTTAGTAAAATATATTTGCATATTAATATTACTATTACTAGACCCGTCTGTCGCATCGCCTTTCTGCTTATCTAATCCACCTATGAGATAACGTTGTGAAATTGCTGCTGTATAAGACGATAGTGCTTACTTATGGATCTTAGATTTGGTTGTCTAGGGTCTAGGCAAAGGCACCCAAATGAAACGGAGAGTAGTTGACACTGTTTGTGAGGAAGGATAATTCCGGAGGCGTTTTAACCATTAGCTATATCAAATCTACCCCGAAGCAGGCGTAATGACAAAAATTAAGCTTGATAGACTCCCGTGGGCTGGAGCTGGAGACCAAGTGAAGGAACCAGCTCGGAAAGTCCTTTGATCCTATTAGGTACAATTCATGGGAGCAGACAGCGCTGGAAGGATTACGTAGACCCAGAACGCCTGAATCCTTGGTCTGCTAAACTGGATGGCGTTTTAAACAATCGGGAAGAGCTGACCAGAAGGGGGCCCAAACTAGATCCACGCAAATGATGATGACGGTTGCTAATTCAGAACGCGCGCTGCTGATATTAGAGTCTGATTGGATGAAATAGAAAATATTCATACAAAAAAATAAATATCAATTTTAAATTGTAAATAATTTTTTTGTTGGGTAGACGTTTTTAATGGGTAGACATTTTTGAAAAACCTATAAACTCCAAATCGATACCCAACACCTTTTCATCGATTTTAAGGCCGCGGATGACAGCATCTACAGAGAAGAACTGTATAAAGCTATGTCTAGTTTTGGCATCCCTGCCAAGCTCGTTCACTTGTGCAGAATGACGATGGAGAACTCACGCTGCTCAGGTCGGCAACGAGCTCACGGAATCTTTCGACGTCAAAAAAGGATTCAGACAAGGCGATGCACTGTCGTGCGATTTCTTTAACATCGTTCTTGAGAAGATAGTACAAAACTCCACCGTCAACACCAGAGGCACTGTCTTCCAAACATATGTTCAACTTCTCGCGTACGCCGATAATATTGATATAATGGGAAGAACACAGCTTGATGTCAATGGCGCATTTGTGAGGATTGAGACAGAAGCGGCAAAAATGGGTTTAGCGGTAAATGAGGTAAAAACGAAGTATATGCTGTCTTCGAGAGAGGACACCCAACACCGACGACGGCTCGGACAGAACGTCACAATAGACGCATAAAACTTTTAGGTAGTAGTGGAGTTTGTCTACCTAGGCTCCGCTTATAACACGGGCAATAACACCAGCGCCAGCGCCGAGATCAGACGAAGAATAACTCTTGCTAATCGATATTTCTTTGGGCTAAGAAAGCAATTGAGTGGAAAAGCCCTCTCTCGAGCAACTAAGGTAAAACTGTACAACACCCTCATCATTCCAGTCCTACTGTATTATGCAGAAGCCTGGACCCTGACAAAATCGGATGAATGTGCCTTAAGCTGTTTCGAGAGGAAAGTTCTTCGGGTCATTGAAGGGGAATGGCGAAGAAGATGCAACAGCCAACTTTACACGTTGTAAAACGACATGGACTTAGCCAGAAGGGTCAAGGTCCAGAGACTCAGATGGCTCGGTCCACTAATAGTAGAATTCTATTATCTTTGCTCGGTCATTTTGAGCGGATGGACACCAATGCTCCGGCCCGGAAAGCCTTCGACACTATTCCCGAGGAACGCAGAAGGAGAGGAAGACGCGACTCCGGTGGCGCACACAAGTGGAAGAGGACCTCAATCAACTTGGAGTTCAAAACTGGGGACAGCTAGCTAGGGACCGAGCTGGCTGGCGAAGACTGTTGATTGAGGCCCAAGTCCACAACGGACTATAGCGCAGCTTAAGTAAGTAAGTAAGCTAGACATTTTTGAAAGTAATATACAGCCAACCTAAGCTTCATAACATTGAAATTTTAGTTATACACATAGGTAATATAATTCTCCGTTACCGAAATCTGAAATGTTGATGTTTTTTTGTAGTAAATTTTAACAATTTTCTTGCGTATGTCTTTCCATTTTTAGAAATGGTGAATAAATACATTCATTCTAGGTCCAGGGTTCAAATCCCAAAGTGAACTCAAAAAGTTTTTCGATTAATATGAAAAATAACTAGGCAGCACCACTAACAACGGATCGGCTTGGCACCCGTGAAATAGCTATAACTCCAGCCAAACAAAGAAAATTTACGGAAAAAGCCATTGGTGGAAGCACCTCTAAGTTGCTATCGTTGTTCAAACAACATAAATGGAATTGACGGACGCAGCCTAACTGCAGTGTTAAATAACACAAAAACAAACTATAACAAATAAACTGACTAGTGTCAAAACTTTCAATAATCTGACCCTTGGGGTACGCAACGAATTGTTGTGACACAAAGATAGGAAATCAGAAAAAATGAAAGCGGAACAAGATAGCATACTTTGAGGAGCTTGTAAAAATGCGCCTATATTCATTGCAAATGATAAACAATAAAAGTCTGCAATGGGAAACCAAAAATCAGTGGAGTTGTTAGCGCAGTGCGTAGTGCATTGGCTTCACAACTAGCAGGTCCTAGGTTCAAATCCCAAAGTGAACTCAAAAAGTTTTTCAATTAATATGAAAAATAACTAGGCAGCACCACTAACAAAGGAGTCTGATGATCGGCTTGGCACCCGTGAAATAGCTATAACTCCAGCCAAACAAAGAAAATTGACGGAAAAAGCCATTGGTGGAAGCACCTCTAAGTTGCTATAGTTGTTCAAACAACACAAATACATTCATTATTACTGATTGATTTCGAAATAAATAAAAAAAACATTCAAATCCATTTTGTCTTCGCTTTCCAAACTAGCAACAACTAGTGTCCAAAACATTTCAATCACAATCACAACATTAGGCAAGTAATATGTGTTTCAATATTAAAAAATTGATTGTCATAAGAAGCTATTTATAAAATGTTCATTATCATTCTTTTGTCGTCATAACTTTATCAGATTTCTATTGTCTAATCAAATTGACAAGATCAAAATCGTTAAGTTTCATGACAAAAGTATCTACACCAATCATGCATATGCAAGACTTCATTAGCATGTCGCATTCATGCAAATATTCATTACTTAACATCTGTATCTTCTATTTTGCAATACTAAGATCACGTTTCAGAATAAATCTAGTTCCTTTCACTAAGTTTTGCATTGCATTTGTTCTAGATCTAGATGCATGAATGATTAGAAGGGTTAACAATGAAAAAGATGCAAATGTTGACTAAGTATCTGAATTAAGTAAGCGCTGTAAGTAGTTAGAGTTACTGCACGATCATAGAGTTTGAGACCGATTCGGTTCTCTTCTCATTCTCAAGTTTATTTAAACAGATTGAGAGAATGGTATGCTTGGGGATAAGAAATGTTTTAATTTTATAAAAAAAAAATTGAAAAACGCTTGCAATGACTAAAAACCATAAAATTGTCATAATAATTTAACAAACTTTTCGATTGAAAAGTGGTAAGCCTTCTCGGCATCCCAATTTGCCACTAATTCTCTAACATCAACCTTGCACTCTAAAATTCAACGAAATGAAACGATCTCGATCACAGACTAATTTAAAATTTTCAAATAAAAAAAAAAAATAATAACACGCCTAATAACTTGTAAAAAAAAAAAAAACAGATTTTCATACTCTGCCCCCAGTTTGCATGATTTCAATCCAAATCAATTGTGCTCCTTGAACCGCAAAAAGCACATACAATAGCAAAGTTCCAATATTATGACATTATGTATACAACGCTCATAATATGTGGTCAGATTGTCTGCGGTTACTGCGGGAGTAACCGTACAGCTTTATTGTTCAGCGCCGCCGTTAAAACCTTCTATTGGGACATGCGTTTGGGTATTTTTTTCTAGAAAATTCTTTTCTAGCTGTCAGCGTACGGTGGCGGACGTTCGCGGTCGTCACCGTGTAATTGTTGTAATCATTGAACGCGTGCACGCACTCGAAGTTAAACTGCATTGCGTCTACTGCCGCCAATACCAGCCGCATGTCTTCTATTTCGATATCAACTTTTCTACAGTCCAATCAATATGCGTATTGTTGCGCCTTAACTCACTTGACCAATACACGCAATTAAGCGCTTCTAGCGGTTTCACAGGCCTCGGTCGCACAGCTGTGCTGTCATCTGTCAAATGCTGTTAAGGATTTCCATAATAATTTATATGGCTACCACACATATTTCATCGAGCGTCGCGTCTAGTCGTTGTGGCCATTGTCATTCTGTCAATCGTGAAGTTGCATTGTGGCGTTGGTTAACGTCATAAACTGCTAATTCATTTAAGAACACTGTTGCATATGACGCTTGCTGCCCCAGTGTCAATTGATCGCATGACACAATAATTGAGTTTGCGGAGTGGACTCTGTTATGTAGACGAGTTGAATTGGATGATTTGATGTGATTGTTTCTTGACGAAGTCGAATCGTTGACCAGATGGGATCTATTAAATGTCATAAAAGAGTACGTGTGGATGATCATATGCTGTCGAGTGTTCAAATCTTCTCATCAAAAGTATTTTGATTTCATGCAAGATAGAATTCGCTTCGTAGTGAGTAATTGCAAAATTACTGCCAATTATCGTTTTAGTGTGACCATTTGTATGTTACTCTCAAATATTCTAATGGGAGAAATGCCTTATTTAAACATTGATTTACTGTTCAAAAAGCTTAAAATGAGGTTTCCTTACTCTTGTCAGCAAAAAAGTATGGCAACAATAATACGATTTGAAAAATGTGACAATTCATGAGTTGCGAGACTACTTGTTTCTCACTTATGAATATTAATATTTCAAACTTATCTCAGTCGTCATTATTTATTAACTCGTATTTGTGTTGTTAAGAAGACAAAAAAATAATAATAAGAAAGTCTGATCGTTGCACTCATGAAGGTCAAATTTTTTTTGGTTAAGAGCTTTTTTGCCAGTCGCACAGTCTGAGTTTTCTGTTGATGAAGATTATCGTTATGAATGTTCCAGAGTATTTAAACGAAAACAAATTTTGTAATAGAGAAGAAGGAAAAAAACACAAATTTTATTTTAATTTATTGACTTTTAAATACTGCATTTTATAAGACTAATTTGCTAAGGTTGTGACAAGTTATTGATTTATTAATTGACTTAATATAATGTGTTTACGATCCTGGTACTTGTTGCATGAATATTTGAATTCCATATTGTCTTGTTTGCAATTCACAAATAAATATTATTTTTCTTATTTTTGAATGAGAGGTAATTCGGAAGCCAGAAAAGCATAGTCAAGCTAGACTATAGGACACTTAACCAGGCTTATTTCAATTTACCGTTTTTTTTTTTAAATAAATTCTACAGGCCAAGCAGAATTTAAATAACCTCCTTAATGCACGCATAAGTGAACCAGCATAAATAATCACTAACTCTTATCATATACTATTTAGAATTAGATCTTACACAGTGCAAAAAGAGGAGAGGGATTTGCGTTCTTCCTGCTCTTCCAAAAACAGTAGCAGAAATCATCCTGGAACACATCAGAGAACATCTAGAAGCGCCACTCAAGATTCCCCGCTGGATTCTGCTGTATTGATCACATCAACACCTTACGGATCATTACTGAGCAGTGCGTTGAATATCGAACAACACCTCGTACAATGCTTGGAAAAGGCCTTTGATCCCATCCCAGAAAAAGTAATTGCTATAATAAAAGAAAAGTTATGATATATCCAAGTAACAAATTCTGCATGATGGTTAATTTTCGGACGATTTTGAAATCCACAGTGGAATCAGGCAAGGCTGTATTCTATCGCCAATATTGTTTTTTCTTGTGATAAGTGATACTCTGCACGCAGCTTTGTCAGGTAGCGGAGGGATTCAATGCACTTTGACGTCCTATATAAAACATCAAGTTTACGCGGACGACGTTTGCTTATTCTATCATAGGCTCATGTTTCATGGATTTCCATCAAATGACAACTTGGTTGGAGAGAGAAACAGAAAATGATCAGCCGCGGAACCCTACCATCCTCACAAATAAATATTTCCTCTCATCCGGTAGTATCGTTTCCATCGAAAGCGGAACCGAACAACACGTCATCTGCCGTATCGGCAAAGCTAAAGCGGCGTTTGGTATACTATCCAAAGCATGGAGGAATAACTCTCTCAGCTTAAGAACGAAGCTACGACTGTTTTGAACAATATATCAAATCTAAGCTGCTTTATGGATGCAGCAGCTGTAAAGATACTTCAGCCATCACAAGGAAGCTTTAAACGTATACGTCAATAGATGTCTTGCAACATCATTCATTGCATTTTTTGGCCCAATGGAATATTCTATGAGGACCTTCATTCGAACACGAAAGTGGCAATGGATTGGACGTAATCTTCGAAAATTTAATAATTGCATTGCAGGCCAAGCAATACAGTGAAACCGACAGACAAGCAGATGGCGAATGACATTCGAGGAGGAATCAGCGTCACTAATAAAGAGTTGGAGGGAGCTGAAATACATCTCCGGAAACCGAACACGATATGGTGCGTAGGCATAGTAGAGGCCCTAGAAGAACAAATACAGGGAGACAAATTCAATTCCGTCCTATTTTTAGCAGAACAAACTATAATAGTAATAACAGCCCCCTCAACCAATTGATTTCAGTTTATAACGAATATTACTTTTTATTTCCTCATTTAAAATGAATGTTGAATGTGTCATAAATTAGTTAACTTAAACGTCCAATCGACATTTTTGCATCCGGTTTTCTGGTTTTGAGTAAAAATTGATTGTTTCCCGTTTTTTCATCTTAGCCAGACTCGAGCTGGAAAAATTCTTCTAAGAAAATATAATTCACAACATATTTGTGTTGTAAATTTTATTTGTGTCTGTAGTCAACGACTAAGCGTTGCGTCTTAGAAAGGTACGACAGCATCGAACTGATGAGCCCAACTATTGTACCTAGGCGAAACGCATTGGACTAAAAGTCATTATCAATGATAATGACAACAATTTAATAGTGAACAAAGTCCACTGAAACAATAAATAAAGGGTCCAACATCTAACGTTTTTTACTTGCGACATATAGAATATATGGAAAGTATTGAATTCGTAAAAAAAAAAAATTGAGGTAATGATGAGATATGACATTACGATGATAGAGAAGTCGAAAAAAGTGGGTCCGGCGATTCCGTCCGCCTGTCTGTCTGTCTGTCTGTCTGTCTGTCTGTCTGTCTGTCTGTCTGTCTGTCTGTCTGTCTGTCTGTCTGTCTGTCTGTCTGTCTGTAAACGCATCTACAGCCTTAACCACTGGTCCGATTGACTTCAAATTTGAAAATTAAAGGTTTGAGCAAATTCGCGTGGGTCATTTTTTTGATTTTATTTTTAAGATCAAAATTTAGGGTAGCCACCATACGATTTTTTTTTGGCCAAAAACCAAAAGCTTCAATTTTCTCAAAAACGGCTCCTACGATTTTTTTGTAAACTTCCTCGAAAATTTTTGTTTAGAAATTTGATGTATTTTATGTAAAAAAATATTTTTGTATTGCTCCAAAACGGTACCGCCCATAGAACCGTTTTTTTGTTATTACATTTTCTCAAAAAACAAAAGTCCGATCAGAGTAATTTTTTTTTTAAAGTACGTATATATTGTTCAAATAATATTTTGTATTCAAAACAATTTCAAATTTTTTTTTGGATTTTTAAAAAATATTTTTAATTTTTTTTTTCAAAATTCTGTATCTCAAAAACGGATAAATTTTAAAAATCCAAATTGAAGTATAATGTGTATATTTAAATTTTCTTGAAAACTACATACCCAAATTAATTTTAAGACATTTTTGAAAAAATTTATATATACAAAATTAATTTAAAAAAAACGGCTCTGACGATTTTCAAAAAAAAAAAATTCAATAAATCAAGAATAAGGTTTGAATTCGTTTGGCATTTAAATTTTTGGAATTAAATATATTTACGAGGTACATATTTCAATTTAAATTTTTATTTATGAATTTCATTTTTCATATTTATTTTTTAATGTTTTTTTTTATCTACACTAATATATAAAGCTGAAGAGTTTGTTCGTTTGAACGCGGTAATCTCAGGAACTACTGGCTCGAATGGTATAATTCTTTTTGTGTTGGATGGTGCCTTAATCGACTTAGACATTAGGCTACTTAACATTAAGCTGTGACCAATAGCAGCGAAGAATCTGTGGAAAATATGGAAAAAACGGCAAAAAATATACATTTTTCTGCGTTTTAACGCGCTTATCTCAGGAACTGCTTTATGAAATTGAACAATTTTTTAATGTTGAATGGTCC
Organism: Sphaerophoria taeniata; assembly: GCA_943590905.1. Classification (NCBI taxonomy): domain Eukaryota; kingdom Metazoa; phylum Arthropoda; class Insecta; order Diptera; family Syrphidae; genus Sphaerophoria; species Sphaerophoria taeniata. The sequence continues at coordinate 235,636,204 of OX016540.1, read as the reverse complement.
ATTTATCAAGGAAGGCTTGAAGCTATATAAAATTTAGCTGCAACCAATAGGAGCGAAGAATTTGTGTAAAATGTGGAAAAAACGGCAAACAATACAATACAATACAATATAAAGTTCGCTTAAACGCGGTAATCTCAGGAACTACTATTTCGAATTGTAAAATTCTTTTTGTGTTGGATAGTCCATTAATCGAGGAAGGCTTTATTCTACTTAAAATTAAGCTGCGACCAATAGCACCGAAGAATCTGTGGAAATGTGAGAACTGAGATTTTTTTCTGAGATCTCTGAGATGAAATTATTTTGGATTCGATTTCTCACTCAGTTATTTGACGTGGCTGACATATGTGCAGCAACAATTAGTAAGGTAACCATTAAATCTCAATGATAACTGAGAATTATGTTTTTTATTATGTGACATTGAGATCTCAGTGAGATGTTGTTAGGTGGAACTGGCCTAATAACTGCTCAAATTATAATTTTGAGAGTTCAATTGATTTGTGAATGTGATTGATTGCACTATTTGTGCAGATTATTGTGTTTAAACAATATCATTTTATGTACTTCTTAACTAAAAAAATATGCTCAGTTTAAGGAAAAAAAAATTTACTTAACGAAAAAAAACGATGCAGAAGTAAGAGAGATATTAGAATTAGGGAGAGTTCACCCAAGGGAATGCTTAAAAAATGCTCAAATTTTTCAAGTTCAAGAGAATTACGACCTAGGGAGAGTTGACTGCAATGCAATTTTACAATAACTTCCGAACAAAATTCCCACGCGCGCATGATGCACAAGTCGAGACGATACTCTGGCCGGTGGACGAAGTCGCGGGCAACTGCTAGTGAGTTATAATTTGGAATACAGGAGCAAGTTCGTACGACCGAGTCGTGCACATTTTTTCTTCAACTAGTGCTTATTTCGTGAATGGTAACACTTAGCTCATGTCTGATTTGACAGATAATTTGTTTTGTCCTTGGCTTAGACAACTCTGAGAAATATTGCGACATTACTTTGAAAATCATGGTAATTTTGCAGAATGTGTGCGAAAATTGCGTACGGATTTTGGAAGAAGAGAAGCATCGTCAGCTCCGTATGTTCGTTATCTTGTGAAAAAAGTGAAGGAAACTGACATCCTCATCGATAAACCAAATCGTGAAAAACCAAAAACAGTGCGTCCACCCGAGAATATTGCTGCTGTGGCAGAATCTGTGCGTGAAGCGCCATCAACATCAATTCACCGTCGTTCTCAAGAATTGAACATTTCGGAGACATCATTGAGACGAATTTTGCATAAAGACCTTGGTATGACGCCATACAAAGTCTAACTGGTTCAGGAGTTGAAGCCAACTACTGACCATCCAATGCGTTTCCGCTTCGCTAAGTGGGCCTGCGATCGACTTAGAGAAGATGCCGATTTTGTCAAAAAATCATCTTTTCAGATGAAGCTCATTTTGATCTTGGCGAGTATGCAAACAAGCAAAATCGTCGCATTTGGGGCACAGAAAACCCACACGCATACATTGAAAAGCCGATACACCCAAAACGAGTCACTGTTTGGTGCGGATTTTGGTCCGGAGGCATAATTGGGCCATTTTTCTTCGAAAATGAGCAAGGAGTAGCCGCTACAGTCAATGGCGACAATTGACGCTTTAAAGGACAATATTCGTGAAACCATTGGTGAAATACAGCTGCACACAATCGATAATGTGCTTAAAAATTGGACCGATCGTGTAGGCCAACCGAGGCAGCAGTCATTTTAATGAAATTATTTTTCATTATTGACCGGAAGGATTGTACTTTCAATTAAAAAAAGAGGTTTGAGAAAATATTCAGTAGTTTTTTTTTATAGCATTTAAAAAAAAAAGTTATTTGGCGGACCCTTTTGACAATTTTGAAAAAAAAAAATTGTTTGAATTATGCTCGATTTTTTTCCCACAATTTTGAGTTTGTTAATTAATTTTTCCTAAGATTTTATTTAAAACAACTAAACAAAATTATTTTAAATAAAAGTTTTTAATTTTAACAAGATTAAATAAAAATTCTTTGCTTTACAAAAAAGTAGAGCACGGAATTGTGAAACCGTTTTTTTTGTTTATTCTTTATAAAATAACCCAATTAAAAAAAAAAAACTGTCCCTCCTGACTAAACGGGGAAGGGAGGGGGGGGTGGGGAGATCCCTGTTATACGAATAAACGAAATAAGCCATCAAGCATAGATAAATAAATCTGTTTTACTATTTCTAAAATCCGAGGCAATAATCCTCGGGTACTCTGTTGTATTGTTGAATTATTATTATCAATTTTTTTCAAACAGATACTTATTCGAACCATTTACACAGCTGTGCCAATTCAAGTCACTATGGAAAAATTCGCCTACATTATATTGTTCCTTTTAATTCCAATTTTCGACTTCTTTATATCTTCTTTATAACACTTGATATTAGAAATCTTGGAAATATTATTTAACTGCGTAGTTATGCTTAAAATCCAAAACAACGACAAAGTAGTATTTTACTAGCTTTACAATAAGTGTTTCTTGTTAAGTCTTCTAGGAATGAATTTTTTTTTAGTATAAAATTTTTGTTTATAAATTAAATAAACAAAATTGTCCTTTTTGTATTTGTACTTGATGAGCGTTATTGATGCTTGCAGTCTAATTATTGCCAGATTGTGTTCGGCCTTGAAAGCGTTATTTTATTGTTTTACTTAGCTCTATGGAGTGTATTTTCTAATTTATTTTTATACCTCTGTCTCAAAATAAGAGTAGAATGCATTATTTGTTTGGAAACAATAAGTAAATTATTCCACTTGAAATGTGCAAATTTGAAAAGCAAATATTGTGCAAAATTATATTGTTCTGAGAATCTAAAAATAAGACTTAGTTAGAATCTTCAATCGGATTGTATTTTTACTGTTTTTTAACATAGAATATGAAATATATGCCACAAGTAAATATTAAATCTAATTGCCATGAATCAAAAGAATAAACTCAAAGCTATAATAAACAAAATATGTAAACTGCTTCGTTCTGTTGTTTTCTCAATAAAAATATTAAGATTTTGGTTTTATACTAAAGGGAAAAAACAATAAGCGGAAAAATATTTTAATTGTAAGTTGACGTGTTTAAACCTTTATCTGACATCTGTAAAAACTAGGAAAGTCATTTCCGAAGCGCCACAGGAAACACTTCAACTCTTATCAATATTTCGGCGTTTAGTTACGCTAGAAGCTAGACACATTCTAAGACCCTTTGCGAATCAATTTCAAAACTGTAAATAATTTTTTTTTTCACCGCAAGAAGTGATATTTCGAATGACAAGTAAAAACTGGTCACCAGGGTTATTTTTAGAATTCAGGAGAACTGTTTTTTTGAGCAATGATTTGAAGTAAATATTGGGGCATATGCATAAAAATCTAGTATTTACTAGTAGTAAATACTTCAAGTAAATACTAGATCAACAAGTAAAAGCTCAGATTCGTAGTATTTACTTCATTTGGTATGCATAAAAAAAAGTACATGCTAGCCAGCATTTACTAGTAGTAAATACTAGATTCATCCAAGTAAAAACTACATATTCATCGGAAGACTCAGGCATTTACTTACAGCAATTGAAAAATAAAGTAAAATGGAAAACTAGACTAAAAAAGTAACAGGAAAAACCTTAACTTTGCTTTAATTAGGTATTTAGATTTCATCATTTTGAGCTGAAGTATTTGTTATTGATTTTTTAATTATAAATTTTCGTACGGCCCGTGGTAGTTTCATAATCTTGACAAAAAACGAAAATCATTGTACCTTAGATTTTGTCAAAATGCTTGAGGTGCATTCGGTTCTTTTTATCAAATCTATTTCATATTTCCGCAGCTGCTCCTATCTCCTGATTTCAGGTGCACCAGAACTACGTCCGTGGTCGTTGGTGATTTCGCTTTTAAATTTAACTCCTTTGTCCTCTTCTTCAAAGTTGTCGGGTTTCATTTAAATACTTTGCAACATTATGCAATACAAAACATGCAATTATTAGAGTTGCCACGTTTTTTAATTGCACCCGTATACAGTTTTGTAATATTGGGAATCGACTTTTAAGCTGACCAAAACATCGTTCTATGATGACCCTCTCTTTTGTATGTAATTTGTTGTATGATTTCTCCTTGCTCGTGATTGGATTTCTATAAATGGTGTTATTAACCAAGTGGCGATTCCATATCCTTCATCTGCCAAAAGAGCTGTGTTAACTGAATTTCTTAAAATTGGTTCAAGAAAACTGTTTTTCCAAATCCTGGAGTCATGAACTGAACCTGGCCATTCACAAACAACACTTGTAAAACATTATTTTACATCACAGGTGGCTGGAATGTTGATGGATGCATATCCCTTTCAATTTATATATTCTCAGAATGCAAATGAGGTTTTTTAATCTCCACATGCGTACATTCCAAGGCTCCAATACAAGAAGCAAAGCTGTATTTAGAAAGCCAACCAACATTTACTTTTTCAAAGCGGTAAAACATTTTGAAATTATTTGTCGCTGGAGATCTTCGTTCCTTGTTAACTTGTTCAGTATTAATGTGCAAAAACAAGGCCATTTGACAACAATATTGAACCGATCGCCTTGAATGTTGATTTGCAAATGAAAATGTTCGTTTCAAACACCAAAAAGTATTTACTAGCAAATGTTCAAGTTGCTCTTTAGCAACTTGTAAAAATTGAAGTAAATACTAGTAGTAAAAGGTTTTTATGCATACCACTTTAAGTATTTACTACCAAAATTCATCCATATCTAGTAAATACTTTTACTTCTAGTAAAAGCTTTTATTCAAGTATTTACTTGAAGTTTATGCATACGAAAAAAAGTAAATACTATCAAAATTGACTAGTAAAAGCATTTACTACCGTTTATGCATATGGCTCATTGGGGTATATGCATAAAAATCAAGTAATTACTAGTAGTAAATACTTCAAGTAAGTACTAGATCAACAAGTAAAAGCTCAAATTCCTAGTATTTACTTCATTTGGTATGCATAAAAAAAAGTAAATGCTTGCAAGCATTTACTAGTAGTAAATACTAGATTCATCCAAGTAAAAACTACATATTCATCGGAAGACTCAGGCTTTTACTTACAGCAATTGAAAAATAAAGTAAAATGGAAAACTAGACTAAAAAAGTAACAAGAAAAACCTAAACTTTGCTTTAATTAGGTATTTAGATTTCATCACTTTGTATTTGTTATTGATTTAATTATAAATTTATAAATTTTCATACGGCGCGGCGCGTGGTTGTTTCATCATCTTGACAAAAAGCAAAATAATTGTAGGTACGTTAGATTTTTTTTTTGATCAAAGCTATTTCATTTCTCCGCAGCTCCCCCTATCTCCTGATTTCAGGTGCACCAGAACTGCGTCCGTGGTCGTTGGTAGTTTCGCTTTTAACTCCCCTGTCATCTTCTTCAAAGTTGTCGGGTTTCATTTAAATACCTTGCAACATTATGCAAAACAAAACATGCCATTATTAGAGTTGCCACGTTTTTTAATTGCACCCGTAGGTATACAGTTTTATAACATTGGGAATCGACTTTTAAGCTAACCAAAACATCGTTCTATGATGACCCTCTCTTTTGTATGTAATTTGTTGTATGATTTCTCCTTGCTCGTGATTGGGTTTCTATAAATAATGGTGTTATTAACCAGGTGGCGATTACATATCGCTCATCTGCCAAAAGAACTGTATTAACTGAATTTCTTAAAATTGGTTCAAGAAAACTATTTTTCCAAGTCCTGAAGTCATGAACTGAACCTGGCCATTCACAAACAACACTTGTAAAACATTCTTTTACATCACAGGCGGCTGGAATGTTGATGGATGCATATCCCTTTCGATTTATATATTCTCAGAATGCAAGTGAGGTTATTTAATCTCCACATGTGTGCAATCCAAGGCTCCAATACAAGAAGGAAAGCTGTATTTAGAAAGCCAACCAACATTTACTTTTTCAAAGCGGTATAAAGCATTTTAAAATTATTTTTCGCTGGAGATCTTCGTTCCTTGTTAACTTGTTCAGTATTAATGTGCAAAAACGCGGTCATTTGACAAGAATATTGAAACGATCGCCTTGAATGTTGATTTGCAAAGCAAATGTTCGTTTCAAACACCCAAAAGTATTTACTAGCAAATGTTCAAGTTGCTCTTTAGCAACTTGTAAAAATTGAAGTAAATACTAGTAGTAAAAGGTTTTTATGCATATCACTTTAAGTATTTACTACCAAAATTCATCCATACCTAGTAAATACTTTTACTTCTAGTAAAAGCTTTTATTCAAGTATTTACTTGAAGTTTATGCATACGAAAAAAAGTAAATACTATCAAAATTGACTAGTAAAAGCATTTACTACCGTTTATGCATATATGGCTCATTATCTCACCAAAAACATTCTGTAAAAAACTAGCCAAGTCTCGATGGAGCTACTTGTTTATCTCTAAAAAGTGATGAAATCTAGACAAAGTCGGGCCAAGTTTAAGGTTCGATTTCTTTTTTATTATAGTTAATGTTGTCTGACCTGGACAGAAATTTCAGATTTTAAGTATGTAAGCTATGACGAAAATGTCTGTGTTCTGGTCTTTTCCAGAGCTTCTCAAATAGGGGCCTGAAAATGCGGCGAAATGCTTCGCCCTCGACTTGGCCCCCATATTTGTTCCCTTAAGAAAATATAAGTAATAAAATTTAATTGCTTCTGTACAACCGAGATTTTACAAAAGAGATAAAGAATTGATTAATTCTGCTCCTCTAGACAGAATTTCATATTTTCAACTTTAAAAGTAAAACGCAGTTTTGAAAAAAAATAAACTCGAATAAAATTCTTTAAGCAATTTACCACGCCGATCTTTTTCTCGTAAAAAAATATTAACTGCTTTTACTTAATTCTTCTTTTGATTCCCTCAACAATTCGATATGCCTTCAATTAGCTTCATATAGACTTTTTAAAAACACCAAAGGTCGTTCTTGTGTCAGAGTTTTCGAAATTTTTATTGTCTGGTGATAAGATCTACAGAAAGATATATACCCTGATCAACAAATTTGTTACACGCTTATAGAATTTTTAATTATGATCAACAGGTAAGCAATTAAGAAGCTTCATTGATCGCAAACACAATTTTTTTTAACAAAAGCCTCAGGTGAATCACACTGAGAAGAAACTTGAGTTGATTATAAACAAACGCGTTCGAAATTTAAATAGACAACGTCAGCAAACACTATTTCCTCTGAATTGGCAGGTTGACTCTGCCAAATTTTCTAATTGCGAAAAAAAATTAGAGAAGATTTGAAGCAAAATCAGGTTCTGAGTGATGAAGTTCAAGTTGAAAGAAAATTATTTCTTCTTTTGTGAGAATTTGATTTATTATAGTATCTTGAAAAAAACTTCCCTTGTCAAATGTCTAAATAAATTAAGGATTAGAGAAAGATGAGATGGTTTTAATAACACCCATTTCATAAGTTGGTAATGTTTCTAGCATTACAAATTTAGCTCTTTGATCAATAGATATGCATATGTTTGTATTATATTGAAGTTAACTGTTACTAATTAACTAATTTCTGTTTCATCGTAACAAATTGTCACACGTAACAAATCGTGTCCACATTCCAAAGCTTTTGCAACAAATACAAAATTAGAGATTTACCGGAAAGTTATTTATTTTCTGTTCTGAAATGGAAAATGGAGCAGCAAGCGACTATAACCCCAACAATAAAACAATAAAAAGGTGATATAAATCTTAAATTTCATGTAATTGAATATAACGCTTAAAAACTTAAAATGATTTTGAAAATCAGGTGGATGGTTAGAGGAGTGATGTATTTAACTGAAGTCATTTAACATTTTCGGATGACAATTGTATTTTAGAATATGTGTACTAAGTTTCATTGCAATCGGCTTATCAGTTTATAAGAAATCGTTCATGAAAAAAAAGAATTCACAGAAATCGAAGTGATCTTATAAGACATTCCTATTCACCTCAAAAAAAGAAACCTTAATCAAAAAATGGTTTCATAAGAATTCATATCATTCTACATATCAAATACATAATATAAATTTGAAAAGCAGAGAAACTGAAGTCAATAATTTTATTTTGTCGAACACTAAAAATAGATAGCAGCGGTATACCTAGTGTCATTAGGAAGCTTTTGGTGCTCGATATATTGCTTATGTTGAAAATTTCAAACAAACAAACAAAAAAACAGTAAAAACACATTGAATTTTAAGTCACTTTGGCTAACATTGCCCATACTGATCCTCCTAATCAGTTTTTGGACATCTATCTTCTACCAATCACTTGTTTGCGCCTTGTCTAAAAGAGTTATTTTTAATTTATAAATGTACAACTCACAAAACCGTATTTTCCTAAATCGTCCATTTAAGACCAATACATTTATTAAGTCTCTTTTTTGCGAACATTAAATGTTTCCTTTATTTTCCAATGTAAACGACAACAAAGAGAAATAAGAATCGCACAGGAGCGTGAGATTTGATTGACTTTGAATTTGTACCAATTTTCTACCACTTTTCTACGCCCGTTCTTTCACCCATTGACCACTACAATGTCTGAAAATTACTCCGCATCATCTATCCAAGATTGTCGCTACATATACATTTGCATGCCAATCTACCTTAAAGCTTTAGGTACAGATTCAAAAAAAAAAAATGTTACGACACGTGTCAGCTCCGACGTGCGACTGGAGTTTAGTCAATAAAATTGAGTGGCTTAAAGTATGTATATATAATTGGTACCCAAGAGAAGTAAATATGTTTTTTATATTCTTATTTTTATCTGTATCAATTTGATGAAATATACCACTTTAACTATGGTACATTAAAAAAATTAGCAGTTCTGGGGAATGCCGACAGAAGTGAAAACTTTAAGTACCTAGGTATTAAAATTTGAAGTATCATAATAAGCGTTAATATGCAATTATATTTTTACTAAAGTTTTCATTTTCATTTCTTGCCATTGCCTCAATAACTTAAATCTAACAACTAATAAAGAATCTTTTGACGTTGCTACCCATTAAAAATGGTATTTCCTTTGCATTATATATATATACATATATTTTTTTTTATTTTTTTTTTTTGGTTTGTTGGCCAAATTTGAGACGACCGGTGCGTGAAAGTGTACAGCAGAACCCGAGGCAGCCTATTCCTCGCCATACACAAGAACTCGGCCTTCCGCAGACTTCAACTTGGCGAATTTTGCGTCGGGACTTGGGCCTATACCCGTACAAGATTCTACTGACCCATGAGCTCAAAGTTCATGACCATAGACAACGCCGTTTGTTTCGCTGACTGGGCTTCGAATCACATCTACCCACCCTTATTGAAAAACCCTTTATAAGGAAAATAAAATTGATTCCATCATGCATTATAGCATTTAAATTGGAATTGAATGTCAATAAATTCTACACCGAATTAAAGAATGAAACCTTGATCTTATGAGATCTTAATCTTTTAGATCCGATCATTTAAACGTACGCTGAAAATTTTGTCCGTAGACATTTTTTCTACATCATCCAAAGCACTGGGTCGGAAAATATTTTCAACCCCGTTTATGGAATCAACACAAGGTGTTTTATTTCATAAATCGCGGCGATTTTTAAAATAAAACACCTTGTGTTGATTCCAAAAACGGAGTTATAAAAATGGGAATTTAATAAACAGAACGGTAAAAAGCGGTATTTAAAAAAACAGTATTAATAAAATCAAGAATTAAAAAAAAAAACAGGATTCTGAAAATCGGGATACCGAACCCAACCCAAAATGTTCAAAGTTAAAGGTTAAAATTTTTGTGCGTTTTGTTGTTTTTAAGATTCGCACAAAAACTTTCATCCACATTCATTTTAATAAAATCGATTTAGTAGGTGAAAAATAATTAAGAGTTAAAATATGCCTTAACCCTCACTTTTTTGTTAACGCCTTTTCTCAACATTTGAGAATATAATAAGAATCGATTCTAAAGGAGTAGATTCCAAAAATATTCAAAGAAAATAGTAAGTATACGCCACAGTGACTTCTGGTTTAAGGACAAGCACCAAGAACGATTTGAGTGAATTTTCGTAGGCTAATGTTTGCTGTGTTGTTGTGTATTTGATACATTAAATTATAATTATCTTTTTTAATTATAAACCTATTATTTAAGGGAGAATTCCTCTCGTAGTTGGTAAGATGGTGATTCATATGAAGAGGGGCATGATTTTATCGAAGAGTATGAGTAGCCGCCCGTGGCTTAGTAGTTAGGTGCGTTGGCTACTAAGCAGAACGTCGTGGGTTCGAGTCCTACTCGTTCCCAGAAAGATTTTATTTCATCTTTCACGGGCACTGCGAAGAACTGACAATACTTCCAAGAGTATCAATCTGTCATAAAAAAAGTGCTTCTCAACTTTGCCGTTTGGAATCGGCGTGAAATTGAAGGTCCATTCTTCACACGTACTCAGAGAATTGTTGATGAGAGTAAGCCACTAAGGCCTTGGCTCTTCAAGAGGTTCCGCCACTCTATTTATTTGTGTATATGCCTTGGAACACTAACCTTACTTAACGCATTAATAACGCCATTTATAACTTTGACAATAAACATAAAACACAAATATGATCATCGGATTTCTATTAGCTTAAATCTAGAATCTAGAATCTAGCAGCTTTATTGGATCTTGCCAATCTAATCCTCTAAGAGCAAACCGCAAAACTTTTTTTTGAATTTGTTCCATTCTAACTATATGACAACGGAGTGACCATACCTGGCTAGCATACTCAACAACAGGTCTAACAAATGAAATAAAAAGTTGTTTGATAATATTAGGGTCGAAAAATTGGCAGGATTCTTACTTTATTTAACCTAGAAGTGAATTTGCTTCAGAGTAAATAACGTTGATACATTATATTGTTTAAAATCGAATTTCTTATCAAGTAGCACTGCAAGTACTGTCACTTCCTCAACAATTTACAAATTTAAACCAAAAAAACTGCATTCGTATGTAAAAGTCGAGTCTGCTAACGTAACAAAATTATGTCCAACGTCAAACAATGTGTCACTTACATATTTTCTGTATATTCCCTTATTCGAATTATTAACAACACTGAGATGAATTTTTAAAGCAAAAATATATGACAGCAATCATATCCGTCAAACAAAAATCCAACGGGAATTTAATTTATCTCGAAAAGTACTCATTCATAACTCATAAAGCATTCCGTGTGTTTCATTTTTTGTTCAAAGACAAAAACACACCTCGGTCATAAAATGATTGAGGATCTATAATAAACTTTCAAGTTCAGTGACATTGAAAAGTCGACGGCATCTCGTTGTCCGCGAACCACCGCGCCATTAGCTCGTCAACATTGACAAAAAGACAAGAATACTAATTCAAAATATTTTTCTAATCATTTCCGTAATAACAAAATGCGTTAATGCTGCTTATTCAATAAAAGTCATCAACACTTTTTACATGTCATGTCAGTTTGGTTGGATTCCAAAGAATGACAAATGACAAATGCATTTCATTAAACTGACACTTTGGCTGATTGAAAAAAAGAAAGAATGTTAGTGGAGTGGCGCTAAATTGTCACTTTTACTATCTGTGCATGCCACAGGCTGCTTTTTTGGGTGCAATGGTCTAAGCCAAGAATGGAATGAATGAAAAACATTTGATCCAACAAGTGTCTAGGGTGTCGAAATGCGAGACGTCAGGGTCATGTGTACGAGAGCGCATACAAGTGATAAAAATTATAATAGAAGCACACGCCGCCGCGCCGCCCCGTCGCCGAATAAAAAAAGACTTTCTCCAAATGTTTTTAGAATTCAAACACTCGGACGAGGGCAGACAGAAAGACCATTAGTGGCACCCCTTTCACTATATTTTTCGGTCCCGAAGAAATCTCTTTGTTGTTAAAGAGAACTGTGGTTCGAGAAGCAACGAGAATGATCCTTAATGTAATTCATGTACATTTGTTTCAATTTTTTTCATTTCGCACCACTGTTACTGCAAGTGTAGAAATTGTTTTATATTTTGTTCACATTACATTACAGCAGCGGTGAATAGCACCTTGCGAGATTAGTGCTACATTCATGCATTACCATCCGGCTTCCGGTATTACTGGTTGAGCATAATTTACATTCACCGTTCGGTGACGATGACGCGTTGCCACTATAACATGGGAAACATTGTGAATGAATCTTTTTAGGAGCTGGGGAAAAACCATGTGTGTGCGATCATTGCCCGACGAGCTGGTAATGTTGTCGACACTTTCAATAGCTACATAGTAAAACAATGCAGCATTGCACCATGTTTATTATACCCGTGTCCGTTCGCACAGTAGTTACAGAATTGAAAAGACAATTTTCATTGTCAGCTAAACATAATAGCAAAGCAGACAGCAATATTGATACAGCTGGCTGTGTTTAAGCTGCATTTCGAAAATCTTGTCTCAAGTTCAAGGTGGGAAAAAAGTGGCAATGTAACGTTAACTTGGCGTAATTCACACACAACAGCTGCACCTCTCGTCTGAGCGTATCCATAGGAGACTTATTTTATTGCAACAGACTTTGTTTCATTGTGTGTTGCATTGTTTGGAATTTTGTACGCTGCTTGAATGACCTTTGGAGGTGTTTACACGCAAGGTTCCAATTGCATTGAAAATATTGACTTAAAAAGTATTTAAGTTAAAGTGCAAGTTCATGTGTATTAGTGCAGTATGAAATATTTCGAATATGTGTTGTAAGAAAGAATTTATGTTTGGAAAAAGAAAATAGGTTAGTGACTTCTGCAAAGTAAAGTATGCTGCCTCAAAAAAATTAATTAATTACATAAATATTCAGATGAATGAAGAAAGATTTATTAGAATTTCATATTATGTACTAGCTGACCCCTCGAACCTCATCTCGCCTCCCTTCAGTTCAATTCCAGAATAATAATATAACACAAATTTTGTCAAAATGCAATGCGATTTATTTGAATCCAATTGATGATTATGAATTATGATGATGGTGACACACTGTGGAGTATAAGTGCTTTCTTCTTACATATTTTTTTTTATAATTATTAATTAGTATTGTGTGTTTTTAAATTTCATATGCTATATTAAGCATGCGTAAATGTTTCATTTCATACACTCACTTTCTTATAAGTTGTCCTTAACTTCTGGGTTAAGGCCTTTAAAAAAGGTTTTACTTTTATTGTAAAAATGGCAACAGTATCGATCGATTAAAACAATATATAATTGCCGTGCAGGGACTGTTGTGTCTTAAAGTTTATACAGTCAACATTGATATTTTTTGCTGGTAGCTTCTAAGCTTCCTCCCTATTAATTTTGAGCCAAATCGTTTTAGCTGTTCGTATGATAAAGCAACGTTTACCGGACCAGCTAGTAGCATAAAAAGCATCCTATAGCCGCCCCCTGGTTATAACAGTTCTGCCGTTCCCATAAATTACCTATATAGCAGAAAAATGTTTACCGGGGTTATGGCCGTTTACGAGGAGTTCAGTGACATAAACACGTACAGTAAAATCTATGTATAAAAAAGACTTATTCGTCAAAATGTTGACAACCGGTGAACCGATTTTCTTAATTTTTGTTTTTAAACCAAAGAGGAATAAGGGCAGAAGGTATTGTTGAAGAAGATAGAACACCGAACATTTAAATACTTAGTTAGTTTGCTTAAATTATAGATTGTTGTTTTTTTATTAATCTAACTGACTTAAGTATTTTATTCACTCGATATTGAAAACTCAACTAAATAGGAACGTTTGTTTAATAAATAAAATATTGAATAGAAAACTACATTTTTCTTTTATTCAGCTCAAGATTCTCAACAGGTTATGGGCCCAGGCTCGTATGAACTGCCTTAGGAAATAGAGAATTTGAAATTTGAAAAGAATAAAAGAATAATTTCAAGAAAAGGCAAATTTGTTCAGAAAAGAAGCTTATAAAGAAATCAAGTCCATCAAGCAAGATGTCGAATGATTTTAAGTTGTCTGTGGATAAATTGGAAGGTGCCAGTCAATGGGCAAAATGGAAATGGCAAATGAATATGCTTTTCCGCGCCTACGACTTAAATAAAATTGTATATGGTGATGTTGTTTGCCCTTTAATTACAGCAACATCGACAGCAGACGAAAAGAAAGCTTACAGTCATTGGCTGAAAGAAGATGCAAAGGCTGCAGGCCTGATTGCTGCGTCTTTAAGCTCACCAATCGCTGAACTGGTATTGACATGCGTAAATGCGAAAGACATTTAGGATAAGCTATGCGCTCGCTTCGAAAGAAGCAGCACTCAACGTTTAAATATGCTTATCGAAAGTTTCTTTCAAGCAAGAAAAGATGAGAAAGAGGACATTAGTTCTCATATTGCAAAGTTGCAGAAACTGTTTGTTGATCTTAACGACGAGCTTAACAAACATAAAGAAAATACGTTGTCCGAACGTATTCTCAACGGTCGCATTCTGTCTACACTTGGTAAAGAGTATGACAATTTTCGAGATTTGTGGGATACGATTCCTGCAGATCAGCAAAAGTTGAATTTGCTAATCGAAAAATTATGCACAATTGAGACGCGAGAAGTAAATCAAAGTAACTGTAAGGAAAATGAAGATACAGCTTTACTCGCAAGAACAAATTTTAAGAAAAAGAAGCACCCAGAAAGAGGAAATAACACGAAACTCGAACGAGCTAAAATGAAATTTCCTTGTAACAAGTGCAAGCAAGTAGGACATTGGGCCGCTGAATGTCCACAAAACAGAACAAATTCTGTGAAGAAGAACAATGCCATGATTGCATTTTCACTAAGCGCATCAACTGAAAATTTTCTGAAACCAGATGAATGGTACTGTGACAGTGGAGCTTCAAGACACATAACACCAAACAAATCGCACTTCGAAACATACAAGAGTTTCGATAAACCAGAAGTTATTTGTCTTGGAAAGCAAGATGTTACTATGAACGCCTATGGAAAAGGAGACATCAGAATCAAAGTCAAAATTGGTGGTGAATTTCAAGATGCAACTTTGAAAAATGTATGGTACGTTCCTGACGCAAGCGCACAACTATTTTCTGTCAAAGCTGCAGCTCGAAATGGATTTACTACGACAATGGATAGTCGAACTGTGACAATCAAAGATTCTGATGGTGATGTAGCTGTGAGTGTATATCTTCAACGAGAACTTTATGTGTTGAACATGCAAGTCGTCAAACCAGCGCATTCAACTCAAGTCTACATTTCTCAAACTGGAGATACGCTTCAATTGTTTCACGAGAGATTTGCTCATCAAAACAAACGCCACGTTAAGAAGATCCTTGGAAAGATGAACATCAAAATACCTCAAGGTGAAGAAGAATTTTGTGATGGATGTGCAGTCGGAAAGATGCATCGACTTCCTTTCAAGACAAGAAGTGATCGGTCAGTTGCAGTGGGTGAAGTCATCCATGCCGATGTTCTTGGGCCAGTTGAAGTCACTTCTCTAGGACGTTCGAAGTACTACGTTGTTTTCAAGGATGACTACAGCAAGTTCCGTAAACTGTTCTTCCTCAAGCACAAGAATGAGGTATGTAAATGTTTAAAAGTTTTTCTTAACGAAGCCAGAACTTTGGGTCACACTGTTAAAAAGTTAAGATGTGATGGTGGGTTAGAATTTGTGAACAAAGAAGTTTCAGCTTTGTTAGGAGAGTATGGTGTTGAGCAGTGTATTACTCCTCCATACACACCGCAATTGAATGGGGCAGCAGAGCGTGAACATCGAACCATTGTAGAAGCAGCTCGAAGCATGAGGGTTTCCAGTAAGTTACCAAAATGTTTCTGGGCTGAAGCCTGCAATACTGCTGTGTATGTTTTAAACCGCACTGGGCCAACATCAGTAGAAAACAAAGTCCCATATGAATTATGGAACAATAAAGAAGTTAAATCTTTAACCCATTTAAGAGTTTTTGGAACCGAATGTTATGTTCATGTTCCAAAAGAACTTCGGAAGAAGTTCGATGACAAAGCTTTGTATGGTAGAATGGTTGGTTATCTGAATGATAATGATGGTTATAGAGTTTGGGTTCCTAAACTGAAAAGAATTGTTCTTAGCCATGACGTCATTTTCAAGCCAGAAAAGCTTTGCAATGAAACCCATGAGAATGTTTGTCAAGATCAAATTGCAAATAATGAAAAAGAAAAGGTTGAGTTTGTGTTAACTAAAGAAGATCTTGAAGACAAAGAAGTTACACAAGTTTCAACTAATATTGAAGAAGATCTTAACAACGAAGAAGAAATCAATCGAAATAATGTTGATTTTGAATCTGATTATCAAGACGCTGAAAGTGAAGATAGTTCAGAAGAATCAAATGGAAATGAAACACTTTTAGAAGAATTTAAAAGAAGACCAAGAAGACCAAGTAGAGCGCCTAACTGGATGACCACAGGTGAATATTTGATGTTAGCGGAAAGTGATAAGAGTATTCAAGAACCTAAGACTTACACTGAAGCTGTGAAATCAAATAATTCCGAAGAATGGCTTTTAGCTATGGAAGAAGAATTGGCATCCCTGGCAGAAAACCAGACTTGGGATCTAGTAAAGAAGCCAGAAACAGCCAAAGTCGTTCAAAACCGATGGGTTTTCAAAATTAAGGACTCAATAAATGGAAACAAGCCAAGATTCAAAGCAAGACTCGTTGCGAAAGGTTACGTCCAACAAAAAGGCATCGACTATAATGAAACGTTTAGTCCTGTAGCAAGGTATGATACTGTGCGTTTGCTTTTAGCTTTAGCTGCAAGAAATAAGCTGAGCATACAACAGTTCGATGTGAAGACTGCTTTCTTATACGGTGAGCTTGAGGAGGAAGTATATCTGGAACAACCTGAAGGTTTTCAAGATGGAACCGGTAGAGTCTGTAAGTTGAAAAGGAGTTTATATGGATTGAAACAAGCTCCTCGATGCTGGCATAAACGTTTCTTGGGATTCATGAAGAAGACTGGCTTAAGAAACAGTAAAGCAGATCCATGTTTATTTTACCGCAATGAAAAAGGAAGAGTTCTTTATGTTGCCATTTATGTTGACGATGGCCTGATAATTGGAAATGTCAAAGAAATACAAGAATTCATGAATGAACTCAAGAAAGAATTCAAGATCACAATTGGAACTCTTGAAAACTACCTTGGCATGAAGATAGAAATAACAAGTGATGGATCAATAAATTTGTCTCAAGAACAATACACCAACAAAATTTTAGAAAGGTTTAATATGAATGAATGTAATCCCGTAACAACGCCTGCAAGTCGGGAGGAAGAAAATTCAAAAACCGAAAATGTCAAAGAAGAAGTACCATATAGAGAAGCTGTTGGAAGCTTATTGTATTTAGCAACAGCGACAAGACCAGACATTGCATTTGCAGTAAGTTCTGCTGCAAGAAGAATGGAAAACCCTACCAAAGATGATTGGAATAATGTGAAACGCATTTTTCGATATCTTCGCGGGACAAGCAAAGCTATAATCAAATATCCAGCAGGTGACAATTGTCAAGAATTGAAGATATACAGTGATGCTGATTACGCTGGAGATCTGAAGACAAGGCGATCAACAACTGGAGTAATTTCAATGTTCAACGGAGGACCAGTTACATGGACAAGTCAACTACAAAGAACTGTTGCATTGTCAACAACAGAAGCCGAACTTATGGCTGCAACAGAAGGTGCCAAAGAAGCTATGTGGCTGAAGTATCTCATGCAAGAACTAATTGGAGAACAGAAAGTAATACCAACGCTTTACATCGATAGTGCAAGTGCTTTAAAGCTTTCAAAGAACCCAGAATTTCACAAACGATCAAAGCATATTGAAGTTCGTCATTTTTATGTCCGAGAATGCTTTCTTGAAGACAAATTGAAACTGCAACATATACCTGGAAAGGACCAACTGGCTGACTTATTAACGAAACCCCTTGACCGTGTCCGTTTTCAAATGTTACGAAAGAAAATTTGTATTCAAGATTAACTTCAATAACTGTTTGGTGTTTATGGAGGAAGTGTTGAAGAAGATAGAACACCGAACATTTAAATACTTAGTTAGTTTGCTTAAATTATAGATTGTTGTTTTTTATTAATCTAACTGACTTAAGTATTTTATTCACTCGATATTGAAAACTCAACTAAATAGGAACGTTTGTTTAATAAATAAAATATTGAATAGAAAACTACATTTTTCTTTTATTCAGCTCAAGATTCTCAACAGGTATGACAAACAAAATTTATTCTTTTCAAATCAAAAACGGTGCAAATGTTAAAAAATGATGCTTTTCTCACTACAGCAAATGTATATCAATATACCTACGAATATTCAATTTCGTTTGATAATTTCATCATCGACAAAAAAAAACGTAGATACAATTGACTTGACATTTTTATCGTCGCCGTCGGGTTTTTTTCTTTTTTTTAGATTTATTGCTGAGTTTGACTCACTACTTTTGTACCAGTCAGTGAAGTGTTAGGCACCGAATTTTAAGGGCATGTTGGGGTAGTGGCGTAAATGGGTTTAAATTTGTTGTTCAAATTCGATCAAGCCGTATATGAGATATGGTCTGGGTAGCAGGTAGTGTAGTAGAAGGGTAGTGGGTGCGGGTCGAGGTAGTGGGTAAAAGGTAGCGGGTAGCAGGATGACGGGTAGCGGGAGTGGGAATGGTTATCGGAACTGAGTAGTGGGAGTGGGTAGCGGGAGTGACTACAGGGGTAACGGGTTAGCAGGGTAGCGGGTATTGGTGTAGCGGATAGTGGGGTAATGGGGTAGTTGATTAACGGGTTACCGGGGTAGTGGTTAGCAGGTAGAAGTCACAGGTAGAGCGTAGTACTGTAGCGGCCTAGCGGTGTACAAAAGTTTAGGACTTTTAACTATAAATTGAGGCAGTACGAAGTCTGCTGGGCCAGCTAGTTTTATTTATAAAGATTAAGAACACAAACAAACTCTGATGATACTCATCCTCTTGTTGTATTATTTAGCTTTGATTTAGTTTTTCGTATTCCGATTAAAAAACCGCTTAAACGTTTTCGCTAAAAATTTATTTAGTTCTCATTCAAGTGATATCGCGTCCCAATCTAATGTCAATAACACGATACAAAACAATCCGAACGTACATACGAGCTAATATTAATACACGTATTTACATCTCGATAAATAGCGGTGACTTGGAAATATGAAAATTGGCCCCTTTATAATAACTTCCTTTGGGAAAGATAGTTCTAAAGAAAATGTCATAGAGGAGTTCTTCAAATGCGAGCAAACCGTCTATGGGATGTTAGAATTTCTTTTTAAGAATATGAACTATACGAAAGTTAAATTGTTACGATAATTGTTAATTTTCTTAAATTTAAAAAAATATTTCGAATTATAACCCTTAAAATTGTATGGTTTAAGAAATGAAAAGTATTTTTACCAATACCCTGTCGTGTTCAAATTAAACGATTGTCGGTATTCTTGAAACTCACCTGAAAAGAAAAAGAAAAAACAGTATTGAATATTATTTCATACGTGAACTTACATAAAGAAATTTTTAATTTATTAATAATTATAAGTATAATACATAAATTTATTCGTTGTATGTACCTACTAATATTATTCGTGAAGCAAAGTAATGAGTACATTGTGCGAATTCATTCGTGTACCTATTAAACTAAATTATTCGTATATCATTCGAATGGTTTCGTAAATTCAAAATTCATTCGTGAGATTTACTGAAGCCTTTGTAAAATGTTTGAAGCAAAATTAATAGATATTCCGAAGATTTACTCATTTACTAGTAGAATGTAAATTCTGTTTCAGTACAATCACACTAATACTTCGTATTTTATAACGTCCATTTGTTTATTTACCAAGAGCATGAGTACATTCCAGTAATGACTTCGTTATAAATTATATTTTGAATACGCATTTTCTATTAATGGGTTAGCGTTTGTAATTCTATTATTCACATTTTACTTCTTTCAAAATGTACGAAGAATAAGTAGAATATACTAATGCTCTTGATAAATGTACGAATTTTCTTCCTATAGTCTCACTCTTCCAAATACCTACTCAACACGAAGCTTTTCCTTCGAAAACAGAAAAATTATGAGCCAAAACACTACACACAGAATTATCCATTCCAAAAACGTTTATTTTTACAACTAACGGAAGCAATTAAATGCCTTTTTTATGGATAATGTGAGATACTTTTGCCATTAACTAGCAAATAAAACGTTGATATTAATGGTAAATTTTCAAATACGTCACAAATCTAATCTGCCAACAACAACTTCTACTCTCTCAGTCGAGCACACTTCCATCAACCAAAGTCGCTTGAAATTGTTTTGACTTTGTGGCACTACTCAAAACATACACCGACTACGACGGACGACGTAAGTCACATAAAGAAGAAATTTAAGATACGTTTAAATGCATGCCACATTGTTCTGACAATTAAGCGGTTATTGATTTGCGCTGAAAGTAAAACCTTGAAAGGAGATCGCATTACAATTGCGGTAATCAAGCTTGTCAATAAGTTTGCTATACGCGCTGATAGCTGATGGGGACAGGTATATTCCATTTCCAATGAGAGTTTAATTGAATTTCTTGAAGATAATATTTTGATATGAAAATCAATAAAAATCGATATGACACAAAGCCCCAAAAAGGGGCTTGGGTTTGTCAGTTTGGCTGCTTAATTTGGTTCTAAGGTGTCACTACTTCGCTTCTTGTGACTTTGGATTCGCGGAGCTTACGTGACTGTGTGCATGCACAACTCTCAACGGAGTGATATTTTATCCTGCCGCACCTGCTGCTACAGTATTAATTAGCAAAAAGGCCGCTTTGCTGAGTTTGCAGATTTATTTTCTCATTGGGGATGGAAAGCAAGTCCGATGGGAGTTGACATTTCTTTTCATTTAAAACGCAATGTTGGTCATCATTTACAATAAAGGAAGCACATGTGAACGGAAAATGACCTTGAGTTTTGTTGTAGATTAAAAATAAATTAAGGAGCGGTTGGTTTTCTATGTTAAATTTGCGAGAAGGGTGATAATTAGCTTTTCATAGTCTACTACAACTAGTATACTCTTGTTTGATGAGATAATATGAAGGGTTTGGTTATTTATGGCATGATTGACATCTCTTATGTTCATTAGCTATTAGTTTAGTTAATGACGATCGATAAGTAATAATAATAAATAATTATCATTTTAATTGAAGCAGATCTCAAGTTCCCGGAGGACATTGTTAGCAGAACAAAGATGCACACAAAACAAATTTGATAAATAGAATTGCATGGTCGCAAAAGACTGTAGTCGAATTTTTGCCGAACGAAAAATATAAACATCAAAATAAGGATTTTTAACTGTCGTCAATTTTATCCCATTTTTCTAGCAACGCAAATTCCAGAGCACTGGGTGCCGCTCGTAAGAACGAAGAACATCCAATTCTCTTCAAAGCATTTGCCACACATTGAATTTTTTTGCAATTAATTTTTAAAATTTAAATTTTTTGAAAGCAGGACAGTTGTTACTTCCATCATACATGAGGAGTTATACTACCTCCAGATCGATGATTCGAAGCATTCCTCAAGGCGGAATATTATAGCCTCTTCTATGGAACATAGTAGGAAATGACCTCCTAACAATATTAGAAGCATGTTATTCCAATATCTGTATCTAGGAAACCCCAAGAAGTCTTTCAAAACTCCTGCAAATTACCTTAAACAGGCTCAATTGATCAAAGTAACTACTCACTACTGTGCCTTCGACGTCAATTCACAATTCCGACCCAGCCAAATATTTATGTCTTATTTTAGACAAAAACTAAACTGGGGAAGGCGAATATTGATGAAAGAGCAAGAAAAAAAACGTACTGTAGCATTTGTAAAAAGGCAAAAGGCTCAAAAAAGGGCTTTTCCCTGAAAGTAACCTGCTGGCCATATAGTTCGGTAATCAGACCGAAACTCACTTATGGTGGACCGCAAGATGGTAAATTCATATAATAAAAGGCAGAGCTACTTCTAAGCCATCTTCTCCAAAATGGTATCAGCCAATTCATGAGTGAGGCCTGGAGCCACCTCTCAGTATCAACTCTACCCCAGATCGCTAAAATGGTATTTGGTAGAAACTTCCAGATTCCCATCCCTTAAGATCCTTTTGGGAATGTGGTGAACCTCTAGAAGAAAACTGGATACACTTATATACAGAAACTTCAAAGACCGACAACGGTGCGGAGGCGGTGGAAGTTTTATTTACTTGGAACAATTGAATTTTAGTCTTTCGTATTGACTTCCTAATAAATTAAGTGTGTCCCAAGCAGAAGTAATGACGATAAAATAGATGTCCTAGCTCAAAGAAAACTTTATAATATCTTGCAAGGATATACATACATATTTTCTCGAACAGCCACGTCACTCTCATCTCTCATGTCCCTGGCATCTGTCTCCACAAACTTTGTAACAGTTCATAAGTATCGATCATCTCTTAATGATATGACAGAAAAGTTAAACATTCAATTTTTACGGGTGCCGGGCCCACAGGGCACTTCTGCCTGCTGTAACACACAATTTAGGGATACTACAAGCTGTATGCAAACCACTTTTTTAAACTATACGCTCTAGAATCAACAAATGCTACATGGTCACAGGTAGCAAAATAAATTTGTCCAAGCTTAACCCTGAAGCGGTTGAAGTGCTTGAAGAAGAAACAGTCCAACACCTCCTGTGTACGGAAGGAATAACTACGTTGGTAACTCCTTCTTCGCAATTATCAGATCACCTGTAACGATTGACATAAGATGTCTCACCCCTTTCATAAATACTATTCAATATTTTGTTTAAATTCTCAACTTTCTATAGTGGATGGATCCTAAGGGTCTAAGTGAGTCAACAATATCTAGACAGTCAGTCTTAATCAAAGGGCACGGTAGTGCCCAGCCAAGTTCTAGTACTACACTCTTTTTACAGGATCGAACTCAAGCACATTTTTGACCCCCCATAACTTTTGAACCCATAGAGTTAGAAGCTTTAAATTTGAATTACGTATTAACTTCATGGGCACAAAGACCCTGTAAAAAATAAAAATAATTTTGTAGAACCACAACTTCCTGAGATATCGAACAACAAAAATTTCAAAAACCGTAATTGACTGACTGACTGACTGACTGACTCACTGACTGATCATCAAAATTCTTCTTCTAACAATAGCAGAATCTTGAAATTTGGTACCATGGTAGGTTTTCGGCTGTATACAAAGGAAAAAATTTCAATTTCAAAAAGAAAATAGAAAATAGTTCGGATGAAAATTTACAAGTTCACTTGGCAAGTTTTTGTTTGAAGCGTGATTAATAACATTTTAAAACTTGAACAGTGAACTTGTAAATTTTCATCCAAACTATTTTCTATTTTCTTTTAATATTGTTGTATTATTTTCTATGATTTAAAATATTAAATATAACACTTTTACATGTCAGAACTTGGCGTTCTTTTAGATCTCATTACTTTTGGTGGCTAACTGTTTACACAGTGTTGTTCGCACATAAGAGAACTTGGCTCTTTTTTTACATTTTATGTTTTTGTTCTGATTAACCTTACCTACTGCTGGGCAAAAGAATTCCAAATCGAACTTACGTAAAACAAGCTAAATCTTATATTAACCATACTGGTCCTAATCGCGCACTCTAAGTAATTCACTATTTTCTTAAAATTAATGCATTTCAGCCTAAAGCTAAACTTCAAAAAACTAACTACTGAATGTCGACATATTGGGGAGAGGTAAACTTAATGCGACGAAATAAAAAACTAAGTTGCTTTACCTCTAGGTATACTAAGGCAAGCTGACTTTTTGAAATGATATTAACTCATCAAACCTTTCTTTTGAGCCTTAAGACGAATCTCGACGGTTTCTGTTGTTGATCACAGTCATTTGGTCTCAAGCAGTACCTACTAAACGAATATTTAAATTCATTATCCGCTGGCACATTAAGGGTGAGCAAAATTCTTAAAATTTACACTAGTTACGTCCGAAAAAAGAACAATTGAGATCATTCCGTAGAAAATCTATTTTTGTTGATTTCACTTTAACGTCACCTTAGAGGTGTGTTACAGCAGCGTGTGAAAAATTGTTAAAGGGCGTGCATTGACGAAAAACCCCAAGGACTTGAAAATGACAAAAGTTCTGTTATTTATAGCAAACTTATCAAACTATTCCTTGTCACGAAGCATTGTATGAAAATGGCACACCTATGTCAGGTGCAAATGGGAGAAAGTAAAGGTTACACAACTTAAGTGTCTTTTTGCCCTAAAAATAGAACGATTGCATATTTAGTTCTTCGTACAAGTTCTTTGACATTATGACTATTTGTCATGAAGAGCACTTATGAATACGTATGTCCTTTTGTTTTATTTCACATTGGGATACAGCTTTTTTTCAATCTCAAATTTGGTTTGTTTAAAAAATTGGATGACTTTCAGATAAACTCGTCTAAAAATAGAACTTGCTATCATATTTGATTTTATAGGTAACGTTTACTTTTGTTATTATCATCATGTGTCAAGTGTTAATTTGCTTCACAATCGCTTGAATCTACAATGGTGATATAAAATTCTTCAAACATCATCTGAATACGAAATTCGTTCATGGATCTTAATTTAAAGAATAAAAATAGAAATAAAATAAGTATTTGTGACAGAAATGTTTGTTTACTTTTTTTTCTTTTTTCTTTATATCCTTTTATCTTGAATGCAGACGAAAGTTAAAATTCATTAAATTTTTGTTTTGAATCTATTTTCACAACAAATTCTTGCTGTTATAATTAACGTTTTTGATTGAACCGAAAATTATGACAATCAAAAGTGATAAACAAATTCGACCTTATCTCAGACGTGCGAATTAAAATGATCTTACATTTTGAATATTCATCAAAACATGAGTTAAATTATCGTTTTATTCAAAAACATTAATCATTTGTACTGAATGTACTAATTTTTATAAATCACGAATTTCTTGTTAGCCAAAATGACAAGAATGCAAAAACGACTAACATGAATTTGACAATGTAAAAATATTCCACTACTCCAAACTTGTAAAGAGAAAAAATGATAAAAGCAATAAAAATATAAACATACACTTTTTCAAGAAAAAAAAAATTATAAATCATAGAACAAAAGAATAGTAGAGTGTAAATGCAACAACTAATGCTCTTAAGAAAATATAATAAAATATTTAATTAATTTTAATAATTTTCGGGTGTACGTACCTATCAGCATTTCTAATTCGAAATTAAACAACAACCAAGCAGTCCAGATTGGACTACATCCGAGCCCGCCGGGACATGCGATTAAAAGATTTTCGTGTTAAATAGAATGTAATGGGTTATACGAGCCTGCAATCTGCAAATATTAATATTGACATTGACATTGACATTGACATTACAGCACTTCGCACATGAATGATACGAACTACAGACACATAGCAGCACTGGCAACTGAGGCCATCGGCTGGGACTGAAACAGCAGTCTTTTTCTACAATAATATCCAGCTTATCTGAGGCCACTTGTGCGATAATATGAGACAATATAAATCTGTGTCTCCTCCTCTGTGCCACATAGGTTTATGTTATATGTTCTTTCCTTCTATGTGTCTATCTGTCTCTCTCTGCCGTATGTCTTGTTTCAGTCCCAGCCGATGGCCTCAGTCGCCAGTGCTGCTATGTGTCTGTAGTTCGTATCATTCATGTGCGAAGTGCTGTAATGTCAATGTCAACACAATATTAATATTCGCAGATTGCAGGCTCGTACAACCCATTACATTCTCTGTAAATAAAATTAGATTTTTTCTTTTAAATGTAAATTTTTTATCTTGTATAGATTTTATTTAACACGAAAATCTTTTAATCACATGCCCCAGCGGGCTCGGATGTAGTCCAATCTGGACGTCCAATTTTCGATGATTTTTTCAAACATTTGTGGCCGTATATCGGCAATATCACGGCGAATATCGTCTTCCAAATGGTCAAGCGTTTGTGGCTTATCCGCATAGAATAATGACTTTACATAACCTCACAGAAAATAGTCTAGCGGTGTTAAATCACAAGATCTTGGAGGCCAATTCAGAGGTCCAAAACGTGAACTTAGGCGGTCACCAAACGTGTCTTTCAATAAATCGATTGTGGCACGAGCTGTGTGACATGTTGCGCCGTCTTGTTGGAACCACAGCTCCTGGACATCATGATGATTCAATTCAGGAATGAAAAAGTTAGTAATCATGGCTTTATACCGATCACCATTGACTGTAACGTTGTGGCCATCATCGTTTTTGTAGAAGTACGGACCAATGATTCCACCATCCCATAAAGCTCACCAAACTGGATGTAACGGTGTTTCGACATGCACTAGAGGATTTTTTTTTTCAATTCAATTCACTCCAAATGCGGCAGTTTTGTTTGTTGACGTAGCCATTCAACCCAAATTGCGCTTCATCGCTAAACAAAATTTGCTTATGAAAATCGGGAACAACAGCAATCTCGTTTTGGGCCCATTTGACGAATCAACGTCAATTCTCTCACGAGTTGGATTTTGTAAGCACGCAAACCAAGATCCTTCCTTCCAATTCCTATGCTCGATGGCAGATGGACTCATTCGGGTCTTCCTCAATGCTAAGCACTACAGTAGCAATAGCTTCTTCTGTACGCACCGTCTCTGGGGATGTGAGTTATCAATAAGAGTAACCGTGGTGCGAAAACGTTCCATGGTTAATCTAATTAACTGCTCTTATGATTTTGTCGACGATAAAATGGACGTAGTGCGCGATACGTATTCCACACAGAACCATTATTTTCGAAATAAAATTGCACAATTTGCAAGCGTTGTTCAGGTGTGAGTCTATCCATGATAAATTGCCAAACCAAACTGAGAATAAATCACTTAACAGCTGTTAAATCAGTCGCCGTCTTGAAAATTAATGCCAACTTAAAGTTCTATACCTCGAAAAAACACCCGTTATATCTCGAAAACGGAACAATATTAAAAATCGAATTTGCATTACATATTCTTGAATACTGCATACCCAAATTAATTTTTAGACATTTTTAAAAAAATTTATTTTATTTTATTTTTTGTTTTTTGTTTAATTTCAAAAATAAACAATTTCTTGAGAAACTTTATGACATCAATTATCTTAAGATAAAATGCGTTTTTGAGGTTCATATTTAAATTTAAATTTTTATTTATAAATTTTAATTACATGTTTTTATTTTTAATGTTGGTTGTAGGTTGAATTTTGGAATACCGGAGCAAGCTCGTGCGACCTAGTCGTGCAAATTTTTTTACGAATTCAATATGGACTATTTTTCCTTATAGGGACTAAAATAAATCCGCTTAAACTTATTTTCAATTCTTTTTAACAAATATTGTAGCAACTTTTTCTGAAATTATCATAATTTTCATTATATTAAAGTTGTCTTAGTTTTTTGACCCCCATTAAAAAACATCTAATCCGATTTCGCTTAAAACTTTATCAGTTCTTAGCAAAGCAATGTCGCGTCGAATGACCGATTTCATGGCAATACGATGAGTGGTTCGCGTGGTACGAACATGCGTACATACACAGACATCATGAAAAAAGGAATGATCCGGATTCTACTGACCTCGAACTTAATACAAGAAAAGTTCTTCATTTTTAATGAAGGTTTATACCCAACCAAAACCCAATAACAGCAATTTGCAAATTATCGAGAGCTATTAGAGCACCAGACCAGCCGGGCTAGAAAACATGACAGCTTATTATCGATACCAAAACAGCAAATCTTCCCCAGGAAAAATGGTGTTTAAATTAATATTAATTCCGGTTAGAGATGAAACTTTAATAATAATTATAACACTTCGACTTAAACTTTGACATTAAAATACTTTGGACATGAATGTTACTCACTACAGACACATAACTGCACTGGTGTTTGTGGCCATCGGCTGTTATAGAACAAAACTTTAAATGTGTTTCGTTCAAAAGGTGCCTTTTATCAAATGTTTGTTGTTTTATGATTAAGGTATCAATGGGTAAACAAAAACTGTCCCTAGGGCACTATTGGATTACAATTTCTATTAAATACTTCATTATTTAGTAATAAGGACTTAAAGTCAGCAAAAACACCAGCATTCATTTTTTTTAAAGTAAATTCCATCAAAATGAAAATATGATTTGCTTACATTTCTTAGAGAGCATAAAATTCGACTGTAATACTATTGGAGAAAAAATTCATTATTTAATAACAAAAACTTAATAAACAATTATTAAAATTCGTATTGTTGATAAGCAAGTTTTCGATATTTTTTTAAATATCTTAATTAATTTAGAACGTACAACATATACCGTGAGTCACAAAAGTAAGTAAGCATACATAGTTTTTCTATGCCAGTTTGAAAATAAACGAAAAACCGTTATGAATGTGGAAAAAAGTGCAATGAGTATTATATGTGGGAACTGAAGATCACGTGATGATGCAAATTAACCGTTAAACATTTGCTTTAACTATAGATTTTCTTAAATTTTTAAATAAGTTGCATTTTCGATGTCACAAAAGTAAGCAAGCGTCTCCAATAAATTATTGTTTTATATTCAGTGTTTTGATAAGTATTGAATTATTTCTGCGTTTTTGTTGCTTATACTTGTTCTACATATATTTTTTTAGTTGAGTATTAAAAAAAAGTTTGGAAAAAAAAGATGGCTCCAAGAGGAAAACAGCTCAGTTTGGATTTGAGAAAAGTCATCATAAGGCATTATTTGGACAACAAATCAGAGCGTGAGATTGCTAAAATCGTTGACAAAAGTCCATCTACGATTCATAAAATAATATCGAAATACAACGAATATGGGAACTTGGAAAATCGACCGCGATCTGGACGCCCACGCAAGTTCACTGACAGGAATGTCGGATTATTGTGAGGAAAGTGAAGAGATATCCTAAAATTAGTGCGCCAAAGATAACGACTGAAGTAACTAACGAAACGGGTAAGTCATGCAACCCACAAACAATAAGAAGGGTTCTTCAAAAGTTCGGTTATCATGGACGGAATGTTAGAAAGAAGCCTTATGTTAGTAAAGTTAACCGACAGAAGAGGATTATTTTTGCGAAAGGCCATGAAAGGATGAGAGACGATTTTTGGAATACCGTTATTTTCTCTGACGAGAGTAAATTTAACATCCACGGTTCAGATGGTCGCGAAAAAGTTTGGAGAAAAAAAATACAGAGTTCAATCCATCGAACATGTCGGCAACGGTTAAACACGGTGGTGGAAGCGTTATGGTGTGGGGGTGTATGGCAGCCAGTGGAGTGGGCAACCTTGTGTTCATTGATTCTTTGATGAATAGGTTTGATTACTTAAACATTTTAAAGAGCTATCTTCACGAACGGGCCAGCAAGTTGGGTATGGGTAGGTCATTTGTCTTCCAGCAAGACAATGACCCTAAACATACCTCACATGTTGTCAAAGAGTGGTTGCTGTACAACGTCCGCACTCAACTTAAATCACCACCACAGTCACCGGATTTAAACGCTATCGAACATTTATGGGAACATCTCGACCGCCAAGTAAGAAAACAGGAGATAAGGACTAAAGATGATTTGAAAAAGGTTCTTAAAGAAGAATGGGATAAAATTCCCCAAAGTGTCACTCAAAACTTAGTCAAGTCAATGGGTGGTATGCGAAATGCTTTGTCTCAGTCTCATGAGATTGAGCTCTGAGAATGAGCTCGAGATTGTGAGATAGAGCATTTGCAATGAGACAAAGCTCAGTTTGGTATGCAAGAGCTTTGTCTCATCTCACTATCTCAGTCTCAAAATGTCTTCTTCAAGTGAAAGTAGTGTTTGTGATAACTCTTCAAAAAAAAAAAAAACGATGATACAAATATTTTTGTTGTGAATTTTATTAATAGTCCAGTCAATAAAGGTTTTCACCTCAAAAAAAATCCAACAGTTTTGAAACTTGGCACACTTACTAAGGGATGTCTGGTGATGACCCAAAAAAAAGTCCCCAAGAATCCGATGTGAGCTCTAGCGGCAGTTAAGAGAAACATGGAGTTTGTTTCAGTTTTTCACGTTTATCTCAAAAACTATTTGTCGTATCAAAAAATTTTGTTCTACAAAATTAAAGCTCATGAAATTTTATAAAAAAAAGCTCTTATGAACTTTTTCGCATCTCTTATAGTTTATAAAATAACTCTAGCGGCAGTGAAAAGAAACATACGGTTTTTTCGGTTTTTCGGGCTTATCTTGAAAACTATTTGTCGTATCAAAAAATAATCTTCTACAAAATTAAAGCTTATTAAATTTCCGAAAGAAAAAAAAATTAGGTTATAAATATTTCGACCCACATTGACGGAAAACAAGTAATTTTTTCATGCTTATCTTGGAAATGGTTTCTCGTATTAGTCCAGACAATAAACAATAAACATTCGCATAGAGCTGAAAATTGGTACAGAGCATTAGAACACCGATTTAAGTAAAATGTCAAAAGTCCCCGAAAATCCCATGTGTGCATAAGAAATTATTCAAGGTCAAATGTCGAAAATGTTGGTTTTTCATGCATATCTTTGAAACGGGGGAAGCTATAAAAAAAAAGTATATCAAAGGCTTGTACGCCTTGTAATTCTCTAAAAAAAAGTTATGACACTTTTTTTCCTACGAGCAAGCGTTTAGAAAATATTGTATTAAATCTGCAGAGTTAAATATAAAAAAACAACATATTCGACATTTAACCTTGAATAATTTCTTATGCACACATGGGATTTTTGGGGACTTTTGACATCTTATATAGAGATATGTCCTCATGCTCTGTACCAATTTTCAGCTCTATGCGAATTTTGTACAGGGCTTAGGAGCTACTTATAAAAAATTCGAAATTTTGAGTTTTGACCAAATTATTTTTTTTTCTGAAATCTTAAAAAAAAATGTTTTTATATAGAAAACCACATAATCTACAAGTTTTTCATAGAAATTTTTTCAATCGGACTCACCGTTTAAGAGTAATACGCAAAAAAACATTATTTTCGACATTTGACACAGTTTAAAATCGCAATATTTTCTAAACGCTTGCTCGTAGGAAAAAAAGTGTCATAATTTTTTTTTTAGAGAATTACAAGGCGTACAAGCCTTTGATATACTTTTTTTTGATAGCTTCCCCCGTTTCAAAGATATGCATGAAAAACCAACATTTTCGACATTTGACCTTGAATAATTTCTTATGCACACATGGGATTTTCGGGGACTTTTGACATTTTACTTAAATCGGTGTTCTAATGCTCTGTACCAATTTTCAGCTCTATGCGAATGTTTATTGTTTATTGTCTGGACTAATACGAGAAACCATTTCCAAGATAAGCATGAGAAAATTACTTGTTTTCCGTCAATGTGGGTGGAGTTATTTATAACCTAATTTTTTTTTCTTTTGGAAATTTAATAAGCTTTAATTTTGTAGAAGATTATTTTTTGATACGACAAATAGTTTTCAAGATAAACCCGAAAAACCGAAAAAAACCGTATGTTTCTTTTCACTGCCGCTAGAGTTATTTTATAAACTATAAGAGATACGAAAAAGTTCATAACAGCTTTTTTTTATAAAATTTCATGAGCTTTAATTTTGTAGAACAAAATTTTTTGATACGACAAATAGTTTTTGAGATAAACGTGAAAAACTGAAACAAACTCCATGTTTCTCTTAACTGCCGCTAGAGCTCACATCGGATTCTTGGGGACTTTTTTTTGGGTCATCACCAGACATCCCTTAGTAAGTGTGCCAAGTTTCAAAACTGTTGGATTTTTTTTGAGGTGAAGGCAATTTTTTTCGTTCATTGACTGGACTATAAAAGAAATACAGTTCTTTTGACAAAAAGTCAAACTCCTGACCTAAAAAAAAAAAGAAAAAAAATGCTTTAATAGCATTCAAATCGGAGTTGGAAAAAAAATTTGGCAAAAATATTGAAATAAATCAAATTTCAAAAAAAATTACAAATATCAAAATAAGAATAAAAGAAAAATGTGATCGCAATAATACGGGAAATAGAAAAATAAAACTTAAGTCATGGGAAAAGGATTTATGGGATTTATTCAATGGTGGGTCTGAAATTCTGAATCCGGTGCTAAATAGGCTCGAAGGTAAAATACAATTGTTTTTTATAATAATTGTTTGATTTTTCATTATGAATATTTTATTACAGGAGCAGAAAGTGAAGCCATAAGCAGAGACGAATCCTCTAATTCCGTTTCAAATGCAACGAAAATTTTGAAGGATTCGTCACGGAAAAGAAGACAAGCTAATAATGAAATAGAAGTTTTATCAAACTACGAGACGGGGGAAACGAGGGATCTTTCACTAACTGATTTACAGAGGCTAATTTTACTGAAGCTAAATTTAGTGTTGACCAAAAAATTAAAACTCCTTGAAAATAAAGTTATAATTTTTAAGGGAAACAATTACATAATGTACATACATATCTTATAAATAAAACTCTTGATATCTATGTTATTTTTGTTTTTATTTAAAAAAAAAAAATGTGCACAATCTAATGGTTTTGGTTGAGCAAAAGCCTCGCAATTTCGTTTCTTTTGCTCTGATCAGCTACTCTGAGAAGAGAATCTCTCCTTGATGTGTCATTGGGGGGAAAGAGAGGAGTGTGTTCTTCTTCTTCTATATCCATTGGAGCATCCATCTGGCTTTCCTCATTTTCATCCCCACCCTGGAATGCTTTTGAAATGTTGTGCAGAATAAAACACGACATTATTACCTTTGGTGCGTTGCGTGTTGCCACTCTTAATTTATATTGCAGACAAGGAAATGTTTGTTTAAGCTGGCCAAATACTCTCTCAATAATAACTCTCTTTCGTTAGAATATTGTTAAAGTTAACTTCAGCGGCGCTGACAGGGTTCCGGTACGGAGTCATTAAAAACGGAGTAATTCCATAGCCCTCGTCGCCAATGAGTTCAGTTGATGAACTTTCAAGGAGAGTTTGTCTCCTTTCAAGGAGACTTTGTGTTATCTACCTTTTCTATTTACAAATCCATCACTGTGACGGATAGGCTTTTTAATGCGCACGTGAGTGCAATCAATTGCTCCAATGCAGGATGGGAATTGATACTTATTTAGCCAAATTACTTTTTCGGCATCTGTCTGCTCCAACGTATTCGGAAATTTAATCCAGCCCTCTTTTTTGCTTACAATTTTTTCACCAACTTCGATGATGATCCTAGATACCGAACTTTGGTCGATTCCGAAATCTTGCGCAATTCCGCTTTGGAAAACCAGGATCAGCAACTAATCGTAGAAAAACCATCATTCTGGTTTTATTAGATAAACGACCACCCCGAAAAGTACCACTACTTTGAAAAAAAATAATCTGTTAAGGCCTCAATTTGAGTTTGAGTAAACCTATAAAGAATTTGATAATTTCCTGTTGACTCAACAGGAGCAAAAATATTCATGTACTCAGCTATTGTTATTCCTGAGACAACTAATTTCCAGTCTCAACATTTTACGAGCTTTGGCTCATTTGAATGAGACAAAGCTTTTTTTCTGCATACGGAAACATCTCAAATGAGATAGATATATAAAATGAGATCGATCTCATTTTTGTGAGATTTGTCTCAAAACAATTTTGCATACGAAAGCTAGCAAAAGCTCAAAATAATGAGATTTGAGACTGAGACAATGCATTTCGCATACCACCCAATGCCTTCACGTATGAAGGCAGTTATTAAGGCCAAAGGATACCCTACGAAATACTAAATTTGATGTAAAGAGAGATTTAAATGAAGTGCTCACTTATTTATGTGATATAAGTGTTCTATAATTTTTTTTTAAAGGTGAATTTTAGTTAAGTTTTCAATATGATTTTATTAAAAATGTTATATTATATTCGAAATATATACTTAAACAAAATACATAAACAATTTTTTTATTTTGTTTTTTCCTACAAACATTTTTCTGGACCAACGTTTAAAATGAAGAGGTGCTTACTTACTTTTGTGATTCACTGTATGTTGTATCAAAACATATATGGCAATCAAAATATTTTGAAAAAGGTAGGGACAAAAACATTTTATTTTAACTAAAAAGATAATGTACCCAAATTTGAAAATTCAAATCAGTAACGGCTTTATTATTTTTGTGATAGTCTCGTTTCTTTTAGCAAGATGGCTCTCTCTCTCTCTCTCTCTCTCTCTCTCTCTCTCTCTCTCTCTCTCTCTCTCTCTTGGCAAGACATATTTAGTTATTCTGTGTTTATTAATTTGGCTGATAGAAATAAAGCACATAATAGTAAAAACCTACGTGGCACAGAGGAAAAGATTTATATTGAACATTTAAGACACTTTGATTTTGCAAGAGAATATGATAATTAGGTGAAAAAAAACAATAGAAGTCAGAGGTCTTGGGTAGTGAGATCAACCTGTTTGCATTGATATAATCGGCTTTGTGGTAATTTTCCCACTTCCTGTGCGTTTTGGTCAGAGCCAAAATATAAACAATAATGATGATTCTTTCAAGATTTTTCCGATCAGGTCAACATTTTCATAAATAACTCATCCCAAAAGTCTACATAATAATACTCCCGCCCCTCACTTTCAACTTTTGAACCAACAATCTTAACAAGAACTATGGAGCCCTTATCATGTTTGGTACAACATGCTCTAAAAAAATTGTTTTAAGTATGGAATAACTGTTTATAGCAATTGTAGCAAGAATACTGAAGATTGAATAAGAGCAATAAATTACTGGAATTTTTTGTCAGGCAATTCAAAGTCGGAAAATTCTTCTGATCTAAAAATACATTTGTTTGCAAATATTTTAGGACCAGACATTTTATTTAATTATAACTTTTTGACAACAACATGTTTTGAGATGCCACTTCGTTTACGAGCACAATTGATCACTTAAACAAGAAATGAAAAATATTTCAACGTTTATTGTATTTTCATTTCCTATTGTAAATCCATAATTTTTTCCACAGTCAATGCTGCTAATTAAGAAAGACTTCTAAGCTACCCGAGACTTTTTGTTATAAGGAAATACGACCATCACAATAAATCGGATAGCAGCGCAAATAGCAATCAACACCTTTTGCAATTCGATACAAGCGAGTTGTGTGTTGTTGTTGTTGTGTGTGTTCAATCGTGCGAATTAAATTTTATTTACTCTTTGTTGATGCCATTTTGAATTCGCATATATTTCATAACTAATCACGTGCGAAGAGCCTGGCAAACGAAAATCGTGATGCATCAATCAATTGATTTGATCTCATGGTGCAAAGGTAGAGATTTGGAAGCTTCACTGATCAAAACGAAACTTTCTTTATTGAGTCCAAATCGAGTCAAAGTATTTCCTGTTATCGTAGGAGAATACGCTGATTCATCCTAGGGTAGCGTGTTGGCACTCCTTGTTGACCAACTTTTTAAAGAGGGTACTAAGAAGATTAACTTATGATTGAAATAATTATAAAACTTGTCTTCATTGACGTGTTGTTTGTAGTTAGAGGCTCTTAAGTGTGGAGTAAGAAGAGGTGTGTTCGCGGGATTTAATGAGATAGCCATAAAAAATATCTTCTTTACGAATCGACATGAACGTACATTGTACGGACATGGCTTGAGTACGGTATGATTTGCGTTAACAATGAGTTGATTGATGTTCTTCAACAACCTGATTGACTTTTAAAACAATAGATTTATATATTTTCTGTTTTTTTTTCAAGTTATAATAAAATTCTGGTAAAAGCTTCAAATTGTACGTGCAAGAGATAATTCTTTTCAAGATCATATTCTAGGCACATTTTTGATGTTTGACGCTTAGCACTTGTAAGATAAGTAAATTATTTGAGATGCATTCGATATTTGTATATATTTGTACAAAGTTCTATTTTCGCTATAATTTATATCAAACTCGCGTCAGGGAAACTGACAGAATGAACAGCGAACCTGACATCCTATAAAGATGTTTAAAACAAATTTGCATGCATCATCAGTAAAATGGTATTGAAAGGTTGACAAATCTTAGGATATTAGAATGAGCGATGAA
The DNA here is from genome assembly GCA_943590905.1 of Sphaerophoria taeniata. Lineage (NCBI taxonomy): Eukaryota > Metazoa > Arthropoda > Insecta > Diptera > Syrphidae > Sphaerophoria > Sphaerophoria taeniata. The sequence goes on along the minus strand of OX016540.1, from coordinate 235,600,146 downwards.
TATTATTTAAAAAGAATCCGGTTTTCTATACATTCAAAACTGGAAAGTTTTAATTGATTGCTTACTCCCTATTAGCCCTGCAACTATGTTAAGAATTATAAGAATTTCATGATGTGTTTTGTCTTTGTTTGAAACTATAATGAAGCATTATATAGCTGCATAGTATACCAACACTTAACACATGCTGAATTACGATGTCCGAATAACATACCTACGCTGACTATTCGCTTAAGTGCAGAATTGCGTTTAGAAACTTTGAATGAATTAAGAACTCGATAATAAAATTCACATCCACTGAAAACACTAAACAGATGGTCGACTCTAGTTGTATTAGAAATAAGGGTTCGACGGATACATCTCACATACAGTGTACCAGGAAGGGATTAAAATAAGACCTCCACTTAACCCAAAAGTGAGTCGCATCGAGTCAATTGAGCATATGACACACCCAGGTGTGAACATTAGAAGGGATGTAATCACCAGAACAAGCAACAGTCAACCGGAAGTAAGGCGGCCGAGGAGTCCACATCGTAAGACCAGCCGGTGTAATCCATGAACCAGCCGGCGAAAGCCGTAAGACCAGCCACCGAAAGCCGTGAGACCAGCCGGATTAATCCGTAAAACTTGCTGGTGGAAGCCGTGAGATCAGATTGAGAAAGCCTCAGACGAGACGGGGAAATCCACACAACAAGAGGCGACTCCAGCAAAGAGAAGGAAATAACGTGAATACAGACAAGCCAGGCTTTTAGCTGTCCAGGAATGACCAATATCCTACAGCAACTATACATATTCTGGCTGTTAAAAATCTTCTTGAAATCGATGTCGAAGTGGCTCCTTCTAGAGGCCCCAGTCCATCTATTGATGTCAAACTCCAGTTTCTTACCAGCCTCCAGTGTTTCACCAGATGCTTTGAGCTTGACGCATTTCCTTATAAAGTATGGCCATATAATGGTCTCTACTGAACCGCCACTCACTGCAACTTGCAATAGAAGAGGGGCCATGAGTAGCCACAGATACCTCTTGTGTACACCAGCCTCAGGAGAGGCAGCAAACAGCCTTTGACCCCACGAATTGCGAAGAAAGAAAGGTCCATCTGTACAGAGATTCACATTATACAGATAAGGCTGGTCAATTCGGAAGTCGCCAGGTATCCGGATACTCCGTTAGAGATTTCGAACTATTTTTAAATTGGATCCTTAGCGAGACTGATCATCGATGACGAGTCGTTGAACACCTTGGATCCAGTGCAAATTGTGAAGAGAACTTGGAAGGAAGAGATGGAGTGCGGAGTCAGACAATTTTATTTAAACATCATTTTGACAGGAAGGAATAGGATTAGGAACCGTAGACAGCCAGCGGTAAGCCGTACTACAGAGAGATGGAATGGAACTCTAGACAACCTAAAGGTCGTAGTGTAGAGTAGGAGTGATGAGCGTTGGAAAGCTTTTTCGCCATACCAGCCAGCGTTAAGGTGGGAGGGAAGTTGGTGACATTGTATAAGCTATACGTGATACCTCTGTAGAAGGGGAAAAGGAACATGAAGCGGGAAGCGCCATTTAGTTTTAGTGCTCGAGAATCTTAGACGTTACACAGCTTGTATAACTCGACAAGTTTGACACTCAAGTAGAGAAGTCAGAAAGAATCAGAATGATAAATTAAGATTCGTTATAAATTATTTATTCAAACCAATAACAAACAACATGTATTCAACTCAATTGTTTCTTCAAGACTAACAAAACAAATTATAATAAAGTTTGATAGCTAGAAAAACTAAAATTCGATTTATAAAATTTCAATTAAATTATTTTAAAGTATATGTACTAAACAAAGTATTTAACATCGCCTCTTAATTTAATAGAAATTATAAAATTAAATAACATAATGCAATAAACATAACAAATGATTTAAATTAAGTTTAAATTTGGACGATGTTTCAAAAATAAGTTTCTTCCAAGTGGCTTGGTCATAATATCGGCCAATTGATCATTAGTTGCTATTTGTTCAAGTCGAATGATGCCATTTGCTATTTCATCTCGAACAAAATAGTGTTTGATGTCTAAATGTTTCATACGCTTGCTTTCTTTTGAATCTTCAGTAATTTTGATGCAAGAACTATTGTCTTCAAATATAGTTACTGGAGTTGGACATTCTATTTTAAGTTCAGCAAGCAGCTTTAAAATCCATTTAAGTTGACATGTAGCTTCAGTTAATGCGATTAATACAGCTTCTGTTGAAGATAAGCTGACGGTTGATTGTATCTTGGATGTCCAGTGAATAGTGTTTCCAAATAACTTAAAAACGTATCCAGATGTAGACTTCCGATCATTTTTATCTCCTCCCCAATCAGCATCACAATAGCAAACTAGAGTTTCTGGAGAATCTTGTTTACTATAAACCATTTTCAAGTCTAAAGTCCCTCGAACGTATCGCAAAATGTGTTTAACATAACAACTGTAATGGCGTTCATCGAAACAGCTTTGAAAACGACTCATATATCCAGTAGCTGCACAAAGGTCTGGTCTTGTGGTTAAGGTTGCATAAATTAAGCATCCTTTTAATTCGCGATAATTATGGTCTGTACAATTATTCTTGTCACCTTCATCTAATTGCAATCCATTGGAGTTCCCCTGGGTTTGCAATTTTCCATATCGAACTTTCGTAAAAAAAAATTTAAATATTGTCTTTGATTTAGTGTTATCTATCCTAGTTCACGGTTCTGATCGATTTGTATTCCAAGAAACAAGTTTGCTTTTCCCATATCAGTCATCTCAAATTCTTTTGACAACATTGATTTGACAACTAGAATATGTTTTATATTCTTACAATATAAAAGTATGTCATCAACATAGAAAAGAACATAAAAATTGCATTCAGCTTGTTCCTTTACATACAAGCATTGATCAGACTGACATCTCTTGAATCCTATCCGAATCATGAAACTATTGAATTTGTTATTCCAGGCGCGAGATGCTTGCTTTAAGCCGTAAATTGCTTTATCAAGCTTGCAAATTCGACCTGTTTCGTTAATTCCATCTGGGAGACGCATGTAAATGTCTTCGGATAATGAAGAATGTGTAGATCATATTGAACCGCAATCGAGAGCAATATTTTCAAAGTTACTAACTTAGCAACAGGTGAATATGTTTCAAAATAGTCAAATCCTTCTTTTTGCGTGAACCCACAAGCCTTGTATTTATCGATACTATTGTAATTTTTTCTTTTTATATGAAACACAAACTTACTCGTTATAGCCTTGCGGTTCTTTGGTAAATCACACAAAGTCCATGTCTTATTATGTAATAAGGATTGGTACTCACAGTTTATAGCCTTTTCCCATTCAGGCCAATCATCTCTTGCTCTGGCCTCAGCAATGGTATTTGGATCATCTTCAATGAATTGGCCAACAGCAAGTGCAAAATGAGCATACTCGATGTCTGATGAATTAGCCAAATTTCCAAATCTGTCAGGTGGCTTTTGAGAACGGTTGCTTCTTCGTGGTAAATGTAATTCATCTTCATTTTCTTCATTATTTTCACCTTTTGATCTGCTGTTACCAGCCCAATCCGAGTCAGGGCTGTGGATTGGTTTCAAGTTTTGATTTCTTTTGACGTCTTGAGTTTTTGATATGGGACTTTTGAACCCATTCTGATCTTGGACTATGAAATACCTCTTTTCCATCATCATGTTGGTCCAAGTCAAGTGGTTTGTGGCAAATCGTCTTCTTATTAAATTCCAGCTTTGAATCCGAGATATCAACTATGTTCATTCTTTTAAGTACGGACTCTTTGTTAAGTGAAACATGTCGACCGATTACAATCTTTGCCTTTTGTAGATCCCAAAGTCTGTAAGAACCAATCGATGAACTATAGCCAAGCATCAAGCATTTATTTGATTTGGGTTGAAATTTTGTTCTCTTATTCTTTGGTATGAAATTATAACATTCGGCACCAAAAATTCGCAAATGAGATAACTCAGGTTTTTCTTTGAACCAAATTTCAGCGGGTGTCTGATTTTGAAATTGAATACCTACTGCACTTGTTGGAGATCTATTTTTAATGTAATTTGCAGTAAGTATAGCTTCATTCCAAAATTTTGGATCTATACCACTTGCCAATAGCATTGTGGTAGCCTTTTCTTGTAATGTTCTATTGAGGCGCTCAGACACAGAGTTCATCTCAGGATTGTATAGAACACTATAACTTACTTGAATGCCTTTTCGTTTGCAAAATTCCTTGAATTCATTTGAGGTGTACTCCCCACCGTTATCTGTCTTAAGTTTTGCAACTTTTTGGCCGTGCAATGCTTCAACAGAAGCAACAAATTCTTTAAATTTATTTAAAAGTATGTACTAAACAAAGTATTTAACAAGAAGAGCGAACCTAACTGCAAGTATTTACATTTTTCTCCTTATCTGCCACAAGTATCGTTGTGACACATCACTGGTGATAATCGGCCGTGCTCCTGGTTATTTCTTTTTCGCAGCAGAGCAAGAGCAACTTAAGCTTCTCGAGTACCTTCTTCTTGGTTTATTTCTAAAGTATAGCATACGTTTTGCCCGATCTCAACTATCGTTTACTTTTTCTAACTGAAAGAATCTGGCATTCATCAGACTTTTAACGCTGAATGAGTCGAGCAGTTCCGTTCTCACTTTACCAAAACTAATCATTGCCCAGCTTCACTTGGTAAAAACCGTCTGTAATAATTTGTAATTGGAGGAATATTGTCGGTTCCAGTAGGGATGGATTTCGTAAAGACTAAAGAAACCTATGCTAAAAGTCAGCCTTCCTTCATAGAAGTAGTATTATAAGGAACAAAATCAAAAACTCTTAACTTTCATATCGATTCTTCCCCAAGTCTAGCTGCACATTAAATTAAAGACAGATTTACGATTTATTTAATTTTGATGACATCACAACTCTACAACTACCAAGTGCAATGGCCTTCTAAGCAGAGCAAAAATAAAAGCACTCGCAATCGCAATCGCTATAAACGAGTTAAAATCTTTTGGCTCCAGTCTGACAGGGAGTTTTTATAGTTTTTTGACCTTTTTCCTTCTTCTCAGTTGTGATGTGTCCTTTTGCATTGCTTCATACGGTATACAATATCCTGGACGTGCGTTAATTTTTATTTCCACAGAGGAAGACATTTGGCGGAATTTAAACAATAAAGTCGTTGCTCTGTTAATGGTTTTCATGTTTTTGTTTTCGAATTGAGTTTATTTCGAATGCTTGAATGTTTGTTTTTGAAGATATGGTTCAGGAGTTAATTTGCAAATCACCTCACAATTAATCAAAACATGACAACTTGGTGTACGTCAGAAGCTTTTATTTTTAAGTCACAGTCACATGAAACATTGTTTCGCCAAGTAATAAGGAAAACAACATAATTCATATTAACAGAGTGTTGTCTGTGCAAAATGGGTTTCTTTTTAATTATCATCTTGTTAAAATGTGGGTTAATGAGTGTCGTGTTAACATGCACTCAAACTCGATTATAATATTATGGTGGTAGACAAGACCGAACTCATTTGAGTATTTATTAAATACTTAAATCGTTTAATTAGGACAAATTTAAATGACTGTAACAAATGGCATATGATTAAAAGAACATTATAATTTAAAACAAAAATATGAAAAAGCGAGCTAAATTTAGCAAAGAGCACCTTTGCTATAAAAGTTGTATAATTAAATGAATGTTAACAGATTAGTATCAGAATGTAAGCTAGTAATGTTTTAAATGTCAAAATGAATGATTCCATTCATTACATGCTGTTGATACTGACGTCAATCAGTATTTTACAAAAAAAAAAATGTATTTCGTGTTCAAATAAAAACCAATGTAACTAGATAATGTTTCTTGCTGGTTCTGAACAAACAACATAATCAATCAAACCTATTTTATTTTTTGCAAAACCACGAAACCAAAAGGTTTACAGAAAGCATTCATGATTGCGTGCCAAGTTCGCACCCTTATTTTGTAAACAGAAAGAGTAAACATGTGCCTTAGCTTAAAACACTTACATCAAAGCCTCGAAGGAGGGTTTGGTTATTATGAAAATTCCAGAAATGTGTCACAATCTACTTTGGAAATCCTTTAAGCAATAATGTGGTCAAGTCAAAGTGAGTCATTTTTATATTCCTTAAACTGTCTAGAGAACAGAATAAAAAATGATCTTACAAATTTCTACATTTTTAATGCCCCTCCTTTAATAGTTTATGAAGTTTCGTGACTCCAATGTTAATGGTTGTCTTGACTGGTCACGCAAAAGAAATTTTAACAAAGATGAAAATCCATTAAAAGGAGTGAAAATGGGTGTCTGGGATGTTTGTTTTCAATAAGAACTGTTTTGTTTGAAGAAGAAATTTCAAGGTTAAATATTAGTTTGGGTTTTCGTCGAAGGTCAAAAGGGATTGGAATAAAGTCATTAATTAATTAATTAATCAGTGTTGAATAAGAAAGGCGGAAAACTTATATCTATAACCGTAAGAAATGTATTGTACTGTTGGCTCTTTCGATGTCAAAATTAAAAAAGTTTTTTATCACGTCTTCTTCCTTTAGCTATATGTTTGACTTTCGAAATATTCAATAAATTTCTTATCAAATACTGGAAATGTCAATGACAATGACACCAGTGCTGATATCAGAAGGAGAATAACTCTTGCTAATCGCTATTTCTTTGGGCTAAAAAAAGCAATTGAGTAGTAAAACCCTCTCCCGAACAACTAAGGTAACGCTCCATAAGACCCTAATCATCCCCGTCCTGCACAGTCTTACGTCAACCACCGAGAAGTAAGGACAAGAGGTAAATTACTGAATAAATGTATAAGAAAGGCTTCCCCCAACTGTGGTAGGGGGCTTCTTGTGAAATATTCAGTAGCAATCCAGATCCAATGAACAACGAAACATAAGATGAATAATGTAAATGTTACAAAAATGGAACATTTACATTATTCATCTTATGTTTCGTACACTGATTCATACCTGAAGATCAAGGTGCTGTTTTTCGGGTTTGTTCCTATTCTATTCAAAACATATTGCAACATAAACAGTGAATCATCCAACTGTGGCTGAAAATCCTCTTTAGAAGCTCGCAAAAGCCAAAAATAGGTGACGCATTATCTATTGAAATATCCACAGCATCAACCAGAGAAAATGTAGGTATAAAGAAATGTGAAGGAGAAGCCTAGTTCAGGGCTACTCCTTGAACAAATCGATCGCCAATGGAGACAAAAATTATGTGCTTTGTTGAAAAGTTTTTTAAAGATTTCCTTCTGATTTCTTCTCTTAAGCAAACTAAATTGAAGGTCTGAAGAAACATATCTGATGCCGGAAACTACATTTTTATTGGAACCACAACTTAATATGTTCTGGGCCATGACAATATGGTAACCTTATGGGTCAATAGCAAGTGTGCAGTAAAATGTTTGATGTCGGTGGCTATGTTGCAGAATAAAAAAAGAAAAGTTCAGAAGTAAAAATAGCAAGTCTGAATGCATCCACTTCACCGTTCATATGTTTCTCCAAACTAGTCCAAGGCCAAACCTATTGATCTAAAGTTTAAGCCCTTATAATTTATATAAACATTTTATTACACAAACCAAACTAGACATTTTATTAAATCTTTTAATGAGCCAGTGATCTATAATGAGCAGTCTGTCTGTCAAAATCCAGACGGATAGTCTTAAACTTGAATTTGATTCTATGAATTTGGGTGCGTCCCATTATTACGCGAATATTCTGTTTGTGAAAGTGTGAAACAGAATACGAGACAGTCGATGCCGTACAGTTTGCGTGGCTTAGCGTTTAGGCCTGCACACATACCTACTGTCCCAGGAGCTGAAACCAAACGACCATACGCATCAGCGTCGTGCGTTCGCTCACTGGATTTTAGAGCAGCTGGAGGTTGATTCCTACTTTGGGGCAAAAATCATCTTAAGCGATTTTTGGATGAAGGGTTGGGTACGTGAATAAGCAAAATTGCCGAATTTGTGACGACACCAATCCACGTGAGATTCACGGATGCCAAGGCATTAAAATAAAGTGTTTGGTGTGAATTTCGGGCTGGAGGCGTCATCGGTCCGAACTCCTTCAAAAATGATGCTAGCAAGGCCATCACCATTAACGGCGATCGCTATATGTTTATGAACGCCAACTTCTGGAAACCGGAGACATATGATTTCAACAGGACGGCCCTATGTGCCACACAATCGATGTTCTGCACGAGCGGTTTCATGACATGGTTATCTCGCGAAGAGGTATCTGCAACTGAATCTCTGTCCATCATATAGACTTCCCAATCAATGTAGTGTATTCCAAGTAGAAGTTTAGGCGATAAAAGAGGCATTATCCTGGCTTAAAGAAAACGTTATATCTTGCAAGGATATACGCTTATTCTCCTACAGCCAAGCCGCTCTCAAATCTCTCTCGTCTGTTTCCACAAACTCTATCACAGTTCACGACTGTAGTCGATCATCTCTGAATGTGATGACAGAATAGTTTAACTTTCACCTCAATTGGATGAGCTCGCTAAAACCGTAACACCTTTGCCCACTGTTAGACAAGTTAACAACATAGGAACATGCAAGCATCTTCTCAAACGATATGCAATAAAATCAACAAATGCTAGATGGTCAGAGCCTACCACCTGGCTAGCAACTTAAAAAATATGGCCAATCATAGACCTGAAGCAGTCAAAAGGCTTGATTTCCTTAAGCAGACAAATTATGAGCCCCATAATTGGAGTCATAACAGGACACTGCCTCATAGACAGACATGCTATGAGGCTGAGGCTCTACACAAATGACTTCTGTTGAAGCTGCTTGGATGAGGAGGAAGAGGAAACATTCCAACACCTTCTATGTACAATGTAAATGTCCAATAGAAGGAATACCTACCTCGGTAACCCATTCTTCGATAAAACCCATGAACTGGCATTAAAAGTACAAAATGTTTTGTTTAAGTTCATAACTCTCCCATGAGTAACTTTCTTTACTGGTATCACAATGGACCCTTAGGATCTAAGTGAGTCAACAACATAGTTAGTCTAGACAGCCACTCTAACCTAACCTTACCTAACCTTACCTAACCTTACCTAACCTTACCTAACCTTACCTAACCTATCTCGCGAAGTGGATTGGCCCCAAGATCGTATGTTGTGACCTTTTTTAACTTTTATTTCTAAGCCTTTACCGAGTCAAATAGGCTGCAAACCACCGTGGCATTCAAACACAACATAATCGATGCCATCGGTCAAATTTTGCCTGATTTTTGCTCCATTGAAAAATGGACTTTTCGAATGCACGTTCCCAGCAAAACTTTGGCGGCCATTGGAACGTTGTTATATTTCTCACATAATATCATTGAGGGTATGCGGTTATGTTCCTTGGCTATTACGGAGAACATATGCTAGACAAAAGGTCTTAAAGAACCAATCCATCACGAACAAAAATTTAAAGTCCCCTTAATTCTCAATTCTTTGCACAAACTCAAGGAATTTTGAAAGGGTGTCAGCCACTTACTATTACTAACGACTAATATTAATTTTTATTTGCAGTCCTTAAAATAAAGGTTCATATCCGAATCCTCTCCTTAAGGAAATTACTTTTCCATTTTTTATGATTTCCCTAAGTATCAGCAGAACATGCCTTAAAAAAGGCTTTCCATAGTCATCAACCACGTAAGAACCTTCCCCAAACGCAGTAACCACAACTAACTCCAAATTATACAAGTCATTCTATCTCTTGACAATTATTATCCTCTTTCACGAATTTATTTGTGACTCAGTTTTATGGAATATGGCTTAATGCCCAATGGAATATAAAAAGTCTTATGACTCAAACATTGAACACTGAAACAATCTTGTCCTTCCGCATATCGATTTAAGTTATATTTTTGCATGAGTCAAGATCTCAATTTAATTTTGCAGTTTTTTTTTTGCAGAGTGTCCTTGAAATAAAATGACATTATTTACTTTTTAGTTTTCGTCTTTCTTTTGTTTATTTGTGAGAAAATATTTGTAAGGTCCTTTATCACAACTTTTTTGCTATACATTCGAACGACGACGACGCGACATAGTCTAGCTTGACACTAAAGGTTAGTTCTTTTTTAAACGCACACAAAATTCTCAAGTGTGATGTCTTATTTGCATTATCCTTGAATAGAAGTGTGTATTCTCTATTTGAGTATAATAAATAAAAAGGACAAGGATAATTGATTCTATGTATTTCGCAACTTCCAGCCAAATACCAGTAGATAAGTGACTCAAGTCTGAAAGCTTTTTTGTGTCGTCGATGTTCTCTCTTCGTACTGGTGTGGTGTTGGCTTAGAGATGATGACAAGAATTATGTCAACCTTTTTGTTTATAAACGAGTAAATATATGGGCCAGTGATTAGTTCAATTGGATATAATGATTCAATGATAGCAAGTGAAGGTCAATGGTCTTGAAGCGTGTTTGTTGATTATGTCATATCATTAAATTTCTAGCGTACAGTTTTTCAACCATTTAACTGGCCTTGAATTGTCATTGAATTGTTTTCAAAAACTGTTTAAGGACAATAATGAGCGATTATCTCAAAATGGTCAATTTAACGAGATTTAAAAGGACCAATTGAATTATCTTTTTTTTGTGAAGGAGAATGACTTAAACTCCCATGATTGTTGAATATCAGCAAAACGTCTGTCTAGAATTGTTCTGTAGCTTGAAACATTAAACAAACTAACAACCTCCCTCCCATAATAATGAAGCTTAAGCAAAATATTGCTAAAAATGATGTAGTTTAAAGAAAAATTTGCAAAAAAATATGAGAACATGGTGTCGTAATAATCTGATTCATTGTTTTCTGTGTGATGAAAAAAAAAAAACACGTATACGCCACAGTGAACATTCTAATTGACAGACTTAGAATAACGTAATAGATTTATTAAATTATGATGGATGCCAACACCCCTGTGTGATGATGTTATTCAAGGCATTAAGGATGACCCTTAAAGCAGAAAGAAACATTTTAAAAGTTTGTTGGGTAAGTCATAGTTTTATGATAAAATGAAAAACGGGCCTATTTGACAAAAAAAAAATGCTTACATTGCTCATACTTATTTTGTATCTTCCACAATGCATTTTGTTTTTTTTTTCATAATTTGCACTACCCAAGGAGTTTCTTATACCCCTATTATGCCAACGAGACAGTGACTGCATTAGAAAGGAAGGAAGAGGTTGGAAAGGAGCTGTGGTGTACATTGGTCTTGAATTTGAAAACATTGCAATGATTGGAAAAGACAGAGTGTGAAAGAGAGTTCCATATTCGCGTAGTACGACTGAATAACGATTCTCTATACATGCGACAGGGTACGTAGGAAGTTGCAAATTGGCTAATGGGTGAATTGTTTAACGGGAGGAATGCAGAAGGCTATTTCAATAATTCACTTACCGCAGTAGTAACGAAAGAACAGAGGGAGGCATGGAACATTACGATGGTGCTCTTCTGAACAATCAGTGATGTCTCCATCAGCAATCATTCAAAAAGCTCTATTTTGTATACGATCCAAGAGGCTTTGGTATGTAGCTGGAAAACTAGCCCAAAGATGAGAGTTGTACTCAAGCTTTGGCCGGACTTATAGATAGTAGCCAGATCAGACGAGGAGCAAAAAAACCCAACATTTTGCGGCATTTTTGGTGACAAAGCATATGTGCTCATTCAACAAAAAAAGATCAATGATGCACATACCGAGAATCTCTAGATGTTCGGTCTCGTTAAGAGTACTATCGTCAGCGAAAATATTTATTTTGTTAGATTAGGTTGAGGGGCTGACAGTTGATGTCGCTACTGTCACACTTAGATCAATACAGATCCATTGTGATACCCGTGAGTATTGCTACTCAAGGTAATAAAAGCCTATGCTTTCAGTTAATCAAGCATTGAGGAGGCATTGACAAAGTTCAAAATGTTAGTAACTGGTGTTGCCGAGCAATTTCTTCCTTTATTGGGAAAGTGCTGGGCAGTGACATAGAACATTTGAAAAGTCTTCATGCACCGCATCCTCTGCATAGATCATCTAAACTGATTCTCATCTTTTTCTTGTGATATCCCAACAGATTATGTCCGGTGATTATACTAACAATAGATCGAAGTAATCTCTTTTGCAATTGTATAATTCTTTCCGTGCTTTGTTTATTAAAGTAGGGCCAGATCTTTCTTGTAGTGCCGCAGGTATCAAGAAAGTTGGACCTTTCATCGGCCTTAACAGTTATTCTATTTCAGATTTCCTGCTTTAAGTGACAGGGTGGGGTGCTGACAAGCTGAGCTTGGTTTAAGTCAAGCGTTGATCCTAATCTTGCTAATTCATCAGCTTTCTCGTTGCCTGGTATACCACTGTGGCCTGGAACCCAGCTGAGTCTAATGTTAGGCTGTGCGCCAAGAACCTTAAGCTCTTCGCGGCAGCATGAAACAAGCTTTTATTTTATCTCAGTTGCAGTAATCGCTTTTATTGTAACTTGGCTATCAATGTAAAGGGTGATATCAGCCCGTGGTATCGCCATTATTAATACCTGTTAAACAGCTGTTGTCACGGCCAGGACATCCGCTTGGAAGACACTACTGTAGTCTTGAAGCCTTAGTCTAAGCCTTATCTATCCATTCCTCTCTGCTTGGAATGGCAGCCTATAATGGTTTGTGATAATCGAGTTCCGGTATTTTATAGTACGTCGTAGTAATAACCCATAACTTTTATGAAGGATCTGGGCGTGTCCTATGAAACTGTTTTTCCAGACATAATTCTCAAGGCATTTTTAGCTGCAGATTCTTCAACAAAGAGATCTAGGGGTTTTAAGTTTTGGATAACTTCCAGTCCCACAGTTGGGTTAGAAGTTACAGACAAGAGATCATTTATAAAAAGAAAGAGTATCGGACACAAAACGGAGCCCTGGGACACACCAGCGTTTATATTGTGATCTTTAGACTTGAACCCGTCTATTACAACTTCTATAATACGGTTCGAAAGAAAGTTTCTAATCCAACGAAAGAGCGATACATCAAAACTGAAAGCATGCATTTTTTATATGAGAACAGAATAATCAAAGACCAATCAAAGTTCAACCAAGTTCTTTTTACAGGATTGAACTCAAACCCATTTTCAACCCCATATAACTTTTGATTGAATTTAGTTAGGAACTCCAAATTTGAATTGCGTATTGACTTCATGGAGACAACATCCCTGAAAAATTAACTAACAAATTAAAAAAAAAACGTAGTTGACTCACTGACTTACAACTGATCATCAAAGTTATGAAGCACTTCTAACAATAGCAGAATCTTGAAATTTGGTACAGTGGCAGGTTTCGAGTGTTTAAATCGAATGAAAAAATCGAAAATTGTGATTTCTTCATTCAGAGGGCGTGGTTTCCGCGCACTTTCTCAAAATGTTCGAAAGATGTTCAAGTTTTAAATTATGTTAGGATTCTTTTTAAATATAAGGAAAAACATAAGAAAAAAAGTAGTTTAGTTAGAGGCGTGGTGACCGCCCACTTTCTTAAAATGAACTCAGAATGTTGAATTTCGGAATTTTCGTAGGGTTGAGGAATCAAAATTAAAAATATTGGTATTCCATTCAGAGACTTGATAAAGCCTTCAAAAATGTAGGCGAAAATACATTTTGCTTAATGTTTTAAAGTAAAACCAATTTTTTTTCGCCAAAATATAAAACAAAAAGCAAATATTTTCATAGAGTAAGTCGAATAAATGTTTGCCAAAGAGCGCCTTAAATTTTTGGAGTTAGTGAAGTGAAACTACTAGTTGCCTTTAATTTTATTTTTCTACGTTGCCAAAAATAAAAAAAAAAGTAAATAATAATGATCAACTGCGTTGTCACACCGAGCAGACTTGCCAGACAAATAAACCTCCCAGCAAATAAACTTCTCAAAAAAGTTATGATAACAATTCACAAACAGCGTTTGAATCTGTGAATTTCTACTGAGTTTAACTCTTCACCATAAAACAAAACTGAAAGAAGAAACAAAAATAAATTCAGACAAAAAAAAATAATTTTATTATTGAATACCAAAAACACATTTTAATGGCTAATTAATTATATGGAAACGAAGAAGAATAAACAAAAAGACACACGTGCTTAAACGCTGTGTAGGTACCATAAAATTATTATTTCAGTCAAAAAAAACCAACAACAACCATGCAAACATTTTAAACAAGTTTATGGCTTTGATTGTTTACCGATGATAAAATATCTTTTTTAGAATTTTTTATTTATATTTTCATTAAAAAAAAAATTATTTTACAATTTTTCCACCAAGGTTGCAACTGCAAAAACAATAATTAAAATCAAACATAAATATTCTAATTTTTATTGTATTTTACGCGAAAAATTCGATGTGGGAAAAAATGTGTCCTGAGCCATCACAAAACTGGTCATGAGATTATTATTTACAAGAAAAACAGTTTTTATAGCAAAGTTTATGAAAAATAAAAAACTTTTTAGAAAAAAGGTATAAGACCCACCAATAGGAGGCACCAGTGTACTCGTCTTATTCTCCAGGACATGGTAGTAATCCAGTTTTGAGTAGTACTCCGCCCCGAAGGGGGAAGGGGGGTCCTGATGAGGAAGAATATTTATCCAAATTTAAACACAATCCGCACAAAAACTTGGTTGCAATTTTCTTGCAAATTGTTGTTCAATTTAATTTTTTAGCAAAAAATTTGCGTTGCACAGTTTTATAAAAATTTTATAAAATTCAAAATTTTGTTAAAAAAAAAAAAATCACATGTGACACTCGAGAACAGTAACAACAACAACGACCGACGACCACGACACCGCGAAGACGCGATAACGACAACCAGTCTGGGAATAAATTAATATTTAAATTTTAAAAATAAATTAAAAACGCATTAACACGAAAAACGAGATATTCTCAAAAATTTTGTTAAACGATGAAAAAAAAACGATTCTTTTTATTTGGTTTGAAGCTTAGAGCAAGGAAAGCATTTACTTGTTACCAAAATCGCACACAAAATGCACAAAACAAGTTGGTTTAGACCTTCGTGTGTGAGCTTTTGTTGTCTCTCAAAAATTCTAATAAATTCGTGACAACACGAGAATCTCTGAATAACAACTGAACAACAACTCAATAAGAACTCGAACTAATATTATACTCCAAGTGCTGCGCAGAGCATCCAGTATAGAATGTTCTTTTGTTTTTTTCAGGTAGAGGAGTTGAGTTGTTTTTATTCTCCAGTAAACGACAAAACTGATGACGTCACATGCGGCACTCTCTGTAATGACAGCCATGTTGACGGTTTTGACTTGTCAACAGAGAGCGCTCCACAGCACCAGTAAGTACCAGATTTCGGGGGGCTTTTAAAACAAACAGGTAGAAACGACGACAACGACCACTTGTTGACTTAACACAGCTTAGCTTTTTTAGACTGCTAAGCCGGGTGGGCTTTTTTACTCTCGCAATAAAATGAATTTCAAACGAAAGATACTCGAGCAAAATATTGTGTATCTTCAACAACCCTGGTGCTGTTAGCAAGTTTCATATTTGGAACGGAAAGTTAATTCGGACGTTTTGCCAATTTAATAGACAATAATTTGAAGAGCGATAGTCATCGGATAAGGGAAGTTGAGCGACCAATACTCACGTGCTAAGCAGGTGCTTGCCATTGAGCTCATAGACTTTTTTCCTCATTTGAGTGAATTTTTTTTTCTGTCTATCTGTTCCTTACATTGAGTTGGTTTATGACAATTAACTTTTTGGTCGTGAGTTGGTAAATAGTTAAATACCCTTCCTTAAATTTTTGTTTTGCTTTTAGCCGGTCGAGTCATTTATTCTTAATTTTGACGAATTGTTTTGCAAGTGGTAATTAAAATACATTTGTTTTGGTGATAGTTTCTTGGAAAAGATTCCGGTATTTTGAAAAAGGAGTAAACGGAAAAAACTTGTCTTGATGTGAGTCATTAAGAGTATAAATAAAAGCATTACTTTGAATTTTATTATTCAATATTTTTTATGAAATTTTATAGGATTGTATTCGCAGAATGAAGTAAACCTGCTCTGGCTTTGTCTAAAGATGCAAAAAAAAAATGTAGTGAAACAAACAAACTTTAAATGCATCTTCTAATGGATGGCAATTTGAAAATATTCTTTACTAGCAGTTGCCCGCTAGTCCGCCTCTCCCTCGTCCACCGGCCAGAGTATCGTCTCGACTTGTGCATCATGCGCGCGTGGGAATTTTGTTCGGAAGTTATTGTAAAATTGCATTGCAGTCAACTCTCCCTAGGTCGTAATTCTCTTGAACTTGAAAAATTTGAGCATTTTTTATGATTCCTTTCAGTTGTTCATACTTAAAGCATTCCCTTGGGTGAACTCTCCCTAATTCTAATATCTCTCTTACTTCTGCATCGTTTTTTTTCGTTAAGTAATTTTTTTTTTTTTTTTAAACTGAGTATATTTTTTAGTTAAGAAGTACATAAAATGATATTGTTTAAACACAATAATCTGCACAAATAGTGCAATCAATCACATTCACAAATCAATTGAACTCTCAAAATTCTAATTTGAGCAGTTATTAGGCCAGTTTCACCTAACAACATCTCACTGAGATCTCAATGTCACCTTGACTGAGGCAAAAACATTTGGTGGAACATAATTCTCAGTTATCATTGAGATTTAATGGTTACCTTACTAATTGTTGCTGCACATATGTCAGCCACGTCAAATAGCTGAGTGAGAAATCGAATCCAAAATAATTTCACCTCAGAGATCTCAGAAAAAAATCTCAGTTCTCACATTTCCACAGATTCTTCGCTGCTATTGGTCGCAGCTTAATTTTAAGTAGAATAAAGCCTTCCTCGATTAATGGACTATCCAACACAAAAAGAATTTTACAATTCGAAATAGTAGTTCCTGAGATTGCCGCGTTCAAACGAACTTTATATTGTATTGTATTGTATTGTTTGCCGTTTTTTCCACATTTTACACAAATTCTTCGCTCCTATTGGTTGCAGCTAAATTTTATATAGCTTCAAGCCTTCCTTGATAAATGGACCATTCAACATTAAAAAAATTGTTCAATTTCATAAAGCAGTTCCTGAGATAAGCGCGTTAAAACGCAGAAAAATGTATATTTTTTGCCGTTTTTTTCCATATTTTCCACAGATTCTTCGCTGCTATTGGTCACAGCGTAATGTTAAATAGCCTAATGTCTAAGTCAATTAAGGCACCATCCAACACAAAAAGAATTATACCATTCGAACCAGTAGTTCCTGAGATTACCGCGTTCAAACGAACAAACTCTTCAGCTTTATATATTAGTGTAGATTGTATTGTATTGTTTGCCGTTTTTTCCACATTTTACACAAATTCTTCGCTCCTATTGGTTGCAGCTAAATTTTATATAGCTTCAAGCCTTCCTTGATAAATGGACCATTCAACATTAAAAAAATTGTTCAATTTCATAAAGCAGTTCCTGAGATAAGCGCGTTAAAACGCAGAAAAATGTATATTTTTTGCCGTTTTTTCCATATTTTCCACAGATTCTTCGCTGCTATTGGTCACAGCGTAATGTTAAATAGCCTAATGTCTAAGTCAATTAAGGCACCATCCAACACAAAAAGAATTATACCATTCGAACCAGTAGTTCCTGAGATTACCGCGTTCAAACAAACAAACTCTTCAGCTTTATATATTAGTGTAGATTACCAAGAATTTTTTGGATGAATGGTACTGGTTGCTGAAGTTCATACACAAACAGAATTTGGCCTTCAGAGGACATCGAGAAAACTTTTGAGGAGATGATAGTAGCAATTGCGTGAACTTTTAAGAGTTAGTGCAAGTCTTTATTAAATAGTTTGCTTTAATGAAACACTTGACAAAGATAGAACTTAGAGCAAGAGTCCCAGTATCGTATCTACCTCCAGAAACTCAGAATGAATTTATATACTTACCTTCCCCCCCCCCCCCTTCAAGTAGGGAAATATTATCATCGCATATTCTTCAACAGTTCACCAGACATCTTACACAAAGATCAAATCAGCCAGGTTATGCGATATGTACATATCAAAGGAGAAGAGGTAGCCGTGGTAGAATCTTTCACTGACTTCTTCGAACCAAAAGAAAAAAAAGCAGAGGATCGCAGCCAGGATACGATCGCGCAGATGACATCAGACGAACTGGGCTTACAGAATTTGAGAAATTAGTCTTATGATAACGCTGTTTCATTGTTACAGATCCAAAATGCAGTTCAGACCCAAATTAAAACTGAATCCGAGAGCCACATTCGTTGCATGCATAAACCCCTCACCCAACATGGGCTGGGGTGCACGTTGCTTCTGAAGCAGTGAATTCTGTGACTTTTTTTCGAACTTTGAAGAAGCTATTTGCTCGGGGAAACGCTTTGGTTGTTGTCACAGCAGTGAAACGTGCCACTGAAACGCCCTGGAGCACTAGAATGAAGCTGTCAAGATGCTTAAAAATAAGTTTGATGAAGTTCTTGAGGTACTGGAAGATTTGATGGATTCATCTCTCAAAAGTCCGAAACAAGGTTGGGAGCCAATCTTCTTCTGACAGCCATATGCAATCATTCAACTTCCTCATTTTTCTTCGCTATTGGGCTGCAGTGTTACCTGAAATAGATGGCATTCAGATTTACCTGAAGCAACTGTTGATAAGTGCGCCTAGATATTCTGCTCTTTAGAAGCTCTCCCAGTGGCCCGTTTTGTCAAAGCCGCAATCGACTTTGCTAACACTCGAAATCGAACTCAAAACGGGAAGATTTCGTTGTAAAAAATTCAGACATGGCGATGAATACGCTGATGCAGTTTTGATTCACGAGCAGAAATTCCGTCGAGAGGTGTTCGCATCATTTGACAAGATCATTCAAGAAATTATGACTCGATTCTAGCATGTTCAAGAAATAGCGAACAAGTTCGAATTTTTAACGCCAGCAAAGTACGATTGTGTTCTTTCACATATATTTGTAGACATCATAGAGTGGAATTGTCTCAAGCCAGTTTGTCGCCAGTTCTGAATCAGAGGAAGATGCAAGGGGCAAAGGACCACTGAAGTTACACCAGTTCATTCTGGAATCATCTTGATTCGTAATTCGTATATTTTTGACTTTGGCAATTAGTGCCACTGCTTGGGAAAGATGTTTTTCGAGGTTAAAGCTAATAAAAAATTATCTCAGATCCACTTTGATCCATTAGACCTAACTTGGCTATATTGTCGATTGGAAAAGAATTGACTGCAAATATTGAATTTGACAAAGGCCCGTAGAATCCGTTTGTGAAACCGTTAATCCATAAAATATGTATACCTCATTGCCTGTGAAACGATGTCTTGAAATTTAATTTTAATTAACTATTAAATGGGGGCGGCAGAATTGATTTCCGTCCCGAGCACCGAGATGTAATGCTTCGCTACTGATTAAATCGTCTACATACACAATTGCCTTAGTAAGGCTAGCTATCAGATCGCTGGTGTATAGTAAATACGGAAGAATATCGGTGAGTTAAGCCTCCCCGTTGCTGACCAAATATTAATTTCGAAGATTGTGGCAGAAGTTACATTGCCACTTCCATTTATCGTTTTGGAAATACAGAAAAAGAAAGTCTAATAGTATCGTCTTCTTTTCCACTACTTTCCGAGATATCCACGAAAAAAAACTCTGTGGTGTCTTGGCAAGCCATATAGAATTCGAAGAGTTAGAGAACGACTTGAATTATGTCTGTAGTGTATAGCCTCATATAAAAAATGTACTCTCTAGGCTTATGGATTAAATAGTTGTGACAATTCAATTGATGCAGCCTCGCGTCCTTTGGTGCCAGCCAATTGCTAGAATAAATCAGCTTGTGTCGTTGTGTCCTCAAACTAAGGCTTAGGTACATTAGCTCGCCGGATAAACAGGGGTCGTTTCGAGAAAGCATAGAACAGAATATAGAGGAGCAAGACGAATTGCTTGTGGTTCAAGAGTTCAAGTGCCTATCTCACCAGACAGATGCGAGATGCTACTCACCAGATGGGTGCGAGAGAATACATAATTTTTGATAAAGCACAGCACGATTTGATGTAATAAGCCCCCTAGAATGAAGGTTTATCCGGGGAAACAAGTACTGCGGTAGTATAAGCAATGAACCTTTTAATAGTCACTTCGGTAGCAATGTTCGAATTTTCCTATTTTTCTGTCTCTTGCTAATATTGTTCTTGTTAAAACTGGATGTGAATTCTATCTTGCAATTACATATTTTATCAAACTAACCAGAGGACCTAGCAAAAGAATTAATTTTATTATAAGCAAAAAAATAGTTGTGATTTCCTTTTTTTTATTTTTTCTACTTTCAATTTTCAAGCAAAAATGCAATCACAAATAAGAACGCCTGCAACCTGCAATAAGAACTGCAGACTAATATCCGCACCCTGCTTATCTATCCGCAAATATTGACAACGATAATAATCAACGGCTTCGCTATTCCAAAATGACATGCAAACACACTTGTGCCAATCATTCAATTTAATCTGATCACTTAGTCATGCAACCAACCATCAGCCAAAAGCCAATCTGTTTCGAGCTTCAATTTGCAACGAATACGATGATGATAAGTCAAAAGCTAGCTCTCGCGCTTAGCTATGCAACAAGTTGTATGAACGAGCCCACGAACGAATGAAACAAGTTAAATAACCAATTTGCAATATCTTCAGATACAAATTAAAGAATAAAACTTTTCAATCACGTAAGTTGACAAGTGCTGTTTTTTTCGTTTCATTGTTCAACTGCCACAGCTACTGCCGCTTCACTGTACCTATTCGACTGACTAGTAAATTGAATCCATGCCGGTATACTGCTTTACACATTCCCTTCACATATTTAGCTGAAGTTCTGTTTGATTTTGAATTCACTAACAATATAATGAAAGGTATAGCTAAATTGCGTTTTATAACGTGAAGTCATTCATTGTAATTGTAATTACCGTTGTATGTGCAATGGTAGTGATCAAGGTCACAAGCTATACCTATCCACTTTGTAACAGTGCGAGGAGGGAGGGTGGTAGACCATTTTCCCTATTGTTATTATTTTGCGTGAGAGCAAAATTAGTTATTCAATACCGATATTAAGTCAAAGGGGTTCGTAGATAGAAGGAGCGGGTGCCAGCGAGTGCTTTTTTTCGATTTATTGTTATTATAATTTTGCGGTTAAGCTTTTTTTGTTTGCCATTTTTTTATTGTTATGCCTTTTGCTTACATTGTTTTTTTCCATCATTGATTTTTTTATGAATTTTTGTTACGTTTGTTTTTATAACCCCTTTTATTGATGTTTGGGTTTGGATTTGAGGTTAAGTGGGCGTTTTGTTTTAATTGGTAACGATATGAGCACAAGTGTGAAAATAAAATCGGATAGTAAATATGCATGTTTAGTTTTAGTTCATGTTACTATAAGATCAAAACACGAAAAGGCACAAGAAAGGTGATGTCACAGAGTGCATCAATTTGAGGGGTATAACATTGTTGGTTACAACCTTTAACCGGCAAATATCAGTGTGATTTCAGATCAGGCAAATTGACAACTGATCAGATGTTTGCCCTTGAGACAGGCGATAGAAAAATGTCTAGAATTCAACATTAAAACATACCATCGGTTTATAAACATTAAAGCCCCCTTCGACAGCATAGCCAGGGTAGAACTGTGCAAAGCCATGTGAGAATTCGGCATCTATCTAAGCTGATCATGACCATACTTAGCTTTGCCAAAAGCACTCTGAACTCTAAGCCGCGTTCGAGAGAAAAATCTTAAGGAGAATAGTTGGCCCCGTTTGTGATAAAGGAAGATTCCGGAGACGATATAACCACGACTTTTATCAAATCTACCGCTTAGTAGACCTGATGACAAAAATTAAACTTGTTACTTGGTAGACTCCGGTGGGCTAGACGCCTAACTCGTATGGCCGCAGAGGAATCGGCCCGGAAAGTCCTTGTGGTACAATTCATGGTAGAAGACAGTGTGTCAGACCAAATTTGCTCTGGAAGAATGGCGAAGACCAGGACGCTCAAAGCCTTGGGGTGCGGAACCAGATGGGATACTTGGAAGAACTTACTGATCCCGGTTGTAGTGTAGCGTGTAGATGAAAGGAAAAACTTCATTGGCCGATGAAGATGATGAGGATGATTTGGAGCTTATAGACATGTATTCATCCCCGCATTTTTTTTTCTTATAATTAACGCGCACTCAGTACTTTTTATTTACTCTTTATATGCCAGTTTTAGAGAAAGGATAGAGGATATAAAAGGAACTGTCGGTGCACAATTGTTTTGTAGCGAAGTTACAAATTCATTACGAAAGCCTTTTGCAACACACAACATTCATCACATAGCCAAAATAAAACAACAACCAACAACAGAAGCATAGAACTAAAATTAAAACAACAACAAACGCACAGCCAAAGTATACAAACAACAAGCGCCGCGCCGTCAATAGCAGAGTACAAAATGAAACAACAAAAATTACACGAATAACCAAAAAAGACAAGCAGCAACACAGAAGTTACATGGTCGCATGTGCAACTGCATGATTTGTACATTTCTGTGGCCTTTCAATTCACTCCAACTTGTTTCTCGAAATATATCAAGTAGGAGTGAAATCGACTGTGAAAATGAGAATTCATCTGGCCGTCGACGTTCAAGGTGCTCTGTACAATAAATATTTTTTATTCAGAGTATTCCATAAGCCATAAGCCATAAGAAGCATCAAATACAGTTTTGCTTCGGCCTTATATTGCCTTGACTAGGGATTAAATCCCATGTACTATCGAAACTAGGGAAATTATCCCACTGTAGGTATCGCTTCGAATAGGGATTGAATCCCATATACTGTTAAAGCTAGGGGAATACCCCACCGCAGGCTCGCCTAGACTAGGGATTAAATCCCATCTTTCCGTCAAGGCTAGGGAGGTTATCCCATTGTTGTATTAGTAGCATGGTTATTGTTCTGACTAGGGAGTGAATCCCATGCATTGTCAGAACTAGGGAAATTATCCCACCGTTAAAATCCTAGAGCTAGGGATTGAATCCCATCCGCCGCCGTTTGTTCTGGGAATCCGCCGTTTATAATTTTTTGTATTTCAATAAATGAATTTGAATCGATCCTTTCTTTAAAAACCGAGTTTTATCTTGTTTTTTCCTCGGAGAAACCTGGACCCGCTGACCTATCTCAGCTGAAAAAAACAAATGAACATCACAGTTTTGAATTCTTGAACATTCCACATTCGCGTAGTACGGCTAAAAGCGTTTCTCTGTACATGAATGTACGTCTGAAGTTGGACTCAAGAGTAAAATGATGGGAATTCCTGGAGGTGCGGGTATTACCGTTGAATATCTTAAGGGGAGGAATGCAACTGTCTATTTAACTAAAGCAACCGTTCTGCGATTCTCGGCAAGGAGTTAAGCTCAATCTATACACTCAGAGAAAAAAATCCCATAAGCTGGTAATGGGACTACCATTAATTTAAAAAAAAACGTGTTTTAATAGTATTTTCAATAGTTTTGTACCACTGTTTTAATAGTTTTAAAACTATAAATACTTATGGGACAGATACTATTGATTTAACAGGAAATACTTTTGATTTTTATAGTATTTTACTATTAATGGTTATGGTATATACTATTTATATCATGGTACAGTACTAATATTACTTGAATAAATGGTATACACCATTTTTTTAATAGTGCCATCTTATTAACGTTGTCGAAATTCGAAAAAAAAAATGTTTAATGGTGGATCCTATTAGATCCTACATGTTTTTATAGGACAAGGAACATTGACATTAAAGGTTTATACTATTGTTTTAATACACCATCTTATTAAATCTGTCGAAATTCGAAAAAAATGTGTAATGGTGGATCCTATTAGATCTTACATGTTTTTATAGGATAAGTACCTTTGACTTTAATGGTTTATACTCTTGTTTAAACACACCATCTTATTAAATCTGTCGAAATTTGAAAAAAAAATG
This sequence comes from Sphaerophoria taeniata, assembly GCA_943590905.1. Lineage (NCBI taxonomy): Eukaryota > Metazoa > Arthropoda > Insecta > Diptera > Syrphidae > Sphaerophoria > Sphaerophoria taeniata. Next base: position 235,576,136 of record OX016540.1, on the reverse strand, counting down.
ATTGATGGTGTATTCTATTAGATCTTATGTGTTTTGATAGGACAACACCATTGACATTAATGGTATATACTTTTGATTTAATAGTATTATCTAATATAGTGTGTCAAAATTCTATAGTTCGTATAAAGTAAGAACTTTGTCATTCGTTTCGTATAAGTCCGTGAGTGCTGTCATAAATTAATATTTCAAGAACAAAATAGTGTGCAAGTGATCAATATAAATTAAAGTGTTACGTTTAATCAAACAACAACAATTTTAGGTATTTACTATAAAAAAAAATTGTAAAATATAAGTAAATTTTGAAGTGTAAATTTGGATTTAAAGAGTGAACACATTTCCCTTTTTTTTTATTCAAAGTGCACATTAAATAACACATTAAATTGTTATCATTGTAACAAAACAGAAATGTTAAAAAAGAGTCACTAATTTTAAGTTTAGTTTAAGTAGATATAAAAGCAATCTTTAAACAAATGTAAATTGAACTATTTTGCTGCAATAAATTTTGATTTAACAAAATTGAATATGTTGCTGTTTTTATGTTTATTAGGATCTGTATCTTTTGAACAGATTGTGGATAAGTTTGGCATCTGGTAAGCTCTCTACATATATGGAAAATTGAATTTTGATTGTTTTTGAATGTACTATTTGAATGTACTATTAAATTACAATTGCAAGATTAGTCCAACATAAATAAGTTATAGTATTGTACTCTTAAAATAATAATACTGTATACTATTAATGGTAATGTATCATCATATTAATAGTACGATACCTACTATAATATCAATAGTATCTACAGTACTATAATATCGATAATATTATACCATTAAATTAATAGTGCGATACCATAATATCAATAGTCCAGTACCATTGAATGAAAGGTACGATACCATATTATCGATAGTACAATACTAAAAAATCGATAGTTTTACACCATCATATTAAAAGTACGATACTATTATTTCAATAGTATTATACCATTAAAGTGCATATTCGAAAAATTTTCAAACTTCGAATTTCGAAAATAATTAATGATATCTCACTATTAAATCAATAGTACGAACCTATTATTTTACGTACAATCAATTTTATGGTATCAAAACCATTGAAATAATGGTACAAATCGCATTGACTAATTTTAATGGTATAAAACCATTCTTACAATAGTATTCCTATTGATTTTATGGGATTTTTTCTCTGAGTGTAACTAAAACTAACTGGTTGACAACATTCAGTTATTGTAAAAAAATTTTGTTCTGCAATAAATCGACTAATAAAGATGAAGCTTTCCTGTTGGATATCTTCAAAGCAAGTCAAGACAAATTCAACTTAAAAATAGCCTCCATCCAGAAAATAGATCGAAGTAAAGTAAAGTATCTATCTTACACCTCCTTAATATAAATTTCAACTACATTTTTATTGTATAATTTCTTTGTTGATTATTTCTTCAAAACCAGCTTCCAAAAACCGTTAAACCGCTTAACTTAACTTAATCAATACATTAAGCGAAATTCATTATACTAAACTTTTTTGTCAAATTAATTTTATTTACATACTAAATTGTTCATCGATAATCAATTTCCATCGAAGGTGGTTCAAATTACGATTAGACCTGGCCAATGGGGGCCATCGACGACCGCGACGATGAGAGCAGCGGTGATTCCGTCGCGCTACGATTAGGTGATAGCCATAACTATCTTTCTGCCTGTTTTTTTTTATTTATTTTTTGTTTGTGGTCAAATGGCGGTATTACCATAAAATGTCGGATTAATAAACTTTCATTCTGAATGAAACATAAAAATAAAATAAACTGGTTTCATATAATTTTGTTTATATACAAGAAACGGGCATAATTGATAAGTAAACAAAACGACCACAAAGAGAAAATTTTGAATAAGTAAATGAGCAAATATTGTGCCCTTCTTTAGTGTAAAGATCATTCAAAAAGTGTTTGTTTTGCGGTTTGCCATCGAAGAGAGGAGGCAACAAAAAAATAAAAATTATGTAGGACGGGAGACTTTTGAAAAATTTGCATTTTCGTGTTTACTTTTTTTTCCTTTTTTTGATTTTGAGATATGAACACAAAATATGGTACTGTCTCAAGACATGAAGAAAGGTAGAACCTTGGCAATGAACTAAAATTTCTTACTCATCTGATTGATGGCAGTTTTTCGTTTCACGTCTGATAAAAATTTATAAAATACGTCACTGCTTTATTTTTCAGATTGCCGATGTTAATGCCACCACGATGCGTCAGGTCTTAATGTGCATTTTAATCGGAAGTAAGATGCAGTGCTTGGACGACCTATCTGCTTTGAAGGAACTCGCATGGCATATGGGGTCAATATATTTTTAATGTTTTTTTCAAGAGTTCGTTGAACGAGTTGGGACCAGGTGCTCCCTAATTTGGAGCGGCATATCAAATAAATTGTTACATTTTGTTGCAATTCAATTTACTTCAGGTTTTGGTTCGTACACACGATTTTTTATCTTGTTTAGTATTTTATGATAAATTTCAAGTAAACAACAAACAATGCAACCCAGCTCAAGTCTTTATAAAACGAAAAACAAAAACAAAACAATAAATAAAATTATTCTTCTGAATGCTTTGTGGGATAAATCACTCCTCGAAGCGCGATCATCATGTTCATTTATTTATTAGAATCATAAGGTGATTAAATGATTGACATTTAATCTGAGGAACGATCAGAGTGATTTGTTGCTATGGCAATTTAGTAGACATAAAGGCAAAACAATGTTATTAGCAACATTTTTTTATATAATTAACCTAAGTAAGAAGTCAGAATGCAATATTGATGATTAGTTGTTTCTGTATGTTTTAATCTTGGCTGGAAATTGAATTTCAACATAAGGTGTTTTTCGGTTTTCTACGTATTTACAGACTGATGAGCTTAAGAGTTTGAAAAAAATTATTGCATTTTCTGGTGTTGGAAGACTGTGATGTAAAAATTCATTTAAGGATTCATAAAAGCAAAATAACGGTTAGTTATAGTCAATTTGTCATTCACGCAGATTTTGTGGTACTTGAACCGTAATAATGCAATTCGGATAAATTAGAATAAGACAACACTTATAGAAACCTCTTTTAAAAACCTGTCTTGTTGTTAGATAAAAATTGGCCAGTTCACTGGTGTCATATCTTATGATATGAAATTTTTAGGCAACTTCCTCTGAATATTACATTACATTACATTTCACAGTACTTCGCACATAAATGTAACTACTCTGAATATATTATTTAAGATATTCAATTTTACATCAACACCATTTGCAACCCGTAACGCGATGGGTGAAGGTTATTCTATGGTCGGATCTCCTACTACTATATTTTTTTTTTAGTTATGTCGGGTATTTCAATATCCCCACTTAATATTAATTAAAGCCCAAAATTCTCATTTAATTGTGTGCAGGCCGGTTTCAAGGCCTTTTAAAGATCTGCAGAAACTGAGCGTTAAAATTTCTTCCGATCAGAATTGTGTTGGGTCCCGAGTAAAGTGACTGTGGCTCATTCTACCGTTTAATTTTGCATTGGGTACACCTTCGTGCTACAAAATGAGTGATTTGCCAGCAACTTCAGTGGCTAGGGCTGTTACCTTGATATAAGAAGGCTACACCTACAGCTCAATAGTTCGAGCTTTGGGTGTATCCAGTTCGGTGATTTATCGCAATGTTTAACGTGGTTTAGCGATTAGGTGCTTGGCTGCTAAGCAGAACGTCGTGGGTTCTAGTCCTACCCATGCCCATAGTTTTTATTTCATCTTTCACTGGCGTTTCCTCTTGCGAAGAACTGACAAAACTTCCAAGAATATCAATCTGTCTTGAAAAAGTGCTTCTGCACTTTGTTATTCGGAATTGGCGTTAAATTGTAAGCCCCTTCAATTCTTCACACGCACCCAGAGAATTATTGATGAGAGTAAGCCACTTAGGCCTTGGCTCTTCAAGAGCTGTCACACCACTCAACTTTTTTTTTTTTTTAACGCTACAGAGAGACGAGCGGAAGCGAGGACAAGTCAGAAAACGGGCTACAAACATCGTTGATGACCGTTTTATCACCTTGCAAACCCTAAGAAACAGACGACAAATCGCTGTTCAGACAGAAATCAACTGGCTGAGTTCCGTAACGTCAATGTTAGTGAACGAAGTTGGATTAAGATCTTATGTGCCAGCAAAATCTCATCTCGTCAATCTTATCTGGCAAGATTAGCCTTCGCCCGAGTAACATATGCAAGTTCATCGACCAACCAACCAATAATAGCAACATCAGCAATATCAACATACAACAATCAACTGATGACAACACCTTCACAAATAGGTCAGGTAATCGAACCAACAATAGCAACATCAGCAATTACAACATACAGCAAACAACTGATGACAACACCTACACAAGTAGGTCAGTTAATCGAACCCAAAATGGCAACCTCAGCAGAAAGAGAGTATATAGGAAGGGCACCGCTAAACGACCGGCGCCCAGTAATACGATATTAATCAAAATCAAAAGGTAACTGCAGCGACGCTGACGACGGCGGGTTACTATAGATTAAGTCTCATAATAACATTTGTAACTTATCGAGAACAATAAAGTGTAATACTGGCCTGTGGCTAAACGTAATTAAAAACGTGTTTTTTTTTAAATCAGTTTACCACATAAAATATAAGTCCCGTGAGAATCGAGTTTGTACAAGTCAGTGGAGTCACGTTTTATTTACCGATGAAAGCCGTTTTTGCGTAAATTTCGTGGATGTGAGGGAAAATTTCCACATCGTATCAAGGAGAACGATACACCCAAACAAATTTCACAGAAACGGTGTCATATGGTGGAGGATCAGTTATGGTATGGGGTGGCATCTTCTTTGGAGCTCGCACAGAGTTGGTGGTTATTGAAAATGGATTTCTCACTGCATACCGATATTTTACAGAAATCTTAGAACCACATGTCATGCCATTTGTCTCATTTATTGGCCCAAATCTCGTTTTCATGCAAGATAATGCCCGCCCCCACACCGTCAAGAGGTTGGTACCGCTCATATGAACTGGCCAGCGCTATTACCTGATATGAACCCGATAGAACACGTCTGGGATATTCTTGGGAAAAAGGTTCGACAGCGAAATCCAGCTCCCAGGAATGTTGGAGAGCTGAAACATGCATTATTGGAAGAGTGGGACAATTTGCATACAAGCTGAGCCCCCGGAAGCAATACTCAATAATGAAAGTAAATTAACACGCCTAGCAAAGTGAATAAAAAAAATTAAATGTATGTATGTATGTTTTCTGTATTCTGTTAGATATTGGCTGGTGGGCTGCTCGATGACGAATGTATTGATTTGCTTCAGTTGAAATTCTGCTGATTGTTTCGTGTCTTTTTGGTGTTGCGATGACAATAGTGCCGTCTCACAGTGTGGCCAAAAGTAGAAAAAGTTGGCAAAAATACCTTTTTTCTCTCTTCAACTCATTAGAAAATTATTGATATGGTAAAATAGAGGTACTCTTGAGCTACACAAAACCGGTTTTTGTTTTATGATAAGTGCAGAGGAAGCAAAGTTATAGTAATTTAAAGTTCGACTATTTGACAGGTTATTTGTTCTTGATTTTCATGCAGTGCAAGAGGGTGTTTACCATTTTAAGTCGCATTTCTTTAAACAAAAAGCTATCAACTTGAAATAAAAAACGGATCCACAAGCATGTAGTAAGCTTTTAATTGATATCACATTTATATATGTTTTGCTTTAATATTGTGTTAAGAAATATGTTCGAATTTTACGTTATTTAAAAGCATTATTTTAGAAAAAGTCCTTTGAAATCGTTAACAGAAAGTATATATAGACGTGAGATGGCGTAAAACTGTTTGTGTCCTGTTATGGTCCATAGAGTAGGCTTTCGTGTGAAGTTAAAATATTTTGCCCATATTTGCCCCTCTTAAAGAAAATTGAATTTTTGTGTGAGCAAAATTGCGTAAAATATTGGATAATATCAAGGGTCTACAATTTTTGTTTTAGGTTCCAACATTAGCTTATCACACAAATTTTTATTTGAAAACCTTATTCAATCAGGTAAACGTTCAATTCGAAATAAAACTGTATTTTTGACCCAATACATACTTGGTAAATCGGATAAATTGTTCAAAACCAAAAATGCAAGATCTGCGTTTAAAAGTGTTTTATTTTATATCCAGCTTTAAAAAAGGTGGTTGAGTTCAAAAAGTATCCGTGGTACCATTTGTCTCCTACCATGCACAAAATGTTAATTTATGGTAGTATTGTTATAAAAAAAGCGCTTGTTCCTATAGGACATTTGAGACACAAGAGGCAATCAACAATTTAAATAAATATATATAGAGAGAACTTTTCACGCAAATACTCAAGAGAAAGACCAATGAAGATGTTCTTTGTGGACTCCTTATTTCATCTTCATATTTGTAACTAGTAAGCATAAACCAATAAGCCGAAAATTCAATTTAGACTCATAGTTATAGAGATGTTAGAAGCTCCATATATCATTGACACTTCAAATTACTCGGACTCAGACTCAAATCAGAACTAGTTTTATTTTTTCTTTAATTTTGTAATATAATTTGGTGTTTTCTGGTTTTTTGTTACATATTTTCATGAATTAATTTCTTTTTATGATCTGTAATCACAAATAAATAGTTATCACAAAATACGCAGTTTTAATTGTGAGTTACATAACTACATACATATTCACGTAGGTATCCTGAAATCTTATTTTTCAATAAAAACTGCAAAAATACTGATGTAGGCTAAAATTGATTTGGGGTGTTTGGATCACCCAATGCCCCCCCCCCTTACCGACATAAAAAGTATCCTATCTGCTATTTCAGACTAAAATCTATCTCTGAGCCAAATTTTACCTAGATCCGTTCAACTGCTCTGGCGTGATTGAGCAACAAACATCTCTACCTTCACAAATCCATTCATCCAAACTTTAACATTTTTAATATCACTAGGATTTATAAATATTTATTCTCAATTTTTTAATAATTGTAATTTGAACTACTCAACATCCATTTTTCTTGAACAAAAATAAATGAAAACGAGGAAAAATAATTTTTGCCAACTTTTCATATACTTGGCCACACTGTGCGTCTGTATTTATGTGATGTCATTATTTGTGCGACGACAGTACTTAAGCATAAATTCTTATTCAAAGTTTAGTATTTTATGCAATTTTGAGAAATTCAAAAGAGTGATACTAATGAAATGGATTGCAGCTTTTTGCTTTTATTTTTTTTTTTTTTAATTTTCAAAGCTATAGACGAGTTGAAGTAAGACAGTAAACATGTCTTTCTCCGAGAATCATAAAATTGTTTATCCAAGTGTTTTATGAATGTCTTTCTTTAGTAATGCGCAATGTATAAACAGGTTGCAACACGGAAAACAATATCTTCGGCCTGTTGGATGGTCCCAAGGAGCTTGATCTGCGGCCTTCACACAGTTTGAAAAACAAGCCAAAAAATAAATACAATGCTCCAACTTAGGAATCGAAACAATTCACCGACAACAGCTTGAATGAGAAGGGGAAGTTCCAAATTAAGTGTTCTAATTGTTGTTCAGAAGACATTTGGTCTGTCTTTTTTGCATCGATATAAGATGTTGATTTTGATTTTTTAAAATGGAGTTTTCTACGATGACACAATATCTAGTTAATCGTATTCGATTTAGATCGTAGATAGGCATGAATTCAAGTTCCAACGCAAAAAACAAATATTTTTTAATCTTTCGCATTGAATCATTTTCATGGTTTGAAATTATGTTCATTTAACTAATTTGTTTTGTTTCTAACTTCTAGATTCTAAAATGATGACGTAAAAAGTTTTCAAATGTGTCAACGCATAATTTATGAACATCGTTCTAAATAACGTGTTTTGAGTTTTAAGACACAGGAGTGGGAATAAGCTTTTTTTAAGATTGTCAGAAATATAATAAAAAATTAAAAATATTGTTAATCCCCTAATTATCAGTAGCGTTAAATAATGTTTGCTGTGAAGATTGTGGTGGGTTGCTTAGTCCCAAAAACGTGTACAATATGGACGTTTAACAATTTAAATTAACCAAATGTAATGATTATCTTAAATCTTATAGAAGACGAACAGGATTGTTGACTCAATAAAAGATAACATAATTTCAAAAGTTTGACGGTAATTAGAGGGAATAAGTAGCAAATTTTGTATTCTTTTAATAGAAGGCATAGTGTATCGACAGTGATATTAACCCATATTTGTCTTGTGACGCTTTTTACTTTCCAGTTGAGGAAAAACTCAAGAGTTCCAGGCACAAGGTAGTCCCAAGAAACATCACAAAACGGACGGAAAGTTCGGCGAATACAAATGGTATGCAATAATGAAATAAGCAATGTTTGTAATAGGCTACGAAATTATACCGATAGGAAAGATACACGATCGAAGAACGAAGTCGGAGTCAGTAGCCACAACTTCAAGAGCACTACGTCCAATTTAAAGGCGACATAATCATCCAGCCAGATTAACGATTGAAGGTGTAGTGGCAAAAATTTGAATCCACAGGCACAGTACATGATGTGCCAGTACCAGTGAGTAGAAGAAGTAAATCGAATACTGCTGCTTCCTGCTTGCTAGTGCTTCAGTTGAAAATGAACCAAATCAGTCGATTACTTGTCGTTCTCAAAAATCGGGCATTCCTGTGACGTCATTGTGGCGCATTTTGCGAGAGGATCTTGGTCTACCTCATAACAAGATGAAATTGACTCAAGAGCTGAAGGCGCTTGACCATCATAAGCGTCGTACATTCCCGAATTGGGCTGAACATTAACTTTGAAATGATCCGAGTTTTTATCTGAAAGTCATCTTCAGTGATGAAGCTCATTTTGGCTCCATGGCTTCGTCAATAAGCAAAATGTGGGTTATTGGTCAGGTAGTTATCTAAGCGTACTTCATTAGTCACCATTGCATTGCGGTCCATTGGATCGTACTTCTTCGTTGATAATCAAGACCGACACGTTACTCTGAATGGAAATGATTATTTTCAGCATGAATCGTAGAAAGAGTTCCATACATAATGGCATTGAATTTATTTTCGCATGAATAAAGCATTTCAAACGATTTTTTTTTTTTTATTAAAAGAAACTTCACTACACCCTTGTAGATTTTAATACCCGAAAGATGGTGATGGTACTCGCTTATCGGTGAATAGGGTATTCCGTTTTACACCGATTGATGCCTTCAAAATGTATTTAGGAACAGGACCTGCGGTATTTTGCTAACCTCTCAAAACTAGGGATTTATAGGAATAAAAACCCAGAAGAATGTAGTGTATTTCTGGCTGAAATGTGTGTTATTGAAAAAGCAGCGGATCTGGTACACCAAGATAAACTAAACTCGTCGGAGATCAAATTTTTGGTGGACGAACAGTGTGATATCAGAGCCTTAGCCAGTGAGACTATGAGATCAAAGACGGTCTTAAACTGCACGAGAAGACTGAAATTAGAAGGGAATGAAATAGAAGATGAACTTGCTAGGTGGCTAGGATATGGGCAAGTTCCAATAGCAGTGGTGGCAACCCATCAGTTATGGGGATTTATGTCCCGATATGCGAGTTCAAAACAAAAATTGAACTTAAAATAAAATTGCACGAACGACTGTATTATCTCTAGAAGTTTATGGCCTAAATGACTGAAAAGCAAACTCTGTATATCTTATCGCTGAGAAAAAAGAACATTAAGATCTTGATAGGAGTACTAAAAGGCCAATTGGTGTATTTGCACCCGATTTCTGTAGGAATTGTCAAGATGAGGAGGAAACAGAAACCACTAACCACCTGCTCTGTGAATGTGCAGACCTCCAATCTAATCGACATGAGGAAATTAATTGAGAGCACAGGCTGGTACGCTAGTGAACCAGTCTCTGTCAACCAATAGCTTAAGAGCATCGATGTGATGTTCATTGTTCACACCCTTCCAAACCAAAAATAAAAACTCCTCATTTACCCTTCTGGCCTTCTGCCCACCATTTTCCAAATATAAGTACTTTCATCGTTGCAAAAAGTCTCACTTAAAAAAAAGGCTATTTGCACAAAATTAAAATAAAAAAAAACTTTTATCACATGCTTCACAAAAACAGATCAAAATTATGACTTTTGTGGGTCAATGTTAAGAGCAGGAAATTGTGCCTGATAAGAATTGATAAGATGAATAACATCACATGAAGAAAATATTTATCTTAACCTTTAAAAAATAAAGATACCTTAACTCGTGATGTAAACAATAAACATGACAAAATTACTGCCTCTGTGTCATTAAGTTATTGACTTTTGTTTCTTCTTGTTTGTCACTTTCAATATTAAAAAAACGTATTTCCAATGCAGACATTTTGTACTTGGCAACCCAGTAAGAGATGCAATTGGTGCAGGCAGGTAGCTAATCAAGTGTGGTGAATTTCAGCCAAGCTCGACTTTCAAAGTATTCTTAATCTCCTAAGAGTATGCAAATCTCTATCAACAATCATCACATCTCAAATCTCTTAATTCTCTCACTCTTTTACTCTCTTTTAACAACCCTAACAGACACACATAAAAATGTTAAACAGTCAACAATAACTTCCGGATGATGGTTGAAAAATTCATATCATGTGTGCAAAATAAACACGATTTTTATTATTTTAAACATGGGATTTCCTCATGAAAGTAAGGCTGAGACCGATCACGACTTAAGCGATGATTCATTTTGTTCAATAAAAAATTAAACATGAAATTGTAATTATTCGATTTGTTTCTTCTTACGTTTTTTATGGAGCCTTTTAACGCGATCTCCGTTCATTTATGCTGTGATCGACTCGTAAACTGCGCCATTTCTTCACTTTTAATTGATTTAAAATTCAAAACAAATTAAAGGTCATCAAACCAATTTGGAAAGATTGTATTTATTTTTCTGAAGTTAATTAATGCCATCCGCTCGTATTTATTTATTTGTGGTTTTGATTTTATGTGGTTAAATGAAAGGCCGTAACTAACATCAGGATGTGGGGGAAGTGTTGTGTTTTGAATGTTTTCTAAATTGAAATTTTTTTGTTGAATATTTCTGACTACGGGCTTGTTTACTAGAAAGACAAGCTGTCTGACAAAGTTGCTGCGGTGTTGAAAGAAAGAACAATTTATGTCTTTTTGGTGGGGATGGTCTCGGTACTTCCCTGGAACTATTGACACAAATTTTAGTCAAACAGGGCGTAATAATTTAATTTCAAACACGTGCGGACTTATTTTTGAGAAGAGATTTATTTTAATTGATTTCAAAAAAACTTGTTTTAGGTTACACTTCTGAATGGAAACCAACATTTCAATCAAGGGAATAACGATGAAGATCACAAATTTGCTTATTTTTAATATTATAAGGATTTTCTGTTCTCCCTGTTTAGACAAATTAACGGATAAAGAAATTTAGGAAAGCCTCAAACAGACTTTCGAGAGGAAGAGCATTGCTACTTTTTTTGCGGAATAGCTTGCTGACCCTCAAGTGCTTAGAAGGAGGAGACATGAATCAACATCTCCTTAAATTCGATAAGTTAATCCGTGGTTTGAGTTCAACTGAGCTGAGTGCTGACGTTTTTTTAAATCTAAAACTAAACTATGGAAGTGGACATATTGACGATTGATTTCGTAAAAAGTCGCATTTTAGATGAAGCTAAGAAAAAGAGTCAGTCAGAGAAGTTCAAGTGTCATGTGTATTGTACTCGAAGTGTACAAAAAATGCTTTCATTGCGGAAAACTTGGTCACAAGCGCTTTGTGTCCAAGAATCGAAGACAAAACGCAAAGAAAAGCTTAAATAATTACAACTTTTCAGCATCAAGTTTACTTATATTTTTAGTTCTAAGACGGTGCATGGAGCAACTGACCACATGGTCAGTGATGAACAATATTTGATCAAGTGTAAGATATTAGAAAATCTAATTCAAATATCGGTTGCAAGGATTGGAGTGCATCTTATGGGAAGACAGGGAATTTTATGTGTAAATGAGAAAAAAACTGCTTGTGTCATCGAAGATGTTTTATTCGTATTAAAATTGCAAAATGCACTGGCTTATGGCACCAACGAAGAGGACAATTAAATATTGTTGATCTGGAACGGTAGAATGCTGGGATATCTTAGAAAACGATAGCAAGGAATACTTTTTGTGTTGCCGACAAACAAAATGGAAGACCGTATAAAAGTATTTTCGAGAGCAGATCATCAAGACCGTTAGAGCTAGTCAACAGTGACGTTGTTGGACCCATAACAACAATAACTTATGATGGAAAAAGGTATGCTGTAAAATTTACTGATTATTTTGCTATTTTTGCGGTGACTACTTGTGACTGCTCGAGAGGGAAATCTATCTTTTGCGTTGTGATTAAGGAGGAGAATATTCTTTAAAGACTTTCAAGATGTTTTGTATACAAAAAAAAATTCAGCTTGAATATGCAGTTCCAAACATGTCTGAACAAATCGGTGTCTTCGAAAGATTTACTCGCGATATAATGGAGAAGGCCAGAACAATGATTATTCCTTCGAACGCTGAGAAATCTTTATGGGGAGAAGCTGATCTGATGTGGGTGTATCTTGTCGAATAGAAGTTTCACATGAGCTTTTCAGAAGAAAACAGAGGAGAATATTTCTCTGTCAGAGCTGTCAAATAGTCGAGGACTAAACTTTAGGAACTAACGTGTGTTTGGCTGTGTAGCTTATGTTCACATTCCTGGTCAGCTTCGTACTAAACTTGTCTCGAAATCCTTAAAAAGCATTATGGTTGGGTATTCTCCTGATGGTTATCGATTATGTCTTAAAGAAAATGCTCATATCAAGTGACGTATCGCTCCAAAATATGAAGAAGAAGAAAAACAGTATGTGTTTGGGAACAATCTAATTATGTAGAGGAAACCGAAGTCGAAGTGACTATGTCCGAAGCAGCAAAAGAAATAGTAGAATATGAGCATGGGAACAAAGATCTATCCGAAGAAATTGGTCATGAAGAATAGAAGTGTGAACATCAAAGAAGTAAGTGAATGAGCAAACAACCTAAAAGGATTTAAAGAATTTGATATGACAACTTACGTTGCCTATACAACAAAAAAATTGAAAAGTGCGATTGAGGAGGAGTTAAAGTCTTTGAAATAAGCTCACACCTGGACGTTAACAAATCTTTCTGTTTCAAAATAAAAAAGGATCATTTTGGCAAGTAAAAAGCTCGTTTTTTTGCCAAAGGATTTGCCCAACGGACTGGTTTTAGCTATACAGAAAAATATGCACCTGCAGAAAAACAAACCGCTGTATATGTCCTTTAAGCTGAAGTGAACTAGACAGCATTCTTGAATGGCAACATAATTAAGTTCATCATTTCCTTAGCATACACATCCATCGAAGTGCAAGTGCAATGATGTTGAGTTAAAAAGAGTATGTGAAGAACATGTTGAAAAGATTTTAAATGCAATTTGTCAAAGAAATTTCTACTTCATTGGAATAACCAAATTCACAAAGGTGAAAAATAGACACTAAATAACCATACACAGAGAACTCATTTGCTTCCTGATGCCTTCCAGAATAGAGTTCGCAACTCGAATGAGTCATTTTTCAACTGCACACTGAACTGCGTAGGTATATACTGTGTTGCACCATGTGAATCATATGCATCACCTGCACTAGTTTCTTCGAGTTAAGGCATCGAAATTAAAAGGTTGGCCTTGAGAACTGCCATACGATGAAAAGATGACTTGAGATTTTTTAGTCTTTTTCAATATTTTGTTCAAAAAAATCATAAAAATGTGGTCTTTCTGAATGGTGATCTGTTACTTTTTCAGATCATATCATAACACATTAAGGACATTAGAATAGCCAGAATACCCTTCCTTGCACCACAGTCTAGTTAAATTTATCAATTAAAGCAGCAGAATTGCGAAACATATTGACATTCATTGGTTTAACGTATTTCGGAAAAAAAGCAAGTATACGCCACAGTGAACATAATGATCAGAATACAGTGTTTTCTGTTATTCGTCTGCCATACTTTGGGATGTGATTCTTGGTCATATTCTAAGAAACGAATTGTTCTACAGTAAAGTCTGGTTTTAACTTTGGCATCAGTTTTTTACGATAACCGTGGTGTACCCCGACCCATGTTAAGATTTCCCTTTCAGTATTAATTTTAGGGAACTCGTTTTAGACCTTTTTTGGAAGAAATATCAACCTTTAAAACTAAGTTTTAACTGAGCTGATTTATTTTTAGGGTTGCCAGATATTCAATTTTATCGTATTTTCATGCAGCCAGTTCTTTACTTCGCGACCATAATGGGCCGGATCACCATGTTCAAATAACCATGTTTGAGTATTATCATATCTGTTGAAATACTTTGTTCTTAAATACTTTTCTATTCTAATCGATTCATATTTTTCACTCTAATTAAATTTCCTGAGTTGTTCACACATTAAAATATTTTTCTTGAACTTCTGGAACTCTAGGAATATTACTACAGGTTATGGGCCTAAAAAATTTTCTAGAACAATTTTAAACGTTTTTTTTCTGTCTGGTTTCAAAATAAATTTAGAAATGTCCAAACACAATATTTTGGATCGATTCAGCGTCTTCAAGGACGTGAAAATTACGTAACATGGAAATTTGCCATGAAGACTTATTTGGAGTTTAACGATTTATGGAAATCAGGGGTGGAATCATATAAGGTGATTTGTGACTATCACATTGGTGACTATCAAATGTGATCACATTTTATTTTCCTTCTATGTAAGGTGATCACCAAAAATTATTCGAAGCTTGGCACCACTTTCCGCAAAAAACGTTTGACGTTTCATTTTTGACATAAAAATCGGCGATTGTAGCGCCACTATTCACAAGCATTTTATTACATGAGTTCGCTTTGAAAAAGAAACGACGGGGCAGAGAATTAGAAAACAAGATTCCTGATAGTACTAGGTATTTCATATACAAACACCAAGTTTTGACATTAAGCTATAGAACGTTTGTTGTATGTGAATGTGGTTTGTTTACAAAGGAGAACCGGCAAAAATGTATGGAAGCTGGCCTAGGAACCAATAACGACATGATATATATCAATGGAAAGGTCTTTTTGTCTACTTTAACTTTTCTTATGGCAGTAAGTTCCAAATCGCTGTGTGGAAAAAGTTATTGCACAATTTAGCCATTCACAAGTAATAAGTGTTTTCTTGTTTTCATCTTGACCTTGGAACCAATAACGACATGATGTATATCAATTGAAAGGTTTTCTTGTGTACTTTAACTTTTGTTTTGGTAAGAAGTCCCAAATCACTGTGGGGAAAAAGTTATTGCACAATTAAATCATTCACAATAAAATAAGTGTTTTCTTGTTTTCATCATAATAGAAAAGCATAACAAAAGAAATCAAAACAAAACTCTATTTTTTGTGAATGAATTAATTGTGCAATAACTTTTTCCTCACAGTGATTTGGGACTTCTTACCAAAACAAAAATTAAAGTACACAAGAAAACCTTTCAATTGATATACATCATGTCGTTATTGGTTCCAAGGTCAAGATGAAAACAAGAAAACACTTATTACTTGTGAATGGCTTAATTGTGCAATAACTTTTTCCACGCAGCGATTTGGGCTTACTGCCATAGTAAAAGTTAAAGTAGACAAAAAGACCTTTCCATTGATATATATCATGTCGTTATTGGTTCCTAGGCCAAAATGCCGGTTCTCCTTTCAAAACAATATTTTTTCTGAGCAAAGCAATAATAAAAATGTAAGTACATACATGTTGCATATTCATTTCAAGAGAATAAAAGAAATGTAAAATGTGTTTATCTTTAGAAACTCGGAGGGAATCTGAAATGTGTGTCGATCAGACTGGTGGCAAATCCAAATTTTTTTTTTCTTAAATCTATCAAATTTGATAAGACATTCTACAAAATATAAGCAAACATTCTTTGTAAACACAAAACTTTCTTTGCATTTTGTAGTTCGAATATATTTAATCTATTTGGCTGTTCAAGTTTCATTAAACGAACCTCTCTATGTATTAAGTTATTTTCTCTCTTTCCATTATCCTCCTTTGTTTTTAAATAATGGCATGTTCGTTTTGGTAGAAAAGTTGGCAAAATATTCAAAACAAATGAAAGGGCCTAAAATTTTATATGAATGTGATAACAAAATAGCTGTCACGAGAAAACGTAGCAAATTGGTGATTGTCACTTGTGACTATTAC
Organism: Sphaerophoria taeniata; assembly: GCA_943590905.1. Classification (NCBI taxonomy): domain Eukaryota; kingdom Metazoa; phylum Arthropoda; class Insecta; order Diptera; family Syrphidae; genus Sphaerophoria; species Sphaerophoria taeniata. The sequence goes on along the minus strand of OX016540.1, from coordinate 235,559,895 downwards.
CTTACAAAATTTGTGATTTGTGACTATCACCGATCACAATCATGTCATGTCATCATGTAAGATTCCACCCCAGTTCTTGGGTCAGAAGAAAATGTAGCAAAATTAACGAAAACAAGAGCAGCAATAATTTTAAGTGTTGATCCAAGCAACTATGTTCACATTGAAGATGCATCAACAGCTAAGGATGTTTGGTGAAAGTTGGAGTCCGCGTTTGAAGACAAAGGTCGTGCGCGCCGCAAAAAATTGGTTCAACAGTTATCCGTAACCAAACATGAAAATTGCACCTCAATGGAAAATTATGTCTCCACATTCTTTTTCTACAAAAATCGACAGCTTATCTGAGGCTACCTGTGCGATGATATGAGACAGTTAAAATCTGTGTCTCCTCCTCTGTGCCACGTAGGTTAATGTTATATGTTCTTCCCTTCTATGTATCTATCTGTCTCTCTCTGTTGTATGAATGTCTTGTTCTGTCCCAGCCGATGGCCTCAGTCGCCAGTGCTGCTATGTGTCTGTAGTTCGTTACATTTGTGTTCGTAGTATTCTGAAGTCAATGTCAATGTCAATATGTTTCTACAATAATCCAATCGGCTCAGAGATTGAATGCAATATTTTAAAGTCGATGATGAATGGCTTGCTATTTTTTTGCTGTGTGGGTTATCAGAAAAGTTCAAACCAATGGTTATGGCTTTAGATAATGCTGACACGAAGCTCTCCAGCGATGCAGTGAAAACTAAATTGTTACAAGAAATCCCTTTTACTAGTGACAATGGTGCATTCTTCAGTGGAAACAAGAAAACGAATTTTAAAAAGAAGGAACTACGATGCTATAGCTGCAACAAAATCGGTCACAAATCTCCTGAATGTCCTTTGAAGAAATCGAAACATAATAGTTCCAAGAAAAATTCAGGTGTGTATTTTAGTTCTGCATTTTTAACAGGAAATTTCAACCGTGAAGACTGGTATATTGATTCTGGTGCAACGCAATATTTGACCATGAATCAGAAAGCCAGTAATATCTGAACTTACCGCAGCAAATAATTCAAAAATGAATGTTGAAGCATGTGGTACTGCCAAATTAGTTTCTGAGGTGCATAGTGCTGTTGATGGTTTGTCGTTCATTGAAGATAAAGGCGAAGATGGCTGTATCATCTGTTTAAAAGAAAAACAATCAAGATTTCCTTTCAAGAAATCTGATTCAAGAGCTTCTAAACTTTTGGAAACTATTCATGCAGACTTAGCAGGACCGATGGAAAATATTTCTATTGGTGGAGCTAGATATGCACTCGCGCTAGTTGATGATTTTAGTCGAAAGTCATTCGTTTATATTCTGAAGTCAAAAGATGTTAAAGCGTTCGTTGAGAAGCAAACTGGAAAACAAATAAGGAAATTAAGATCAGACAATGGAACGGAATTTTGTAATCAACATTTCGGCAAGTTGTTTAGGTCATGTGGCATTGCAAAACAGACATAAACACCATATACGCCACAACAAAATGGGCTCTCAGATCGAACAATTAGGACTTTGACTGAACGTTCAAGCAAATCTTCAAAAAAAACTTTAGTATGAAAGATCTTGGTATTAAGGCTGGGAGCTGCATTGGAATGCGAATTACGAGAGATCAGAAAACTGGAATGATTTCTTTGGACCAAACAAAGTATATTGAAAAATTCTTGACCGATTTGGAATGACAGATTGCCATCCCGTTGATTGACCTATTGATCCGAATACAAAATTTACAAAAAATATGTTAGCGAAAACCAAGTATGAAGAAGATGATATGAGCAATGTCCTTTATCAAGAGGCTATCGGATGCATCCTATATTTATCTCAATGTACACGACCTGACTTAACATACTTCATTGGAAATCTTATAGCAGATTCAATAATAACGCTGGATGTTCACATTGAAATGGTGTGAAAAGACAAAAGATTATAAGCCAACGTTTAAAAAAATCTGATGAAGATACTTTGAAGCTTCATGGTTTTTGCGATGCTGTCACAATGCAACTTCTTCATACTTAGAGAGTAATAAAATAAAAATATAGCTCTTAGACATTCTGGCAAAAACTCAAAACCTTTAAAACCACTTCGTCATCATCATCACAAAGGAAGAACTTCAGAATGCAGTTCAACCAATAATTTAATTCATAAAAACAGTAGAATCTCAAGATTTTCAGCAAGTTTGTCTGAATCTTAAGGAATTGAAATATTCTCAATTGTTTTCTTAAAACAACAAGTTTTTGCCTCAGCCTACAGAACTATTTTTTTTTGAAATGGGTTTCCATAAAGAATACAAAAACACTATCCAACTTCATAAGCACGTTCCGTCCCACAATACGAAATCTTAAAACAATCAATGCATTCACTCTTTAAGAAAATTGACAGAACGAGGTCTTTTGTTAAATACTTTAACCCATTTTAGTCGAGTGCCTTGTAAATATAAACAAGGACTGCCTGTACACGAAATTCTCAGAAAATCATCTTTAACTCGATCTTAACAACTTTAATTCCAAAGTAAATCCAGCTATAAGTACCTAACCCACTCAAGACTCGGTCTTTACCCCAAGAACTTTTCATACAAAATGCGTTTTATATTCGCAGTCACACATTGCCATTCGATGCATCATTAAACTCTCAAAATCACCCACAGAAATAATTACAGGCCATAAATCACTGTGACAGATTTTGTGACGCAAACCTGAAATCCATAATTATTGCACCCAATCATCGATATTATATATATTATATATATATATTTTATATTTTTTGTAATTGCTCAAGTCACTTGTTTTACCAGCTTAGCTATCTCAGTCTCTCTTTCTTGTAAAATCTTGGTTACTTTTTCTACACGCACATTTTAATTAAGTCAAGGAGATCATGCAAGCTGCGAGCGAGAATTGTGTTTTTGTAACTTTTTTGTTGAAAAAAGTAAAATGCTCAATTATTGTAAAAAAAGTGAATAAAAGCAGCAACAATAAAAATTACTGCACAAAACAATCGAAAATAATATAAATTCAGTAACTCGATGAAAAGAACAAAAACATTTAACCTTTGGCTGGTTGAATTGAAAAACTATACAAATTGACATCGCAACAATAAGCTCGAGTAAAATAAAATTGTTTATTGACTGATTATAAGTTTCAGCTCCAGTTAGCTTGAAGTATGCTGCCTATAGACCCTGATGCGAGGGTCACAAAATACTCGTCAATTATATTTTGAAGTTATTCACTGGCTTTTCTGTATTTACATTTGGGTACTTCTAAGCCAAAACGTCAATACAGCGACAGCGAGTATGATTTATTTTTGAATTATTCAACAGGTGGACCCATCCACCGAGAACTTGACCATTGACGTTGACTTTGATGTCACTTTAGCGTGGGTAGGTAGGTACTCAAATTTCAAATGTTGTCATCAAAAATGGAGGTGAGTTATTTGCCGGTTGGAATAATGTCTAATTAATAATATTTTTATTTATTTGGTTGGTTAACAATTGGGTGTATGATTTTGAAGGACCAAGGTTAATATTAATTTCATTTTAAATCAACGCACGATGATCGGTGATCAATATCGACTTGGGTTAATGACTTCAATAATTCAAGTTTAACTGACAGCTGTCAGTTTTTCGCTAAAGACCTTATTATTGAACTTTTGGCGGTCGTTTATGGAGTTTTAGGTGTTGGTTAAGTTGTCAATTGGTGCTCGTAAATGTTATGTTCAGAGCGATATGTTTTAGTAAGAGATTATCAATGTTGCAAGCAACATGATTGGAACGAAATGAAATATGATAGAAATGCCCAGTGCGTGGGGAAATTATTTTGGCACTGTAATTTATCAGTGTCACCATAGCATAGCCTCCACTAGGCGGCCGCTTAGGAAACCCGGCTAATATATTCAGGCTAGTGCTTCCCAAGAAAGGTTAGTCCTGGGGCCTACGCAATGAAAGATTTAACCGACGCTGGTGTCATCGAAAAAGGGACAACGATTTAAGTATTATTACATGGAACGTACGATCGGTCTATAGAGCCAGAGCTGCGCAGCAGCTAGACAATGTCTTGGCAAAAGAAAATGCTGATATAACAGCTCTTCAGGAGATAAGATGGCCAAGACACCATGTGCTCGGGGTAGTTTTTCTAGTGAGCAAAAAAGTAAAACCTACCATCATCGGCTTCAACGCGATCAATGAAAGGCTATGCGCTCTTCGCGTGTGACGCAAATTTAAGAACATCAGCCTCATCAACGTTCACGGACCTACTGAGGAGTCATTGAGTTGGCAGCATCAATGAACATGGTAGTTGTGAGAACCAGGTTTTGCGTAGGGATATCCACAAAGCCACCTGTGTATCACCTGATGGAGTCAAACGTAGCCATATTGAGCAGTGTTAATAGATCGCCGCCATACTACGAGTCTGATCGCGATACGCTCGTATCGAGATGCCAACATAAAATCGGATCTTGTTGGTACAGTGTTCCGAGGGAGTATTGCAAATAGACGACACAATGCAACTGCTCCTCAGGCTCAAATAAACAAATTGCTGCCTTGCGCAATGGAGACACTACTTACGCCAATAAGCACGCGCTTGGACTCGCTTTTGAAGAGCTCGAGGAAGAGGGAAGAATAAGTCCTGATTCCAGAGTGCCGAGCGTTGAAGAAAAGTGGACAAGTCTCAAAAACAATGTTATTTTATTAGTAATGCTAACTCCATCTTAGGCAGGAGTCGCAGTGATCGGAGTGTCGGGTTTGATGAGGAATGCAAACTAGCAAGCGTCATTACGTAAGAGTTCTGCATATCGAGCAATGCAGCAATCTCAATTAACGCGAGAACGCGAAGTGGAATATTAAAGGCTCAGAAAGGAGGAAAAGAAGCTTCACAGGCAAAAGAAAGCAGCCTAAGAAGAAATAGTGTCTGTGAAACTGAATAAAATAGAGAGCAAGGTCCGCACCAGGCGCGAAAGTTCTACCAATCCATCCGTAACACGACGCGACGCAGTATACACCACGCTGCACCTACTGCTTTACAGTATGGAGAGGGAAATCTGATCACAGATCCTAAAGGCATTCTAGTTCGAAGGTCCGCTTACCGAAGAAATGAAGGCTCCACCATTTCAAGAATACAACATTATGCTGCAGCCAACAAACATTGCCAAAGTGAAAAAGCTATCAACCGGCTAAAATGCAACAAAGCCACAGGTGCTGAGGGTATACCAGCCAAGCGGATCAAACGTGGAGAACAACATCACCGTATGAGAAGATATGTATGTCGGAAATAACATGAACATAGTATAACATTTTTGAGTACAGCCTCTTCTATCTTAGAAGATTGTATAGCCATATACGCGGAAACTATAAACGGCAAATATCAGTGTGGTCTCAGGCCAGGCAAATCGACAAATTATCAGATTTCTAACCCATAGAAATCTGACCAATGGCCGATTACGATGGAAAAATGTCTAGAATTCAACATCAAAACATATCATCTGTTGATAGACTCTAAGGCCCACCAGGGTAGAACTAAACTAAGCCATGAGAGAATTCGGCATCCAAAATAAATTAAATAAGACTATGTAGGATGACCATGACCAATGTTTTAATCCAAATTAAAGTATCCGGATTTCTATCCAGATCCAATACCGTCAATATTTAGAATGGACTCCGATAAGGGGATGGACTGACTCCGTGCCTCTACAACATCTATCAGGGGGACTATCATCACCAAGTACACACATTTATTGGCGTACGCAGACGATTTTGACGTTTGGAAGTAATCCACAAACTGTACAATCCTCATTTATGAAGTTCGAGCAGGCGGTAAAAACCTGGGGAAAGAGGGAAAACCCAAGTACATGGTAGCCACGTCTGCTCAAAATGCAATAATAGAAGAAGAACTATTAAGATGGAGGAGCACGAATTCAAAGTAGTGCTATCCTGCAATTGGGTCAGTTGTAACAGCCACAATATGGCAGAAGAAATACGCAAGCGCCTGCTCAAAGCCAACAGGATCTGCTTTAGTCTTTCAAGGCTCTTTAATTCCAAAAACCTCACCATTACTTCAAAACTGCTGCTGTATAAGACGGCATAGTCTAACCAATACTCACTTACGGGTCCAAGATCTTGGTGCTTAGCAAAAGGCACTCTGAACGCTTAGTCGCGTTCCGAGAATAGTTGACCGTGTGAGGAAGGAAGACTTCCGAGACTATACCGCCACGAACAAATCATCCGCGAAGCGACCTGGATGACAAAAATTAAGCTTTGCAGACCCTGGTGAGATGGACATCTTGCTCATATGAGCGAGGAGAAACCGGTCCGGAAAGTTCTTTGCAGCACAATTATTGATAAGAGACCTCGTGACAGACCGAATTTGCGCTGGAAAGATGGCGTAGACCAGAACGCCCAAAGCCTTGGCGTGCGGAAGTGGATATCGTAGGCCGTCGATCGGGATACATGGGAGAACTTGCTGAAGGAGGTCCAGACCGGATTCCGGTTTTGGCGCAGACGAAGGAAGAACTTTCCGACGATGATGAAGAAAACAGGTACCTATACCTACCTTGTTTTATTTGAAAGAAACTTTCTGAGCGTTAAAAATACAGGTAAGACATGTTGGTGGCCCCAACCAATTACACATTTCAGTTTACCTTCAAAACATAGTTAACAATATTATAAATTTCAGAAGAACAAGACGTATAGGTATAGCTCCAACGGAATTGCATGATTGCGCAGAACAGTGGAGAAGTAATCCGCGACACAATGTCAAGAATCAGCTGAACGTTTCTAAAGAATCAGTCGAAGACCGACCTCATAAACAGCTCACGAAAATGCTCAAACATTTTTAAATTTTACTTCAAATATGAGCAAACGATAACCGCATCAAACTAACCAACTTTAAATATGAATTTAAAATTTAATGCAGCAAAGTTAAACTTTGTGCATTTTTCTCCCATTAAATAATTTTTTTGCATTAAATTAATTTTGCAATTGAGTAGTAAAACTGAGCTTTAAAACGTAGTCATTAAAAAAGTAATGTGTTAATAATTAAAAAAAACTTACCGTTATTATCGTCATCCTGCAAATGATGCTTCAACTGATGTAAATGTGCATAAAAGTGATGATGATGCAGTACACATGCCAAATCGGTGCAATTTAACATTTTTCCAGTTTTAACAAATTTTGACTATGATTTCCTGCAAACAAAAAAAAATAAAAATAATCAATTACAAATTTCTCTTTAACACGAAAAAACTAAGCAAAAACACTGGAAAAACATCAAAAACATAAAAGGTACCCTGCAATGGCTCGCTGCCAAAATATAAAAACATAAAAACACCATTGCTATTGCTTTTTTCACTTTTGACACGGCCCGTTAAAAGACAATCGTTTAGCTCTCTCTCTAAGCGTGACTCAAGCACTTTGGCTCTTGGGCATATCGCTGGAATATTGTCAAAATAATTGTGGCCATTAGTCGCTTGTCAGTCAGTCAGTTAGTCAGTCTATCGAAGACCGAAACCAGTTTTTATGGGTTTTTAGTAAACAAACAAATAAAAAGTAAAGTCAAGTCCAGATAAGCTATTAGCCCCGATAATGTACGCGCACCACCACCGTTAGTTTGCGGTCGATGATGTCGATGTTGTAAATTTAACAGTGTACACTGCGCAGGCGTGTGTTAACCTTAATTGCTACATAGAGATGAGTTGCGTAAAACAAAATAAAATACGTTTGTTTACAGTTTGCACTTAAGCATTGTAGCCTAATAAAACGACAAGGTCCGTGCTTGTTAACATTTTCGTAGAAGTTCGACTCAACAAATGATTCGTTCACTCCAGCAACCAACACGATTTTTGACAGGAGAAATTTCTAGATGAATTTTATGCCATTACTTTTCCAAAAATGTGTGATTTGAATACAACAAACCGACATCAGCTATTAAAAGCCATATCACAGACTTTCAGATTTATGACATTGAAAAATCTCTTGACAACGTCCCAGGTGGTTGTTGGAATTAATTTTATTTCACTTAAGATGAGTGCATTAAGCTGACAAGAGATTGAAAATGAGAAAATCTCCTTTGGGAGAGAAACCTAATGGACCTGCAAAAAAAGATACACAACAAAAAACGTACCGATGCAGGTGCTAAGTCTACAGAGCGCAGCACATCAACATCATCATCCAAGATCCAACATCAAAGGAGATGCGAATCGACTGGTTGGAATAATAAGCGATTGCAAATTTATGTTTCCAGAAAACTTTCGTATCGCATTGAAGCAATCAGTGAGCAGGATTTTCTTGTATTTAATTTTAGAGAATTAAATTGATGGGGGAGATTTCAAGATATTGTTTTAAACAAACACGACCTTGACTTATCGACGAGTTTTCCAATTTTGTTCCTTAAAGAAAACAGTGGGACAATTTTGTTATTCTCATTGCATTGGCAAAGAGTTGTTGCAAATACTTGTTTTTTTTTCAATTTGAAATATTTTAAATTCGTATGCGAGTAGCGTTTTAATAAGATTACGATAGCAATGACAAGTTCGACGAGCTCCTCGACAAGACATACGTGCAACGCACTAGGTTCGATGTCAGAATTGTCTTAGGAGATTTTAACGCCAAGCCAGGAAGAGAAGACATCTTTGGTGGAACAGTCAGAAAATGCAACCTTCGCGAAAAAACCTCCAATAACGAATTCAGTCTTATCGATTTTACAGCGGGCGAAACAAAAGCAAGTAGCAAGTACGCGTTTGCCACATCTCAACATTCACAAGGACATTTACAAACCAATCAACTGCTAACCAGATAGATATTATAGCGATCGTCGCAAGACGCACTTCAAGTATCATTGGTGTCCGAACCTTACGAGGGCCCAACAATAACTCAGACCACTACCTCGTCGTAAGCAAGGTAGTACAACGGATATATCGATCAAACCGAAAAACAGATATCAAGATATTGCCAGATCCTTCTCCGATTGAGTGTCAAGTAACCTTATGAGGAGTCCGCTACAGGCAGCATTGAGTATTGAGAACCAGTGTCAGAATTGCCATAAAAGCCATTAGGGATGCTGTCTATGATGTGCTTGGTTTCACACGAAACCCCTGGTTTGATGAAGTATGAAACCAAGCAAGAAGCATAATAAAGCAGACGAGACGAGAGCAGCTAGGGAGGTCTACGAGCAGAACTGGAGACAAGATCGCTTCTTTTGATTGTGCAACAGCAATGACAAATCAAAATTTCCGTCTTCCCAACCTTGAAGAAGTCAAGATAGCAATATCAAATATTAAAACCAACAAACTCTGATAACCTCAGCATTTTTTTCCCGGTTCTGAAGAAAGGAAATCCTCTAAACTGCACCAATTACAGAGGCATCAGCATCCTTAACATTGCCTGTACGATCTTTTGTGCAGTACTATGTTTACGCCTGAAGCTGTTTGTCAACAAACTGATAGGTCCATATCAGTGTGGCTCTGGCTTTAGACCAGAAAAGTCCAGGCAGATCCTGGAAAGAGCGCTAAATCGACACATACCATCTCTTTATACATCAAGGCCGCGTATCACAGCATCCATAGAGTAGAACTGTATAAAGCCATGTCAAGTGTTGGAATCCCTACTAAGCTCATCAGTCTAAGCAGGGTGACAATGGATAACTCACGTTGCTCCAACAGAGTCAGTAACGACCTCACCGACTACTTCGATGTCAAAAAAGGCTTAAGACAAGTTGCACTGTCATGCAACTTCTTTAACATCATACTGGAACGAATAATGCAGAACTCCTGTGTATACACTAGACTAGAGGCACTATTTTCCAGAAGTCTGTGCAACTACTCGCGAACGCTGATGACATTGATACTATTGGGAGAACGCAGCGTGATGTCAACAGTGCTTTTGCGAATATATAGAGTCAGAGGCTAAGAAAATGGGTTTAGCGGTCAATGAAGACAAAACATCATCAAGAAGCGTTGGGTTGGCAACGCTGCTTGATAAACGTCACTCGTAAAATTAATTGCGCTCTGCAAAATTCTTTTGATTTTCTTTTCTTTTTATAAAAATAATACTTAATTAATGTTAATTTTTTGATAACATACTCTTTTGTTATCATATCCTTCTATAAAATTAACGTTTTGAATTGTTATTTTGTTAAAAGTAAAAAGTGAAACATTGAAATTCACATAACCTTAAAATTGATGGGAAATAACAAAAAACGACCGCTTAAAGATATCTCTCCAGAACAAGGTGCTTCAATATCAGCAAAAAAACATACTTTCCATCGAAATATGATGCCGTCTTCTTCAAGCAACTCCAGTGAACAACATCCCACCAGCCCATCTTTGGATTCTTCGTTATCTGGTCAAAAAAGTGACTCATTCTCTTGGTCTGTGTTTGACTTAAAGCTTGGCAGTGCACTCGACTCCAAACTACGCGATGTCGCTCGAAAAGAAGATCTTCAATTACTTAGCACGGACATTCAACAACTCCGTAATGAGAATTCCCAGCTGAAGGAGGAACTAAGTTCTATGAAAAGCAGATTGGAATACATCGACAAATCTTCGAGACGATGCAACATTATTGTCAGTGGCCTCAAAAACAAAAACACCCAATCTGCCGCTGTCGAGTTCGTGGATATATGTTCCAATATTTTAAACACCAATGTATCAATAAAGGATTCAAAACAATTACACGCTGGGAGGTCATATTTATTCTCTTTGGATTCCACATGTCAAGTTCAAAGCATTATTGCCTCCAAGAAAATACTTGAACAGTCTGCCATCTATCTTCAAAAAGACTACACGACAGCTGAACGCAACAAGAGATTTCATTTACGTCAGCTTGGAAGAATTATCTCAGGAGTTGACAGAAGCATCAAAATTCGTCTTGGCGAGTTCAACATCTTCATCAACAACAAGTCTTTTACTTGGAATAATGATAAATTCGAAGCTTCGATGTCAGCGGATGCAGAGTTCCTTAAAAGCATTCTCTCAAAGTCCGAATCCAACTGTGAGGTTGTTGTGAGAAACCCTCCCAAGGCAAAAGCAAAGTTTCCTTTACATAATATTGGTAATGTTCAAAAATAGCAACCAGAAGTCTGCCAGTTGCTGTCGTATAATATTTCTAATCTAAAGAGTAAGCTAATTTTTAGTAACTTTTGTTCCTATATAAATAAATTTGATATTGTTTTTTTATACGAAACTAATGTAATATTTGAAAAGAGGTGTAATTTTAAGAACTATTTTAACGAGTTTAACTTGTATTGGGTTGATGCAACAAAGTTTCATAATGCCGGTCATGCAATTGGTGGTTGTCTTTTCGGTTTCAAACAAATTCTGAAAGATACATTTTCATTTAAGTTTATTGAATTATACGATAATGTCGTTCTATTTGGCAAATTTGGTGATATGAATGTTCACTTCATTCCCAGATATCTGAATGGTAGTAACAGAACAAATTGGTTAGCTGACTTTGAAAAATTCGAAAAGTTTTTAAACATCACAGACATTGACTCCTTTTGCATAATTGGCGATTTGAATGCTCACACCGCTGAAGCTGGATTTTGTGACAGAAATTGTTTGACAGGTACATCCTTGGTATCAGAGACTCGAACATCTAAAGATAAAACAATAGATTTCAAGGGCAAAAAAATATTAGATCTTTTTGAAAATGTTGGTGGAATAATCATCAATGGTAGAACCTTAGGTGACACAGAAGGCGAGTTTACTTTTTGCGGCGCTTCAGGTAGATCAGTTATAGACTATTGTATCTGTTCTGTTGACTTTCTTCCTTTGTGTTATATATTGAACATGTACTTATCGACCAGAGAATAAATACCAAGTTGGTACGACAGTCGTATGCTGACCGTCACCCAAATCATCTCGTGTCTTATTTACTAAACTATAGAATAGTGGCGACGAGGATAAAACTAGTAAAAAAAAAAAAAAATATAAAATAATTTTAAAATAAATAAAATAATAAATAATTTAAAAGTGAATTAAAGAAAAAAAAAAAAAAAACTAATCAGAAAATGGCTACTACTCAGGACGAAAAACTAGAGGACATTTTAAAACATGTGCAAGTCCCAAACCATGTGATTGGAAATATCTCGACCTTTGTGCCTGGGAACAATTTCAGTACCTATGAAATGCGCTTAAAAATGTTTATAAAAGTAAATAAGATTCCAGAGGCAGATCAAGTGGGTATGTTGCTAACCTTGCTCAGTGATGAAGTAGTAGAAAAACTAATACACATGGTGCCTGCCGGGAGCACGCCAGAAGAGCAAAGTCTGGAAAGTCTTTTGGAATTATTAAAAAAACATTATTCACCAACGGGAAATGTTATTGCAGAAAGATTCAAATTTTATAACATGCGTCAAATTTCTGGTGAAAAAATTTGTGATTACGTGGTGCGACTTAAATTCTTAGCAAAAAAATGTGATTTTCCACCATCTTTTATTAGCGAGACTCTTAGAGACATATTTATTGTTGGGCTTGAAAACAGAGAGTGGCAAAGCAAATTGATTGAAATCGGCAAAACATTAAAGTTTGACGACGCAGTTAACAAGACTCTTAATTATGAGCTCACAGAAAATGAAACACGTGCTATAAGTAATCCAACCTACAATATTAATGTCATATCAAAAAATAATTTGACAAACCATAAACCTGCAATGAGTTATTCCAAATCATTTAAGCGAGATGAGGAACAAGGAGGGGTTCGAAGAAGTCAGCATTATAACGGAGGATTAGCTTTTCAATCCAGGGGTACCTCAAGTCAGAGAGATTGCGAAAAATGTGGCAGCCGATTAACTCATGTAAGTGGGAGCTGCCCAGCTATAAATATGTATTGTTATCGTTGCAAGAAGAAGGGACATATTTCTGTAAAGTGCCGGGCAAGAAGAGTTATACATTACGTTGATGATGATGATAATGACGATGGAGTTTCTGTTTTTAAAGAACAAGGCGATGCAGAGGCAGCTGGGAAATCATCATATGTTGTAGCCCCAACAAACCAGTATGAGGGTCTTTATTGGTATGACGAAATAAACCGAATAAATGAACCAGTGTACATTGAAGTTCTTATTGCAAACAAATTGTTCAAGATGGAAATGGATTGCGGAGCTTGCACAAGTGTGATTAGTGAAGCAGATTATTTTAAGTATTTTCCTAAGTTAAGTATTATTCCATATAACAAATTGTATTCAGTAACAGGTGAAAATATTTCAGTTTTAGGAAAAATACAAGTTCCAGTCCGATTGGTTAGTGATCGTAGCAATTCGGAAAAAAAATTGCATTTGGTCATCATTAAAACGACAAACAAAGATTTTCTGCCTTTGATGGGTCGTACTTGGATGGATGTTTTGATGCCAGCATGGCGAACACACTTGTCCCAGCCTGCACCATCTAACGTAAGGACCTGTCTTGTAAGTCCAGAAAATGTAAACGTACCTTCAAAAAATGTTGATAGTATAACCACGGCTAAGGAGCTCCTTAACTATCTTAAATTAAATTTTCCAAAGGTTTTTGATCCGAGTTTACAAGTTCCTATACAAGGATATGAAGCTCAAATTCGTCTTAAAGAGAATACACGGCCAATATTTTGTAAGCCGTATAGTTTGCCATATGCATTAAGAGAAACGGTTGAAATAGAATTAGAAAAACAAATTTCAGAGGGCATTCTTGAACGGGTTGAAAATAGCTGTCGAAAAATTTTTTGTTAAAATACAAAGTTTTAGCAGTATACGATCCTAAAAAGCCTATAGGGCTGTATGCGGACGCTAGTCCTTATGGATGTTCGGCTATTTTGGTACATTTTGTTGACGGTGGTGTAGAAAGACCTGTTCTTTTTGCTAGTTGTACCTTATCGGAAAGTGAACGGAATTATTCTCAGTTACACAGAGAAGCACTTGCCATAATTTTTGGCGTTAAAAAATTTCACAAATATCTTTATGGGCTAAAGTTTACCTTGTTTAGTGATCACCAACCGCTTCAAGAAATTTTTAGTCCAAAAAAATCTAACTCAGCAGTAGCGGTAGGTAGGTTAAAAAGATGGGCTCTGATATTGTCCATGTACGATTATGATTTTCAGTATAAACCAGGTAGGGCAATGTGCCATGTTGACGCACTTTCACGCCTTCCACTCAACGAATCTAGTGGAGTTTCTGATGATGCAATAAATTACATAAATTTTTTCAATGAAAGTGAAGATTTGCCTTTAGATTTTAGTAAAGTTGTTTCTTATCAAAAAGAATGCTTTTTTATGCTAAAGTTAATAAATTATGTAAAAAATGGTTGGCCTGTAAAAATTGATGCAGAGTGGAAAATATATTATTCTAAAAGGGTTGGTTTCAGTATTGAGAATAATGGGTTATATTTTAATAATAGAATAGTTGTACCATTTAAATTGAGGAACAAAGTTCTAAATATTTTGCATGCAAACCATAATGGTATGGTTAGAATGAAGATGTTATCAAGGTCGTATGTGTGGTGGTTAAATATAGACCACGATATAGAGAAATATGTGACATGTTGCTTAACATGCCAGTCTACAAGAAATTGTGTTTCTTCTCAAAAATCATTCTTTTCTTGGCCAGCTACAACATATCCTTATGAGCGTATTCATATAGATTTTTTTCATTTTAAAAATCAAAACCATCTTATTATTTTTGATGCTTATTCAAAATATATTGATGTTTGTACAATGTTTTCTACTACGGCAAAAGCTGTTATTAATAAATTGCAAAAAAATTTTAGTATTTTTGGTTTACCTTCATCGCTTGTTTCTGACAATGGTCCACCTTTTGATTCTCACGAATTTAATATTTTTTTAAAAAAGCAAAACATTGACAAGATCCCAATTCCAGCTTATCACCCATCAACAAATGGCAGTGCAGAAAGGGCAGTCCAAACTGTAAAATCAGCGCTTAAAAATTATTTGCTTGAAAACGAAAACAAACCAATTAATATTCAGACGCAGATAATAAATTTCTTGTTCGCGTATCGCAATACTCCATCTACAATCACTAACCAATCACCTTCTGAGATGTTATTTAAATATAAAAATAGAACAATACTAGATTGTTTAAAAAGTAAGGTAGAATCAAACAAAGTTAAAACATATGACAACAAAACCAAATTTAATAATATACAAAATTCTCTAAAAATGTTTAAAGAAGGAGAAAGGGTGTTTTATTTGAACCACTATAAAGAAAGTTGCAAATGGATTTTGTGTACGATTGTTAAAGCGGAATGCCCAGTTATTTATCTGATAGAATTTCAAGGAAACATTCGTAGAGTTCATATTGACCATTTGCGAAAAGCTTCTCACTCTGAAGTTCTATCAGATCATTTTTATGATTCGGTGGAAACAAATTCATTTGTTTCTATTCAAGAACCAGAAATTCACACTGGGGTAGATCTATCTTCTCCAAATGGGACGGATATAAAGTCTTCTTCACCACAAACCACAAATAAAATGAAGTCATTTAAAACACCTGATTATCCAAATACTACCCGAGTTTTAAGACCAAGAGAAAATATTAAAAGACCACAAAGACTGAATTATGATTAACTATTTTATGTATTTGTTGTATAATACTGATGCAATAGCATTTGAAATGAATTCACAAAAAAAAAAAAAAAAAAAAAAAAAAAAAAAAAAAAAAAAAAAAAAAAAAAAAAAAAAAAAAAAAAAAAAAAAAAAAAAAAAAAAAAAAAAAAAAAAAAAAAAAAAAAAAAAAAAAAAAAAAAAAAAAAAAAAAAAAAAAAATGAATTATTAAAATGAAACTAAATATTTTTACTTATTAATTCTTACTTACTTACCTTGTTTATTTCATAACATAATATTTTGATTTTGATTTAACTTATCCAAAAGAATTACTTTAATAATTTTAATTTTGATAAAGTATAAATAATAACTATACCAATAATCATTGTTTCTTTTAAAGTTATTATTCTCATTTTTATATAAGTTATATTGTAATTTAACTAAGAATGGAGGAATGTTATATATTGAACATGTACTTATCGACCAGAGAATAAATACCAAGTTGGTACGACAGTCGTATGCTGACCGTCACCCAAATCATCTCGTGTCTTATTTACTAAACTATAGAATACTTTGATTAAAAGTTTCTCCGTTCCGATCAAAGTCTTTTCTGATCACATGCCCTGTATTTTGAGTATCTCCATTCCTTCTTGTCATAACTCCAGTGTAGCTCAACCGGTCTTACGCCAAAAACTCTATTGGTCTATGAACCATCTTTCTAAGTATGTTCGTACTCTCAATCGCTTAACCAATCAACAATATATACATTCAGATATACCGATTGATGAAAAAATTGACCACTTATTGCATAAGATAAAATCTTCAGCCGGAGGAAGAAGGCGTGTAAAACGTTTTATTCCTAAAAATATATGGTTTGATTTTAAATGTGCACAAGCTCGGAATAAAATGTTTAAACAGCTTAAACTTTATCGAAAATTTGGTTTGAGGTTCTATAGGAGATTGTATCTGGAGAGCAGATCGAAATTTATGCGAACCTGCCGCACAAGTAAACATTTAAATTTAAACAAAAATATAGAAAAACTCAATTCTGTGAGGAACTCTAGTGATTGGTGGAAATTAGCTAATTCCTTGAAGAAAAGAAAATCTAAAGTGTGTACGGAACTAACAAGTATGGATTTTATGGAATATTTCCAGTCACTCCTTGTACAAAACGTGGAGGTCCCGTATACTTCTTGGGCCATACCAGAAATTATAGATGCTTTTCTAGACTCCCCGTTCGAAATGTGGGAACTATCCCACGTACTTGAAAAGGCTAAGAAAAACAAAGCCCCAGGGGAAGATGGGATTAGCTATGAATTTTATAAATATGCTCCAATTTGTTTCCTAGAGGAAGTTCTTGGAGTTCTAAACCAGATTTTCTTGACTGAACATATTCCTTTCTCGTTCCGTCGATCCATCATTATTCCATTACATAAAAAGGGGGATGTGAACATTGTCTCCAATTACAGGGGTCTCTCTCTAAATAACACTATCTACAAACTGTTTACTGGCATCCTTCTCAACAGAATTATAGGCTGGGTCGATTGTAATAGAATCCTCAGCGAGTTTCAGTCAGGTTTTCGTAAGGGATATTCTACAACTCAAAAAAAATAAGAAGAAAACTTACGCTTTCTTCGTAGATTTCTCCTGCGCCTTTGATTTATTGCCACGTAACTCTCTGTTTTACAAATTGTCCTGTATTGGACTCTCATTCAAGGTCATTAGAATCCTACAAAAACTTTATGAGAATACATCAAGCCGAATCTGGGACAGTAAATCGTTATCGGATGATTTTTTGGTTTATATTGGTGTCAAACAAGGTTGTTTACTCAGCCCCATCCTTTTTTCTCTTTATTTAAATGATTTGCACGAAGTTTTACCAGGTGGAGTTTCTGTAGCAGGCACTATTGTTAAAATTCTTATGTATGCGGATGACCTTGTGTTACTTTCAGACTGCCCCACTAAATTGCAGTGCATGATTGACCACTTGCATAGCTATTGTTCTGTTTGGGGTCTGAAAATCAATCTCAATAAATCAAAAATTGTTGTATTCCGTGAGGGTACTAGAATCTCAAATAACCTGAAATGGAACTATGGTGAGAACCCGATAGAAGTATTAAACGAATACAAATATCTGGGTGTTATTCTGAATTACAACCTGTCTTTTAATAAACATCTTGACGCACGACTGGTAGTTTCCAGAAATGCTATTACAGCGAATTGGTCTAGTTACATTAGAAACCCGAAAATAGTTCTTTCAAAAAAGCTCAAAATTTTTGACAATGCAGCAAAATCAATAATGTTTTATAGTGCTCAGGTATGGGGTTTTAAACGCTTTGAGCAGGTTGAAAAATTATTCAGATTCTTTGTAAAAAAAACTGTTATTCCTCCCTAGCAATACTCCAAACTATATGTTACACTTGGAAACTGGTCTGCACTCTCAGTTTATACAAACATTACGACTACACTTTGCCTACATAAGAAAGACTCTAAATTTACCCCGATACAGATTAACACGAATTGTCGCAGAAGAAATAATTGCAAAAAATATTTATTGGGCTCGTGAATGGTATGAGCTCTGTGACGATCTCGGCATAGCTTTAAACTCCAACATTTTAGATATGAATCTATCTGATTTACATTTAGATATCTTAGAAACCCTTAAGCGAACAGAACACGAAATGAATATTAACAGTGCTAGATGCTCTCAGTTTCACGATGCATATCCCCATCTAAAATTTGATATAAAACCATATTTCATTGATGAAAACCCTGCCCATTTAGTAAGTTTAGTTCTCAGAGCTAGAGGTGGTCTTCTAAATATTAATGCCAGAGCTTTTAAAAGAGATACTATCGGTATTTGTACAATTTGCAATCTAGATGAAGCAGAAAATACATATCACCTTATTTGCAGATGTCCAGTTTTTATGAACGCGAGAAAAAAATGTTTCGGTAACACTGTTCTTTCTATTAGCGAGCTTTATGAAATTTTGAATGGAAACAACTTTCCCTCCCTCTACAGTTTCTTAAATTATTGCCTTAAATATAGAGAATTAATATTAAATGAATTTAATTGATATTCTGAATTACATAAATATGAGTGATGTCTAATAAAATATCTTTTTGAATATAATATTGTTTATATTATTGTAAACTCTTTTTTAATATTATTATACTGTATATATTATTATAAATTAAGCCCACCTGGCAGACAACAAATGAAATGTTATGCCAAAAATACGTTAATATTAATATTCATGTATATTAAGATTACGTATTAAGATTTTATTTAATTATTATTTTGATTTTGTGCCTAGATACATATATTGTGTTTTCTGAAATAAAAATCTTTTCTATCTAAGTTATCTATCTATCTAACATCATCAAGAAACGATACCCAACACTGACTTCGTGGACAAAACTTCATGATAGACGCATATAATTTCTAGGTAGTTAAGGACATTCTCTACCTTGGATCTGCTATAAACACGGACAATGACATCAGAGCCGAGATCAGAAGGAGAATAACTCTTGCTAATCGCTGTAAGAAAGCAATTGAGTAGTAAAACCATCTCCCGAACAACTAAGGTGACGCGCTATAAGATCCCCATCATCCCCGTCCTGATATATGGTGCAGAAGCATGGCTACTGTCAAAAACAGATGATAGTACTCAAGGCCGGTTCGAGGGAAAAGTTCTACGGCAGATCTATGGTCGTCTATACATAAACGGTGAATGGAGGAAAAGATATAACCACGAACCGTATGGGCTGTACAGCAACACTGACCTAGCCAAAAGAGTAAAGGTCAAACGACTTAGATGGCTTGGTCACGTGGATTCTCATGCATATCGTATGTAACAATAGTGAAAAAAAAGAAAATTTAGTTTCAACAAATATTTTTTTTATTTGCTCTTAATTGTCATCCGTAATATTTCAAAAAAGACGATACCAAAGACGAGTTCTTCGAGCTCCTCGACGAAACATATGAACACTGTCCTAGCTACGACATTAAAATTATTGTCCTCGGCGATTTCAACGCAAAGCTGTGAAAAGTGGACGTGTTTGTGTTTGGTGGAACAGACGGAAAGCACAGCCTGCACGACACCTTTTCTGACAACGGATTCAGGCTGATAATTTTTACTACTGGGCGAAAAGCTGTGATAGTAAGTTCATGGTTCGAACTTTCCAAGGAGCAAACATCGACCTCGTCGTAGCCAAAGCAGAGTTTCAAATATCCCGACAACTGCAAGAAAATTCGAGGTCAGACTGCTACAATCGCAAGAGATCACCAGATCCTTCTCTGGTCGAGTGTCAATTTACCTCTTAAGAAGTCCTATGCCGACAACATCAAGTATCGAAGACCAGTGGCAACATTGCCAGAAAGCAGTTAGAGATGCTGCCTCTAATGTACTAGGTTTCACACAGCCACCAAAACGAAACCCCTGATTTGTCGAAGAATACAGATAGTCTCAAGCAGCCAAGCAGGAGGCGTACAGAGCTGCGCTCCATAGAAGGACAAGAGCTCGTGAGCTCTACAAGCAGAAGAGAAGAGAGGAACGCGCCGTGCGCACCGTCTTCTCAGAAGAAAAAAAGAGGGAGCATGAGAAGCGTCAGATCGAGGATGAAAAGCCAACAGCAGAAAGGAAGTTCGGAGGATTTATCCGTACCCGCAGAGATAAACTAGAGAACATCATAGTAGATCGCAGTCAATCTTGGGGATTTGGAAAGACCACTTCTGTAGACAGTGTAACGGCAACGACGAACAAAATCCCGCCGTCTTGTAGGAGCTATTCATCGGACACGATGATAGACGTGTACACGACTTAGAAGAAGTGAAAACGGAAATATCACGCCTGTAATCCAACAAAGCCCCTGGAGTAGATGGTCTAGCTACACCAAATCATCTGTAAGTTATGGTCGGAAGAATGCATGCCGATGAACGGAACCTCAGCATTGTTTGTCCGATCCTGAAGAAGGGAGATTCTCTAAACTGCGCCAACTACACAGTAATCAGCCTACTTAACATCGCCTATACAAGATCTTCTCTGCCGTAATATGTGAACGTCTGAACTCTGAACCCTTTCGTCAACAATCTGATGTGTCCTTAGTAATGTGGGTTCAGAACAGGAGAGTCAACCATCGACCAAATTTTTACTTTGCGTCAGATCCTGGAAAAAACCTAGGAACTCCAAATCGATACCCACCACCTTCTCATCGATTTTAAGGCCGCGTATAACAGCATCTATAGAGACGAACTGTATAAAGCTATGTCTAGTTTTGGCATCCCTGTCAAGCTCGTTCGCTAGTGCAAAATGACGATGGAGAACTCACGCTGCGCCATCATGGTTGGCAACGAGTTTGCGGAATCTTTGGATGTTAAAAAAGGATTCATACAAGTCACAAGGCGATGCACTGTCATGCGATTTCCTTAACATCGTTCTTAAGAAGATAGTGCAAAACTCCACCGTCAACACCGTGTTTATTATTTTCGTCACCTTCTAAAATTGCAGCGCCAACTTGTTTCTCCTGGTTTTTTTCCGCAATACCTTAAATTACTTTTCCACTGTTCAACAAATCGTAAATTATCTGTTTGCCTACAAAAAAAGTTAATTATAAATTCGTTGACATGCGAATGGATCTTTGCCTATAAAATTAAAACAACACAAGACAAAAAAATATATATTCATTTATTCAAGATGCGCTATCGAGACGATATGGCATGTAAACAGGTTGCGTCGATCGGTCATTTACTCGTGGGATAATAACAATATTTGCTGGAATCGCAAATGCCAAACTGCCCTGCTGCTGTTACTGATGATTCTGTGTGAAGTCGGCTAAGCTCAAGCCGAGCCTCACTATTTGACTTTTGAGATAAGCGAGCATCCGCAATGATGCAACACAAAATTATTCAAAATTTTTTTTTGGCGTTGTTTTTGTTAATATTTTCAATTGTGACTCATTTTTAAGGTGATTTATGGGTTTTGAGAGATCTAGAGCAAAGGTGTTGAGAAAATAAGTGAAGGTTAATGAAGCAGTTAACATGACTGGCAGAGTGACAGATTATTAAGTTTCTCTTTTTTTTTTCAAGCAGCAAAAATGATGATGAGTGATGTGAAGCATTGCGATTGTTTATGTCGTGTATTTGTCTTAGCCGTCATAATTATGTCAAGACACATATAGAAAGGTCTTTTTAAGATTTAAGGTTCAGTCTACTCCGAGTTTTGAAACCTGTCATATTCATTCAATCTAATAAATTCGAATTATGACTGTGTCATTTTTCATTCACTCCATATTCATTTATTTAAATTTTTAATCAAACTTTTACTTTCATTCCCACAAAATAATGATCATCCGACTCGCAATTTATTGTCGTAGAAAAAAGTAGAAAATTTATTCAGTAAAAAATCTATAGAAACGAGTTCTTCACGTACTTGACTATCATTTTAAACTGTAACAGCATTAGACTCGTCAGCAGTTGCAGTGAGACAAAAATATAAATGAAGTCAGTCAATTTTATTCATGAAAATGAAAAGCGATAAGTGAGTAATGACTCAAGATCTCTAACAATGTGTTACTACATTGTTTTAGAAAGAAAGTTTTTTTTTGTCGAGTTTGAAATGAAACACAAAAATACTTTTAAGGAGCATTTGCGAGAACGTCAATCGACTTGAGTTCATAACAACTACGAGTTTGGATTAAATCTTCAATGGATTGTATAATTTTGGCAATAAATTAACGTCTTCCATTTTCGCGAGTGGAAATAGAAAGTTTAAAAAAATATTAATAAATGTTGTGCAAATATCAAATGGCAAAGATTCGTTGCCACGGATTATTTCTGACCATAAATATAGATGCCAATAAATTTTTAAGCATTGTGGGATTAATTGAAGACATAAGGAGTTAAGTCATTGAGATCTCCATAAGATTTTCTCACCAAAAGAGCCGGTATCTACCACTATTTCACAAAGACAAACATTTCAACAAGAGAACATCTTAGTAACGAAATGGTTTCTATCGAGTAAAAATAAATAAATAGAATGGCGCGACAGCTCTTGAAAAGCCAAGGCCCAAGTGGCTTACTCTCATCAACAATTCTCTGAGTGCGTGTGAAGAATTGAGGGGACCTACAATTTAACGCCGATTCCGAACGGCAAAGTTGAGAAGCACTTTTTCATGACAGATTGATACTCTTGGAAGTTTTGTCAATTCTTCGCAAGAGGCAGTACCCGTGAAAGATGAAAAAAAAACTTTTATGGGCACGAGTAGGACTCGCATCCACGACGTTCTGCTTAGCAGCCAACGCACCTAACCACTAAGCTACGGGCAACTGCTCTTTCGAGTAAATTTTGTTGAAATAATTCAAAAATCAATGGCAATCTCCTCAAGAAATAAGATAAAACGCCGCGTGTCGGTGTCGTAAAGTGATCTTTCGGATTTTGTACTTTTTCCTTTTTTTATTTCTTTCCGAATGCTATTTTTTTGCACTGAATCTTCATTTTAGTTAATTGTATTTTTCCTAGTTAGGCTGTGTGCGAATTGCGTTAAAAAATGATTAAATTTTGACACTTCGTGTTGAATAAAATGTGTTAAAATTACACTACCTGCGAAGCAGGTTAAATTTTACCAGTATTTTTAACGCAATTCAACCATAAAAATTTAAAACAACTACAAAGTTATTAGCAGATGACAGTTCTCATAATAAAAGTGTTGCCACTTTAATCCAACTCTGAGCTAGCAGAGGAAAGAGTGAGAGTAACCGCATCCAGGGGTATCCCTGGGTTCTTGTCATGAACGGCATACTCTCTAAATTGAAATCAAGTGGAGTAAAAATAATAGCCTACACTGATGATCTTGCATTACTAGCGACTGGCAAGTTGCTACCCACTATCAGTGAACAAACTGAATATGCCCTCTCGTTGGTAAGTAAATAGACTAGGAACTGTGGGCTGACAGGGAATCCAGCTAAAACAGAACTAGTGCTTTTTACTAACAAACGCAAAATACCCGATTTTGAAATACCTTCAATTGAAGGCTGCCCTCTTAAAATCTCTGATCATGCAAAGTATCTCGGTGTGATCTTAGATAAAAAACTAAACTGGGATCTGAACACCAAAGGTAGATTCAAAAAGGCATCGGTCGCCTTTTACTCTTGCAATAGTATTTTCGGGAAAACCTCTGGATAAAACCCTAAAATTATCAGATGGATGAATTCGGCAATAATTAGACCAATACTAACCTATGGTAATTTGGTTTGGTGGAAAGCTTTAGAAAAGAGCACGAACCTGAAAACTTTGACAAAAGTTCAAAGACTTGCGTGTACAGGCATTACGGGGGCAATGAGATCCACTCCAACTGCGGGACTGGAAGTTATACTCAATCTTATACCCCTAGACCTCTTTGTTCAAGAATCTGCGGCCAAAAGTGCCCTGAGACTTAGTCAAACGAAAGTCTGGAAAAACAGTTCCATAGAGCATGCTTAGATCCTTCATAAAGTTATGGGACATAGTACTACAACAGACTATAAAATATCCGAATTTGATTTTCATAATCCATTCCAGGCTGCCATCCCAAGCTGAGAGGAATGGATAGATAACATACCATACTCCAGTGAGGCTCTAAGATAGACACTTGTGTAGGGCCAGGCTTCTATTTTGAACCTCTCAAGTTAACCGCCTCGCTTAGGCTTCCAGACTACAGTAGTGTCTTCCAAGCGGAGGTCCTGGTAGTGGCAAAAGCTGCTAAAAAGGTATCAATGATGGCGATACCACGAGCTGATATCATCTTTTATATTGATAGCCAAGCGGCAATAAAAGCGATTACAGAGGTAAAATCAAAGCTTGTTTCATGCTGCCGCGAAGAGCTTAAGGTTCTTGGCGCATAGCACAACAGGCAACGAGAAAGCCGATGAATTAGTTATTATTATTATTATTATTATTCTTTATTCATCAATGGATTTAAATCTGCTGATTACATTTAATTAAAGATAAACATAATTTATAAGTTTATAAACTTAACAATTCTAAGACAATGCGTTTGAATTGATCCCTACTCATTACCATGTCGACTTCATTACAAACAGAGTTGAACAATGTTAAGGATCGCGAGATAGGCTCATTCAAACCATAGTTAGTTCTATGGTTTGATACATGAAATAGTACACGTCTGTTCCGAAGTGATCTTTCCGCGACATAAAATGTAATTAAACTCAATAATTCCATAGAATCTATTCGATTAGAGAGGATATCTTTAATGAAAATTATACTTTGTGTATTTCTTCTAACCTCAAGCGTTTTTAAATTAATAAGTGCACATCTTGAGGTGTAACTCGGCATATCGCCAACCCAATCAAAATTTTGAAGTGCGAACCTCGTGAATCTTTTCTGAATTCTCTCGACTCTTTGAATTCCATTTGCATAAAATGGACACCAAATGATAGAGCAGTATTCAAGATAAGGAAGTACTAATGAATTAAACAAGGTTTTAAGTGTGTACACATCTTTAAAATCTTTTGAGTTTCGTTTTAAAAAGCTAAGCATTGAATTACCTTTAGAAACAATAAAATCGATATGCGATTTGAAATCAAATTTAGAATCCACAAATACACCAAGATCTTTCACTAGTTCCACTCTTAAAAGTTCACTTTGGTTGAATTTATAAGAATATGTGACAATGTTCTGCGATCTAGTGGCACTAAAAATCTTACACTTAGAGAAATTTAATTCCAGGTGATTATATTTGCACCAATCAAAAAAGAGATCAATTTCCATCTGAAAACCAGAGCAATCATTAATTGAACGAATAGATTTAAATATTTTAACGTCGTCTGCGTACATTAAACAGTTTGATTTTATAAAGGTTGAAGGTAAATCATTAACAAATAGAAGGAAAAGCAGTGGTCCTAAATGGCTTCCTTGAGGAAGGCCTGAAACAACATCAATTGCACTTGAATAATGCCCACTCATATCAACAATTTGCTTTCTATTAGTTAAATATAAATTTAACCATATAAGAAAATTACTATCACAGCCTAGCATTTTCAGCTTATGAAGCAGTAAACCGTGATGGACGCGGTCAAATGCTTTAATAAAATCCGTATAAAGTACATCAACTTGATACCCTTTTTCAATTTCGGTTAAGCAAAAGTTTGTAAAAAGGCAGAGGTTTGTGGTCGATGAGCGACCTTTAACAAAACCGTGTTGATGTGGCGATAAAAAGTTTTTCACAGAAGAATAGAACTTATCAGTGATAATCTTTTCTAAAAGTTTTGGAATAGCTGAGAGCTTCGAAATCGGCCTATAGTTTTTAATCAATTGTTTGGAACCACTCTTAAAGATTGGGTTAATATAAGATATTTTCCATTCGTCCACAAACTCTCCTGATAAAAGGGATTTGTTAAAGAGGATCGTGAGAGGAAAACAAATAGATGAGGAACATCTTGATAAAAGAAGGGGTGGAATTTTATCATAGCCTGCTTTTTTGGAACCATCGACTTCACTTAAAGCTTTTAAAACTTCAACATTGGATAGTTGAGGAAGCATAAAACTGATGTAGGGATCGAAATTTGAATACTTAGACCTTAGTTCTTCAATAGTGTCAATATTGTAAGAAGCTTTAAAAAATTTTGCAAAAAGATTGCAAGAAGATTGTAAGTCATTGGATTTTTCATCTTCATATTCCATCGACTGAGGGAATAGCGAAACATTCTTTCGCTTCGAATTCACAAAAATCCAGAATGATTTACTATTTTCTTTTATCTTAGATTCAGTTGCAATTATATATTGCCTATATAAAAAGCGATTTAGGAAATCTAGTTCTTTTCTGAGTTGGCGGAATCGATCTCCATCCTCAATGAGACCTGTTAATTTAAAACGCTTGAAAGCTTTGTTTTTAACATTCTCCAAATTCTTTAACCTTTTGTTTTGCCATGGAAGCTTGAATGTCTTTTTGTTTTTTAAAGTTGGGACGTAACGATCTATACCTTCGAAAAGAATACTTTTGAAAATAGTGTACATGTCTACGAGGGAATCATTTTGAAGAATATTTTCCCAATCAAATGAATTGTAGAAGTTATTCAATGCAATGAAATCGACATTAACAAAGTTAAATTTTCTCTCTTCAATAGGAGTAACATGTGCATATTCATAAAATTCAAGAATTATTTCAAATGCAATATGATGAACAGAGTTATTTAATAATGGGAATTGGGCAATTTCAATGCAGTATTTTAAATCATTATTAATAAATACAAGATCAAGAATTCTTCCCAAATAGTTTTTAATAAAATTGATTTGAAAGAGATCAAGGGAAGATAATGAATCGACGACTAAACTATCAATCTCCTTGTATACGTTAAATGGAACTAATATTTGTTCGTGTTCTATGAAGCACCAATCGATTTCACCAAGATTGAAATCGCATAATATACAAGGATATTGATCAGTCGTCAATTCACTGACTAAGGACAAAATATTTGAAATATGATTAGAATATACATCTATGGAACTACGTGGTCTAATATAGCTAACAATAAAATAAAGATCCTTAGGGCAAAGACCTTTAGAGTTGACACATACACATATTTGCTCGACATCATCAGAATCGTTTGATAATTTACATTGTTTACTGCTGAACTTTGAGCTTACAGATATCAGCACACCTCCACCTCGGTCCATACCTTTTGAAAGGGGACGATCTTTCCGATATACTTGATAAGAGGTGTCAAAGAATTCGGTTGAGTGAAAGTGTGGATTCAACCAAGTTTCAACAATGACGATGACGTCGAACTCATGAAGTGATGACGAGGTGAATAATAGATGAGATTTTGTTCTTATACCTCCAGCATTTTGGAAGTAAACACGCAGTTGTGATAGAGATGGTGTTGAGTTTTTAACTTGATGTTTGACGTTAATTGTTGTTCCAGCAACTCTATTTGTTATTTCACCTTGGAATTGTCGCCCTTCTTTGGAAAATTTACAAATCTTTTGATTTGAACATTTACAGGCCAAATAGTGAGATCTAAGGCCATATAGAAAATGTTGTCAGGAATCCCTAACTTAAAGTTGATATACCGAAAGGAAGTAGAGTCAACGTCTTTTTTAATTAGTTTAGTGCAACGCAAAGAGCTTTTGGGGATTTTTAGTTTTACTGCAGCATAATCCATGACATTATCTTCTGTGACATTGATGTCCAAACGGGATAAATGCAGGAAGCGCAGCCGAGGCGTAGATAGCAGTGTTATTTCCCCTTCAACAACAGCAGCAGTACCAAACATTGTTTTTTCAGAGCGATGACCATTGTCCTTTTTTCTATGACCCGAATTTTCAGAACTAACTTTTCCGATCAAAGGCTCGTTCGCAACATTGGCAACACCTTCAACACCTTCATTAAAAACAGCAGCATTAGCGGCTCCAACGGCATCACTTTCATCGTCTACACCTTTGGAGACAGGAGCACCATCATGATCCCCCATAACAACAACAGGGTCAGCATCGTTAGCAGCAGCACCGGCAACCCCGTCAACAATGTTAGTCTCCAGTTTATTTAAGTCGTCCGAATTTGATTTGCTTGCATCAGTTGCAGTTCTATCAGAACCAGCGGATGAAGATGATGCACAAATTTCGTCCGTTAGGAGCGGCGACGTCACTGAATTTGCTTTTGAGGTCGATGCTTTTGAAGCTTGCCTTTTTGAAGCTTTAACTAGATCGTTGGCGATGGTATGCACAGAAGTGTTCGAATTGTTTGTTGTTTTAGAGGAAACCGGTTTTTTTTCTTTCGCGAGAGTTTTATTATTGTTTTTGTTATTTGTGACACGTAATTTTGATGTTGGTGATTTAGGTAATGGTGAATAGACAAAGCGTGGGGAGGAAGAAATGTTCTTTCCTTTTAAGACATTTAATTGATCATTGTTTTTGTTTTGAACCATAGGTGATGATTTAGCTTGTGACCGTGTTAAGCGTGTTGGTTGCACAAGGTTATCAAAATCACATTTATGCTCAGTAAAAAAGCGATATAAGTTTTTGATAATTGGTATGCAGCTAAGAAAAGCAGTGTTTTTGCATAATCCGCACTTCCAAAAAATATTATTATTAGAATTAAGCGACACCCGATCAGAATCACTCATTTTTGTACATTTAAAATGAAAACCAGATAGGCAAATTCCGCAAGAAATTAAATCACTTTTAGAAGCTAAAAAGTTACATTCGGAACATTGAATGTCCATAATGAAACCAATAGAAAAAAATCTGTTTGGAAAAGTCTGAGAGAGAACTGTCTGTAACGAGAGCTAGACTAGACACTGACTGAATTAGCAAGATTAGGGTAAACGCTTGACGTAAGCCAAGCTCAGCTAGTTAGCACCCCTACCTGTTATTTAAAACAGGATATCTCAAAAAGAATAACTATCAAGGCCGATGAAAAGTGGAACCTTCTTGACAGCTGCGGCACTACAAGAAAGATCTGGCCCTGTTTTAACAAACAAAGAACGGAAAGAATTATGCAGCTACACAAGGGATCACTTCGATCTCTTGTAAGCATAATTACCGGACATAATCTGTTAGGTTTTCATATGAGGAAGATGAGAATCAGTTCAGATGATCTATGCAGAGGATGCGGTGACGAGGAGGTGCATGAAGACACTTCGCACTTTCTGTGTCACTGTTCCGCACTCTCCCACAAAAGGAAGAAATTGCTCGGCAACTATTTCTTCGGGAATTTAGAAGAACATTCTAGTACACCAGGTACTAACATTCTGAACTTCGTCAATGCCTCTAAATGGCTTGATTAACTGAACACATAAGTTTTTCTTATTAGAGAGTGGCAACTCATTAAAAATTTCCCATAATAATTTTAAGCTTACGTTTAAGCTTTACTATACATAGCATTCATATATAGATTACTCAATAAATAGAATGGAACATAACCTTTTATGATCACGAGCGCCTTTTTATTTTCGTGTACTGAAAATTCTCGAGATATCGATATTAAATTCTTATTTCTTTAAAGTAAAGTAAATTGAAGTTTTTAAGTAAGACTTTTAATTCATTATTCATTAATATAAAAATTGAAATTGTTGCTCCATATGTATTTTGTGCTAAAAATACCAATTGACAATGCCCATTGTAATTTCTTAAGCCGATGAGCATGCAAGGGAAAGGTCAGCACTGGTACCCCTTCTCTCATAGACCATAATATAGGAATCCCGCTATGTGAACTGAAACAAAACGTCAGTAACATTACTCTTCAAAAATCCAACGATAAATGGAATCTCCTAGAAACCAGTGTTAATACCAGGAATGGCCTAGATACAATAAGAGAAGATCCAACAGGATTATAATTCTAAATGAACATTATCTAAGATCCATTATCAGTATGATAACAGGGCATAATCTACTTGACAACCATAAAAAGAAGATGGGGCTTAATACCGATGACCTTTGTAGAGGCTGTGGTAATGAAGACGAGAATTAAGAAACTGCTCATTTTCTCTGTCTCTGTCTTTCACTCTGTCCTACTAGGAAGAAAACTCTAGGCAACTACTTCTTCAACAAACTAGAGGAACTATCCAAACTGCCAGGCAAAAGCTTGCTGAGCTTTGTCAATACCTCTTAATGGCTAGACACAGTGGCATATTATCCTAAAGGCAAACTAGGCACGTGCCTAGGGGCGCGACAACAAAGGGGCGCGCGGGCGCAGTAATTCTTACAAGTGGCAAATAATGCGAGTTCAAACGTGGTTGTTAAAGTAGCAAACTTGTGAACTCGAATTGCACTTGCATCTTTTGTTAAAATAAAAATCGTACCTGACCAATTCCAATTACAGTACAGAGTCAACTCGGTTTGCCAACTCGGCAATCCACTTAGCTTTCTTCTAATTTTGTAAGCGTTTATGAATAGGTATTGATTTTACTTATTGTTGGGGCAAATAATCTATTGGTCGAAGTTCATCAGCGGATGTCGAAAATTTCGACGGATTTAAAACCTGCTTTTAAGTTCTTTCCAGATTTATTTTCGGGACAATCCGATTTGCGAACCTTGTTGCAACTCGGTTTGCATAAGAAACAACTCGAGTTAACTTGGTTTACAAAATTTATTGTTCGGCAGATCATTAATTAAAATATTTCAAACCAAGGGTACCATAATTTATCTACATTGATCCAAGTGTGACGATAACATCACCAACTGCCAGCCCGCTGAACTTAACCTAACCTAACAAAATCTTATGTCGATCCCGAAAGGCTGAACTGAGAAGCATTTTTTCAATGAAAGTTTTGTTAGTTCTGTCAGTTTTCTGGAGGGAACTAGACGTTATGAAGAGAACCTCGCGTTTTACAACAAACCGTATCAAAACAAAATATGTATAAATATTAGTCTCAATTAGTTTCAGCTGCGGTCGCCTTCAAAATACGGATGAAGAAACAAATGACATATTCATTCATTGAAACACATGAGCAATTAGCTGGCTTTTTAAAATTTTAACTGAATTCTTGTTGGAATAGTCATACAATAAAGCTTGCTCACCAACCGCAGCTTCCAAATAAACACGCAGTATAACCGTGTTAACAGCTGAAAACATGTAAGGAATATATGTCTGCAAATTTTTTACGATTAATGCCTGGCAAAACTCCTCGTATCAAACTAGTGGATGCCGGGCGGTAATGATCATCACAGTTTTTCTTCTGCGATGTCAAGTCAATCAGCTATGGTCAGGTTGAAGTTGAATTGCCGAGGTGCTTCTAAACTCCGCAATAGTTCAAACTCTCAGCAATGCAATTTGACTATAGATACCGACACCTTAATTTTCAGTGGTGATGTGAGCCATTTTCATAATCCGTGTCAATGAACAGGAAGGCTGGAAGGTAAATAAGTCGCAAACGAGCTTATTCAGACGACTTGGCAGGGTCCGTCTTATTTTGAACCTCAGTATATCGGCTCTGACGAGGCAAACCTTTCAAATTCCTTACTCGTTGTGAGACCATCAAAATAATTTTCCGGACAAACTTATGGCCTCCAGTCAGCAGACAGGGTTACCCTTATTTGTAACCTACACTCCCTGGAAGCACAGAGCGTTTTCTGCCTCGACAGAAAACAGAAAATCCCAACCCCTTAACCAGCAATGCCAGCCATAGCAGTGCTGTAAAGTAAAAAACAAGAAATCGTCTGGCGTTCGCTTCAAAATCCTTCCTTCATTCTGTTCACGATTGCTGGAAACTAGAAAGCAGGAGTTGTAAAGCAGAAGGATCGCAAAGCTACACAAAACACGGCCGACAAAAGAAATTTGTCTTGTGAAGAGACCGCCGAGCCTTCTAAAAAAAACCGAGCAATCTTAAATGAGAAGAGTAAGTATCATCTTCCAGAACGGAGTAACCGCGTACTCTCAGTGAGGTTGTCAGATATGATGTCCAGGTATCGGTTGTGGATGAGCTCTCCACAAATAGCAGAGGTTTGTTGGCTGTGTGGAACTTCCTCTCGGAGGTGGTGTAATCTTACACAGCAGTGCTCAGGCTCAGAAGACAGAGGGTAATCAAATGTGACAACGTGTTCTCCAATGATTCCGTTAGATCCAGCACTGCTAAGATTAGCAATGACTGGGAAGGATTGAGACTCAATCTTATCTCAGATAGGGACATCCTCAGACAATCGATGGCCCACATTTGGTTGTCCCTCATTTGCATGAAACCAAGCGGACAGGAGCTGATCCGTGGTCCTTAGAGGTTAAGCTCGCTGGACGGTCATCAAGGTTGAAGATCCGCAGCAGAACAGCAGAACAGCAGAACAGCAGAATCGCTTTGTGATGTCGAGTCTAAAGTTAAGGTTATATGTTTTGAGGCAGCTCTTAACAAGGCTTTCAAAGTCTCGTATCCAGTTTAATACAGCCGTTAATCTCTCTAAGTGGTGGAAGAAAGAGTTGTCAAGTCTCAGGAAAAAAACAAAACTACATCAGCTTTGTATAGGGCAGTATTTTGGCATGCGACTTCTTCAACATTAGTAGGTATTTTAAAAGTCCATTTCACTAGATATGTATTAAGGTTGAGGAAGTTGACTTAATTGGATGAACAGAGCATGTTACCAGTCATGCATTTCTAAGCCTCGAAACAAAAGCGAGGGAGATGGGTGAAATAGCTTCTCTAACTAAAATGTATTGTACAAGAAGGTGTATAACCGCTTTAAGACGAAATTTTCTTGTATGTGAAATACTACCCTCATTCAACCATCCAAAATCGTGTTTTTTTCTTTTTTATATATAATTTTAAATGGATGTTAATAAATCTGAACTTGTGCTTATATCATGTTTAATCAAAATAAAACACAAAATTACTTTTCCGTTTTGCTTCCATTTAGAGGCCACAAAATAGTCATATATCGCGTTTCGAGTCCCTTGATCATGTTTTTTTTTCATGTTGAATTCATTGACCGACAAACAGAAAATATTCCACTTGCTCTACATGTACTCATCTACATTTAAACACGCAAATAAAACAACATTTGCATTTTTATTTTGAATCGTAACAACAAATTGACTGACATTTGTTCCGGTTACAGCACAGACAGACACAGGCCAGTTTGCTTTTGACAAAAAAAAGTTCATTTATTGTTATCTGTTGCAATGGCGCGGGTCACACAACAAAAACTTAAAATGGTGGAATAACATCCGGTTTGACAGCTTCATGTTTTCATAATATGTATAACAGTCATAATATTGTCTGCTTTGTTTATTTGCTTTATGAATAGATCAGAGAGATGCCTCAAAACTTTTTCAATGCAAAAGTGAAAGCAATTATATTCTCGGCAAAAAAGAAAAACTAAACAAACTAAACAAACAATTTGACTCATTTGATGTCACCATGACATATTGGCTCTTAAAATTATTCAAAAGCCAGATCTGGCAACCCATTAAATTCCATTGTTGTACAAAAATGAGTAATTTCAATTTAATTGCATGCCCATGAATACATTTTATTGTTTATTTTCATTTTCCTTCAATTAATCATTATTATTATTATCGAGTCCCCAAATATGCCAGTGATTTTTCGCATGTGGAATAATTAATTAAACAATTTTTTGGTTAGTCAAAAAAACTAATAAGCTTTCACCATTAAAAATAAAAAGAGGAAAAATGAATAATTTTAATTTCATTTTCCTTTCAATGTCATTCAAGTAGTTATGCACGATTAAGGCTTAGTATGGTGTTACCAAATAGTTGGGTCTCCTTAAAGTGGTATGGAAATCGGCCAAAATAAAAATCAGCCTGTTTTTGTGCAAAGTCAAGAAATACATAATTTCACACATGTTTCGTTGACAGGAGTGTGCAATTGATTGCAAATAAATTACTTGTCAAATTAACTCAAAAACCTGACATTGTTGTATTTTTTCCGGTTTGGATAGGCTATGTTGGAAATGTTAAATTTTAATTATGTATATCGCTTTTAAGTAAGTGCTGGAGGATGGATGGAGGAACTTGTTTAAACTAAGACTTTTGATTTGGAAGCTACTACCGAATATGAATTGAATGTGAGTTCTTGTTACTGCTTTGCGCGTACATTGCGCATTTAATAAATTATAAAAATTAGTCGTTTAATTTGCCATTAATGGTTTCGGTTTCAGTGGTTTCGTTTAGATTAGGAAAGCGAGACAGATTAGGAAAATTGTTTTTACATAAAAAAACAAACACAACTCTCACTCAGGGTTAAAGCAAAACGTGTGTTAATTTTAAAATCCTTTCCCAGAAAATTTACCAATCGACTAACAGCCATAATCATAATGATTTCTTAAGCAGGCTCTTAAAGGTTACTTAGTAAAGCAGGCTTCAACAATTAGGCGACCTTTAAGCGGCTGTACTAAAAATTCTTATTCATAAGTGATTTGCGAACTTTACTTAACTAAGTAACGTCCCTGTTAAAAATGTAATAGAAACTGAGAATCTATTACTGAATGCTATTACGTTTTAGTTGTCAAACTAAAATTAATAAAAAAATCATCCCGCATCCCTGTGGTTTGACTCGGTATGAGTTGTTACTCTAAATAAAATAAAAATTGATCAAATATTTCGGAGTTTGTGATGTTCCGGTGAGTTAGGGATGGTTTGTGGCTCGCAAGAATTGGCTTATCAACGCTTCCGATGATATGAAAATCAGGATATTCAACTATAACTCAATAGGGAAGGTGCATTCGTTTTAAACACATGCGGATTATAATCGATGCATTGCCGTGCATCCAACTCAGTATTTGGTTGTGAACAGTAGAGTCGTTCGGGGTAAGTGTGCGCAGCGGGGTGAGTGTGCGCATAGCGATTTTTTTTAAAAAGGAGATGAAATTCGAATTTCTATCAATGCACAATTTAGCAAGTATCCGATCTTTATTGAAGTCAGTTACGTTTGTGCTGTTGTAGTTTTTGATGCGTCGCGTCGTAGAAAGACAAAAGAAAAAGAAAGGTAAGTTTCACTAAAATTTTTCTTCATTTTCAAAACGTGACAGTGATCTCCGTTTGTATTTTAATGCAGTGAGTAGTGATTTTTTATAGAATATACTATTTGAACTTTACGTTTGAGTGGAGATTTTACTGATTTTGACAATTATTTGTTTATATTTTTGCAAAAACAATAAAATAGTACATTCGGGGTGAGTGTGCGCAATCATTTGGGGGCAAGTGTGCGCACTTTGACTTATTTTGGTTTTCATATGAACAAATTATTTAGTTTATAAATAACTAGCTGACCCGACGAACGTTGTTTCGTCACGGTTTTTTTGTGAATAAGTTTTCTGCGAATTTCTATTTTGGCGTTAAATAATTCAAAATAATATAACAATTTTATTTAACGAAAAGACGTTTTTAAAAATATTAAAAATGCAAGAAGTGTGGATGACTATGGATTGAAACTAAATACCACATCAATATTCTGAATATTTCTTTGTATCTCAATTCAATTCTCAAACAAAATGCAAATTTTTGACAGATGTGATTTTAATTTCAAATCTATTGTTTTTGCTTAGAGTTGTTCAGTTCTTGAGATCTTGGTCGCAACAAAATCTAATGCTTTGTATTTTCCTTACTTTTCTTATATTTTTGAAATGTGAAACTGTAATTTGCAACTATTTGGTTACACAGACAGCAAACATTTTTTTTTTGTTTTCTTATCATTTAGAAAAGTTTCTTAATAATCGTTGTTTAAACATTTAAAAGCCAATTGTATGACACAATGGCCCTCTAAGTTGATTTTTGTAAGCCTTATGGTCACCTATCCCCCTTTTTTTTAAGATTGTTGATCGTGGTGCCCGTGGCGTAGATATTAGTGATTTTTATTTCATCTTTCGCGGGTATCTACTTACTCTTGCGAAGAACTAACAACACTTCCAAGAGTATAAATATGCCATGAAAAAATGCTTCTTCACACGCATTCAAAAGGCCACTAACGCCTTGGCTCTTCAAAAGCTATCGCAGCACTCTACTTATTTATTTATTTTTTTTTTTGTAGAGAAGGTCAGTGGATAAACGTTCGTTTGCAAAGACTTAAGAGAATTCGCATATCTTAATCTTTTCTTAACATTTTTTTTTTATTTAGCAATTGGCTAGTCCTGGAATTTCGTCTTTTTTATAAACTGGCAAGTTCTATTGATACTTCCTATAAATATTTAACATTTTTTATTCCTCTGGAACT
Source organism: Sphaerophoria taeniata (assembly GCA_943590905.1). Taxonomy (NCBI): domain Eukaryota; kingdom Metazoa; phylum Arthropoda; class Insecta; order Diptera; family Syrphidae; genus Sphaerophoria; species Sphaerophoria taeniata. The sequence continues at coordinate 235,523,723 of OX016540.1, read as the reverse complement.
ACGTTTTAATCTTTGCACTTAAGCATTTAATTTCATAGCATAATCAAAACCTTTATGAATCGACTTCAAATTTTCTGACAAACTGGATCTGAAAAAAGATTTGTTTGGTTGTTTAAAACAATGAAACGGTAGTTGGGGAAGCTAGTCTACGTCAGGACGCTCAAAGACCTTGCTGAAGGAGGCCCGGACCAGCTCCTGGTTGTAGTGCAGACGACGTTAGAAACTGCTTTATCAAAGCTGACGATGATAAGGATGAGATTCGAAACTTGAGCGTAAACACTATGTTTTCTTCTTTCATATCAGTATTATTTTTCACTTTCCCCATCTATCCCACTTGCACTTTTTTCAGTATCATATCCAAATGTAGTAAAAAATATATGGAGAAGAATTTTGAGAACAGGGCCCCCATGGTAACTTATCACTCGAAAGAATTAGGTGATAAACAATAGATTGAAAACAAATATTTAGTTTTGTTCCGATCGCTTTTCTCCTAGTTTTTGCGAGTAATAAGAGACAGAACTTGGCCAAGATAAGAAATAGTACCTACATAATGTGTATGAAAAGGGCGTCGCCGAAGAGACTTTGCCCACACCAAGATTTGGGCATGCTACGCCAATGATTTTTAGATTGGAATCTGCATGGAATATTCCGTCTTACGCTCCACCATAGCAACGATTTTGAAGTGCAAAGGAAATAGCAAAAAATCCGTATGAGGAATCAAAACCGTCGGTGAAAAAAGTAAAAAGTTCACTGCACCCTGACATTGAAGAGACTCTGCTTAGCTTATATGGTAAAATGTACAGAGAAGTTGCGGTATATCCATCAGTAGGTGCGTTTCCGTCAATTTAAGGTGAAAAATGTATTGGGGGAAAAACGGCTATGGATCGCAAACTGTGCTGGTGGGAGCAGATGCCTTAAAAGTGTTAAAAAGTTTCCAGTAGATTATAGGAGCAATAAGAAAGCCTGGATGATATCTTCCATTTTTGTTTAATATCTGCAAAACTGGTATCGCCGACTAAAACAGGAGCATGAGAATATGCTATAACTTTTGGATAATTGTCCTGCAGTGAAGGACAATACGGTCTTAATTCCTTCCACCAAATACTACCTCGGTACTGCAATCCATGGACCAAGGAACTATCTATACATATACTATGCATTATAAAAATAAATAAAATCGCATCTCTAAAAACAGGTTAACTTTTATTACCTTCATATCGGTTATGATCTATCGCTTATAACGACGAAATTAGATCGTCCACTGGAGGTCGTTTGATTGTACATATGTATGTAGCGTATATGTAGCGACTCTCCAAATACAAACCCATGCACATATATTGGTCGATTGATCCAAGCGTTTGCCTTGAATTCCTTTTTCTTTAAGCCGGCTTGACCAATCAAGTATGTACATACATACATATAGCTTTAGTAAAATAGTGTTCGAATGCCTCTATGAAATGAAAAAAAATATTATTTGTCAAAATTTTTGAACGAAAATAAATATATCTATATTGATCAGATTTGTTTTTATTTTGTTGAAGTGAAAACAAAAAAGGATTTTTTAACATTGGCACCGTTTGTGATTTGAAAACTATAAATTTTGTTTCTCCTAAACCTTCTACCCTAATACCTCTTGCATTTAGAGAAAAAATTAGGAAAATCGGTCAACCAGTGTGCCCGGTTAGCGAACGAACACAAAAATTAGGCTGTTCTTTTATATATATAGATTGATGTTTTATACTTCAATGTAAGTAGTAAAAACATGTACGTTCGATATTTTAATAACTTTTTTTGTGTATACTCTATATTTTGAATGGCATCCTTCTTGAAAGTCAAAAGTGCGCACACTTACCCCGAACGACCGTATGTTGATAGGTTGGTGGGAAGCTGCATGTTTATTAGAGACCAAAATTTGATTTTTGTATTGGAAAGAAATATGAAGAAGAACTTTATTTTTTCGTATATGTTTTTACATGTTATACTTTTATGCACTCAACTTTTCTATGAAAGATATTAAAAGGAAGTGTTTACATTGTGTGAAATTCGTTATATAAAACAAAAATTAGTAAAAGAACCTGCGCACACTTACCCTACATCCTGCGCACACTTACCCCTTCATAGGGGCAAGTGTGCGCAATTTGACTTGTTTTGGTTTTCATATAAACAAATTATTTAATTTATAAATAATCGATGTTTTATACTTCAATGTTAGTAGTAAAAACATGTACGTTCGATATTTAATTAATTTCTTTTGTGTATAGTCTATATTTTGAATGGCATCCTTCTTCAAAGTCAAAAGTGCGCACACTTACCCCGAACGACTCTAGTGGTAGGTATTGCTGATGAAATTCTGCTAATTCTTGAATTGAATTTGAATTGTTTTTGTTTGTCAAGATGACATGTTGATAAAACTCTGGAATTGGGAAAAGTTGTGGGATTGCCAGCGTGTTTTCGGGGAACACACGCACTATGTGATGCAGATTGTATTCAATCCAAAAGACAATAACACATTTGCTTCGGCGTCATTGGATCACACAGTCAAGGCACAGTAAAGCTGTGCAAACACACGAGGGTCACACTCAAAACATTTCCGCTGTCTGTTTCTTCCCTGAATTGCCTATATTTTGTTGACCGGATCCGAGGACGGAACCGTGAGGATCTGGCATTCGGGAACCTACCGCCATTGCGATTGCCTGCATGCGAGGAACCAACAATGTTGCCCTGGGCTATGACTTACGACAAAGGTTCGATCATTGTCAGAGTTGGACAGGAGGAACCAGCCATGTCGATGAAAAAAAAAGAAAAGGAGAGCAGACTGGACGCTCCCACAGAAAAGGCAAAACGTCTTCGCTGCTTCTTGTTCTTTAAAGATTATTTTATTACAACAACTTTGAAAATAAAATAACAAAATAAAATAAAATATTTTATTTATTATTTGATTTTGATACCTTCTCAGTTGTAGCCTTGACACGATACACTTCTCCGATATAGCGTTTGCTCTCTGCATATACATAGTTCGAACAGCTCCCATGCGAAGGATGAACGCTTTGCATTTGCGGAAGTTGATGTGATGTTGAACACGAGAATTCCAAAGTTCCTGCATGAGCATGCGACTTTTGTTCTTTGCGATTTGTTATGTGGTGCCACGACGATCGTCTTCCTCGTCGGCTTCTGCTGATTAGCCTTTCTTCTTTCGGATATTTTCATTGCTGGAACATGGGTCCAGATCTAAAAATTTCATCTGGATTTAATCAGCCTTTAAACGCACAAATTTGGGTTTAACTTAAGCGACCTTTAGTCAACCTTGCTTAAATCAGAAAATTGATTATGAATAAGGATTGTCTGCTTAAGTACTGCTTATAGCTCGCTTAAATTTAAACGGCCTTTAAGTTTGTGTTATGAATACGGCTTTAAGAGCACAGGAGAAGATTGGGCTTAACTGCTAATACTGACACATGAGACGACCGCGACGTGCATATCTGATATCCAGTATAGCTTGGATCTCGAAGGCGGACTTTGGTTTAGGGCACACATAATCATATCAAGAATAAACAAAATATTGACATTAAAGGCAAGATCAACAAGTAAAGCTGTGCAACAATCCGAAATTCGCTACGAATAAAGCTGACCCCGATCTAGTTCAATATTTCAAAAAATGCTGCTGATACTTTCATATTTGGCTTAACGAAAACAGCTAGTTTGTTTTATTTTCCAGTTCAAAGATCTTAGTTTGAATTCCAGTTCAGAGTTTTTAGATAGATCCTCAAGGATCTATCCTAGACCCGCTTCTTTTTTCCGCTGAATAATTTCCTATTTCTAAAAATCTAACACTACAAAAACCGGTTCCTTCATTTTAACGTATGGAGATCGAATGTCGAAACCAGGCATGGCTTAAAACTAAACCAGGTTAAGTGTGTTCAAGGAAAGATAAGAATAATGGGTGGTATGCGAAATGCTTTGTCTCAGTCTCATGAGATTGAGCTCTGAGAATGAGCTCGAGATTGTGAGATAGAGCATTTGCAATGAGACAAAGCTCAATTTGGTATGCAAGAGCTTTGTCTAATCTCACTATCTCAGTCTCAAAATGTCTTCTTCAAGTGAAAGTAGTGTTTGTGATAACTCTTCATCGCCAATTAGTACACTTGTTGAACTTTCAAGGAGAGTCTGGTAAATATCCGAATTCTTAAGGATTATCGAATCGTGCACCGATCCTGCCCATGAAATGTCCACACTTGTAAACATTTCTGCTCCGTCACATGTCGCTTGAATATTTAGTGAGTGAAAACCTAAAAAAAATATAAATAATTTTAAAATCACTAAAGCTTTGTGTGACCTTACCTACCTTTTCTATTTATAAATTCATCGCTATGCATTGAAGGTTTCTTTATTCGCACACGAGTGGAATCAATTGCTCCAATACAGGATGGAAATATATATTTTCTAAGCCAAATTATTTTTGCAGCATCTTTATCCTCTACCGTATTGGGAAACTTGATCCACTCCTCTTTCCAAATTACAATTTTCTCAGCTACTTCGATAATAATCCTGGAAACTGTGCTTTGATCGATTCCAAAATCTTCGCCAATACCGCTTTGAAAGCCAGGATCACCAACAAATCGTAAGAACACCATTATTCTGGTCTTATTTGTTAATCGACCGCCTCGAAAAGTATCGCGATTTTCAAAAAAATAATTCGTTAGAATTTCAACTTGCGTTGGGGTAAACCTATAAAGATTCTTAAAATTTTCTGTTGACTCAACAGGAGCAAACAAATTTAAATATTCAGCCATTGCGGTTCCTGATACAACAAATTTCTAGTCTCAACATTTTACAAGCTTTACCTCATTTAAATGAGATAATGCTTTCTTTCTGCATACGGAAACATCTCAAATGAGATAGATCTATAAAATGAGATCGATCTCATTTTTGTGAGATTTGTCTCAAAACAATTTTGCATACGAAAGCTAGCAAAAGCTCAAAATAATGAGATTTGAGACTGAGACAATGCATTTCGCATACCACCCAATGTTTCTGGGCTGTTGTTGGTTATTTAAAGTGGAATAGCTTAATCTTTTTTTTTCTTATTGAACATTGCTGTTTCTGTGGACTACTAAAGATTTCGTGATTTATCAAAAATGGCCCCAGTCACTCTTATAATTTTGTAGTCTCAAAAGAAAAATTCAATCTTAATCTAAAGCTTAATAATTTTAAGGTAATGGCATAACGGCACCTGTATAGGTGATGCCTCCAAACAAAAATATTTTTTACTAACTTACGTTAGACTAGGTATTTGTTAATCATTTTTCTGGCAAAAACCATAAGCAAAATAACACCTAACATACAATTTATGACTACAGCTATGAATATGTTAATTATACAAATGCTTTTATGTAAAAATATATTTCGTTTCCGTGAGAAGAAACTCCTATCTGAAATCAAAGTTGCAACTCCATCTTCAGACGAACTTAGCAAAAAACTTATGCAAAAAACAAACAAAATCATCTTTTCTTGTGGAAAGAAAAATATGTGTTGGTATCTTTTTTCGACTCGTCTGTAAATTCAAACGAGTGATGGATGGAATTGCGTAAGGAATCAATAAAAATTATGTTTGTTTTTTGTGTTCGTTTCCTTTTACTTGAACAATTTCTCCATTGGTCTTCCATTGAGGCCAGTGAAATATTCTTATATTGGGTTCATATAAAGGGTTTTTCAACAGGGACGCTACAAAAGTAGAGCGACAGGGACAGCAAACGATGCCATATTTCTTGCTGCTCTTTTGACATTTCTCTTCATCTTCAGTGAGGTTTGCCATTTCATGATGGAAAGTGGAAAGATATAGGAGCCAACAACGAGTCGAAATTATTAAAATTTACTACCGAAATTCTGAGTCAATTAAGCCTCAACATTAAGAGCGCTACGTGCAATTTATGGTCGTCATAATCGTCCTAGCAGATCAACAATTGAGCGTCTAGTGAAAAAATTTTAATCCAAAGGCACAGTACAAAATGTTCCCGTGCCAGTGAGACAAAGAAGTGCGCGTAGGGTCGAGAATATTGCTGCCGCTGAGGCTTCAGTTGCAGAAAGCCCAAATGTGTCTCCCACACGTCGTTTTCAAGCGTTGAGCATCTCTGTGACGTCATTGTGGCGAATTTTGCGAAAAGATCCTCACAATATTAAATTGACGCAAAAACTGAAGCCGCTTGACCACCAGAAGAGTCGTATGTTCGTGAATTGGGCTGAGCAACAACTTGAAAATGATTCGGATTTTCATCGAAAAATCATCTTCAGCGATGAGGCTCATTTCTGGCTGAATGGCGTCGTTAATAAACAAAATACGCGGTATTGGTCAGGCAGCAGTCCACACGTACTCCATGAGTAATCATTGCACCCCGAAAAAATTACGGTTTGGTGTGGTTTATGGGCCGGCGGCGGCGTCATTGGGCCGTACTTCTTCCGTGATGATCAAGACCGGCACGTTACTGTGAATGGGGGTCGCTACCAATTGGATAATATGGACTTGAAGGAAATGTGGTTCCAACAGCACGGCGCGGCGCCACAAGCCACACAGCGAATGTCACAATCAATTTATTGTAAACCAAGTTTGGAGAACGTGTTATCTCACAAAATGGTCCAGTCACTTGGCCGCCTCGGTCGTGCGATTAGACGCCGCCGTTAGACTATTTCCTGCGGGGCTACGTCAAGTCTATGGTCTATATGCCAACAAGCCAGCGACGATTGATGAACTTCGTACGCATATCAAACGTGAAATTGCAGCAGTATCGGGCGATTTATACTTGAAAACCGTCGAAAATTGGGTTCAGCGTCTGGACTTCTGTAAGCGTGCCCGTGGTGGCCATGCAAAAGAAATCGAGTTCTATACATAATGGCATCAAACGTACTTTCACAAAAACAAGGAATTTCATTGATATCCAAAACAGTTTTTGTTTTATTTTAAAAAAAACTTTTGTAGCGCTCTTATTTAAAAACCCTTTATATACTAGCTCAAAAGTAAAAATTGTCGGTCGAAGAAGAATGAATGATGATGAATGTCTACCCAACAGAGCGGCCAGAAATCCTAGAAAAGCTTAACTTATGTAAATGGTGAAAAAGTTCTAAGGAACGGAGTAAAGACACTGCTAGGCAATAAAGATTGAGAAATGTGAGGAAAATGGTTGTTATAGTTTTAGCAAAGCAAAGTCCATAGTGAAATAAAACTCTGAACAGTTCATGAGAGGTTCGTGCAAAGAATTAGAATTAATGATTCTAAGATAAGAAACCATGGGGCTAAGTCAGTAATTGACAGCAATGATAATCCTTTGAAGAAACATAAAAACCTATACTCTCCTTATAAGTGTTTTTTTTTTGTGCCAGTTGGCAGTAGGACTCACGCAATCAGGGTTCCGTACCTTGAGCGTCAAAGCTTCAAAATGGTAACATTTCCCAAATGAATTACATGTGCTAACAACAAGAAAACTAACCAACCTATGCCGTTGCCGTCTACGAGTCGCAACAGAAGCCTTCGCGATTATATTTTCTAATGCTTAGCAGTTGCCCGTAGCTTAGTGGTTAGGTGCGTTGGTTGCTAAGCAGAACGTCGTGGGTTCGAGTCCTATTCGTGCCCATAATTTCTATTTCATCTTTCACGGGCACTGCCTCTTGCGAAGAACTGACAAAACTTCCAAGAGTATCAATCTGTCATGAAAAATGTGCTTCTCAACTTTGCCGTTCGGAATCGGCGTTAAATTGTAGGTCCCCTCAATTCTTCACAAGCACTCAGAGAATTGTTGATGAGAGTAAGCCACTTAGGCCTTGGCTCTTCAAGTGCTGTCGCACCATTCTATTTATTTTTTTTATTTTTTAAGCATACCATTTGACTCCATCGCTTTTCAGTCCCCAACGGCGGCGTACTGATACTGTGCCATTGTGGCTTGGACGTCAATCTACATAAGAGAAGGTACAAATTTCCTCAGGTAACCCGATGTAAAGTAAGTAAGTCTTATTTTAGACAAAAAAAAAATAAGTTGGAAGGGTAGGGGGAGTCCGGGAGACTTGACCATATGGGAGTCATGAGCCATTCTAAATAATTCTCTCAAATATCACTCAAATGATTCATGAGTATACCAAATTTTTTCATTCTTCGATGTTCTACTTGCAAACAAAAATTATTGTAGATAATCAATTTATTCTGGCTGGTGAATGCAAAAATGTGTTTTTTGTCGAAAATAGTAACTTTTTTTTTGTTTTTGTTTTTCAAGATAAAAATTTTATTTAACGTGGTAGGTAAAAAAAGTTGACATGTTCTCATAAAACATTTAATCGAATTTGTAAACATTAAAAGAAAATCAAGCTATCTTCTATTTTACAAAATTTATTGATCATTAATTGTGAAAAAACGTGAGCGGGAGACTTGAGCCATTTTTGATGGGGAGACTTGACCATAGGCTTTTGTGGTAATCTATGATCAGATGTGTTGAAAATGCACGAATTTTATTCTTTTTAGATATTAATATGCAATTAGCATATTAAAAAAAAGAAGGAGCAGCGCAAAGTAGTGTTTTGCAAAGAAACTATTGAAAAGTCATTAACATGTTGTGATTTTAATAAGCAATTAAGTTATTTTTTTTTATTTTTATAAAACACGATTAATACAGATTTTGTGTCCATACAAAACACTTTAAATAAAATGAAATTGAGATTTAACAAGATATGAACGGAATTTATTATTTTATGTTTTGTTTTACTCGAAGAATTTAAGTATGATCAAGTCTCCCTAAGGGGGTGGTCAAGTCTCCCGGCTAAGCGGGAGACTTGAGCCAAAAATCTGTTCTCACTTATTTTGCATTTGCGAAAAATTACTTGGCTGTACATAAAGTTTATGAGGCTAATTTTGAAGTAGATAAATGTACCTTTACAAAGTTGTATGCAACATCTGGTTGAAATGAATAAGGACATTTTTATGAACGATTTAACCAAAAGTGGCTCAAGTCTCCCGGACTCCCCCTACTGCTACTGCAGCACTTTTAATCTGCAAAAAGGCAATACATTCAAAATATGGTTTTTCCACAAAGATAACCTATTGGCTTACTTCTTACTTCTTACTTCTAAACCTAACAGCTCTTGATATCTCCTCCAAAATGGGGGTAACCAATTATTCACACCACCTCTCAATTGATCAGTAACAACACTGGCCTTACTACTATTTTAGACAATTTCAGATTTATCTCTGAACGCTTAGACTATACCACCCCAAAAATGGTATTCGGTAATAATTTCGAGACTTCCATCCCTTCAATATCCTTTTGGGAAGAATGTGAACCCCTCTAAGAAAATTTCGTAAGCTTTTTTACTAATGATTCACAAACCAACATTGTGTGTTCCAAGCAGAAGTAAAGGTGATGAAAGAGGCACTATTATGGCTCAAAGACAACGTTATATCTTACAAGAATATACGTATTTGCTCAGACAGTCAAGCCGCTCTCAAATCTCTCGCGTCAGTCTCCACAAACCGTATAACAGTCCACGACTGTCGATCATCTCCGAATGAGATGACCGAACAGTTTCACATTCTCCTCATATGCGGGTGCCGGGTTAGAGATATTCCGGGAAATTGCTAAGCTACTCGTAAAGAGCTCACTAAAAACGGGACATTTCCGCCTAAACTGTAAGAAGAAGACACAACATAGGAACAGCATTCAAGCTTCTTCTTAAGTAATATGCTTTACAATCAACAAATGCTAGATAGTCACAGGGCAATACCTTCCTAGCGTAGCAACAAATATGGCCAGTTTTAGACCTGAAGCGGTCGGAATGCTTGATTTCTTTGAACAAAAAAACCATAAGCCCTACAATTATAGGTGTCATAACAGGGACACTATTTCATAGGAAGACAAGTCATTAGGGTGATTTCTGTAGAAGCTGCATCAACAAGGAAAAAGAAAAATCAGTCCAACACCTGCTCTGTCTCTGTGCATGTCCCGCACTCTCCAACGGAAGGAATACCTATGTATCTCGGTTACTCCTTCTTCGACAATACGTTCACTGGTATTGATAGACATAAGATGTCTATCCGATTTTATAAATAGCAGTAAATTTCTTGTTTAAGTCCTCAAGGGTAGTGAACAACATCCAGACAGCCACTCTAAGCTAATCTCCCCTTTTAAGACAAAAAACTTTTAAGGGTTCAAAGATAATGTCACTTGAAAATACATATTTGAATCTCCATTTTAAATTTCCAGCAATATGGTTCTGCTTAAACGAATATTTAACTTATTTCTTGCAGTCATATGAAAACCTTATCCTCGATATTATTTTCAAGATCAATGAACACCAAACAATTAATTTATTATCTTTTTTTAGAATTTCTAAAATGCTTAATTATGCAATAGAGAATAGCGAATTTCGAATAAGAATTACTATCAAAGCCATGGTAAATGCAAATTTATTTCAATATTTGCTAATACCATCGCTAACCAAACTTCAGGGGTGTTTGATAATCAAAACAAAGCAGGAACTCCATAAACAACCTACACATTTTGACATTGGACCAAAGCAAGGTTACATTCATAAGGAATAATCTGGAACACTGTGGTTTTTATTTTCTAATAGTCTTGTCTCTTTTGTTTGCTTTCAAATAGCAAACAGATTTATTCTAGAACCAAATCAATGCTGGCTACCGGCATTAAGCGCGGAGTGAGTATAAGTTGCAAGTTGCAATTCAAGCGATCTAGGTTTGTACCGCATGGTACACAAAAGCCTAGTTTTGTTTTTAATTTAAACAAAAACAAAGGTTCTTCGCATACTCGCCTGGTGTAATTATTCAAATTTTCCGATTGGAGATTCTCCAGACGACAGCACTGCTCTGCTTCGACGAAGTTAGTTCAAATTAGTTGAACCAGTTTCTCGGGGCATGCAGACTTGCATACATTATTATTTAATTATTTCTTTTTGATTTTTTTTTCTTACCTCTTTTGGGATCTTACTCTGCAGAACGAAGGAAAAACTTTCAGCTCAGAAATAAATCGAGTTAAATCCGCTTGAAACTGGATTTGCCAATAAAAAATGATCGCATGCGACTTTTGCCTTTTTTGCAAATTGACACTCTTTGAGAATTATAACATTGACTTATAAATTCAATTTGGGGATTACCGGAGGAGCATTGGTGAATTTCTTTTGCCTTGAGGACTTTTTGTTTATAATCTTGTGTGACAAAATAATTGATATCATAAATTGAATGATAAGTGTTTACCAACATGTCGCCCGCCAAGCTATTGAGTTGAACTATTTATCGTCAATTGGTTTGGAAAGGGGCATGAAACCTTTTTCTTTGAAGTAGGTATTGATGAAGGCATTGGCATTTAAGTAGAACATATTTTATAAATTTAATTGAGTGTTTAGTTGTGAAAAGCTAGCCAATAACCTCTTAATAGCAGAAATTGCAAAGTGGTTGGGCAGATAAGGAGAAGTCATCGTTTGATAAATGCAGTAAATAAAGGAAGGTATTGGCGCTTTCCTGAAGTGCAAGTGAATTGAAGACTTAAGTTATATTCTTTTTCAAGGGGTATCTAATGCAAGCTATTGGTATTTTGATAACACCTAAAAAATCTTCTTGACAGAATGGTGAGCGTCAAATTAATGAGATACATATTATTGCGAGATGAGATCTATGCATTGTAGGTTAGATTCTGTTAAATGCGTATTTGAAAATTTTAAAAGTTCATTGAAGAAGCTACTGAGAATTTTGACTAAGTGCTAGAAATTGTCAAAGAAAATAGTAAGTGTCTTATATATCCTTGATTTATGGTATTGGGTTCTACATTCTTTTTATGATAGCCAAATCAATTAGGTTAGCTCTATGCAGTTATTATGCTTCCTCTTCCAATGCTCGCAGAGATTAATTGTTAGGAAACAAAATCAGATAGAATGTTTTGTTGCTGTACATTAATAATTGTCTTTTCTTTTACTCTCTTTCAAAATATTGACTTTCAATCAATCACTATTAAGGACAAAAGAGCGTCGAACAGCTCGTGCAAATGATAAAAATGTATTATCAAAATATATGTTTTCTAGATTTATGGGGTCATCCTTCCAAGTCGACTATTGAGCGTTTGGTTGAAAATTTGACATTTTTGTCAAAACTCGAGTCTACCAGTAAGCAAGATCTGCCAAAAACATCACCGCAGCATAAACCGAGGCAGTCCATTCCGCGTGTCGCTCACAAGAACTTGACCTTTTGTAGACCACAACATGGCAAATTTTGCGTCGTGATTTGGGCATGCGACATAAAATACAACTGACTCTGGAGCTTAAACCAATCGACCATTCGTACGCAGCATCATGTGTTTGGTAATTGGGTTTTGAAGCAGTTGGAAATTGATCCCAATTTTGGTCGAAAATTGTTCTTGGCGACGAAGTCCATTTTTGGATGAAGGGGTACGTGCTACGTGAACAAGCGAAATTGCCGACGCCAATCCACGCGAGATTAACGAGGTGCTAATGCATCCAAATAAAGTAAGTGTTTGGTATAAGTTTTGAGCTGGAAGCGATATCTGTCCTTACTTTATCGAAAATGCTTCCCAGACCATCACGGACAACAGCGATCGCTTTAGGTCGATGATCAACAAGTTCATGTGGCATGAATTGGATAAAATCGCCACCGAAGACATAATAAGGTTTTAACAGGATGGTGCTACGTACCGCACGAGCGAATTCATAGCATGGTTATCTATCGCCGAGGCGACCGCGACGTGAGTTGTCGTGTCATTTGACCCCTCAAGACTATTGCTTGTTAGACTTTCTTAAGTCGCGCGCAGTTCTTTTCGAATCAGCTGCAAAACTCCGCCGCCCTCATAGCAATATTATCGTTGACATCTGTCAAATTCGCCAAATGGCAGCGAAACAATCAGAAGGTGCGCCACCCAGCAAAGCCGCGTCGGCCAGAGACATGGCTCTCAAATCATGTAATAAAAGGCGAGCACTATTTTTGTGGTACATACACCTTATGCAGCCTTAAAAAACCTAAGGAGCATAAATTATCAAATGAAAGCATTTTTTGTACAGATGTGCAGTGACTTTAATAAAAAAGAAATAGAGTGGCGCGACAGCTCTTGAAGAGCCAAGGCCTAAGTGGCTTAATTTCATCAACAGTTCTCTGAATGCGTGTGAATTTAATGCCGATTCCGAACGGCAAGTTAAGAAGCACTTTTTTCATGAGAGATTGATACTCTTGGAAGTTTTGTCAGTTCTTCGCAAGAGGCAGTACCCGTGAAAGATGAAATAAAAATTTTTATGGGCACGAGTAGGATTCAAACCCACAACGTTCTGCTTAGCAGCCAACGCACATAACCACAAAGCCAAGTAAGCACCTTGGCCGCGAGCTGTGGACTAGTTGATAACAACAACAAAATCGAGTTGATGTTTTTCACCACCAAAACTAAAATAACACCCTTCAATCTACCTCGGTTAAACGGTTAATCATTAACATTGTCTTCCATTGCCAAATATCTGGGCGTAATACTAGACACCAAATTAAACTGGAAGCTTAACATTGAAGAACGGGTGAGAAAGGCGTGCGTTGCCTTCTACGCCTGCAACAAAATCTTCGGCAAAAAGTGGGGCCTCCAGCCAAAAATGATCAAGGGGACATATACAGCAGTTTTTAGACCGATACTTGTCTACGGATCTATTGTTTGGTGGCCCGCTCTCAGTAAATCTTACATAAGCCGTGTTTTATTGTCAACTTAGCTCAGCTCAGCAATAGGAATTACATGTCAAACAACAACAACCGAAAGCTAAGTAAAAATAAGTTAGGAATTTTAGTTAGGAATTTCCTGAAGATAAGGTTTCAGCAATTCGACACTTGAGTTTTTCGTTGTGTTTTTCGTTTATAGATAGATATATTTTATTTCGTTTAGAGTTTTACAATGGTTTGCTACCGTGCATTTTATAATATAGTGATTTGATTCAATGATCTTTCAGCTAGAATATTGTTTATAACCATATGTATGAACAAGAATTTATGTTGAAAACGATAAGTGAGGGAAAAACGATTGAAAAAACCCTCCATTTAAGCTTAGAAATAACTGGTTTCAGGCACGTAGCCAGAGGCGGGGCTAGAGGGGCTCAAGCCCCTGCCGAAATGATTTTAAAAAAAATATTTGAACAAAAGTTTGTAATTAGTTCCTCACTACTTATGTAACCACATCGTAACCAGTTCAAAAAATGCAACCTATATAAGCCCAGATATCCAAAACGAAATCTTGGATATATGCTCTGATATTGTCACCAGAAAAATATCTAACCGGGTTATAAGATCGAGTTGTTTTAGCATTCTGGCTGATGAAACAATGGATGTTTCTGGCACTGAGCAACTTTCAATATGTGTCCGATATGTTGACTGCTGTACAGAGCCCAGGAAAAGTATGCTTCGGGAAAATTTTGTAGGTTTTATTCCGACACCGACGTATTGGACAAAACGTCACGATAGACGCATATAATTTCGAGGTAGTTAGGGACTTTGTATACCTTGGCTACGCTATCAATACGGACAACGACATCAGCGCCGAGATCAGACGAAGAATAACTCTTGCTAATCGCTGTTTCTTCGGGCTAAGAAAGCAATTGAGTAGAAAAGCCCTCTCCCGAAAAACGAAGGTGACGCTCTATAAGACCCTCATCATCCCCGTCCTGCTATATGGTGCATGGACCTTGTCAAAAACGGATGAGAACACACTTGGCCGTTTTGAGACAAAGATTCTACGTAAGATCTATGGTCCTGTCTGCATAAACGGTGAATGGAGGAGAAGATTTAACGACGAACTGTACGGGCTGTACAGCGACACTGACTTAGCTAAAAGAGTGACTGACTTAGCTAAAAGAGTGAAGGTCCAAAGACTCAGATGGCTCGGTCACGTGGAGAGGATGGACACCAATACTCCGGCCCGTAAAGTCTTCGAATCCACCCCAGAGAGAAGACGCAGTAGAGGAAGACCAAGGCTCAGGTGGCGCGCGCAAGTTGAACATGACCTCAACCAACTCGGCGTGCGAAACTGGAGACAGCGAGCTAGGGACCGAGCTGGCTGGAGAGGTTTGTTGGTTGAGGCCCAAGTCCACCCCGGACTGTAGCGCCACCTTAAGTAAGTAAGTAAAGGAAGTAAGGATCCCTCTTCCGATGTTCTGAAACTGCTAGATATATGTGACAAGACCTGCTTCAGGAGCATAAGCTACTTGCTTACAATTTTGGCCACACTACCAGTTACAACAGTTACCAGAACCTTTTCAACGATGAAAAGGATCAAAACAGTATCCCGAAGCGTTATGGGCCATCCAAGACTAAGCGCACTGGCAATGCTGTCTGTTCACTCAGGTAGGTATTGATGTGGATCCAGATGAAGTGATTGACATTATGTCTAAAAAAAGACAAGGCGTTTATTGCTGTAAAAATCCAAACTATTTATTTAATTTAATAAAAAAAAATACAAACAAAAATAAAACATTTACATTATGTAGTTTTTTTTTTAAATTTTTGTATAAAGAAATACTTCTTCGAAATTGAACATTGAAAAAAAAATCAATAAATAAATTAATAAGTAAATAAACAAATTAATTTATAAATATAGTTAATATGATATAATAATAATAAAATAAAAATTTGTAAATACATATATACATAAATAACAAGAAAAAATAACATAGATATATAATAAATGAATATGAAAATTAGGTATATTATCACAGTTAATGATTTGTGCTAGACAAAAATTTAATTTTCGATCGTAAGTTGGCTTACCAAATTGTTCTCGGCAAGTTCAAGTCGATTAATGAAATTTGTGGTGAGTTTTACAATTCTATCTTCGATCAGCTCAACATTAGCTCTTTTATGTAGATCGAAAGTTGAATGATGCCAAGGTAAATTGAGCATCATTTTAAGTAGTTTGTTTTGACAAAATTGCAATCTTTTCTTATGACTATATGCGGCATTTTGCCAAACAGGGCAACCAAACAAAAGTGTCGACTGAAATATGACCTTACATATGATGATTTTGTTTTCGAATGAAAGTTTGGACTTTCTGTTAATAAAGGGAAATAATAGATTGGTTGCAATCTGGACTTTCTTGACTATTTGTGTAATGTGGCAACTAAATGTTAATTTTGTATCAAGGTAGATACCAAGATACTTAACTTGTTTTTCCCAAGGAATCTGTCTACCTTGGATTTGAAGTTGATTGCTGGGAAGAAAACAAGTTTTTCTTTTTCTCGTGAAAAAGATGGCTTGTATCTTGCCTGCATTGAGTTTTATTTTCCATAGGTTATAATATTGCTCTAATATTCTTATCGCATGATTTAGGTTATTTTCAATATTGGATCCTAATTTATGCGAAGATATTATTGCAGTGTCATCAGCAAAGATTGCTGCTTCACAGGATGGTAACTCAGGAAAGTCGGACGTATACAAATTATAAAGGACCGGCCCCAGAACCGACACTTGAGGCACACCAAAATCAAAACGTATCGTTTGTGAGAAACTATTATAAACATAAACCTTGAAACTTCTACTGGACAGAAAACTTTGCACTATTTTACACAGATAGGACGGAAAATTTAATGAGATCATTTTGTAGATAATTCCATTATGCCAAACTGAATCGAATGCCTTTTCAATGTCTAATAATACCATGCCCGTTGACAAGCCTTGATTTCTATTGTTTTTGATAAAGTTGCATATTCGAAGCACTTGATGCGAGGTACTATGATGTTTTCTAAAACCGAATTGTATATTGGGGTATAAGTTATTGCCTATTATTATACCTACTTAACAATTTTTCTTTGATTATTTTTTCATAAATTTTACTGATACTACTTAGCAAACTAATTGGTCTATAACTATCAGTGCTAACCTAGTGTTTTTCGTTTATCAAATGTCAAAACCTTTTGGAGGAAAATAGTTTTTCACCATAGCAACTCAATAGCTGTGTTTAATTGGGAACTTAGCTTAGCTAAGCAATAGGAATTCCAATAAAACGCTATAGTCAGTTTTGAACTAAGTTTCGTTCACCAGAATGTCGAAAATCGAAACATTCCAAACGCCATCTTTACAAATATCTGAAAGCAATTTTTTTACATTGAGTTGCTATGGTGAAAAACTATTTTCAATTATCGAAAGCTTTCAACCGCCATCTTGAGACCTATCTGAAACAATTTTTTTTATATTGAGTTGCTATGGTGAAAAACTATTTTCTTCAAAAGGTTTTGACATTTGATAAATGAAAAACACAACGAAAATCTCAAGTGTCGAATTGCTGAAACCTTATCTTCAGGAAATTCCTAACTAAAATTCCTAACTTATTTTTACTCAGCTTTCGGTTGTTGTTGTTTGACATGTAATTCCTATTGCTAAGCTGAGCTAAGTTCCCAATAAAACACGGCTAATGTAAAAAAAAATTGCTTTCAGATAAGTCTCAAGATGGCGTTTGAAAGCTTTCGATATTTGAAAATAGTTTTTCACCATAGAAACTCATTAAAAAAAAAATTGCTTTCAGATAGGTGTAAAGATGGAGTTTGGAATGTTTCGATATTTGACATTCTGGTGAACGAAACTCTGTTCAAAACTGACTATAGCGTTTAATTCGAATTCCTATTGCTAAGCTAAGCTAAGTTCCCAATAAAACACGGCTATAGTAAACAAGCTTACAAAGGTGCAGAGAAATGCTAGTTAGTTTTTTACAACCGCGTTGTTGGATAAAAAAATTTATTTTTTATTTTTTAAAACAACTATACTTTATTGATATATAATTTTGTTGAGATATAGGTTTTATAAAATGTTGAAGTCGGTAGTACAATTTTAATATCGAACCGTCGCGGTTGGAGCTGTATTTCAGACTGACAATATAATTTTTGGTTCGGATTGAAATAAGCTTGGGAAGCATGAGATAGATAAGGTCCAGATATGGGACCACCAAAGAATATACAAATGCTGGATTGCATTTGGTTTTGAGTTGCAGTCGCAACGAAATTATCTTCAATAAACAAATGCTGGATTGCATTTGATATTGTATTGCGTTAGCAACGAAGTTATTGAAAGATAAGATACCAATTCTTAAATAAACAAATGCTGGATTGCATTTGATATTGCATTGTCTTTGCAATGAAGTTATTGCAAGATAAGACACGAATGCTGAATTGCATTTAGTTGAGTTGCATTTGCAACGAAATTATCTTTCGGTACGAAAGCGAAATGCTTTTGTTCCTGTGGGATTTCAAATTTTCCATAAGATTAACATTTGTTGTGGGTAGCATAACTTCCCCCTCTGTTAAACTGAATCGTCCCGATTCAGCTGAATTTGTAAGACCCGTATTTTTTCGGACATTGCGGAAAGTATTTCTTCTCGTTTTTTTGAAATATTGTCATGCTTCCGCCGCTTGTACAAAGTAAATGTTTTATACGTAATGTATATTACTAGTATAGAGGTACATAAAATTGTAGTTGTAGACGTTTTGGGGCTATTCGAAATATGTGTAAAAATTTTGTTCATAAGATTAATATTTTTAAATTTTAATTCGTTGTTATATGATAAAATGTATTCAATTATTTCATAATCTTTAAAATGATAATTTTTTACAAATTCTATTATTTTCCCAGTGGGATTGTAGTAACATTCATTATTAATAGTTACATTTATTTCAAAAGTTACTAAAAAAGTTCCATTCAAAAGTTTATTGTTTACAATATTTGTTCCAGAAATAATTATAGCTCCATCTTTAACAATGTCAATATTTTTATTAATTTCCTTAATTTTAGTACAATTTGTTTTTATTCTGTTTAAAATATTTGTAAAACAGGTTTTATTTAAATTGAGCTTACAATAATTATTGTTCAATTCATTTTTACAATTTTGTGAATTGAAATATGTGTCATTACATTTCAAAATCTTATCATCTATTATTAATTTTCCATCGCTTTGTGCAATGGCTCTAGCTTCATAAAGAGAACATTCATTTAAAATTATGGGATAACGTATATATAAAATTATCAAGTCGTTTCTTTGCAAAATTTTGAAACTGGAAACGTCTAATAGGTCAACTAATGTAACGGATTTGTGTTCATGCCGAATTATATCTTTCAATTCCTCCATATGTAGAACATTGGTATTCAGAATGTCTGCTTTGGCAAGAACAATAGTTTGAAGAATATTTTGCAAATCTCTAGTTGCGAGCCGTAGTCTTTGTTTTCTTATGACTTTTTCGACTGAAGATTTTGCACCTATTATGTCATTGATGAGGTTTGAGAGCTTTTTAATTTCTTTAAAAATTTCGGTATTTGTTACGAATTGAATATTGTTGTTTTCTATTAAGTCATTAACTTTATTTGATATAGTAAGGAAATCGTCATGGTCAGGTGTACCCGCTATCCATTTCCATAGTGTTCCTATTTCGTTAATACCTCTTTTAACCTTGTTTGTTTTTTTATTTATTTTTAATTGATAAATAATTGATTCTATAAGTGAAAGTTCAGATTCGAGTTCGAGTTGTTCCTCTTGTGTGTAAAAGACTTTTTTCTTGTTTTTGTCTAGAAGTTTTCCTTTTTCGTCAGTCAATATGTTTTCATAGTATTCAGGAAGTTTTCCTTTTTCGTCAGTCAATATTTTTTCATAGTATGAAATGTTGAAAACATGAAAAATTTCGCCATAGTCCTTATAGACAAGGGCATCGTCATTTTTAATTAGTGCGTAGTCGTCATTGGTGTAATCTATTATTTCTGATATGACAAAGCATTTAACAAGGACGACGTGTAGAAATATCTTGCTGTAAGAATTATTGAAAACTGTTATATTGGGGATATTCTATCTATAGTTTTTAATGAGTGATTGATAAATTATTTAATATTATCCTTGTGAACTTTTCTATCTCTACTGTTGATGACAACATTTCTTTTGTTGTCTTGTTTAACTATTTGTTTTTTATATCTGTGCTTTAGTTTATTCCTTTCACCAAAATTCTTTTCGAATATTTTTTCGCCTGGTTGGAAGGATTTTTGTACCCGTTTTTTATTATGCGTTTTTAACATACTACTTTGTATAGCTAATAGTTTATTATGTAAATTCTTATGATCTATTTTATTATATAATACGTCGACTGGTCTAAGGTCGGTTGATGAATGAATAGATTTATTATATTCTTGAGTTGCTCTTAAAATAATTTCTAAATCGCTAATTAATTGAAACTCCTCCTTAATACATCTTGCTATTTCAATTAAAGTAGAGTGAACACGCTCTACCTGACCATTTGTGGTACTGTGGTGAGGATCGCAATAAAAAATTTCAATATTTTGTCTCATCATAAATGATTTAAATTGGGCAGATGTAAAACTAGGTTCATTGTCTAGCGTTATATGCTTAGCAAATGGGAAAACTTGAAGAAGTTCCAGAACTTTTTCTTCAATGTCGGACTTATCATCTATAAATTTTATAGTTAAGTACTTTGAGTACGCGTCGATACACGTTAAAAATTTCAGTTTTTGTGCGTAAAAAACGTCTATATGTAGGTTTTCTCCTTCACTGGTAGGGATAGGAGCTTGACCGATATGAATTTTCTTTGGGTGTCTATTATATTTATGTTTATTGCAAATTTCACAATTTCGTGAGAATTCCTTGAATTCTTTAGACATATTTGGCCAATAATAAAATTTATTTACTTGTTTAATATTTTCTTTGAAATTACGATGTGCCCTATTATGGGTTTGTTCAATAATCATGGCTTGATCGTCCTTATTTGTTATATCTGTAACAAAATGTAGGGTGTAGAAAAATTTAATGTTAAAAGTTGATAGGAGAGGTCCCTTTATATGGTAAAGGTCTTCAGGTGTACAGTGGATTGCTGTAACAAGATTTGGTTTTAAGTATTCTTTTAGAATAGTTATTAAATTTTCTACATTATCGAATTCTATGAGATGTCTTGTATTTGTAAAGACTTTTATCGATTCATGAATAGTTGTAAAGCCTTTATGGAGAATAAGAATTTGTTGTTTAAATTGGTTCAAGGGTTTTCTTGTTTCAGGAATTGTGGTTGTATCGAGACTTTCGGCAGAGTGCATTGTGCTTGCTATTTCTTCATTGTTTTCTTCTGCTTCGTCAAGATTATCAGACTCAGAGTCAAATTCAGAGTCTGCATCGGAAATATTATGTAGTGTTATCCTTGATAATGCGTCAGCAACCTTATTGGTTGTGCCAGGTTTATATTGTATTTTGGGTGAGAATTCTTCAATGAAGGCATGCCATCTTTTCATTTTGGCATTAGGGTTATTGGGCGAAACGGCAAACGATAAGGGCTGGTGATCCGTTAGAATCAACAAGTTAGAAACGCCGTAAAGGTAGTTTCTCAAAGTTTTTAATGCCCAAACTATTGCAAATAGCTCTTTTTCATTTGTAGCATAGTTGCGTTCGGTTGAATTAAGTGTCTTCGAAATGAAGGTTATAGGATTCCCTTCTTGAGACAATACGGCACCAATAGCTATATTGGACGCGTCGGTTGTTAAAGTAAATTGCTTTTTATAATCAGGTTGAACTAATTGTATATGATTTGATAAAGCTTTTTTAAGATTGTTAAAAGAGTCTATTTCAGACGTGTTAAACGTTATTTTAACTTTTTTTGACATGTGTTTCGATGTCCTACCATTTTCTCCTGATAAAAGTTTAGTGAGTGGCTTAGCTATAGTGGCGTAATTTTCTACGAATTTTCTATAATAACCAGTTACACCTAAGAATCCTCTTAGTTCACGTAGGTTTGTAGGGATTGGATAATTTTCAATCACATCCACTTTCTTGGGATCGGTCTTGATGACATTGTAGGCTACAATATAGCCTAAAAATTCGATTTCTGTTTCAAAGAATTTAGACTTTTCAAGCGATATCTTCATATGAGCATTTTTAAGTATATCAACGATAGTTTTTAAATTTTCAAAATGTGTATCTATATCTTCGGAAAACACGATAATGTCATCCATATATACATGACATATTTTACCAATGTAGTTTCCTAAAATGTCGTCCATTGCTCTCTGAAATATTCGAGGGGCATTTTTTAAACCGAAAGGTAGACGTAAGAATTCATATTTCCCGTTATTAATAGAGAACGCGGTTTTCTCAATATCGTTTGGATCCATTAAAATTTGATGAAAACCTGATTCTAGATCGATGGTTGAAAAATATTTTGACCTGCCTAAATTTGACAATATGATACTTGTTTCTGGTATGGGGTATGTGTCTTCTATGGTATGATTATTTATTTTTTTATAATCCACTACCATTCGCATTTTTCGAGTTCCGTCTGCGTTAAAACCTTTTTTATTTACTATCCAAATAGGAGAATTGTAAGGTCCTACACTTTTCCTTATTATCCCTTCTTTAAGCAATCTCTTTATTTCGTTATTCACGAAATCATTACAAGAGTGAGGGTAAGGGTACTGACGGCTCCATATAGGAGTATCTGTTTCCATACGAATTCTTGCGCGAACATCAGTTCGAAAAGGCAAGCTAGTGTTTATGCCGGAGTGGCTTCTTAATATTATTTCAGTTATGAATTCCCTTAATTGTGATTTATTTTCTTCACATACTTCAGGGTGTGTCATAAAATTGTTCTTGTGTTCCTCTTCAGAGAATACACTAAGTGCTGAATCACAGGTTGCATTAGCAATCGATTCTAGATATTTTTCAATCTTTTCGTTTTGAGACCCTATATGGGTAAGGTTCCTTTCCAAGGTGGTTTTTTGTTTTGTATTTCGTTTGTTTCATTATTCGAAATATTCCTTTCCAAGGCGGTATTTTTGGTTATTTTATTTATTTCTTTATTAGAAATGTTCCTTTCCAAGGCGGTATTTTTGGTTATTTCGTTATTAGAAATGTTCCTTTCCAAGGCGGTATTTTTATTATCAATTATTTTTTCTTTTTTGTCTGCATATTGTAAAAAACCTTCTTTTAGGTTAATAATTGCATTGATTTTTTTTAATAGATTAAAACCTATCAAGAGATCGGAATCTAAATTGTCGATCTCATAGAAAATTTGATCAATGCCAAAGATTTGGCAAATGTGGTAATATTTTATAATGGAAAATCCATTTACAGTCTTTACTCTCTTATAAGTTGTTAGTTCTTTTTTATTGGGAAAAACACCGGTTTTGATATAACATGCGGTGGCCCCAGAATCTATTAAAATTTTTAGAACTTTTCTTGTGTCTCTATCGACTTTGAACAAGTAGGGCAGTCCGATTGCCCCGTTTCTTCTAAAAAATGATTCTCTGTAATATTATTTACTCTTTGTGCTTTAGATTGGGGTTGGTTTGACTGCGTACTATTTTTATTTCGTTTTTGGAAATTTCTTTTTTGTCCTGACTGGGACTGGTTTGGATTACCTCCGGAATTATTTTGAGTCTTTTTAAAACTCGTTGACTGGTTATACATTTGAATGGAAGTATCAACATCCATTGGTTCCGGTTCTTGATGATTCGCATCAGATTGGACAGGGTTTCGGTTAGATTCCCGTTTGGGATATCTAAGCGTGTTATTATTTTGATATGTTTTTTGATTTTGAGTAATATTTGTACTTTTATTATTATAATTCTTGTTTTTATTATTATTAATATTGTTATTTTTGTGGGAATAAAACATTTCTGTAAAAAGGGCTCTTTGCTCATTGGATTCTAATTCCTGGGCTTTAGCCAAAGCGTTCGGAAGATCTACAGGGGACATTGAATGAATTATATTTGATAATGGAGGATTTAATCCTGTAATAAACACACGCAGTGCGTATGCTCTATTCTTTGTGTTTAGTTCTTTTGTCACCGTATTGTTTGTTCCGTGTGTCATTATTGTTTTGTTTATAAGCAAGGTTAATTTTTTGTTAACCGCATTATAGAAGTCTATTACTGACATATTGCCTTGACGGAGAACACTAAGTTCTTCTTCTACAATGTGTATTGGTCGTCTGTCAGAGTAGGCAAAGTCTAAGCGAGCTATTATAGCTTCGAAATTTAGTACTGTGCCATGGTTTGTTAGAACGTCATTGGCAAAATGAGTAATTTTATTTCGTAGTATAGTAAGTGCCGCGAAATATTTTCTGCTGCCTTGTTTGTATAGTGACATGCAGTTGTAAGCAGCTTCTCGCCAACTTACATATTGGTTTTGTTTTCCAGAAAAGTCTGGAAGAGATTTTATAACGTCAAGAGTTTCGTCGCATTTAATTGATTCGTCAATTTTTTGTGTTTCGTACTCAACAATTTGTGAGTCTTTTGTTTCTAGCTCTTGTTTGAGCCTTTGAATTTCACTGACTAAAGGTGCCGTGGAGTTGGCTATTAGTTGAGTTATTAACTCGACTGTCAGTTCGTTCGGCATGGTGGAACACGAAAGATTTAGTTCGGATAATTTTTTAATCAAAGAATCCAGATTAGACTTTCTTCTTTATTCCACTTTAACTTAATTTAAAATTTTATATATACTTTTTGTATGAAATTTTAATTCTTTACTAGAAATAACACTCACTTAATTTAAAATTTTATGTATATTTTTTGTAAGAAATTTTAATTCTTTACTAGAAATAACACTCACTTAATTTAAAATTTTATATATATTTTTGTATGAAATTTTAATTCTTTACTAGAAATAACATTCTTAATTAAATTTAAAATTTTAATTATATTTGAATTACATATTTTAATACTAAAACTTAAACTTACAGAAGCATACTGGATTCTTCCAATTTGAGGGTTTTTTGTCTTCTTTGAGTTCTTCTTCGAGTTCTTCTTCGAGTTCTTCTTCGAGTGTGGTTTGAGTTTTCTCTTCTTGTTGGTTTATATTTTTTTATTTATTTTAGAGAGTCAATTGTTGGTTTATATTTTTTATTTATTTTAAAGAGTCAATAATTTGATATTTTTGTATCAAATATATTATTTAATCAGATACACTGCACTGGTAAAACAGATTAACTAAAGTCACTGGATTGATCGACCCGAAATCAGATGTTCTCTTTTTTTTTAATTTTTATTTATATATATACTTTAACAAGTACGCTGTACTGGTACGAGTTAATTTAAAAAAATATTAGAGACTGATTTTATCGAGGGTACTGCATATTAATTTTTTGTGTTAATATGACCACGTTGGGCGCCAGTTAGTATTTTACAACCGCGTTGTTGGATAAAAAAATTTATTTTTTATTTTTTAAAACAACTATACTTTATTGATATATAATTT
Organism: Sphaerophoria taeniata; assembly: GCA_943590905.1. Classification (NCBI taxonomy): domain Eukaryota; kingdom Metazoa; phylum Arthropoda; class Insecta; order Diptera; family Syrphidae; genus Sphaerophoria; species Sphaerophoria taeniata. The sequence goes on along the minus strand of OX016540.1, from coordinate 235,498,488 downwards.
TGTTGAGATATAGGTTTTATAAAATGTTGAAATCGGTAGTACAATTTTAATATCGAACCGTCGCGGTTGGAGCTGTATTTCAGACTGACAATATAATTTTTGGTTCGGATTGAAATAAGCTTGGGAAGCATGAGATAGATAAGGTCCAGATATGGGACCACCAAAGAATATACAAATGCTGGATTGCATTTGGTTTTGAGTTGCAGTCGCAACGAAATTATCTTCAATAAACAAATGCTGGATTGCATTTGATATTGTATTGCGTTAGCAACGAAGTTATTGAAAGATAAGATACCAATTCTTAAATAAACAAATGCTGGATTGCATTTGATATTGCATTGTCTTTGCAATGAAGTTATTGCAAGATAAGACACGAATGCTGAATTGCATTTAGTTGAGTTGCATTTGCAACGAAATTATCTTTCGGTACGAAAGCGAAATGCTTTTGTTCCTGTGGGATTTCAAATGTTCCATAAGATTAACATTTGTTGTGGGTAGCATAACTTGCTTGCGTAGGGATATCAGAGGCAATTCGGTCCTGTCCAACGGATGCACTTAACGTCATCCTGGACCTCCTTCCGATTGACCTCTTTATCAATTATCAGATGTCCGCAGTATCTTGAGACTCCAAGAAATAGGCTGCTGGAAAACCATATCCTACGGGCACTGCAATCAAACAAGCCTGATACTATCAGACATCCTTTCTACAACCACCGAATACTGCATCCCTAACACCTCAAAGAAGTTTAGAGTCTTGCTCCCGTCAAGAACCGACTGGGAGGAAGGCGATGTGATGAAAGACTTCGACACAACTATCTTCACGGATAATTCGAAGATGGAATGCGGTGTTGGTGCAGGTGTCTTCTGTGAATCTCTTAGGATTTCAAAATCCTATAGACTTCCAGACATTGCCAGTGTATTCAGGCAGAATTATTAGTGATAAAGGTAGTTTGTATAGCCCTTAAAAATATCCAAGATAATCAAAATGTAGCTATACTAACAGATATTCAGATAGATATTAAAGCCTTTGATTCAGCTTTATCATCCTCTAAATTTAACCAGCAATGCAGAGAGGCCCTCAAAGAACTGGACCTGAGCGTCACTCTAATCTGGATACCAGGCCATTGGGGCTATGAGGGCTAAAGAGCTAGACAAGGATCAGCCCTTCACAACTCGTTGGCAGTGAACTCTCTACCTAAGTGGAGCATACCACTTAGGTAGAGAGTTCTTCAATGGTATTGAGGAACTCTCAGAATTCAAGTTCAAAGACATGATCTCATACCTCAATACTACAAATTGGCTTAAGCGAATAACACCATATACAAATTTTTGTTCGCCTTTAAAAAATTTATCCAAAAATCATAAACAAAATTCCATTCCAAAGATTTACAAATTCAACTAAAAATAAAATCATCATTCGAAATAAAATTAAAAATAATCATCATTCGATTTTTTTGCATTCGAATACTAATAATCGATTCTTCTTATTCGAGTACTATTTTCATTCCAATGATTTTTCATTCGATTTTATTAATAATCGATTATTTGCATTCGAATGATAATAAAATAGTCATTCGAATACTAATAATCGTCATTCGATTTTTTTTTTTTTCATTTGAGATTTGAACTTTGAAGTGTAGCAGTTGTAGCAGGGTTTGAGAAATCATTCGAATGATTTTAATAACCGAATGATCTCGAATGACTACCTGAATCGATTATAATCGATTATATCATTCGATTTCATCACTAATTATGTATAGGATAGTACGTGGGGAACATACACCATCCCTAACCCATTTTCAAATCTTTTTTGAATCTCATGAGGTATGGTATCAAATCGGGCATTCAGCGCTAATTGTGTCCTACACGAAAGTAGGACAGCAACTTCTTCCTACCTACCTACTAACTTGCTAACGCCTGCAGCTACGCCACCTTTTAAATATCTCAGAACTAATAGTTTTGAGATGACTATGACCTCTTCAACTACACAGCTATCAAGATAGAGGCAATAAAGAAAACGTTAAACTATCAAATTATCGATAAAAGTGAAACTTGTTACAGAAAGTCGCAGACCTCACTTTTAAACGACATACACTACACAATCGCATACATCGACATTACATTGGCATGGCCACAAACCTCATTAAATGTGCTACATGCGTATACAAATAAGACTGCAATTGCGGTTAACCCGCTCTCTGTCAGTTGTACTTTGTCGATACGATACTCACTGTGATGTAATTTGCGGATTTGTTAATAAACTTACATTCGTAATTTATTTTCATAGAAATAGATCACAACCGAAGAAAAAGCAACAAAATCTTACCGCCAAACTCATACTTCGGCAACGCGCAGTGTCATTTAAGACTTAAAGATCGACCTGATTTTCCTACTCTACTTACCAATAGAGACATTCGACACCGCAACAAGCTTAAATAAATACAAAACTGAGACACGGATTATTTTTTCCGAATTCACCTTAATTTTAAATTTGTCGACAAAAAAACCAAAACCAAATTTGATAGTTACGGAAAAATGTAGCCATACTCTTTTTTGTTCAAATAAAGTGCGTGAGCGCGAGCCATTAAAGTCAATGTAGCAAGAGCAAAATGGCTAAAATGACAGTGGGCGAGGAATGTCAGCCGGTTCATGTTTCTTTTTTTTTGTCTTTTGCACAAATTTACATTGCATAAGGGTAATACAAGCAAGCGTCGAATGACGATGACGGACGGCCGACCGATCCCCTGCAAAATGTGTCACACTTCATTGGCCAGTTTTACAGGCCAGGTAATAGTGGTAGAGTGACATTTCAATAACATAGATGAACAAAATCGAACCCTGTTGATTTCCAAACTCTTAAGTGTAGATAACACCGTTTTTGTATTCAATTCAATGACCACATGAGACATGAAACTTTGCAATATTAAGACCAAATAGGTATACACGGGGTACTTCTTCCACTAACTAAATGTGGAGTGTCGACTGTTATAGTGCGCTAGAGTCTGGTCGAATAGTGGAAAAAATATTGTCAAAAAATGCAGTCTGAATTTCAATAAATCAAAAAGAATTTAGTGGAAATGATTTTTACGTCTAAGGAAACATTTTCGGCTGAAAAGTAAGAATGCTTGAAGACTGGGCTTTGGAAAATCATAACAAATTTTTGTCTGAATTCAGACCACTGTTTTCCCAACTTGAATTTTGCATTTGAGGGTTTTGAATTTCACGCATGCACCGACCAAGCGGCAATACGCTTGCATCCGACATATGAGCGCTTTGCGAATATAAAAATAACAACCTACAATCTCTGGAACAATAAATACAAGTCATGCATCATGCTTCTTTATTTAGCAACCCGATCGGATTGATGTTTTCAATGAACTTTCACAAGGATAACCGCTTGCTCGGAGTGGGTTATGCGTGCCGGGCTTGATCAGACATCATTATGTGCATTACGTTTTAACTCACACATGCACAATCCGGAAATGAAAACGGAAAGTCTGTCATATCTACGTACGACGGCAAAAACAAACAACAGAAATAAATAAGTCTAAATGTTATGAATAGTAAGAAAATGGCAAACTGAATCGTCTGCGTCTATTCGTCGGTCGATACAAGCCGGGCGTTTGCAGGTCGACTTCGACTCGACCAGAGCCGAGATTTGCATATAATGTTTTGCTTCCTTTTGACTCGGTTACAACCACAAGGTTCACCGCGAAAGTAGTGTCAGAGTATAGCTGATCATGCTGACATAATATCCATGCGTAATTGCTTGCCATGTTTGAACATCGCATTGTGGAAGTTGTAAGTATTTTCGAATTGGATTTTTTTTTCTTATCTTGTTGCATGAATAGAGCAGCCGATAGGGAATATTGGAGAATGGGGAAGTTATAGGTGTGAACACTGTGAACTGCGAAGTTGTTTATTATGCAATGGCTTATTGAATATCGAGAGTATTATGTTGGTCAGTTTAAGTCACTGACTAATTATACAAAAACTATTTTGTCTAAAATCAACTGAAGATGACATGTTTGCACAATGTTTAGAAGCATGAAGCGTGTCAGGAATCAAATGAAAACATCGAATTCAATGATTTTTATCTTCTTCAAAGTTCATAATAGCTAGCGTCCAGCTCATGTTTCCTATAAATAAGATCCGAGCGTTATACAACAGAAACCATCTGATAAAATGGAATAAGGTTCAAACAGTGCAGAAAGGCGGGCTGCCCCCGTATAATAATCGACAAACCAATTTTTTTGTGTGACGTGAAGGCAAAGAAAACTGTAATGTCCCAAAGGTATTAAGAATTGTTGGTTATTTCTTATCAGCGATTTCACCACTTACAAATTCTTTAGCTGCCCTTAGTGCAGTTTAACACTGGCCGGGGTGAATGGGCCCGGTCACAGGGACATTCAAGGAAATTGTTAACCTGATAACTTGCTAAAAATGGAACTACTTTGCCTCTCTAGCCCCATCGGTCACCAAACAGATCTGGCCCAACATAAAACCGTAAAGAACAAAGGATTTAATATCCTTGAAAAGACTGCATACAAGCTCTTCAGTAGGTGTCATCACAGGACACTGCTTGTCGGTCGTCATTCCTTACGGCTTGGCGTCTTCTCAAATGAATTTTGCAAAAGCTGCATGGACGAAGAGTAAGAGGAAACAATTCCTCATTTGCTATGTTCATGTCCCAGTCTCCATAAGAAGGAAAACTCAGCTAGAGCCTTACTAACTACAATGACACTAGCAAATTGGCCAGCAAAGACATAAAAAGTCTCTTTCTCTTTGTAAAAAGCTACAAGTGATTCAACAACTAGGAAGGACCCTAGATTCATGTGGTATCACAATGGGCCCACGCTGCCTGAGTGTGGAAGCAATCAGCCTATTAAACCTAACTTCCCTCAATAGAATAAGAAATTTTGTTCACCCTCTGATTTTTCTTTTCCAAACAAAACATTTAATCCTTCCAAATCTGGAGTATAACTGCCTTTACTTTAGAGATTGCTAGTACGAGCGCTAGTCGAAAGAATGTCTGTGTCGTTCCTTATGGTCCTTCGAGCCGGATCAAACTTACTGCGAAATAATAATTTTTTGAGAAAAACAGTCTATAACATCTTTTCACGCATGTAGAATGCTTAAAAGTTATCGGATGCATTGAAATAAACGAAACAATTAAAGAATCGCTTATAAAATTAGGTTCCAATCCTTCAGTCCAAGGAATTCTTCAATGGCGAATTCTCTGAATGGCCTTCATTCAAAGACACCCTTATGTCAATATTTGTATTTGGCCCTACGCTTACCTGCGTTCAATTCTTAAGGGTGTTGGAGAGGTGGCTTTAAGACTACAAGGGATGGGTGTTACCGCATCGAAAATGATGTAAGAGATGACAATGAAAGACTGCATGTCGACTTAATGGTTCACTCAATTTTATCAGCCAAAGCAGTCACCGAGGAATTTCCTTTCAAAATGGAGAGGTCTTGATCGTGATATAAATTGGTGGAATAAGAAGCTACATCTGTCACCTGAAGAGTGCAAAATGCTCAAAGCAATTTTCTTAAACCGAACTCGTTCCTCGAAGTCTTTCAACGCGCTAGGAATCCAATTTCAAGAGTAAATTCAAGAGCTACTCAAAATAATAGCGCTAGTTATGTTTCTGCTGTGTCATATTCTACCTGCACAAATTCACCAGCTGGATCATCAACACTTCTGGCAGCATAATTAGTCCAGGGACTTGGTAACTATTCACATGGAATCCCGCATTAACGAATACAATTGCAGTTTTAACGCATAATGTCGTATCAAAACTTACTAATCAAGACATCGTAAATGTTGAGATTCAGATTCAAAATATTAATCTAGGTCATTTAGAATACAATCAACCTGGTCGCGTAGACCTCATTCTAGGAGTGCAGATTTAGGTATGGCCAAGTCTTTCAAAATGGACTCATCAAAGGTCCTCAAGAAGCACCAATACCACAAAATATCAGAGTTATCTTCAACATGGGCTCCTTCTGGTCCTCATAGCCGAACAATCGAAACAGTGGGCTTCAGCCAACGAAAGTGTTTCAAAAAAGGCAAAGACTGTCCCATGCCACAAAAAGGTGATGGCCACCGTTCGCTATGATTCACAAAGCACAATCCACATCGACTACTTGGAGAAGGGTAAATAATCACAGGGCTATACTATGCAGAATTTGTGCCGATTCAACGTCCTATTGAAGAAAACCACGGGCAACTTGGAAGAGAAAAGAGTTTGCTAGGTCAAGTGTATCGAGTTGAAAGGAAACTAGATTGAAAATTAAGTAGCCTCTTTTCCATCAATATGTTTTTTTGTTTTTTTTTTTGCTAAGAACTATCGACCTACCCTCGTGTAAGATTGTTAGCCCGTTAATTCAGTCGGTAAGCAAATGAAGCATGAAGCAATTAAAATAAGAACTTCTATCCAATTGATTTATAGCGCATAATCAAAAACCTAACTAAGAAAGAACATTAAGCTTGCTGTTATAACTCTCTCAATAGACTCCTTTTATCGGATTAATCAAATTTAAATTAATTTTTAAGTGGCAAAGCAGATAATTATGATTTAATTTCTACTTCAATCGCCTGTTTTAGATTTTCGTTTGCATGCTAATTGCTTAGTAATTTTCTTTAAAGAACTCTTTATCAAGCGTGGAAACAATTTTTGGCTAAACTGCTGCGCAGATGTACAAAATCTAAACTCATTTGGTCAAAATACGTCGTTAAGAATAATAATAGTGACAATACTTCGTTCAATCTAAAAAAATATTTTCTTAGTATCTCATTATCATAAAATTACACTCTAAGCTTAAAACTGCTGACAAACAAAAACAAGTAGGTAAACGATGATATAAAATTTAATAATACGAAAATCACTTGTTGCACACATAAGAATTAATTTATACCCGCATGTCTATGTATGTGGAAAAACCACTGATCTGGTTTAGTTTTGAAAATATTAATTTATCACGTATGAACATGTTTTCGTTTTTTTCTTTAATTAAGACATTTTCTCTTTCAATAAGCGTGATCACTGACAATTAAGACATTGAGAGATTTTGTTCAGAGACACGCTTCTCGAAATAAGATTTGATCTCGCTGAAGGAAGTGTGATCTCGATACCGAAATTGGTAGCAACTTTTTGTTGCGTGAGATTTCCTCGAGATATACATATTTATACTACCGAAAGTGAAGCGAATATTGAACGTAATAGTTAAGACAATTTAATTTATAAAAAATTATCCAAATTCGTTGAGTCATTTTAAAAATTAGTGCGAGCGAATAATTTCTAATTTTTGGTAAGTTTAACACTAAGTTCTTCAAAAATCAAAGGCCATTAAGCAAGAGGAATTGAAAATTTTCAACGAGCATAAATTATGAAGTTAAAACTTAAATCATGCACTTATTATCTTTCGAGATTATTTATTTAGTACTATCATCAATCAACCTCAGCCACACCTTTTGCAATCAAGGCACTGCAAGTCTATTGTTGTCATTATTGAATCAAATTGGGAACGATGCGCCGATTAAAATTCCAATCACATTGCATTTAATCACTAAGCTGTAGTATTCTCTTCAGTTCTTCGGGGCTATTAGGAGTCTATTTGATTATAATTCCTGCACAACCTAAGCCACTCACAATAATTTGTGAGTTGAGTGGGTTATGATTGCAAATGGAGTATAGTAGGAAAGGCAAATAAATTTCATATTATGCGGCAACACATTTGCATACAAAGCTCATAAAAATTGTATTTTTTTTTCTAATAGAAACGATGAAAAAATAAATGTTTTACAAATCCAAAAAAAAGCATTTCTGCGTTTTATCAACTTAATTGTCGCATGAATCCTTACATTTGTTGGCGATTTCACCGTTCCGTGATGCTTTACAAACATTTTAACATCATAGAAAACACTTTACTGTTTTTCACCTGTTTAGAAAATTCATACATTTGTTTTTTCACAAATCAATTTTTCGTAGTTTTTGTATTCATGTAATCACTTCTAATTTTATAATCAATACAAATCGTTTCATTGTCGTTCAACAATTCATCTCTTGGTTTTCTTTTATTCGCTCGGTTGTGGAATTTGCGTCTCTGCTGTTTATTTCGCTCATAGGTTATGGGCCCAGATATTCTTTCATAGAATTTACTGCTTTAATTGAATTAACAATTTATAGAATGAACGCGCCGATGTCTGGAAAAATTGAAACCCTTAACAAGGACAATTATGATACGTGGCGGATGCACATGGAAGCACTTCTAGTAAAAAACGAAGCCTGGGAATACGTTAATGGCATCAAAACTGAGCCAGGAGCAGAAGCTCCACCAGTCGATCGTGAAAGCTGGAAAAGAGGTGATCAGAAGGTAAAGTCTGATATTATTCTGTGCATAAGTGCAGTCGAACTGAAGCAAGTGAAGGGATGTGGGACTTCGAGGGACGTGTGATTCAAACTTGAAAAAGTTTTCCAGTCGAAAGGGCCTGCGCGTAAGGCGACGCTGCTGAAGCAACTTACTTTTCAAAGAATGCAGGAGGGCGATGATGTACGCGAACATTTGAACAAGTTCTTCGACGCTGTCGACAAACTTCAAGACATGGAAATTGAGATCAACAAAGACTTATTGGCAATCATGCTTCTGTATAGCTTACCATCAAGTTTCAACAATTTTCGTTGTGCTATTGAGTCTCGAGATGAATTGCCGACAGCAGAAAATCTACGCGTCAAGATCATGGAGGAATTTGAGTCTCGAAAGAACGAATCTCACGAAACGCCGCATCCGAATGCACTTGTAGCTGGAAAATTTCATCTGAAATTTAGGAGCAACCATAAGCCGAGAGGAAGTAGAAGAATTCCCCCCGATCAACAAAACCAGGTGAAGATTATTTGTTACCGATGTAAAAAGCCTGGACACAAGCGAACAGACTGTCCGAACAAATTCAATAAACAAAGCGCCGGGACTGCGGAAGGGTTCTTATTTCTAACAAAGCAAAATAAGCTTGAAAGTGCACTGCAATCCATTAACAATAAAAGCTTATCCTGGTGCTTAGATAGCGGATGTACATCGCATATGTGCAAGAATCCAGACGAATTTTTAAATCTAGTTCAGCTACAGAACGAAAAGTTGTGCCTGGCTAGCAGTGCTTCAGCTGATATAAAAGCTCGTGGTCGAGCAGAGATTAAAATCAGCGAACAAGGCGTGAACAAGAAACTGGAACTGGCTAACACCTTATACGTTCCAGATCTTCGTACAAACTTATTGTCTGTTGGAAAAATCACCGACAGTGGGTACCAAGTACTTTTCGACAGTGCATCGGCTAGAGTGATTGACAGAAATGGTTACGTGGTTTTGACTGCAAAACGCGAAGATGGACTCTATTTTATTCACACAAGTGACGAAAAATGCTAGTCATCAAGAATCTCGAACCAAGAAAGTCTTCAACTTTTGCACCGACGTTTTGGCCACTTAAACTTTCGAGATCTGACTGAAGCCATCCGTACGAAGGCCATTAGAGGAATCAGTTCTTTTGAATAGGTGGAAAGTTTGCCATGTGAGATCTGTGTTCAAGGTAAGATGATTCGTACTAGCTTTCCTAAATGCTCGGTACGTACGACTCAAATTCTTGAGATCATTCACTCGGACGTTTGTGGTCCGATGAGGACTGAGTCAATGGGAAGGGCGAAATACTTCGTTACCTTCATCGATGATCACTCCAGATGGTGTGAAGTTCGATTTCTTGGAAGGAAAAATCAAATATTCTCTCAATTCAGAAACGTCAAAGCATTATTGGAGAAGGAAAGTGGATTCCAAGTGAAATGCCTGCAGTCGGACAATGGGACTGAATACAAGAATAAAGATTTCAATACGTATTTGAGTTCGAGGGTATCAAAAGGCGATTGTCAGTCGCTTATAACCCGGAGCAGAACGGAGTTGCGGAACGCAAAAACCGTACGCTCGTGGAGATGGCAAGATGTCTTCTGATTCAGTCTGGCCTACCAAAAACATTTTGGGCAGAGGCTGTCGCAACTGCGAATTATATCAGAAATCGAAGCCCCTCCAAGTCACTCAACAGCAAAACTCCATACGAAGTTCGTTTTGGGAATCGTCCCGAAGTAAGTCATTTTCGAGCGTTCGGCTGTAAGGTCTTCATCTTAGAGAGAACACCAAATAGAGACAAACTTGATCCCAAGTCACAAGAAGGTATATTTATCGGTTATCCGCATGAAAACAAGGAATACAAAATATGGATTCCAGACAAGCGACAAGTTGTAGTCTCTCGAGATGTCCAATTTATGGAAGACAATATTGACAAGATTCCGTCTGAAAGTCAGCAGGTCGAAATTGAGTTACCTTTGAACAATGTTGAAAATAATGGCAAACCAGAAATTTTCGATTGTGCCGGCGCTGATCAGTCAGAGTCAGATCAGAGTGATGTGGAATCAAACGTTACCGAAGATGCTTCGAACGAGAAAGAAGAAACACCTGAACAACCTAAGCGAAGACCTGTTGGAAGACCACGAATTGTGAGGACCGGTCAACCTGGTCGACCGAGAAAGGAATTCAAAACTGAAGAGATAAATCAGGTAATTTTTGAAAATTGTTCTATGGCTGAGGTTGATCTCGAGTTGGCAGTTTCTGGATCCGACGCTACAGAGTGGTACAAAGCCATGGCAACTGAATTGAGATGCATCATATTAAAAGATACTTGGGAGATAGTGGATCGCAAACCTACGGACAAAGTCATCGGAAGCAGGATGATACTTCGGAATAAGTTTTTTCCAGATGGAACTCTAGAACGCAGAAAGGCAAGAATCGTATAGACTTCGAGGAAACTTTTGCTCCAGTCACAAGATTGAGCTCCATCCGTTTGGCCACTGCAATCGCATCTCAATATGGAATTACCATTTACCAGCTAGATGTCACAACTGCTTATCTGAACGGCGAGCTTTCAGAGAAAATACTTATGGAGATACCAGAAATGACAGTTGAGTGTCTCCAAGTCATTCTACGAAACGAAGAGAATGAAGAAGTTAAACGCAAGGCCGAACACATGCTGCGAGAGATTCAGCAAGGTAATAAAGTTTGTTTACTTAAGAAGGCACTATATGGTCTTAAGCAGGCTGGTCGTTGTTGGTATGAAAAATTAAGTCATGAGCTTCAGCACTTGGGATTACGCCCAACGAAGTCCGATCCGTGCGTGTACGTTCGAGGTTCAGGGGGAGACATACTTATCATGATCGTTTACGTAGATGACATCCTTATTGTATCAAGAAATCAAAACGACGTCCGAAACATCAAGTCAAGCTTGTCCAAAATATTCGGTATAAAGGATCTTGGAGAGATCCGATGCTGTCTTGGATTGGAATTCGTCAAACGATCCGATGGATATTCCATACATCAACGCGGTTATATCGATGAGGTATTAAAGCGTTGTGGAATGGCTGATTGTAAGCCGGTCTCTACCCCGATGTGTCTTGGTGGCTCGAAAGTTCATAACGTGAAGGAAGCCAGTTTAGAACACAAGAAGCTACCGTATCGTGAAATGGTAGGATCGCTGATGTATCTAGCAACAGGTACTCGGCCAGACATCGCGTTTGCTGTTAGCTGGCTTAGTCAATTCAACGATAGTTACAAGGAGGAACATTGGGTTGCAGCGAAACGGGTTCTACGCTATTTGCGTCTCTGCTGTTTATTTCGCTCATAACATTCGATCAAAAAAAAAAAACAGTAAAAGAACAAACTGAAAACAAAATTGCAAAATGTGTCTTAGAAAGAGTTTGTTTTTAAAAATGATGAAAACGTTATTTTTTTTTTTAATGAGCACGCAATCAAGGGGCTTACATTCCTTTAAGATAATGCCAAAGCACCACTGCGGGTGTCAGGAAAAGGAGAGAGGCATATTCCAGTAGAGGAGTTACAAACGTGCGTCGTATAAAGAGATTTCGAAACGTAAGGATCCGAAAATTCTTTAGACCAAAGTTTGACGAAACCTAAAGCAGAATTACCTCTGGCTGCCCTTATGTCATAGTGAGACCTAAAGTTAAGCTCACTATCGCAAATAACACCTACTTTTCGGATAGCTGTTACTCTGTAAAAAATACATTCGTTGATATAATAGTCCCATTTTGACTGAGGGAAACGTTTACGGGAATATGTGATTGTTTGGCATTTTAACATTTGGCAACATTAAGTTCTAATTTTTTTTTTTTTTTTTTACCAAACAAAGAAATTAATTGAATCGGTCTGCATGTGTAGAACATCATCGGGTGAAGAAATCATTCTTAAGATTTTCATGTCATCTGTGTAGGTACATTGAAACTTGGGATTTTGAAATCACAGATTCAACATCATTAAGAGACAGAATACAAATAATTGGGCCTAGATGACTACCTTGAGGAACCTCCAATTTCACTGTAAATGGTTCTGATATTGAAGATCTAAATAGAACACGATATTTACGGTCGGATGGTATGATTCCATCCATTCTATGAAATAAGGAGGGAATTCAAGAGCCTTTTAACTTGAAAGAGATAGTATTGTGGGAGATTTTATCAAGCGGCTTGGTAAAGTCCGTAGTAATAACATCAATTTCTTTTTTCTTTCTAGCATTGCAATGATTGGGAAAGACAGAGTATGGAAGAGAGTTCCACATTAGCGAAGTACGGCTAAAGAACGATTCTTAATACTTGAGAGTACGTCCGAAGTTGGGCTTGATGGGCATTCCAAGAAGCGCAAGTGTTACGTGTGAATTGGTTAAGGGGAGAAATGCAACTTGCTATTTCACTAGAGCAGTTACTATAGAAATAACGTTAAAACAGTGGAAAGGGAGACACGAAATGTTACGCCGGCCGGTGTTCTAACAAAGTTAATCAGTCTGTATCTGTTACCAATCATTCTTAATTCCCTTTTTTGTATACCAACCAAGTGCCTGAAGTATATGTGACTGGAGCTCCAGCCCACAGATAGGAGTTGTACCCAAGCCTTGGACATATATAATTCTTATAGATTGTAGCCATATCAGACGGGGAGACAAATTTCTTGCACCATATTAAGAAACCCAAACATCTTGCTGCATTTTTGGCGAAATCGCATTATGTTCGATTTCGAGAAAGAAGCTCTAACTTGAGGAAAACTTCTTATGGCACTTTTTAGACGAAAAGATCCGAGATTGAAAATTTAATTTAGTAATTATCTACAGAAGATGTCATAAGCAATTTTGTTCCACAGTAACGGAGTTTCCAGGTACCTACTTGTATAATTATATCGATTCTAAAATGTCGAAACTTGCCAGTTAGGGTTGTTTCAGAGCTTCCACCAACCATTAAATACTTAATTGTCTTATTACTAAGCATAAAGTGGGTTTCATTTGGTTATCAAAGGCTATAATCTTGATAAAGGATGGACAAAATATTCAAATTATTCTGGTTTAGAAAATTCAAGTTCTTTTGAGAGTGAGATTTTAACTGCAAACTGTATTATACACTTTTTATCCTTGACATTGAAGTAGTTGAATTTATTTGCATGCAACAAATTTGTCTCTAATGTTTTCTTTTTTTGCATACCATATTGTTTTAAAATTCAGAAAAAAATGAACAAAGCACAATAACGACTGGTTTATTAGTTTTAAAGTTGTCGCTGAAAGTTGTTAAGAGGACATTGATTCCAACCTTAATATGAGAGGATTAAACAAGAATACATATTAAACAAAGATTATACTCATGTTCATTTCACTTTACTTAAGGAATTTATATCAACACAAATTTTGTGTTGATAAGGAGATTGATTTTAACACACTTATAATGCCTTCAAACGTCTTTTAATGTCTTTATGTGTTTTGGACATCGACTCCTTAAACCTTGTGCTAAAAAATAAAACAAATATCTCTAAGAAATTTGCATTTAATCCTTCCTTGGCCTTAAAGTTAGTTAAATTTTTAACTAACTTCGAAGAGAGGAGGTTTTTCGGCGGCATCATGCCGCTAATTAAAAAGAAATATCAAACCTTTCGACGGTCAATTTAATACCTCTGAACGGTCACAATGACCATTTTTATGTAAAGATTCATTAAGACAGCAAGTATGTGCATTCTTGCATAAATAATGCTCGTTAAGTCAAAGTGATTAACAGCTAAAGCAAATAATAAAACAACGAGTTAACAAGCTCAAATGACATTTATAGAAGAAACACAAACAAAAGTTATTGTGTTACAAGGAAATAAATTGCAATTTATTGAGATTATGTGATTTGATTAGAAAATGTAAAGAGGAAAAACTGCTAAACAATGAACTGAGCTATTCAAATGCAATCTGAGCGAGCCCATTGAATTGAGGCGAAAATAAATCAGTTTACTCAGTTGTAAACATTTATTTAAATAAATTACTTTGTAGGTACTCGACACAGTAATAAATCCATTTGAACCGTAGACAGATATTATTTTAATTATTATTGATGTCTATCAATTTTAAATATGGGTGAAATGTGTGCAAGTGTTTGAGGAGGTTTCTGCGATGACGTCAGCTTACATTGTTTTTATTCCAAATTCTTATAGTACAGCTGAAAAAATAATTTGTGTAATACACAGAGTGAGTGTGGGTGACGTATTATTTACTGCAGGGATCTACAATTTCATTAAATTTGAGAACTGGTTGGTGTTTGCATATTAAAAAAGCGCATGTGTTGCTTTGTTATTTGTTTTTGACACAAAATAAATCAACGATTTGAATGACAAAATTAATGAACATCTGTTGGTTGTAAATGAAAACAGATTTCTTTTAATTATTTTACTGTTATTGCAAAATCTATTTTAGTCCAAAGAATGTCTATTTATTAGTGGAAAAATACTGAAGTTATGATCGGTGGCTGTTGGATTTCGGGAGAAAGAGAAAAAGAAAAAAATAGAATTCACTATATTATAATCAGTGGTTAGTGGTTTCTTCATTTTAATTAGAATTCAAATAAAGTCTACTTCCGTGGTCCGTGGTGCTCTTAGAAGAAAGCAGCCACACGGAATAAAAGGTATTGAAAAGCCTAGAGAATAAACGACAAGCGGTCTCCGGGTGGCGTGTTCGTGCTCCTGTTTGCGGTATTCTTTCGGAAAGGGATTTCCCTAAAAAGGTTCCAGTAAAGAAGATCCTAGCCGTACACTAAGTACAACAGTTTGCCTACCGGCACTTTTTACTTCTAGTACACTGGATTCGGATTGGTGGTCGGCAACGGAGAAGTAAAAAAACGGATTTTAGCCCGAAACTTCACTAATATGAATTTTATTGTAATGAATTGTTAGAAGGCAAATGACATAAATTTAAATTTTAATTTCTCAACGGTTGGTATGAAAATATGGTTTTAGCTAATTGGACGGTTCGCGTGATGAAAGTTTAACGGGTTTCGGCTAATTTTCACACTATCAGATAAAGTCGAAGAGAGCTTATGGCAAGCAATATCTAACGACCAATAGTCTTAAGCCCATAAAACTGTGTTAACAGGCCGGCTCATCACACTTACACACGAAATGACAAAATTATAAAAATACAAACAATTAAAAAACAATACATTAAAAAACAACAAAAAACTTTTAAGAACGTGTCAAACTGGTTTTTTAGCATAGTAGATCTGTATTATACTTCAAAAGCCTACTCATTCTTGTCAAGGGTCCATTCATTCCCAAGTCTCGGAACTTTAATTAGATCGATGATACGAAGGTGATAGCCTCTCCCCGGTAGTAAAAGAGTATAGCACATAAGAGGTTTGGTGCATTTGTGATGCCTGTTATAAGTTGATGAAGAAAAACTATATCATTGTTGGTCCTTCTTTGAGACAACGTTTGCATTTGAAGAAGTGATACTCGATCCTAATGAGAAGTAATATTTTGAGGATCATGACATTAAATGCCTTTTAATGCGAATTGCGTTGCCCTGTTTCTTACCTGTCAATATGAACCTCATAATGAGTCCAAATCTGTGAAGCCAGTGGCGAACGCAGGGAGGGGGTTTTGGGGGTTGGGGGAAGAGTTGAACGAGAAGAACACAAAATCTGATGGCGTACAACCACATGCTTTGCTCAGTTCAATTAGTACAGCTCAATTCATCATTGCGCTAAAAGTGTTAAAACCAGTTTTTAGCCTGACAAAAAATTTGAGCCTGTATTTACAAAAGGAAGATTGTGATTTGAGCAAGTGCGTCAGTCATGCAAACGATTTGCACAATGAAATCAAAGAAATGCGTGCAAAGGCTGACGACAAGTTCCACGATATCTTCATCTCAGCAACTGAAACTGCGAATGAAATTGGAGTGGAGCTGGCTGTTTCACGAAGACTAGGGCGGCAGAACAATCGGGAGAACTACGAAGGGGAACCTGACTACCTGAGGCGTTCTACCGTCGATCAGTCTTCATTCCGTTTTTAGACAAATTTTTGGCTCTGCAGTCGAAATTCCTGGAACACCGGCAACTTCTATCCAAAATTCAAAATATTATCCCTGCGAAATGCGCTGATCTCGAAGAGACAGAATTATTCGAAACAGTAAAAACATTCCAGGCAGAATGGCCAAACGACATCTTTGGATCTATTGAAGATTGCCAAGCCGAAATAAAAATGTGGCAAAGGTAATTATTTCTGTTTGAAAATTAGTCATTTTTATATTTAATGAATTTTTTTTTTATTAGACACTGCTTGTGTGTATCCAAGGAGAAACGACCGACAACGTTTATCAGTGCTTTGGACATTTGCGAAAAAAACGTTTTTCCAATCAATTCATCGATTTCTTCAGATTGGAGCAACACTGCCGGTTACAGTGGCTTCAAGCGAACGTTCTTTTTCAACTCTCCGTAGGCTGAAGACTTATTTGCGTAACAGGAGAGCAAAGGTTGAATGGGTTAGCACTCCTCAACATACACAGAGACATAGATGTCTCCACTGAGGAGATTTTAAATATTATGGCTAAAAAGCCAAGAAGAATTGGTATAATACTGTAAATATGATTACAATATTTTTAATACACAACTGTTTCATTAATCAAAATATTTATTTGAATAAATGTGTTTACTAAAAGCAAGTTACAGCTCATGCCTTCCAGCACCTTCATTTTTGTTCACCTTCACGACGAACTGAGTGTGAAATTAAATTTATAGTCGAACACAGATAGAAATTGCTGAGGCATAAAATACTCATAAGTCGAAGTTGGTCGTTTCTTTCACAATTTCATTGGCTGACATTTCGACAGGCTTAGATTAAAACTAGGTATTCTTAGATTTACTTTTCTCAAAGATCTTCATATCATCTGCAAAAATAAGAATTTCACTACTTCGAACACATAAGGGTGCATCATTGATAGATAAAATAAATAGAAGTGGTCCTAAATGACTACCCTGCGGAACACCAAAATTCTTCGAAAACATGTCTCTGAACTTAACTTGACAAGTTCTATTCTCATGGTAAGAAGAGATCCATGAAATAAGCCCATGCAGGGAAAATAACTGTAATTTCAACTTGATAACATAATGAAGTCAATGTCCATGTTCTAAACTGTTCAAACATTTATGCGTACCTAAAAGCATTTTGCTGACTGCTTATGATGTTTTTGCAGTAAAACAATAAACTGTCACATACTTTTTTTCCAAACAGTTAAGGTATACAGGAAAACTTAGAAATTGGCCCATAGTTAACAATATTTGACTTATCTCCATTTCTAAAGACAGGCGTGATGTAAGCACTCTTCCATACCCATGGGAATTTTCCAAGTCGGAAGGATGCTGCATTTTTTCAATAAAATGGGAGGAATACCGTCAGGACCAGACGAAAACTAAGAACTTGTTCAAACTTGATGGGGACATTTTTACACGTGATTTGTTTGCTTTATTTTTTATTAAATCTTAACTTAAATTTTATTAAGTTTTTTTTTTTAATTAGCACACACTCAAGGTTTTTTTTGTACCCTTATTATGCCAGCGGCACAGTGAGTGCCTTAGGAAGGAGGAAAGGGGGTGGAAAGGAGGTGCCGGTGTACATTGGTCTTAAATTCCTGAACACTGCAACGATTTGAAAAGACAGAGTGTGGGAGGGAGTTCCACATTCGCGTAGTACGGCTAAAGAACGATTCTCTGTACTTGAGAGTACGTCCGAAGTTGGGCTCGAGAGTAAACTGATGGGCATTCCTAGAAGCGCAAGTATTACGGGCGAATTGTTTAAGGGGGGGGATGCAACTGGCTATTTCATTAGAGCACTTACCATAAAAGTAACGGTAGAAAAGAGAGAGACACGAAACATTACGACGGTGGTTTAAGGAGGTGAATGTGTTGGTTATGTCTCTGTCAGCAATCATTCTTAGATCTCTTTTTTGTATACCGTCCAAGAAGCTTAAGTATGGAGCACCAGCCCAGAGATGCGAATTGTACTCAAGCTTTTGCGACACCACATATAAATGTGCTCGTTCCACAAGAGGTGGTCAGTAGGGTGGAGTGAAATTTTTTTTTACAGAAATCTTTAAGGCCTATATGCGGAAAAGTTGAATTTGGGGACCCAAAGGTTGGGTGCAAAATTTGGTCAATGTGTGACGTCATCCTAGGGTTCCTTCATGACGTCATTGTTTTGGATTTTTTGACATACCTACTGTAAAAAAAAATTAATTAATGTCGTTGTATATAGAGTTAATACTTATAGTACCTAGTCATATGCACTGGCAGAAATTTATCAAGGGGGGCGGGGGTAATTTCACATAGGGGGAGTGGGCAAATCATGGATCCGACAAAAAAAATTAGTAGGTATTGGTGAAAAGTCCATAGAAAACATTTTTAAATACATAATATTTATGTTGGTAGGGTAGTATTTTCCAGTGCCAAGGTGGGGGGGGGGGCAATCTCTGCCTATTGTGTCAGATCAGCAGATTTTACATAAAATTAAAACATACAATGAGAAATATAAAGCAATAAAAAAAAATATAAAATCAAAGAAAAGCTCATTTATTGAAAAATTTAATTTATTTAAATCGAACAACAATATACTTTTTGATTTATCAGCTTGTAAATGTAATGACTTTTCAATGTTTCCTTGCCCAATAAAAGTTTCTCAAGGAGAACGCTTGACTTTACTTGACCAAAGACAATCAAGGAGTATGGTGGTGTTGACTCTGAGTTGACGAAAAAGATTAAAAAAAAAGAATGATCGCAAAATTCAAGAGGATCTAAAACGAAAAAGGCATGAAGAGATGAAAGAATCTAAGAGACTCAAAAATGATCTTCAAATTTCTGATGAAAGTGGGGATGATCCAAGTGTTTTAAGTTATGACGAGGACGAGGGCGTTGTCGACAGCGACGTTCCGATATTACCCAGCAGAAGTCCGTCAATTCCAAAATTACAAGCTAGGATAAATTTAACGAATTTAGCATCAGCCTGCGATAGAACAGGAGTATCCGACAGGTCAGCATCAATTCTGGTAAGTTCTCTTTTACAAGACATTGGTGTCGTTTCCAAGCAAGATTCTTCAAAAGTAATTGACAGAAGCAAAATAAGACGAGAAAGACAAAAATTACGTCAAAATCTTCAATGTCAAATTGAAAATATAACAGGCTTATACTTTGACGGACGAAAAGACAAAACAATGATTTTGGAAACAATTGGGGCCAGAACACATCGGAAGATTTCAGTGGAAGAACACATTGTACTTGTTTCTGAGCCAGAAGGACAGTATCTGGGACATGTTACTCCATCTTGTGGGAATGCCAAAACAATATCTTCAAGCATAATTGACTTTGTAAAAAAATCCTGTGTGTTAATATGGAAGAAATTACAGCGGTTGGATGCGATGGAACTATTGTGAACACTGGATCCAAAAATGGTATTGTATGTCAGCTCGAAGCAGTCATTGGTAAGCCAGTACATTGGTTTATTTGTTTACTCCACCTAAATGAACTCCCACTTCGTCATTTAATGGCACATGTTGATGGAAAAACCAATGACCCAAAAGGCTTTTCTGGAGTACTGGGAAAAGCTCTTGAGAGCTGTGATAGTTTACCAATTCAAGCTTTTGAAAATATAATGGTAGAACTGCCTCCGATAACTATAGAACATTTAAGCACGGATCAGAAATATCTATATGAAATGTGTGAAGCAGTTCCTAATGGGAATGTAGCTGCCTTAGAGCTTGCAAACCGACAGCCAGGAAGAATGTCTCATTCAAGGTGGCTTACAACAATTAACAGGATTCTACGGCTCTATTTAGCAACTGAAAAACCTTCAAAGGAGTTATTGGTTCTGGCTACGTACATAATAAACACTATGCGTTTGTTTGGTTTCAAATCAAAACAAAACCATCTTGTTTAGATGGACCAAAACACATTTTAGCACTAATAAAAGCGTCAAAATATCTACCCAAAAACCTTAAGGCAATTGTTCATCCGGTAATAGAGCGTAATTCATATTTTTCCCATCCAGAAAATATTTTACTTGCTATGTTAGCTGATAGCCGAAGCCATGTCCGGGAATTAGGCCTTAGAAGGATTTTGAAAAGCAGACCGGATATACAAGGTAAGAAAATGAATGAAATCCGATGATTACATCGATCTAATAAAATGGGATACAGTTAAGATCACCGAACCACCTTTAACTAGAAAGATATCAGATGACGACTTACGCGCAATGGTTCAAAATGTTCCTGAAAATATAGAGCTATCCAAATATCCATGTCACACTCAAGCCGTCGAAAGATGCATTAAGCTGGTGACAGAAGCTTCATCTTCAGTGTGTGGCCGAGAGTCAAGAGATGGATTTATAAAAGCAAGAATCTCATCTCGAAAGCTGTTGCCAAAATTTGAAACGAAGAAGGAATTTGCTAAGGCTTTAGAAAAATGATCCATTTTTTTATTTATTTGGTAAATTAAATTTTTGAACTTGAATTATTTCTTTACTTGATAAAAATGTTATTCTAGATTAAAAACGATTTGTAACCTCAACCCCACACCCAAAACATGAATTGATTGGAACACCTATTGGTATAATAGTGTAAGGTAAATTTAGAATTTTTTCCATCATCAATACAATTTAAATAATGTTTTAAATTATAATTTTCAGGGGATTAATTTGGAAAATGTATTTTTGTTTGATAAAAAAAATGTAATTTTTTTTTTTTTTGCATTCAAAATGTAATCTTAAGATTTGTTCATTATTAAAATGCGATTTTTTTTAAAGCACGTAATACAAATTGTCTGTTTTAATAGTAAGGAATATACGATTGAAAGGGCATTTTTGTTTGCGAATAGAGGAACCTTAGGACATAATTTTTTTTTGCTAAAAACTTGTCGTTTCGTTAAGAAAAAAACAAATTCAACTTTTAGTACCATAGGCATACGAAAATTAAAAAAAAAAAAAAAAAGTTCAAATTCACTCCGGCCTAGTGGTCAGTGATGCACATACCAATCTCGAGATGTTCGGTCTCATTTGTTGCAAGTGCCACTCATGAACAGAGGAAAGGGGGATATGTCTCGCTTTAACGATACAAGACAGCATTGAGTTTTCGAAGCATTAAACTCTACGTGATTTTGTATTCCCCATTGTACAATGCTGTTAAAGTCAGAGTTTAATGAGCTCATAATATTCTGCCGTTGCATTTCCACATCCGAAGAGGGGGGATGTGAGTCTAGAAACGAAAGGGAAAAGCTAAGGGTGCTATCGTCAGCGAAACAATTTATTGGATTCGAATCTTGAATCCGTCCAATACAAATTGTATTGAACGGTTCGAAAGAAAGTTTCTAATCCAACGAAGAAGGGATTCATCGATACCGAAAGCACGCATTTTCGCATAAACCATCAGATCACCAGTGGACCTGTTGCTGCAAAAGCCGTACTGCCGGTCATTAAGAAGCTTTTGGTCTTCGAGTTATTTCTTGAGCTGATAGTTTATCAGCATTTTCATGACCTTAGAAAG
Organism: Sphaerophoria taeniata; assembly: GCA_943590905.1. NCBI lineage: Eukaryota > Metazoa > Arthropoda > Insecta > Diptera > Syrphidae > Sphaerophoria > Sphaerophoria taeniata. The sequence goes on along the minus strand of OX016540.1, from coordinate 235,476,563 downwards.
AAGGGACGTAAGTGCAATCGGAAAATAATTGGAGGAAGAAGAAGATTCGCCTCTTTTGGGGATTGGCTGGACAAATTCTGTCGTGCTATTTCTATGACTCGTGAACCGCCATTTGGTATTAGAATTCTAACGCCAACAATATTGTCTAGATTCTAGATCCTGATGAAAACTAAGAGTTTCTGTCTTTTGCTGTCACTGATCACATTTTTTATTAGGTGCTGCCCAAAGAAATTCCCTGTTGTACGTCTTTTTAAGTCTCATTGTCAACAAGCTAGTTGTTTTGCAATTTGCAGGGTTATTTCCCGCAACAAAGTAGAAACTTCTTGACTTAATATCATTGCCCATCAATCATCTCAGCTGAGGTATTTAAAAATTCTTTAGTGTTATTGGAATTCATTTTCAATAAATAAAAGTAGCAACTTTGTATGTCAACTTCCATGAAGCGAAACGCGTTTCCCCATACCGAATTCGGTTTCATTTAAATATTTCACCTTCGAAGAAGACCCAACCTCATCAGAAAAAAAAGCAATTTAAAAATAAAAGTTGATACCGCCCGCCGCTGCTGTACAAAAACCTAACAACAAATTGTAGCTATAACCTTTAGATTTCAATTAAGTATTCAGGCAGTAACACGGCATTGTGATGTGATATTTTCGTCAAGTGAAGAAAGAAAAAAACAACACAACTTATCTTTTGTCAAAACGTTGATCACCTTTTTGTGAGTTTGTTTATTTCTCCGCCCTTCTGTCTCTCTACTCTTTGGTAATCAGCAAGCCGATCAGTCTTTTAAGTGGGCGATGCCGCTAATGCACTATAACACTAATTCTAATTCCTTTATACTTACTTTTAACGTACATACATTTTAACGACCTTTTTACAGCTTCTGATGTGAAGACTAGCGTTAATTAAGCTTTAAATTCTATTCACCATAACAACATACGATAAAAACCGGAATTGTACCCAATGGATGGTGAAATGTCAGAAAGGCGAAAAATAAACATAAAGGTATTTTCTTCAGCCCTCATTAATTCGGCCTCATCTTCTTGTCAATCGAAGAGTCAAGTCGTGCTGATAGCCGATGTGGAGTTTGTATAGCCGGTAATTTGTTTGCGATTTTTGCGCTGACAGAATGGAATAAAATTCGAAAATAACGATTAAGTTAGATGCCAATAAAATAGCATTAGATACTCAGAATACTTGTTTGTGTCGTCTTCGTCTTCGTCTTCCACAAAAGCTATACGAAGTTGTCGATTAACTCGATTTACATAAGCAGCTTGTGGTCTAGTTCTTGTGGTGATTCCATTACTCTAAGACCTCTAAGGTGAGGCGAGTTGTTTTTTTTTCGCTAGTCAAGTGACGAGTTTATATATAACTTTGTAGATTGTAGGTATATGTATGTAAAGCTAAAATACCACAAAATTGTTCTTAACTTGTTTTACTCGATATTGTGATGTTGTCGTTTAGATACGGTCTTCGTTTTTGAAGTTCTTTAACTGAAACTAAATGAATACATTTAACGTTTAAGTATTCCATGAACGAAGAGCTATCTAACGGTGCAAAGATGTTATGTGTGGGATACAAGATTAGATACATTTGGAGAATTATCTGGATCGTGTGACATTAAGTTTTTAATTTACGATGAGAATAAAAAAAAGTTATGAAATAGGTTACAGTGTTTGAACATTTTGGAATGGCACCTGTACGATGCCAGATAGACATAGTCACGTGCCGCCTTTGCTATAAACATTTTGTGTTTTTTTTCTGCTGATGGGAATTTATTGACATAAGAGTGTCAGAAATTGGATGTTGTTTTTGGGGTCTCAGATGCATAATGTTGCTTGATTATGTCAAAAAGCGTTCCGAATTATGCTGTTGATTTTAAACTTGTAGATATACCCAAAAAGTTACAGGTTTTGGTTACTTATGGTCAAGAAATGCTTACAAAGGGATTTCGAAGAGGGATTTCCGAACTTTTAAAGTTGATGTTTTTGAATCTAAATCTGTCAGTTTAGATGTCATTTATTCAGCGTTTTAACCAAAACACCATTAATTATTAAAGAATTTGATAAAACGTTTATATCGAAATGAGTGCTCTGTTCGGGTAGTGTTCTGCGCGCTTCACCTACTGCCACCATAATAATCTTCAGCCAGGTCCAAAAAGGTTAGGTTAGGCTAGATTAAGGGGCAGACAGTTGATGTCCTTACCGTCACACTTAGATCAAAACAGATCCATTGTGATACCCGTGAGTAATGCTACTCAAGCTAAAAAGAAAAACCTATGTGTTCAGTTAATCAAGCCATTTAGAGGCATTGACGAAGTTCAGAAGGTTAGTACCTGGTGTACTAGAGAGTTCTTCTAAATCTCCGAAGAAATAGTTGCCGAGCAATTTCTTCCTTTGGTGGGAGAGTGCGGGACAGTGACACAGAAAGTGCGAAGTGTCGTCATGCACCTCCTCGTCACCGCATCCTCTGCAAAGATCATCTGAACTATTTCTCATCTTTTTCATACTTACAAGAGATCGAAGTGATCCCTTGTGTAACTGCATAATTCTTTCCGTTCTTTGTTTGTTAAAACAGGGCCAGATCTTTCTTGTAGTGCCGCAGGTGTCAAGAAGGTTCCACCTTTCATCGGCCTTAAAAGTAATTCGTTTTGAGATTTCCTGTATTAAATAACAGGTAGCGGTGCTAACTAGCTGACTTACGTCAAGCGTTGACCCTAATCATGTTTATTTGTCGGCTTTCTCCTTGCCTGGTACATTGATGTGGCCTGGGACCCAGCAGAGTCTAATGTTGTGCTGTGCGCCAAGAACCTTAAGCTCTTCGCGGCAGCATGGAACAAGCTTTGATTTTGCCTCAGTTGCAGTAATCACTTTTATTGCCGCTTGCCTATCAATGTAAAAGGTGATATCAGCTCGTGGTATCGCCATCATTGATACCTTTTTAGCAGCTGTTGTCACTGCCAGGACCTCTGCTTGGAAGACACTACTGTAGTCTGGAAGCCTAAGCGAGGCGGTTAACTTGAGAGATTCAGAATAGAAGCCTGTCCCTACACCAGTGTCCATCTTTGAGCCATCAGTAAAGATAGCTATTGACGGCTCACTGGAGTATGGTATGTTTTCTATCCATTCCTCTCTGCTTGGGATGGCAGCCTGGAATGGTTTATGAAAATCAAGTTCGGGTATTTTATAGTCTGTTGTAGTACTATTACCCAAAACTTTATGAAGGATCTGAGCATGTCCTATGGAACTGTTTTTCCAGACTTTAGTTTGACTAAGTCCCAAGGCACTTTTGGCCGCAGATTCTTGAACAAAGAGGTTTAGGGGTATTAGATTGAGTATAACTTCCAAAAATATTAGCGCAGGAATTGATACACCTTAAGGGGCAGTTGCCACCTAAGTTCAAAGTAATGTTTTGAAAAAAAGTAGTTCGAAATTTGTTTTTTTTTTTCATTTTTTCGCCTCAACATTTTGGGTTTGAAGTTTAATATTATAAGAACTATTCCTTTAAACAGTTAAATTTAAAATCAAAATGAACGATGAAGTTTTTGGCTTTACAAAAATGTGGTGTAGGTACAGAACCGTTGATATTTAATATTGTTTTAACCAAATAAGTTAATTTTGGAAAATGTTTTTGAAAACCCCTGGCAACGTTTGAACTCCTCCTGGGTTATATAAACTAGAACCAACGTCAAACACTGTAACGAAGCGTTAAAAATACTGAAACCCGTTAAAACTTCATCACTGCCACCGTCCGTGTAGCTGAAACCAGATTCTCATACCAACCGACCGACCGTTTATTTATTTCATGTGCCTCCTTACAATTCACATTTTGTTATTACAATAAAATTCATATGCGGAAGTGAAATTTCGAGCTACAATGGGGTTTTTTCCTTCTCCGTTGCCGAGTATACCAATCCAGTGTAGGTACTAGAAGTAAAGAGACAAACAGCTGCACACAGTATACGGCAAGTAGCTTCTTAACGGGAACCTTATGGGGAAAGTCTTGTAATTTTGCATGTCCGAAATTCACTTCTTCTAAGTGTATCTCCGACCTGACAGGGCTTTTTCTTGACCTTTATTGTTGATTGCTGGACCGTTTCCGAAAGATAATTTGGTGGTTATACCTTCAGAGAATACCGCAAACAGGAGCACGTCACACGGAGACCGGTCGTTTTAATTCTAAAGTCTTTTGGTATAGACAGGCACAGGACCATTATGGAAGCGCTTCTTCTGTGACTTCTTTTAAGTGCACCACGGACATGATCCTATCATCCTCAACGTGGATTATCTTAGTCTGGGAGGCGACCGTAAGATTACCTACCTCATCAGCAGAGTGGAAAATTAAGTCACCATCTAATGGTAAATGACATGAAATTTTAAAAACCAGTGGTCGGACAGACTTTTCCTGGGCCTTTTGGTGGCTAAATTGCACTTCCGGTTGCGTTTTTTGGTGCAACTTATACCATGGGGAAATTGGAAAATGTAAGTATAGAGGTCAATAGACATTTCGTCGAAGATACCAAATCATATGGTCAGACAGAAATAACGCGGGCCTTTTCCATTATCCGATCGTTTAAAAAACGGTATTTTTGGTGTCATCCTACCTCATCGGCTGAGTGGGCAAATGGGGTATCAAATGAAAGCTTAGAACGTCTACATTAAGAATCTACTGGTCGGACAAACTTTACATGGGCCAATCATGCGACCGACCGCATTTTTCAAAAAAAAATCTGTTAATTTCTTTAATGCTTTTCTCAACTCAGCATCAAAATTTGTCCTACCAGTAGATTCTTAATGTAGACGTTCTAAGCTTTCATTTGATACCCCATTTGCCCACTCAGCCGATGAGGTAGGACGACACCAAAAATACCGTTTTTTAAACGGTCGGATAAAGGAAAAGGCCCGCGTTATTTCTGTCCGACCATATGATTTGGTATCTTCGACGAAATGTCTATTGACCTCTATACTTACTTTTTCCAATTTCCGCATGGTATAAGTTGCACCAAAAAACGCAACTGGAAGTGCAATTTAGCCACCAGAAGGCCCAGGAAAAGTCTGTCCGACCACTGGTTTTGAAAATTGCATGTCATTTAGCATTAGATGGTGGCTAAATTTTAAGATAATCTTACGGTCGCCTCCCGGACTATCTAGTCTTTTGCTAGAGACAGCACCTCGTTACATCATTTATCTCTTCCAGCGTTGGCAGCGTTCTTCTAAGAGCACCATGGTCAGGATGTAGCCTGTTTCCCGGAGACCACTAGAATTGATTCTCTAGTATTTCGTAAAGGACAGAAAGTAGGCTACTGTTTCGACGTTAAAGATTGGAGCATTGTTCAATTGATCCAAGGGTTTTTATGATATATCAAAACATTTAGATTTGTAGGGGCAAAGAACCGGACAGCACCTCGTTACACCATTTATCTCTTCCAGCGTTGGCAGCGTTCTTCTAAGAGCACCATGGTCAGGATGTAGCCTGTTTCCCGGAGACCACTAGCATTGATTCTCTAGTATTTCGTAAAGGACAGAAAGTAGGCTACTGTTTCGACATTAAAGATTGGAGCATTGTTCAATTGATCCAGAGGTTTTTATGATATATCAAAACATTTAGATTTGTAGGGGCAAAGAATAAATCCATTTGACTCAGACAATTAATCACTGTCGCTAAACCTTAATTGTTCTTTTGGGCTTGTGGCTCAACTAGACCATGTGCGAGAAATAATTTGTAAGAAGTTTTTATAGTCTGAAAAACCCTACAAAGATATAAGCATTGATTTGAAGTGCTCATTAAAAGAGCTTAAACAAGATCGGTATTTGCCGATAAATATGGTTTAAGACCAGACCAATCGTCAATTGGTCTGAAATTTACTTTGTGGCAGACGATGGCAAGATGTCTATAACATCCCAACATATAACAGTCGCTTACGACAGCATAATCAAGCTATTGAGTAACTTTACAAGGCTATGAGTCCATTCGTCACTTTTTTTAATGAATTCCGACAAAATTATGGGCTGGCTGATGGGAAAAAACTGACCGAAATAATCTGCGGAAAAACGTTGTTGAAGGGGAACAACTATCATGAAGGTGTTTTTTTTTGGGGGGGGAGGGGGAATCCTATGGGTACGGTATCAGCAGTAGCATTTCTCTAAAAACTGGAGAAGTGCGATAGAACATAAACTCGCTCGAAGAGGGTTCCGTATTCACCATTCAGACCCTTATTTTCATTAATTTTGAAGCAAATTGCATGTATGGATTAAGATATGAAACCAACCATCTTTTCGTGTTTTTTCTGCTTTATTTAATAACTTCAAACTATTTATCTTATAAAAACGAAAACAACGTTTTGGGATCACTATTGTTTTCTAGAATATGTGTGTCAAATTTCAATGCAATCGGCTTACAAGATTCTAAGAAATCGCTTGTGAAAGACGAATGAACAGAAAATGAAGTGATCTTATAAGGGTTTCGTTTACACCTGTACATGTACGAAACTCTAAAAAAAAGAAAAACACAAAGGCACAAAATTCTAGTTCGCTAATAAACAATTTTTAGAGAATTTAGTGTGATACTAGCTTAAAATGACGTTTCAGTCATGACTCAAATTCTCATAAAATTGTTCATTAGGGGACTATACTTTCTCGCCATGAATCTATACAAGATTTGGATGCTAAGTCGTGGACACACTGAGTTCTTAAACCTCTTCCGGAAAAGCGGAAGTCAAATTGATTATTAATTAAAACTCGCTACATGGCAGAAGCGAGAAATGCTGGCCAAACCAAAGAATGTCATGCACCAGCAACAGTTGCTTGGCACAGATGACATTTCATGAAAATTAACAAAAATATTAATGCTGATACATTTTCTTAAAAACTCCAACAATTATACGAGACACCCTCGAGCACTTCCCCATTATTTAAATCCTCGAAAAAAAAAAAATAAAAAAAAAAAACGGAAGTAGAACAGTAATCTGATACAAAATCAAAATCACACATCAACTGATGTGTCATAGACAATGTTTTTGTTCAAAGTCCAGCACTTTCCTGACCTCAATAATATTTTTCAAATTGAATGTTTCAAGTAGTCACATGAACAAGTTAAATCAACAATTTAATCTCTCTTCGAAGAATGTTGATTTATTTACTGCTTTTGTTTTTCTTTTTTTTCGCTTCTTTCATTTGCTTTTGTCTACTTTTTCTAAACGGTCCTATGTTTACTCTTATTTTGCTCTAGGTAGTTTTTTTTTCAAACAAAATACTTAATTTATCTCTTAATTTTGTCATCGCATTTGACTTATCGATAACTATATCTAGGCATTGCATAAGACCGAGTGCACATTTGGTTCGTTTTAAGATAGGAATCTGTGCCCTGAGGCTTATGGAACTTTTTTTATTAGTTGTACCCGAATTCCAATAGTGAAAAGTAAATTAATTTTGTGTACGCAACTTTTGTCATTTTATTTATGTAATTTTATTATTTTAAAAGGTCTACAGAAAACATCGGCAATTATTAAGGTGAAGGAGTACGAGTTCGAAGTAGTGCGATTCTTCAATTACCTTGGGTAAGTGATAGCAGCCGATAACAAAATGGAAGAAGAAATAATCGAGCGGCTACTCAAAGCCAATATTACCTACTTTAATAGTCTTTCAATGCTTCAAAAATCTTACCATTACTGCGAAACTGCTACTGTATAGACGATATACGAGAGTACACATTTACGGATCCGAGACCTGGGTGCTTAGGCAAAAGGACTCTGAACGCGTTCAGGAGAAAAGTCTTACGGAGAATAATTGGGTCCGTTTGTGAGGAAGGATGATTCCCGAGACGATATAATCACAAGCTACATTAATTCTACCGCGACGCATATGTGATGACGAAAATAAACTTGATAGACTCCAGTGGGCTGGACACCTGGCTCGTATATGAGTGAGTCACATAAAAAAAAAATTCCTGCGATGAGGAAAAAACTAACAATCAGAACAAGACAACAACTTAAACCTTTTTCAACATTTGAAAGAAGTCCTAATGAACAAGTTGCAAGCTCACAAATATGAATAAAAACAATAAAAAAGTTGTGTTATGATGAAATAAATTAAAATATACCAGTTTCTTTTGGGGATCTTTTCGGCAAAGTTTGCTTTCAATTTTTGGATTCTATATTTCTCGAGTAGGTATAAAATTATATTTTTGCATTCCGGGGACTGTAAGTCCCCTTTTCGTTTGTTATTCCATTTGAATGTAAACGAAAAAACACGTTTTTATTGAACAGCTGAGTTCATATTTTGTATTTTGGATTTTTACTTCACTAAATTCATATTTAAAATAATTGAGACCTTATTTTATTTAAGTATCGAATAGGATAACCAAAGTCATATTCTGGTTTTGTTGCGATTTTGTTCGAGAAGGAAACAATAAAACAATATTCGTGAACCAGTTCAAGCTTATATCTGGACCATTTGTTTGTTTTTTATCGTTGCTTATAAGTTCTTATAAGTAATGACATTACACAACATCATTCTTTAGGGGATCCTTGGAGAAGACCACACAATGATCTACAAAGCGATGTTCTTAGTTTTCGTCGATAAGTATCATTTTCAAAGTATACCCTAACTAACTCCTTATAACTACCTCATGAGCTTTACGTTGTCCCGTGATAAGATACCGGTGATAACTAAACAAATCTAGACTTAGCAAAAACATTCACAACGATAAACAGTCTTGTACGTGAAAAGTATGTCTTCATAAAAAAACAAATAAAAACAAACCACAAACATTGTCATGGCCTTGGAAAATATTTAAATAATTCTATTCATATCAAGTAGTAAATAAGCAAACAACAAACAAGCTGTTTTATATGCGGTTGGATGAAATTGGCGTTGATTAAATTTAGCAAACCATCATTGTCCCATTAATCAATTCAGTTAGAATCTAGATTCATGAAGATACTGTCACAGTAGTTACTTTCTCTAAGAAAATCATTTCCTGGAGGATTCAAACAGAAATAGAACGATAAAAGAGTGAAATCTACAGGAAAGGTAAAAAACGTTACACTTACACATGCAATGTGAAAAATAAGAAATTTCAACTCATGAGGCAATGTCTAACAGCCAAATTAATAAATTAAATTTTGTAGACTGAATGGAAAATGCTATTAATAAAAGATAATTTCTTTAAACTGAAGTCTACTAACTTATTCCACCGTGGGGGATGGCTTAGTGACGGAATAAAAAAAAATTAACAGAAAAACTGTTTATCTGTCAGTTCATTAGATGCCACCACAATCGATTGCCATATACATAGCAAAGAGAACAAAAAATTGGTTGTCAAATATCAATAAAAACAAAATTCAATAAGGGAATTTTCGGTAAACGTCACTTTACTATTCCGGAATCAAAATATCTATATTACTGAGAAATTTTAATCCATATATTAACTCTTATTTTTGAGGAATAGGACCCTTTGTAAAGATTTAAATGATAACAAAATATGAAAAAGAACTGAGGATCTTTCTGCACTGAATTTTGAAGAAAAAAAACACACAAAATAGTCAAACCAGATACACAAATTTTCACCTGTTCCGCGGTGGTGGATGCATTAATTTTCAAGACTTAGATTTGTATTTCGTCGCTTGGATAAATGTTTGTCGTATGTGAAAAATTGGGGTTTTGAGGTTTAAATGCAGTTTTGGTAATAGATTTTTTGCCTACAATTCTGTGCAATCCGTTTTTTTTATATTTGTTTTAGTTCCCGAGATATTCAGTGTTCGTTTTGTCGTATCTCCAAGGTCACTAACGATTTGTGTCATTTTTTTGTCGTATGTGTAAGAAAAAGTTACACATACGACAAATTTTAAACATACGAGATACGACAATTTTTCCCATGCAAAACCGGTTTTTCGTCGATTCGGAAAATAATTGTCGTATTTGCCTTTTCTTTGAACACATACGACAATAATTTACTGAAGTCTTAGTGTGCGTTTGTCGTATGTCCCATAACAATTAAAACAGTCGTATGTTATTTCTGGTCTCAGTTGCAATCAGTTGCAAAGGAGTCGGACGCCGAGTCATGCTCCGAGTTTGTCGGAAGAAATTTATGCGTAATGACTATGATATTGCATGCAATAAATGTATACTTTAATAACTTTTATTTAGTTTCTTATAATTTCTTAGCATGAGTGCCGAAATATTAGGTGAGGAATTTTCAGCTGACGATGAAGACAAAACGAATTCCTTAAATAAATTTATGAGCATGCAAATGAATTGATTTTGCCAACTCTAGATTCGAATGAAATTCAAATGCGAAATCTGCTATCCGATTATAGGTGTGTTTTTTTGGCAAAGCTTTCCGTATCCACAGTAGTAGATTACAAAAACAAAACGGTACTGCCGATAAAAGTAGAAGTTGAATCATACTGCGGATAGAATTTAGCAAAAATTCAATAATCGTCTTTAAAATGATAGCAGCGACCAACTTCTAAATACAACAATTTAACAACAACTGCAGATGCGTTTTTTGGTAAATCTTACTGCACTGCGGATAGATTTGCCAAAAAAACACACCTTATAGTAGTTCATGTAAGTTTCTGAATTTTCGTTAGTATCAAATCAAAGGTAGAAATTTAATTTCAATAGCATGCAGTGTAACACCAACAACTTCCAGAAAAAGAAAGAGGAACCCATAGGAAACATTGGAAACAAAATTTAAGAAAGAGTCTTCGTGAGCAGGGTCTTCCGTATGATGGAAAAAATGGCATAACAAGACCTGCTAGAGCTTTGGGCCCGACCTGTACATCACTTTGTTTCTATAAATTGTTGCAATCATATTACGTTTATTTCTTTTTTCAACTTCATTAATCTCGTTTTGTCGTATGTACAAGACTATTCCATTCAAACATTTGATAAATTTTTGTCGCATGTTTATAAAATTTTGTCGTATGTGTTTGGGAAACTAGCAGACTTGGTGAAATAGTCACATACGACAAGGGCATTCTGAGCAAAATTAGCTCTAAATTGTTCCTTAACAACTATTTCGATTTTATTTTAACGTTATTGAACTAACAACTTTTTTTTACATAAATCATACAATTTTCAAGAATATCTGACGTAGGGTTTTTGAGAAAAAAAATCTGAACTTTGATGTCGTTTTTCCAAAAGTAGCCAAATGTAACATACGACAAACATTTATCCAAGCGACGATTTCAAAATTTAAGGCGTGCCTCCAAAATCGATTTAAGGTAATTTTTCTGATGAGAAGAAAAAACCTAGAAGGTCCTGCAATATTTCGAACGGGAGCTTTATCTTCAGTGGCGTGCTGGAAATGAACAGTTAGGATTATGTTTAACTGGCTGCGCAGCAGATCACTGTGAGAATTTCTGGATTTTTCAGCGGGGCAATGCCCAAATTCACACAATTTGGGAAACAACTTATTGGTTGGAGCTTAATTTGGTGAACATAATGCAACTGCAACCATGTTCTTCCGATGTTAACCCCATACAATCTTTGAGGAATCATACAGGAGAAGATGGAAGTATCTACAAATCTGTAGAAGAGTTAAAGGAAGCTCTGCGAAGAGAATGTCTTAAAGTTGATAAGTCAGTTTTAGAAAACTTGGTTAAATCCATGAAAATAAAGAACATTCAACTTAATTTTCGTTATTGAACGCCAATTGACAGTATAACTCTGTATTTTTGTATTTTAACTTCTTATTTATGTGTTGGGTTATAAATATGACACATTAAAAATTATTTATTTTTTCAGTTCTTAAAATTTATTTTTTTCCTTGGAACTTCATGTGACCACTCTTTTATTGAAGACTTTCAAGATCTTTTCTTATAAATCGCACTAAATATTGAAAAATTAAACTTAAGTATAGATATTTCTTATAAATAATACGAAAAATGTAACAAAATGTTGTTGTTCTAAATGCTAACAACTTTTTGATCTCATTGTTCGAAAAAAGGAAACGCTTATTTGGGTTTAGAAAACAAGGTATTCGAAAATCTTTCCTTACATTTTCTGATAACTGTTATGAAAAAAGAGACCAAACATGAAAATAAGTGAAATAATATTTCAGAATTAATCAATATTGCAATTCTGAACTCAGTTTAAGTATTTCTTGCAACATGTTCTTTCTATGACGCCCGCAAACTGTTCGGGCGGATTTGTGTTATCTAAACCTTAATGTTTTGAATTGATTCTTAATGACATCTCTTGGCGAACACACCCTATACACAATAGCTGTTTGACACCACTGTGATTTGACATTTCTAACTGTTTTATTAAAGCTCATTTTCATTTTAAACTCTATTTTATGTTTTAAACAATTTTGGTACAAAATATTTAAATAATATTCAGTCACTGCAGATTTACACAAGAAATGTTTTCGTTTGATATTATTATTATAGATACAAAACAATTCTTAGAAAAGTGTTTCTTTATTTGGGATAAGAATACTTCTGGAAAGCAAACCATGGTTGTGATCTTTTAGAATTGATATATCAAAGATTGGTGTAGATGACAATTTAATCTTTAAAAAAAACATGCACTTTCAAAGTGCTTCCTGCGTAGAAAAAGTGTTTGTCGCATGTTTTTAATTTTTCGATTCACAAATAATTCCGTATCCACCGCAAAAAAAATATATTTGAAAGATTTCATGTGAGTTTAGCTGATGCACAAGAGTATATCTACTGATTGCATTCTGAAAATCACAGAAACATGTTGGCATGATAAAAGACCAATTTCCCCGCTGATCGGCACTTTGTTGTTCTTTCAATTAACGTCTAAAGTCGTCAAGAAATCAATGGTTGAATGACATGGAAAAAATGAGAAAACGATCTATTTCCATTTAGGGACATGGTATTTGCCCACTTTATCAAAATGGTCGAAAACGTTTATTTTCGAAATGCAAATAGGGTATCGGTTGAATATAAGAGAAAATATAAGTATAAATTGCAGTTTCATTAAAGGGGCGTGGTTGCCGCCCACTTTCTTAAAATGGTCAGTTTAATTCTGGTTTGTTTAGGTTCATAACACTCCCATGAGTAACTTTCTTTAGTGGTTTCACTATGGACCCTTGGGCCTTGGGGTCTAAATGAGTTAACAACATTAAGACAGCCACTCTAACCTTACCTACATACCTATTATTTATTTATAAATTGGCAGAGCAATTATATTGTTAAAGTTTGCCAATTGCTAGCATATTAAGTGTATTTCGAGGTTCATGCTTCCCTAAAAAAAAACCTTTGCAAAAAGATGTGAAATCAGAACAAAAACATAAAATGTAAAAAAAGAGCCAAGTTTTTTATGTGCGAACAAAACTGTGTAAAAAATCAGCCACCAAAATTAATGAGATCTAAAAGAACGCCAAGTTCTTAATGTAAAAGTGTTATGTTGAATATTTTAAATCATAGGAGATAATACAAGAATATTAAAAGAAAATAGAAAATAGTTTGGATGAAAATTTACAAGTTCACTGTTCAACTTTTAAAATGTTAGTTAGAATTACACATTAAACGAAAACTTGGGCTACAAATTTGACAGTTCATCAGAAAGTTGCATCACCATTGCAATAAATGCAATTTCTTCTTCTTCGTTAATCATTTTTTATGTTTTTTCAAGCAAACACAAGCTTAATAGTTTCACAACACAGTTAAATTTTCAGTTTTGAATTTAATTTTTTTTAATTTTGACAGCTACCTATTTTGTTGCGCTACGCATTGTATTCCACTGTTGCTACACAATAAGCGATTTTAATGACGTTCTGGCGACAGCGAATTTTTTGGGCTATAGCTACATCTCATTGTATTCAGCCAGTTATGTTTTTGTTCTGATAAATATTTAGGAAAATATTCAACAGTGAATTCCATATTGTCATGATCCAATGTCATGGAAAAATTTCGATAAAATGTTTTGGATTCAATCAGTATGCCATATGGAATTGTGAGTGAAATTGAAAGTGAATGGTTTAAAAATTGGAGATATTTTGCATAAAGTGTCTACTAATACTAATATTTTCTTAAGAAAAAGATAAAACAAATCATATTAATCAAAACCAATTTGGGCCACACGGCGTATACGTACTATTTTTTTTTTCATTTGGTGTTGATAATATCTAAGGGTATACAAAACCTCTTGAGTTGTTGGAATTTATATTTAAAAAAAAAAACAGAAGTTCAACGAATGGTTTCAATTTGGTTTCTTCTTTTCGTTTCAATTTTGTGAAAATACAGTCCAAAATGCCCCGTGAGTGCCCATTTGTTTAATATAAACTTTTGTATCCATAGTCAAACGTAACATGAAACTTGGTTTGATTAACCGCTCATCAAATATTTTTTCAATATCCAAAATACATATTTGTAATAAAGTAATAACTCCCAGGTAGATTTATAATTCAATAGATATATGTCAGGTGGCACTTTTACACTTAACCTACATCTTATCTTTTTTTTCAAAACTAGTTAAAAAGCCAATTAACAGCCTTAATCATACAACTGTTGAAGTATTTCTTACGTCTCTAATCAAACTCACCTACTTAGATGCTTTGTCGTGATATATTTTTTTATTTATTTTCCTTTTTGAATTCCAAAAAAGCAGCCAGCAGTAAGTAACAATAGCAAACGGTGCAACAGCAAAAACAAATTTTCAACAAATATAAAATACAAATATTATATCTTGAAGAAACAACAATTTAAGCTCTCAGACAGGTTGGAGAATAGATTTTTATGCGAAATATTTATCCTCGAGTCGCAGTGTAGATGATAAAAATAAACATCAAAAAATATTATTATTGTTGTTGACTTTGAGAATCAGGTATGGAAATTCACCAAAAAAGCAACAAAAAAATAAATAAAAATTATTAAACTTTTGTCGAAAAAGAAACTTTTTTTATTTGCGTTTTTTTTATAAAATTTCCGGTGATTTATTTATTATTCAAAAAATTACCGGTCGCGACACGATTGCACTATCACTCTTGAGTTAACACAACTTTCTTCAATTATGATCGAATTTTGGAATTTATTGTTTTGTTTAATCAAAAATTTCACACAATTTTAACAATTTTTGCCCTGAAAATGCAACAAAATAAAAAAAAAACAAATTCAACAAGTTTTCACTCTAAAATTTTTACTTGCTCTCAATCGATCAATTGGGTCGGCCGAGAGATCATTTAATGCAATTTATCTTTTTTCTTATTTTCTGTTACACAACTGCCACTTTATTTATTTTTTGTTGAACGAAAAACAAAACAGGTATTGCTAATTCGTATTGAACCGCAAAAATTTCTCTTACGATCAATTAAGTATAATAGGCTGGTATTCAAAAATTGATCGTTTTCAATTTAGCGATTCAGAAGATAAGAAACCGCAAGCGACGATCGTTTGAGTTCGAGGTAAAACATACATCAAATAATTGTTGTTGCTGTAGGAAAGTTGACAACCTGTCAAAGACACCGAATGACAGTGTGATAGGGACTTAAGGAAGATCGTAACAAGTTGTATCGCGTGATCTTCAAGGAACACGTTTCATGGTACAATCATCAAAATGCTTGAATGAGACCTTCAGTTCACGAAAAATCAAAAAAAGGTGTCTCGAATTCACAACAGAGAACTCTCGAAGTCAAACTTGAATGCGTCCGCACCGCACCGTACCGTACACAAAACACAACCGCGATTGCGAGAGAGAGCGCGAGAGACAGAATGAGAAAGAGAGATCGAAATCAAGATCAGCTGTGTTATAAGCTGCAACAAAATCTCAACCCTGAGAGAATGCACGAGATAAACAAATTCAAATGATCAGTAACACACCGAACACTTATGTTATCAGTTATTATCACGATCGGAATAATTTTCCTTCTGATGAGTTCCACATAAAGAAATCAATCAATGAGACACAAATAAAGAGAGAGGTCAGCAAATGTGACGTTCGGTATTGATAAAACCCAACGCAGCGCACAGTCAGTGAAATCCCTTTTATGGTGGGGGCGAGTATTTTTTTTTTTTAGGGGGGTGGTCGAGAGGGGATACAAGCACACAAGTCATCAACAGAGAGAGAGTGATCGTGATCGAGATCGTGAGCTATTACTATCATGCAGTAGCAGCAACCATGCGAAATAACGTGATTTCTTCCAATCGAGTTTCGAATTCGACAAAAAAAAATTCCGAGAGAAAAGGGAAAATTTGTCGTAAGAAAAAAACAAAAAAGAAAATTCGAATAGCTGTTTATCGAAACAGAAACAGAAACAGAAACAAAACAAAAACGAAACGAAAAAACACAAAATCATGCGAACGATTGTTTTCTCACTTTTATGTCAATGCAGAGTGAAGGTTTACCAAACACTGATATAGCTTGGCAAAGCGTATCTACAAGATACACTCATTTCAATTCATTCAAACAAGCTCAGCTCTCCTCAAATAAGTAAGTAGTGTCAAGTAGTGTAGGCTCGCTCGCCGAGGCATTCGCTATGGAAGTCGTCGGCGCATTAGTAGTAGTCAAGTCAGCCAGGCAAGGTAGCAGCAGCAGGTAGCTAAGCGCTAATGTAGTTATAGGTATAGGCACTGCCCGGCTGTTATAGGTTTTTTTTCCAATTTTCAGCTACAAGCTCCCAACCGTTCGCAATGGAGTGGTAGGAAACACAGATTTAGTCGGCCGTTTAGTTTAGTCGAAACTCTCTTTTTTTCAAGAGAGCGCGGATAGTGAATGTGAATAAAGTGGACGAAAACTAGTCAACATGACTGTAGTATATTTTTTTTTTTTTTTTTACATTCACGTTGAAACGTCACCCACCGCCACCACACTGGTTTGACATAATAAGAGAGAACAAAAAAAACGTAAACAGAAGAATGTCACCTAAAAAAAAGTTCACTCCAAGCTCCAAGCTCCAACAATGTTTTGAGGTGTAAACGGCTAATGGGTGGTGAAACCCTAATTTTTTGTTCTCCTTCTCCTTCTGCTTCTCTTCTTTATTAGCTTTTTCGTATTGATCTTGTCATTTCATACCAGTCACAGCAGACAGATAGACACTAGACACAGACAGACGAGAAGAGATACAGAGACGTTGTGTCTGATGTCAATATACCCATTCGTTCGGCAATAAGTTGTGTTTCAGCTTGTTGCCGACATTTATCGCCGGTTTTTTGAAGTTGTTGAAAGATCAACATGCAGCAGAAAACGAATGTAGAAGAGAAGTAGGGTGCAAGAAAAAACATTTTCCGAAATCTGGCACAATATTAACATAGTAAATATACAGTCTACCTGTACACTGTACACACCAACCACACATTCAATTTGCGATCGATGTATGAAGTGAAGTTTGCTGCAGAAGAGGCATTGCAAATTGCAATTCAATGCCATTTGGCGGATGGAGTTCGACGCGGGATAAGAAAAGTTCTGTTAGTATAGTGTGTTAGAAGAAGCGGGATGAAAATGGTTTGACGAATGAGTGTCTGTGTCTGTGTATCTCTGTCAATTGAACTTCTAAGTCGGGGTTTGGTTGTAAGGTAATTTTCTAGAACCAAGCAGAAGGTCTTAGAGAGGATGTTGTTGGTGCTGTGAGAGTTTCATGAGACCTTGGTGCATTAAAATAAAAAATTTTAAAGGCTTAAGATCTTGTCTTGACGCGTGTCGTGGGTAGACAACAAGGCTTTAAATAAGATGGAAAATAAGAAAGCTATAACGAGTGGAATTTTCCGAGAGGTTTATTTTATGACTTATTAAGATGTATTCGGGGGGATGGACCGGGCAAAAGGAGGATGAAATATTACGATATTGACTATAATAAAATTGTTACCTAGAACAACAAAAGCGGCTTTTTGGATGTGGATTAGTTGTTGGAAGCAGGATAAGGGATAAGGCAAAAAGTCTCGAGCTTCAAATGTTTTAAGTGAACGCATCACGACGATCCGAATCATGGTTAATATGCGCGCATGCCCCCACAGAGGAGAAAAGTGACGACACCAAGGATGAGCTCTATCAGTTCCTTGACAAAACGTATGAGCAAGGTACTAGCTTTGACATTAAAACTGAACTGTCCGCGGCGATTTTAACGCAAAGCTGGGAAAAAAGGACAGTTGGAAAATTACAGCCTGTACGACTGCAATGATCAGGAAGATCGATTTTCTGCGGGACACAATGTTATGGTAGCTAGCAAGCACGTGGTTCCCCCGATCGATCAAACTTCTACTGGATTGATCACATTGCGATCGATGGAAGTCACTTGTAGCCAAGGTAGTTCTATGAATATCCCGACAACGATCAAAACAAGGAAATGCTGCAAGAAAATTCGACGTCAGACGATTACAATCTCAATCGCCAGATCCTTCTCTGATCGAGTGTCAAGTAACCTCTTAAGGAGTCCTCAATTGCCGTCAACATCAAGTATAGAGAACCAGTGGCAACATTACCAGAAAGCAGTTAGAGATGCCGCCTCTAATTTTCTAGGTTTCACACAGCCACCAAAGCGAAACCCCTCGTTTAACGAAGAAGAAAAAAGAGGGAGGATGAGAAGCGTCAGATCGAGGTCGAGGATGTTGAAGTTCAGAAGTTTTACCAGAAGGTAAAACAGCTTGCTCAAGGTCATCAAGGAAGAACCGATATGCCTGCAGAGATGAGCAAGGGAACATCTCAGTAGGATTAAAGTAGATGCTGAGGATTTGGAAAGAACACTTCTGCAGACTGAGTAATACCGTGGCGTAGTGGCTATGTACTTTGAAGTACTGACAACACTTCCAAGAGTATCAATCTGTCATTAAAAAAAATCGCTTTTCAACTTTGTCGTTCAGAATCGGCGTTAAACTTAAGGTCCCTTCAATTCTTCACACGCACTCAGAGAATTGCTTATGAGTGTAAGCCACTTAGGCCTTGTCTCTTCTAGAGCTATCACGCCGCTCTATTTCATTCTACTTCTGTAGTCAGTAGGTATTGTGGCAATGACGAACTGAATTCGGTTGTCACGCAGGAGCCATTATTCGGACACGACGATAATCAACAATTTCGTGAACCCGACATAGACGAAGTGAAAACGGCAATATCACGGCTGAATTCCAGCAAAGCCGCTGGAACAGATGGTCAAGCTTTTGAGCTGGGAAAGGAGGTTGACCAAATCAACTTGGTTAGATAGGAAGATAAGAACGCTTGCCCAATAAATGGAACCTCAGTATTGTGTGCCCGATCCTGAAGAAGAGAGATCCTCTAAACTGCGCCAACTACAGAAAAGAAGGCCTGCTTAACATTGTTTACAATATAATCTGAAGCCTAATCGTCACGCGATCTATTTAACATCGTTCTTGAGAAAATACTGCAAAACTCCACCGTCAACAGCAGAGGCACTATCTTCCAAAAATCTATTCAGCTTCTCGCGTACGCCGCCGAGGATATTGATATAATGGGAAGAACACAGCGAGATGTCAATGACGCCTTTGTGAGAATTGAGACACAAGCGGCAAAAATTGGGTTTAGCGGTAAATGACGGCAAAACGAAGTATATCCTGTCTTTTAGGAAGGACACCCAATATCGACGGCTCGGACAGAAAGTCACAATAGACGCATACAACTTCGAGGTAGTAGAGGAGTTTGTCTACCAAGGCTTCGCTAATAACACGGGAAATAACACCAGCGCAGCGGTGCCGAGATCAGACGAAGAATTACTCTTGCTAATCGCTGTTTCTTTGGGCTAAGAAAGCAGCTTAGCTTAAACTGTATAACACCCTCATCATCCCACTGCTGCTGCATGGTGCAGAAGCATGGACCTTGACAAGATCGGATGAATGTGCCTTGGGCTGTTTCGGGAGGAAAGTTCTTCAGGTCATCTTTGGTCCCGTGTGTATTGATGGGGAATGGATGAGAAGATACAGCAGCGAACTTTACGGGTTGTACAACGACATGGACCTAGCCAGAGTCCAGAGACTCAGATGGCTCGGTCATCTAGGGCGGATGGACACCAATACTCCGGCCCGGAAAACCTTCGACACTATTCCCGAGGGACGTAGAAGGAAAGCAAGACCACGATTCAGGTGGTGCACACAAGTGGAAGAGGACCTCAATCAACTTGGAGTGCAAAACTGGAGACAGCTAGCTAGGGACCGAGCTGGCTGGCGGAGACTGTTGATTGAGGTCCAAGTCCACAAAGGACTGTAGCGCCACCTTAAGTAAGTTAGTAAGTAAGTAATCTGCCTTTTGGCTTGGTAAAACACCTTTATCAAAAAGCAAAGATACAGTAGAGAATATGAAGTGAAATAAAGTCCCTGACATTATTAACAATACTGGAGAATGGAAATAACCTCTTAATGGTTTTAACCTTAACACATCGCACATGCCACCAAAGATTGAACAAATACCTGAAGTAGTCTTCTTGGAAAATTAAATTCAAATCACATGCTTTGGTCGAAGATTCATGAAAGTAATTTGTTTGCAGTTAAAAATGCAGGTGTAAAGCCAAGTTATTTATACTTTTGCCAATTGCAATCACATTCACTATCGCACCAAACGACCCAAACTGTGGCAAAGCAATATCTCCATGCCGGCTTTGGTGTGATTGATCTTAAAGGCCAATAGTGCACCATTCAGTTACCCCAAGTTGTGGAATCTATAATTGATGATAAGTACTGAAGCTAAGTAGGTTCACAGTCGGGTAAGTACAGCAACAGAAGCCATAACATTATCAGTCGGGGTCAATGTAATTGGTGGATTAAAGTAACTTGTCTTGAAGTTCACTTGTCAGGGAGAAACGAAAAAAACAGAGTTTAATGATTAATTTTGAAAATGGCTTTGAACCTGTGGAAGTGTTCAAGTGTTGTTTTGGCTTTTCCAAGCCTCCACGCATCAAAGCTTAGTTACTTTTTTATTCTTGTTGATATGAAATGAAAAACTGAACAAAAATACAATTCTTCATAACAGCAGCGAGAGAAAGTCACATTTCACTCGCTGTCCCTAAATGGATCTCGTCTCTTAGTAAATCAACCCAGAACCATCAATCAAATATCTTTTTTCCTTGTTACGTGGACTTTCTCACGCCATGATACAAGAGCATACAAAGAACATTATGTGCCTCGCGAAGCATTAACATCATCAAGCCATCAGCGAATGTTCCACCTTCCACGAATGTGGCATAAAGAAAAAATAAAAGCATTCTGAACTCTGCAGACATTAAGAATTTCATGTCTTTCTCGATCTTTCTTCTTCTTGACTTTGATCTGCGCGTTTGTGCAAACATTAACATCAACACATACCAACTTGTAATTCAGGAATGCATTGTGCAATAAATTTTGGCAAGATCTTGCATTAAATCACAGTCCATTTGGAAAAAACTGACTCCGTCTGATTGATACCTAAGTGGTCTGATAATGGTATAAACTGCCGGGTTGGTTTGGGGCGGGTCTGGTTGAGACTAAAATCATTTAGCATTCAAATCGTGTCCACCTTGTTCATTGTGTAGATTACACTAATTTTTGGCCATTATATCTTGGTAATGTGCCGGCCGACATTGCTATTGCTAGGTCTCAA
Source organism: Sphaerophoria taeniata (assembly GCA_943590905.1). Classification (NCBI taxonomy): domain Eukaryota; kingdom Metazoa; phylum Arthropoda; class Insecta; order Diptera; family Syrphidae; genus Sphaerophoria; species Sphaerophoria taeniata. The sequence goes on along the minus strand of OX016540.1, from coordinate 235,455,078 downwards.
CATAACACATGAATTTTCTAATTTTCAAACAAAAGGACAAGTTTTGGATCCACAGTAGTATACATCGAAATTTCAACCGCTAAGAAGTTTCTTAACGCTAAAACCTCTAGAAAATGGTGAATACATAACAAAAGAGGTCCAACTCCAACTAATTGAATTTGAAGTTCAAGACTCTCAGTCTGCTGCGCCGCCAAGACTGAGACAGTCCATTTTTACTTACTTAACGTGGAGCTACAGTCCCTATAGCTAGCTGTCTACAGTTTCGCACGCCAAGTTGGTTGGGGTCCTCTAGCATCTGTATGCTTCACAAATCACGGTATTCCCCTTCTGCGGCGTTCTTTCAGGTTGGATTCGAAGACTCTACCGGCCGGAGCATTATTTTCCATTCGATCAACATGACCCAGCCATCTAAGTCGTTGGACCTTATCTTTTCTGGCAAGGTTAGTGTCGCTGAAAAGCTCGTACAGTTCCTGATTAAGTCTTCGTCTCCATTCTCCATTTATGCAAACTGGACCAAAAATCACTAGAAGAATATTTCTTTCGAAGAATTTTTCTCTCGAAGAAGCCCAAAGCGTTTTCATCCCATGTCGTCATGGTCCATGTCTCTGAACCATAAATTAGGACCGGGAGTGATTTTTCGATCGATTTCAGCGCTGGTTTCGTTGTCTAAGAGCCTCAAACTTAAATCTGTCTATACTGACGTTGGTTTCAAGACGTAAATGTTGGGTTTCCCTCCTTGTTGACAGCATAAACTTTGTCTTGCCCTGACTTGCACTGACATCACGCTGTGTTCTTCCAATTATGTCAATGTCGTCTGCGTATTCTAGTAGCTGGAAGGTCTTTTGAAAGCTTGTGCATCTGGTGATGACGTTGGAATTTTGCACAATCTTCTCAAGAATGATGTTGAAGAAATCGCATGACAGCGCATCGCCTTGTCTAAAACCGGTCTTCTCCAAGGCCTGCCGTAGAGTGAATATTAGATCGATGGTCGACTTTCTGGGTCAGAAGTCACACAGATAAGGATCTATCAGGTTTTTGACGAAAGACTTCAAAATTCACGGCTTTGTTCGACTTAAGTTTAGATATCGCTGTATTCACTTCGTCAATGTTGGGTGGGAGCTGAACACTCCAAGATGTTTGAGACCAGTGCAAAAACTAGACATTTCCATAGTCGAAGTCCAGAGATGGGATGTATAGTTATCCATTTGAAGTAATAATTTTTTTTGGAAGTTCTGTCAAAGATGGTATTAACAGGTAGTTGTCGAAAGGTTTAAAACGTTGACTTGGTACGACGGACAAGTTTCTACATCTTATGTCACTTTAGCCAACTGAATTTGTCATCACCGTTATAATAGTCTGCAGAAACCTTATTTATTTCGTCTGTGGTTCTTCTAAGATATTATTCACCCGACTGGTTTTATACGGCTTTCGGTTCAGTGTCTTAAGATTCGATCGAACTTTTTTAAATGCCACCAACATAATTGTTGCTGCAACATCCCTCTACAAGTTTTTGTTTTTATATAATAAGCACGCACTCAAGGGGTTTGCATTCCCTTTTTATGCCAAAGCACAGTGCGAGCGTTAAAGGTTTCGGATGAGGTGTCGATTAACATTGGTCTTGAATTCTTGAACATTGCAATGACAGGGGAAGGCAGAGTGTGGACGAGTGTTCAACATTCGCATAGTACGGCTAAAGAACGATGCTCTGAACATTTCCGTATACGACCGAAGTTGGGCTCGAGGGTGAACTGATGGACAATCTTGGAAGCACGGGTATTGCGGTTGAATATCTTAAGGGGAGCAATGTAACTGGCTATTTCAGTAGGGTATATACCGTTGAAGCAGTTGCCCGTGACTTAGTGGTTAGGTGCGTTGCCTGCTAAGCAGAACGTCGTGGGTTCGAGTCCTAGGTTAGGTTAGGTTAGGTTATGAGGGGTGTGCACAGCGTGAGCTGTTGCATGCATGCACGGGGGCCTATTGGTCCATTGTGATTCCCTATAAAAATAAAAGTTAGCATCGATGCTTCTCAAAATCGATTAACGTAGACTGGCTCGTTAACAAACCAGCCTGTGATATCTATAAATTTCCTCATGTTTGCCATTGAGACCTGTGCTAGATCATCCAGTTCGAGTCCTACTCGTGCCCATAAAGTTTTTATTTCATCTTTCACGGGTACTGTCTCTTGCGAAGAACTGACAAAACTTCCAAGAGTATCAATCTGCCATGAAAAAGTGCTTCTCAACTTTGCCGTTCGGAACCGGTGTTAAATTGAAGGTCCCCTCAATTCTTCACAAGCGCTCAGAGAATTGTTGATGAGAGTAAGCCACTTAGGCCTTGGCTCTTCAAGAGCTGTCGCGCCACTCTATTTATGTATATACCGTTGAAATATCGGTAGAAGAGGGTGAGGCATGACACATTACGTCGATGTTTAAGTGACGTAAATGTCTCAACGATGATATGGTCACCAATCATGTAAATACTCTGGATATCTACTGTACAAGAGACTAAAGTACGTGACTGAAGCACCAGCCCATACGTGGGAGTTGTACTCAAGCTTTGGACCCTATATAATGTTTTATAGATGGTAGCCAGATCAGAAGGGGAGAAAAAATCCTGCATCTTCTTAAAAAATCTAAACATCTGGTGGCTTTTTTGGCGACATCGCATTATGTGATCATTCCACAAGAGGTGGTCGTTCGGTGATGCACATGATACAAGTGCCACTCATGAACAGTGGCAAGGGGGTATATCTCGCTTCAACGATACAAGACAGCATTGAGTTTTCGAAGCATTAAACTCTACGCGATTTTGTATTCCCCACTGACATGCTGCTTAAGTCAGAGTTTAATGAGCTTATCATATTTTGCCGCTGCATTTCCACATCCGAAGAGGAGGGATGTGAGTCTGGAAACGAATAAGGAAAGCTAATGGTACTATCGTCAGCGAAACAATTAATTGGATTAGAAGTAACAGATAAGAGATCATTTATAAAAATGAGAAAGAGGGTCGGAGACAAAACGGAGCCCTGGGGCACACCAGCATTTATTTTGTGGGTTTCAGACTTGAACCCGTCCAATACAACTTCTATAGAACGGTCGGAAAGAAAGTTTCTAATCCAACGAAGGAGGGACTCATCAATACCGAAAGCACGCATTTTCGATAAGAGAGCCTGGTCCGAAACTGTTTGAAATGCCTTTGAAATATCAAGTGCAACAATCTTACTTTCTCCAAAACAATGTAAAGATTTGTTCCACTGTTCGGTGAGATATGCCATAAAATCACCAGTAGACCTGTTGCTGCGATAGCCGTACTGCCGGTCATTAAGAAAGCTTTCGTTCTTCAAGATAGCGTTTTCATGACCTTAGAAAGAAGGGACGTAAGTGCAATCGGTCGATAATTGGAGGGAGAAGAAGATTTGCCTTTTTTTGGGATTGGCTGGACAAATGCTGTTTTCCAACAGCTCGGAACGAGCCCAGAAGAATAGGATAGATGGAAAAGCTAACGCAACGGTTTTGCCAGAGTGGAAGAAAACCTCTTCAGAGTAATAGCGGGTCCATCCGGACCAGCAGATTTATATATGTTGAGATCTTTTAGGACTCTTGCCACAGCACGAGTGCGAAAGAAGATATGTCCCATGGAATCATTGACGCGCTCTTGAACTGGAGGCGTCAGGACACTCTCTGTTAGCGATGAGTTGGAGCGACCTGCCTAGCAAAAAGGTTAACTTTCGCGAGAGAGCTAACAACTGGAGTGTCATTGTCAACGAGCGTAGGGCTAGGGACTGAGGAAGAGGAAGAATATTCTTCATATTTTTACAAATGACCAAAAATTCTTACTGCCTTTGGGACATTGAATTTTGGTCATGTAAAAACTTGGTCCGTCGAATAAGGGCATTGCAGGCCTTCCTGGCTTTTTTAAATTTGTTCCGGTTTGTACAGTTGGGTTGGCTCTAAAACACCGGAATTTACTTCTTTTTCCTTGATAACTTCCTTACATCTCATATCAAACCATGCCTTTGGGTCTGATGCTTTTAACCGTGTTCGAGAAAAAGTTCTCATTCCAATTAGAGTGGGCTCGTTGACGAGATGAGCAAGATGGTTAAACTCAGCAAAAATCTCCTTTGGGTGTTGTCTTGCTTGAATGGAGAAGCCAGGAAGAATTGTGTACATTGAAATCGCCCGTGCGGCTATACTGATCAGATCACCTTTTCTTCTTTTCGAACAGAGTAGCTCAAGACATTCGTTGCCAGTGCTTCCTTTTGTGCTCTCAATTTCTTGGTATTGAAAAGTGTAAATAAGTTCAAAAACTGCAGTAAATTAAAAAAAGAGCTAAATACAAACTGTATCAGTGTAAAATCAACCTTAAGTTCTGTGGCCATAGTCGCACCCCTACCAGTGAACTAATGGCCTTTTCCAAAATAAAAAAAAGGAGTGCTTACCCATCATTATTTTCACTCCCTCAGGGAGTGAAATCGTCACTCCCTACTTTTTCTTGGAGTGAAGGAGTGATAACCAATACATGAAACTAACAGCCTGATTCTCCCCCTTGTGAGGAATCACAAGTCATAAGCCCTTGTGACTATTTCTTGTGAGGATTGTTGTGATTCGATAACATTTGTCGGATTCTCCCCAAATCCTTACAACTAAAGTCACAAGGAAACTCACCACAGCCAATGTGAATATGGAAATGCGTTGCCACACTGGATTCTTTGTAACTGCGTGTTTCAACGCAAAATATGATGCAATTTCGTCAATATTGGCAACGCAAACAGAGGTTGTGTATTTGGGTTGCTTTTATTATTGTTGTGTAATTTCAAAGAACAAAGAAAAAGAATAAAGAAAACAGAAAAAGAGCGTATGTATTTTCTCTTCCTTCCTTTTTTTCACTATATTCATAATCAAAATTTCAAATCTCAAACAATTTTCTAGTTATGACCTGCTCTGAAGGAGATCACAATATCGATTGTTTTTGTGACTTTCACAAGTTGTGACTTTGGGGGAGAATCCGAAAAAGTCACAAAATCAATTTTACCTCTTCTTGTGACTTGTGAGGTATCAGTGATGATGAGGAGAATCGGGCTGTAAACGTCAAAACACTCCCTTTCCCAAAATGAATTCCAAAAGTCGTTGACATGGAGTACACTCCCAAAAGTAGATTTGGAAAAGGACATAAGGAAAACAAATGTTTAGAGCCCGTACTGTACGAAAAAGAACAATGTCATTTTCAACTGTACGAAAACCAATTGATAGAGAAGAATGCGCATTTTATGAACATCTAGTTTAAAATTGTAAGCCAACGGCGACACACGTAGAAAAACCAGTGCATAATAAACTCTTGATTTTTAATAAATAAATTGCAAAATTATTAAATTTTAAAAACCCAGTGTATGAACCTATAGTAGGATCAAAAGATATTTCAATTCTTGATCCCGGAAACTGGAGATGACGGAAGATAAGATTTGCTGACAATAGTCTGCGGCATTTTGAACAAAATCGTGCGACTCAGTTGTTCACTTTAAACATGTCATAAAGTTAAGTGCATCAAGGAAGAATCTCGAAAGTGGTGCACCATGTTAAGGTCTGCGATTATTGTTTTTTTTTTTCTGTGCTATCTCTCTTCTTCCTTGTTTCCTTCACAATTTTGGATAATTAACTCTGGTTTGATGGCAATAGAGATAGCAATAAATGAATCTCTCTGCAAGTTCCCAACTTATCATATCTCATAATGGCGAGTCCGAACCCAGCCCAACAGAATTCAGGGGAATAACCTCGATTGACCCTCGTAAGTTACGTCACTTTGGTTGATTTCCTTAAACTTCAACTACGTATATAGCTAAATCCTGGATATTCAAAGGCAAGACAACAACATCAAGGCAGTGCAATTTCTTTGAAAGAGTGTACCTACACAAAAGAGAACTCAACCCAACGAATGCAAGGAGAACAATTTTCTGCTCATGCGGATTCTTCGAAATTGCTTATAAATTCTTTCCTTCTGGCTTTGTATTTTATGAGACAGAGTTGAGTGGAGTACGAGGGAGCTTACATAATTTGTCGTTTACATTGTTTTTGTTTGTTCCTCTCAAGACCAATATCATCCGAGAACCCGAGAATGGAGCAATTGAGAGGAAGAACAGAATCTGGTTACTGTCACGGACAATTTTCTGAAATGATAATCAAGGTGAGGAAGCCGAAGTAAGGTGCATATACGTAGATGCATGCTTGTAGCCGTTCCTAGCTCTCCTTGAATCTCGTTGTCGTCACGGTCAGTCAATGTCGGTGATTGATTGTCATTTCGTCGCAATGACGAACGATGTGGATTCCAATGGTTTGCTATCAGAGTCGAGTTGGTATTACATTATTGAATAATTGGTCATTGGCGACTTGTTGTCTAGCATAGAAGTGGAAAATTTTGTGTGATGGTAGTGATGAGAGCATGGTAGTGTGTGGACCATTCAACTGCGGGAACTATTGCGTGTTTAACTTTACGACCAATTGAGAAAAATAATGTAGAAATCTTATTTTTCTTCTTACTAACTTATGGTGGCACTACAGTCTAGGTCGGACCAGGGCCTCATCCAACAAGCGTCTCCAGCCAGCTCGGTCTCTAGCTAGATTTCTCCAGTTTCGCACGCCAAGTTGGTTCAGATTCTCTACCACATGTGTGCTCCACATGAGTCGCGGTCTTCTTCTTCTGCGACGTCCTTCCGGGTTGGATTCGAAGATTCTACGAGTCGGAGCATTATTTTCCATTCGCTCTACATGACCCAACCATCTTAGTCGCTGGACCTTAACTTTTCTGGCAAGGTCAGTGTTGCTGAACAGCTCGTACAATTCCTGATTGAATCTTCAGCTCCATTCTGATTTATGCAGACTGGACCAAAAATCACTCGAAGAATGTTTCTCTCGAAGCAGCCCAAAGCGTTTTAATCGGATGTTGTCATGATCTCTGCACGATACAATAGGACCGGGATGATGAGGGTTTAGTAGAATGTCACTTTAGTTGCTCGAGAGAGGACTTTCACTTTACCTGGCTGAATACAATGAGATGTAGCTGTAGCCCAAAAAATTCGCTGTCGCCAAAAACGTCATTAAAATCGCTTATTGTGTAGCAACAGTAGAATACAATGCGTAGCGCAACAAAATAGGTAGCTGTCGAAATTAAAAAAATAAATAAATTCAAAATTGAAAATTTAACTGTGTTGTGAAACTATTTAGCTTGTATTTCCTTGAAAAAAACTTAAAAAATGATGAACGAAGAAGAAGAAATTGCATTTATTGTAATGGTGATGCAGCTATCAACAGAACTGTCAAATTTGTAGCCCAACTTGTACTACACATCAAGCTACAAGCTACAGGCTCAGCTGCACATTGTATCGCACTACATTTATTTCATATCTTTCAACTTTGACAGCGCTACAAACTACGACTACAGCTACACCATTGTATTCAGCCAGTACTTCTCAATTGCCTTCTTAGGCCGTGTGTGAATTGCGTTAAAATGTGTATTAAAACTTGACGTTTGGTTAAAATTTGACGTTTGATTGAAAATGGGATCAAATTTAGCCATTTGCTGTGTGAATTGCGTTAAAAGGGATATTTTTAACCAACATTTCTGCGTAAAACTAGGAAATTTCCCTCAACAAAAAATGTTTTTATCCACCTAGGTAAAATAATTTTGTGTACAAAACCAAAATTTAAGCAATAAATTTCAGGAAAAGCCACTTAAGATAACAAACAAACTCTGTTATATTCATTTTTCTCGATTTTGCAGTGGTAATTTGATAATTTGAGTCAACAGTAAAATATCTTCAAACGAAAATGTCCCTTTTTGGATGATTGGTTCTTTCCATCTGGTAACATTGCAAAACATGTTTTCACAACTGACATCTGTTATAATTCTCAAAAGAAAAAAATAATTTCGTTTTTCGATTTGAAAATATTATGAATTCATAGAATTTTATTTATTTTATTGAAATATCAAAGCAATTTTTAAATAGTCATAACAAAGAACTAAATAAAACGGAGAGGAACAGAAAAAAACAACAAAACAGAAGCAAACTTCTCATCATTCATGAGAAAAAAATACACGTCAAAATTTTAACCCATTTATCCTGCTCCACAGCAGGATAAATTTTAACCCATTTTATTCACCACGCTAGTGTCAAGTTTTAACCAAACGTCAAGTTTTAATACACATTTTAACGCAATTCACACACGGCCTTAAGTCGAAATAAGCAGTGATTGGCAAGAATGCTTCTTCGTTTGATTTCAGCGCTGAGCCGCGTTTTTGCGCTGACGATAGTTGACTATAGTTCTTATGTCAAAAAAACATGGTTGATATGTCATAGTTGAAACAGTTAGAAATAGTTGAAATAATCCAAAAACGCTTTTTAGTTAGGTTTGGTTGATTTGTTAAACAAGAAAAAAAACAAATCTTTTAAGGTTACATTTTTCTTTTCTTTTGATCATAATAATGGATTAATGGAAATGGATAAAGAGAACAATTTTCATTAGTCTAAATTTATTGCAAAAACTCAACAATGATCTTGATATGGTAAGTTCTTAAAGACAATTGAAATAAGATCATATTTATTTATTTTTGAACAACCCACAGCAAGAAAGGCAATATTCGAACTGAAGACCACCCTCCATGATGAAATCCTCAAGTTGTTCCAAGTAAGCCAGCTCCTGATATTCTCCTAATTGCTGCTTCCAGATTCGCTGAAAAACTATCAATTCAATATCTATTTCGTGCTTTTATATAAATAAACGGAGAAAGTCTTTATTTTCTGATACTAATGAAAAATTTATTGCCGACAGAATATATACATGCATAAAAGCAATAATAGCAATAAGGACTTCGACTTTTTCTTGTGTCTCGGATTATCTTATAAAATTTTTGATACGTCCTTCGGCGCCGAATTTGTTCGCATGTTCCTTGCTGCTGCTTGTCTCAAGAACTTCTGGAGCAATGTAATCAGGAGTTCCGACCGGCAAGAAACTGTACACATGCCCGCCACAATTCAAGGCAGCGACATTTCCAAAATTTTCCAGTTTGATATGGCCAAAGCGAAATCTCCGGGGAAATAAAGTTCTTTTTTTCTGACAATTTCTTTTGATAAAAAATACAAACCACTGATCTCTATAATACACTGGATAGTGTATTCATACAGAAAAAGTGACTCCATTTGAACATTGTTATAAAGTCGAAAAGGGAAAAATTCGTATAACAGTATAACAAAAATATACGTGAAAGAACCACTGATCTCTATATTACTTATCTCTGAATTTCATTTTTTCAATCTTCTTTGAGAAACAACTTTAATCTTTGGAAGTCTATCTAACATAGGGATGTGTTAAATGTAAAGAAGTATCGTATCGATATTTTTTTTTTAAATATCAATATCGGTTTTGATATTTTATTAAAAAAAATATCGATATATCGGTAAAATATGACAAGAAAATAATTTTGCCTATTTTAATTATTACGTTTATCATTTCTTTTCATTTCCCCAAAAAGCTTCACATTTGTTTGTTTTGGCATGTTGCTCACAATGCTCGGTGCCTTTTTTCCGAGCGCGTCGGTTCGACTCTGAACATTCAGAATCAGTGTATGGTGTGAATGCTTGTATGGTGTGAATGATGCGAGAGAGCAAACTGTTGAGAATGTTTTGTGTGCAAATGGTGCGACAAATCACTTGTGTTTTCAAATAATTGATGTTTCATGATCTCAGATTTACTTACGAACACTAATTGAGTGTAGTGTGTGGTATTTCTTTTGAAGGTTTTTCTTAGGCCGTGTGCGGATTCAGTTAAAAAGTGGTTAAAATTTGACGTTTGGTTAAATTTTGACATTTCGCATTGAATAAAATGTGTTAAAATTAGAACAGCTGTTGAGCAGGTTAAAATATGACAGTAGGGGTTAAAAATTCATCCATTTTTAACCACAATTCATCAAATTCACACACGGCCTTAATCATTCATCCAATTCAATAATCAATTCATCCAATTCGCACATGGCCTTAATCATAAAAAATATCGATTTCTTATACCTTTTCGATATTCAGATTTTTATATCGATACATCGATATATCGAAAAATTAAATATCGATAAAAAATATCACCACATCGACATCATTAGTTAGACCTGTTAGACGTCAAAAAGTCGAAAAGGGGCACTGACTGTCATCTTCAAATGGAGTCAAAAAAACTGTTATACTTTGTAGGTAATACACTATCCAGTGTAATATAGAGATCAGTGATACAAACAAAACAAAAACTTCATGAACATGCAAGCTTTGGAATTTGTAAGAGGAACCTTATTTTCTTTATTTTGTAATGAAATACTTTTAATTGAAGACGAACAGAAATCCTTTGATTGTAATTAATTGCGGCGGTACGGATACGGACGACTACGCGGTTGTAAAAAATGCACAACCAGAATGTTTTTTTTTTTTAGATTCCAGATTGACAATAATTAAAAACGCCATTATACAAAAAAAAAACACTTTGACACAACAACCATTGTATATGAAACCACCTAGTACAATCAAGAATGGGTGTTTCGATTTTTTGTGCCAGATCAAAATCAAAGAAAAAAAAATCCCAATACAAAACTTATGTAAAACAAATTAGCACTGCGCCAGAACTCAAGATGGCACTACTATCGATTGCCAGGTCGCGGGTACTACACTTTCAACTCACCTCCTGAGATGAATTGGAAATAGTTAGAAATAGTTACGATTTGACACATTAACAATGACCGCAAAAACGACAATTGTGATTACGAATCGTAGCTATTGGCGTGCAAAAACGAGAAATAGTCAACCATAGTTGACTATAGTCAACTATAGTCAGCGCAAAAACGCAGCTCTGAGGTGCGTAATTACAATTGTCGTTTTTGCGGTCTGTGTTGATGTGTCAAGTCGTAACTATCTCTAACTATTTCCAATCCATCTCAGGAGGTGAGTTGAAAGTGGTTGGTGTGTCAAAGTGTTTTTTTTTTTTTTTTTGTAAATGGCGTCTTTAATAATTGTCAATCTGGAATCTAAGAAAAAACATTCTGGTTGTGCATTTTTTACAACCGCGTAGCCGCGAATTTAATTACAATCAAAGGATTTCTGTTCGTTTTCAATTATTTCATTACAAAATAAAGAAAATAAGGTTCCCCTTACTAATTTTAAATTGTCGGAAAAAAAGAACTTTATTTCGCGGGATGTTTTGCAAAAGGAACTTCATTAGAAAAAAGACAACAAATCATAAGGAAATTTCTCTCGTGCACTTTTTTTTTTTTTGGTTTCAAAATGTGTAGTGTACTGTGTACTCGTAAAAACATTCTGGTTTAAAATCTCTCCCTGGTCACAAACTCTTCCAATCGAATTGACTATACTGCGATCCGCAAACATCCCTTTTTCGAGGAGCGAAGAGCGTCAGCGATATACTCGAGAAGCAGAACGAAAAATTGGAGGATAAGTTGGCCGCTGCCGTGAGCAGATGATTGTCGAACGTCTGTCGGCACGTACGGCAAACTTAAACCTTGTAGAAGGTGGAGAAGCAACTGGAGCACAAAATGTGGGAAAAGACCTAGCAGGAGAGGATGAAGGAGAAATCTGAGGTAAGGTTTTTCATCTCCAAATAGAATTCATATAACGTTTATTGTATTCTTTAGGTTGTCGAACAAATTTTAGAACAAGAAACTCCTTCGTGAACTCAACGCAGAGCGGAAAAAGTCCTCAAACGCCATCGATGCGGCTTCAGCTATCAAAATCAAGCTCAAAAACCTCGAAGACAACTACGAACGACTTAAGTAAGCCTAAGCATGCAACATCACCGACAACCAGCTGACCGAAGTCGAGGCAATGCTGCAAGCCGAACAGAAGCGCAGTCAATCGTCGCAGGAGAAAATCGATGTCTGGGAGAAGGACGAAGTCATCACTAAGCTGAGGAAGATAATCAACGAGAAACATGCGAACAAACTCGTCGCCGAAGGACGGTGAAACCGAGACACAAGAAAAAGTGGAAGTCCTTATTATTATTATTGCTTTCATGTATTCTGTCGGCAATAAAAAAATTTGTTAATTGGTTTCAAAAATTAAAGACTTTCTCCGTTTATTTATATAAAAGCACGAAAAAATATTGAATTTATAGTTTTCAGCGAATGTGGAAGCAGCAATTAGGAGAATATCAGGAGCTGGCTTGCTTGGAACAGCTTGAAGATTTCTTTATGGAGGGTGGTCTTCAGTTCTAATATGCCATTTGCCTTTCTTGCTGTGGGTTGTTCAAAAATAAATAAATATGATCTTATTTCAATTGTCTTTAAGAACTTACCATATCAAGATCATTGTTTAATTTTTGCAATAAATTTAGACTAACGAAAATTGTTGTCTCTTTATCCATTTCAATTATTATGATCCAAAGAAAAGAAAAATATAACCTCAAAAGATTTGTTTTTTTTTTCTCGTTTGACAGATCAACCAAACCTAACTAAAAAGCGTTTTTGGATTATTTCAACTATTTCTAACTATTTCAACTATGACACATGAACCATGTTTTTTTGACATGAAAACTATAGTCAACTATCGTCAGCGCAAAAACGCACCTCTGGTGTTGTTGTCTGAGTTTATTGCGGATTCTAGGTAGCCGAAATCCTTACTAACATACTTCGAAGTTAAATGTGTCTATGCTGACGTTTGCTCCAAGACGTCGATGTTGGTTGTCCGCTCTTGTTGACAGCATTAACTTGTTCTTGCCCTCGTTAGCCGCTAGACCCATCTTCCTGGCCTCCGTCTCAAGACTCACAAACGCTTACTGACATATCACGCTGTGTTTTTCCAATTATATCAATGTCATCTGCGTATCCTAGTAGCTAGACGGACTTTTTTAAGATTGTGCTGGTGTTGACGTTGGAGTTTTGCACAATCTTTTCAAGAATGATGTTGAAGAATTCGCATAACAGAGCATCGCCTTGTCTAAAACCATTTTTGACATCAAATGCATCCGTTAGGTTTTTTCCCACCAGTTTTTCTGATATGCCGGAACTAGACATTGCTCTATATACTTGGTCTCTATAGGCGTTGGCATAAGCGGTATTGAAATCGATGAAAAGGTGGTAGGTATCGATTTGAAGTTCTTGGGTCATCTCCAAGATCTGCCGTAGAGTGAATATTTGATCGATGGTGGACTTTCCACAAGCCACACTGATAAGGACCTATCAGGTTGTTGACGAAAGGCTTCAAACGTTCACACAGCACGGCAGACAAGATCTTGAAGGCGATGTTAAGGAGACTTATACATCTGTAGTTGGTACAGCTAAGGGGATCTCCTTTCTCGAGAATCGGGCATACGATGCTGAGTTTCCATTCGTCGGGCAGGCATGCGTCTCCAGCTGCTTTGTACACTTCGGCGGCTAGCCCGTCTGCTCCAGCGGCTTTGTTCGACGTAAGTCCAGATATCGCTATCTTCATTTGGTCAATGTCGGGTGGGTGGAATTGTTGGCCTGCTTCACCTAAATTGAATGGTTCTGTATTTCTGGGGTAATTTTGCTCGTCATCGCCATTATACAGCTTGGAAAGTGGTCTTTTCATATCCTCAGCACTGACTGTGGTTCCACTACGATGTTCCCATAATGGTCTCTACAGGCTTCGGTTCGGGATGTATAAGCCCTGGTGGTTTATTTTACCTTTTTGTAAAACTTTCGAACCTCGTTCCTGTTCTGACATCCCTCTATCTTCTTGATCGCGTGCTTCTCATGCTCCCTTTTTTTCTGAGAAGTTTGTGGTTTGTGCTCCTCTCTCTTTGTATACCTCTTATTTAGCTGCATGTGTGTGCCGGCGAGACTCATCGTCAAACCAGGGGTTTCGTTGTGGTAGCCGTGTTAGTCCTAGCACTTCAGAGGCGGCATCTCTGATGGCTGCTTGGCAATGTTGTGCTGGCAGCAAAGGACTTCTGAGGAGATTTTTGGAGACACGATCGGAAAAGGATCTAGCAATTTCTTGCAATCGTAGCCGTTAGACGTCAAATTTTCTCCTAGCATTTTCACGTGTTGGCCTTGATCGGGAAATCCGCATTTGTACCTTGGCTACAACAAGGTAGTGGTCCAAGTCGATGTTGGCACATCGGAATGTGCCTCTAGCATGCAAGAGAAGTGTCGTGCCTCGTGTGTCGATCGCAGTGTGATCAATCTGATTGACGATTGATTGATCAGGAGATTTCCATGTCCCCTTGTGGATATCGAGATGTAGGAATTGCGTACTTGCTACTATTACGTCTTGCCCCGCAGCGAAGTCGATTATCATAAATCCGTTATCATGTCAAACTTGAAAAATACAAATTTAGTATTTGTGATGACAAATGTTATTTTTTATAAAATTTTATGATCGACTGCAGCTGATCCTAATAATACGTTTCCACCTACCATAAATCCAAGGTTTAATGAACTAGGTTTAGATTAAATCTCGAACTTTATCAGATCTAGTGAAGATTACAACGCAACGTAGTAATAAGAAAGACGAAAAAGAAAGCTGAATTTGAATGGATTTGTGCGACGAAGTTGAATTTTTTTTTCAATTTTGTAGCGCGACGAGTTTGACATATCCATACAAATTTCAGCTGTCATTTTTGTCATCGGGTGACTGGTGACTGCATTCTGTTTAGCTCTTTATGCTAAACTAGCAGTTGCCCACGACTTCATCCGCCTCTCCCTCGTCCACCGGCCAGAGTATCGTCTCGACTTGTGCATCATGCGCGCGTGGAAATTTTGTTCGGAAGTTATTGTAAAATTGCATTGCAGTCAACTCTCCCTAGGTCGTAATTCTCTTGAACTTGAAAAATTTGAGCATTTTTTATGATTCCTTTCAGTTGTTCATACTTAAAGCATTCCCTTGGGTGAACTCTCCCTAATTCTAATATCTCTCTTACTTCTGCATCGTTTTTTTCGTTAAGTAATTTTTTTTTTCTTTAAACTGAGTATATTTTTTAGTTAAGAAGTACATAAAATGATATTGTTTAAACACAATAATCTGCACAAATAGTGCAATCAATCACATTCACAAATCAATTGAACTCTCAAAATTCTAATTTGAGCAGTTATTAGGCCAGTTTCACCTAACAACATCTCACTGAGATCTCAATGTCACCTTGACTGAGGCAAAAACATTTGGTGGAACATAATTCTCAGTTATCATTGAGATTTAATGGTTACCTTACTAATTGTTGCTGCACATATGTCAGCCACGTCAAATAGCTGAGTGAGAAATCGAATCCAAAATAATTTCATCTCAGAGATCTCAGAAAAAAATCTCAGTTCTCACATTTCCACAGATTCTTCGCTGCTATTGGTCGCAGCTTAATTTTAAGTAGAATAAAGACTATCCAACACAAAAAGAATTTTACAATTCGAAATAGTAGTTCCTGAGATAACCGCGTTCAAACGAACTTTATATTGTATTGTATTGTATTGTTTGCCGTTTTTTCCACATTTTACACAAATTCTTCGCTCCTATTGGTCGCAGCTAAATTTTATATAGCTTCAAACCTTCCTTGATAAATGGACCATTCAACATTAAAAAAAATTGTTCAATTTCATAAAGCAGTTCCTGAGATAAGCGCGTTAAAACGCAGAAAAATGTATATTTTTTGCCGTTTTTCCATATTTTCCACAGATTCTTCGCTGCTATTGGTCACAGCTTAATGTTAAATAGCCTAATGTCTAAGTCCAACACAAAAAGAATTATACCATTCGAACCAGTAGTTCCTGAGATTACCGCGTTCAAACAAACAAACTCTTCAGCTTTATATATTAGTGTAGATCACAGTACACAGAATACAAGGTATTATATTCCCGATTTTCTTCTTCTGAAGTTCGCGCATATTATGTCAAATTTCAGATCCAAAATGTCATAATAAAAGAAAATTAAAAAGAAAAGAACAAAACTTTAGATTTCTGTCTCTGTCTGTCTCATTTACTAAAAATATCAGCCATTTTTTTCCCTTGACGAATTTGACATTGGATCTGAAATTTTTAGCATTTCTTTTTGTGCCTTTTCTCAATTCTGTCATTTTGGTTTCTGACAGATGCGCAATATAATACCTTGTATTCTGTGTACTGTGAGTGTAGATGTAGTATTATACTATGTTTTCATCTATCCTAAATCCGAGGTTTATTCTAGAAAATTTTTCTAAATCTAAAGATTTATGCTAAATCGAGTTCGATTTAGGGTTTGTGGAAACGTAGTGTTAAATGAATTCCAACTACAAATAGGTTGAAGTCAACTGCAGTTTATTTTATAATCTCGAGATTTCTTCAAATTTCACTCCGCTAAGTATTGTATTTACCACACTTGAAACGTAGCGTAATCTTACTTGGTTTCAAGACCCAGATCCTGCAAATAAACAATATGGATTTCCCACCAATTTTAAAATTTACTTCCAACCTTGTGATTCCCGCCTTATGAATTGTCATTAGGTCCGTTCGTTTACCTCATAAAACTGCCCAAAGCTGCCCAAAACTGCCCAAAACTACCACTTTTGCGTTCGTTTACTGCCACTAATCCTAAAATCTGTCACTTTTGAAGGAGAAAATATTTCCCCTACCTGCCGATTTTAGCTACAAAAATTTCTTGTGGCAGTTTGTGTAAGTTCTGTCAAACCATAATGGTGGATTTACATTGATCTGCATGCCATCATCTGCAAAAATAGAGGATGCAAGATACAAAACTCATACTAGTGTAATAGAGAGGTAAGACCAAAATGCAGACGTCTGCACGGATGAAGATTATAGGAAGTTCAACTCATGCAGAAGAAAATTATGGTGAAGACGAACATGTTCATCTTTTTTATAGCGTTTTCATCTGCACCATAATTTTTTCATCTGCACCATAATTTCTTGTTGTTGGCTTTGATATGACATTAGGTCTGTTTGTTTACTGCAACAAACTGCAACGAAGTACAACAAAGTAAAACGTTTGTACATTTTCTGTTTGTTTACTCGAATTAGTTGAAAAGAAAAGAGAAATCGAGAGAGCAAAAAATTTCCCCTCCAGAGAAAATGTTTCAACTTTTTGCAACAGAAATTTCTTGTTGCAATTCGTTTTTAAATGAATCTTGTTCTTCGAATTTAAATTTTAATTGAAACGGTTTGCCGAAATTCGGAAAGAACATGCTTTGTGCTCATCATTTTTGTTACAAATGTATTTATTAAGGACTTGATACGCAAACCAAAGGAAAAGCGCTAATGCTTGGTTCCAATAATTCTTTTGTCCTGACGGAAGATAAGTATATACTTCTCCGATTTTTTTACAAAGCTGATCGACGAAAATTATATAGGTCGGAATGTGCATTTTTAATTCCAAATCGGTATATACTGAGACTGACGAATCACTTATTCAAAGTAGTATTCTAGTATGTATTCTAGTATGTACACGATTGTCAATCCTTTTGAAAAAATTAAAACAAACTGCAACAAATTACTTCAACGTGCTTGTTTATTCTGTAGCAAGTTTCTCTCTTGCGGAGAGAATTGGACTATCTCTTTTGCGAATTTGATAGATCTCAAACAAACTGCTACAAAATGTTCCCAAACAGACCTTTTGACATCATCTGTCACCGAGCTTTAAAAATTATAGCAAGTAAAAATGGGTAGGTATATGTGTACTCTTTCACTCTTTCGTGTTATGTCGTATAGCTCCCCCGCTTTACTTTTCTGCGAATTTGCAGATGCAGACGTCGAAGATTACATGTAAAT
The DNA here is from genome assembly GCA_943590905.1 of Sphaerophoria taeniata. NCBI lineage: Eukaryota > Metazoa > Arthropoda > Insecta > Diptera > Syrphidae > Sphaerophoria > Sphaerophoria taeniata. Next base: position 235,437,339 of record OX016540.1, on the reverse strand, counting down.
CCACCATAAGAAGTACATTGAATTTTTTTGACGTTTGACATAATTTTGTGCATTGGGCAGATTTTGCCTGTAAAGCGTTCGTTTACTTTTTGGGCAAATCATAAAATTTCATCCCCACTCCTCCATTTTTGACAGTTTTTACACAAACTGCCCAAAAAGTAAAAGAACGGACCTATTGTGAACTATACACTTTTGCACATTGACAGCTGTCAGCTGCATCAAAACTACTTGACATTGCACTGACAGTGTCAATCTGCTTAGAGCAAAATCGACATCAGCACGTTTTAAGGAATTTTAAAGTGTTTTCGTAAGAAAATGGACGGTGTCAGCTTATTTAATGATTTTGTGACTCTACACAAACCCCAACTCCAACTGTCCAACGTTCCGCCACATCTCTGGGAAGCTGTATTCTCAAAAATCGCCACAGATACCTTCGACGCTGGTGCTGCCTTATCGCTGATGCTCATCGACTACTCTGATGGCGAACGCGACGAAACAAGCCCGGTATTCGCCTTATGTGTCTCAAAATCGGATGGAATCAAAGCCAAAGATCCCAATGCCATTTACCTTATCGACCATGCATGGACCTTTCGAACAAACATCGCTCGACAGCAGCTTGAAGAAATTCCACAACTAGCCGATAGAATGTCGGCTATAACCGGAGTCGATCTGGAAGATGCCGACCGAGTCGACAAGATTCTGCATGCAATGTGGAAACACTGTCAAGCCTATTCAATTTCTGCCGAAGGCACAACAGCCGAAGACCGAATTCCAATTTGGTATGTTATGGACGAGGTAGGCTCTGCCGTTAATCACTCCGATGAACCCAATTTCCGAATCGTACCTTTTCTGCATTTAAATACCCAAACGACTTACAGTTTACTGTTCCCTATTCGAGATGTTGAAGAGGGCGAACAGGTAACTAGAGATTTTGTTGAATACGTGGCCAAAGACGCACCCGAAAGGGATGCTGTGCTTTTACCTTGGAGGTACACGGACTTGCAAGAAATTAGTTTTGATCAAAGTGAACCGGGCGAAGAATATTTTGCTACCGGTCATATTCCCGAAATCCTTCCTGAAGGTTCAATAGATGAGCCGGTTGTCAGCCGCAACGACCCCCTCAAGGTCTACTCCGAGTACGACATTCTCAGCACTTATTTGACGGCTCCCTACTTCGAGATTGTTGATAATCCCGACGACGCCGATGTTCTCTGGTTGACCCATCACTTCAAGGATTTTGCCGCTTTAGCCAAAGACACTCCCAATAAATTTGTCAACCAGTTCCCCTACGAATATGTTCTGACAGTCAAAGACCTCCTCTGCATTACCTGCCGACGCGGGACAAATGGCAAACACCACGACCCAGATACTTTGGAAACTTTACCTGCTTGGCTTCCTACGACCTACAATCTCAAAACCGAAGTGCTGCAGTTCGCCTCATATTTCCAGAATCGAGAAGCCAAAGGTCTTGACAACCACTGGATTATCAAACCATTTAACTTGGCCAGATCTCTGGACACTTACATCACCAACAACATTGCTCAAATAATGCGACTGCCAGCAACTGGTCCCAAAATTGCTCAGAAATACATCGACCGACCAGTGCTCTTCCATCGTCCAGAATTGGATGCTCGTGTCAAATTCGATGTGCGCTATGTAATTCTACTGAAGAGTGTTTATCCGCTGGAAGCATACATCCATCGGAAGTTCTATCTGCGTTTTGCCAATAAAGCCTTCTCTCTGGACCACTTCGATGAGTACGAGAAGCACTTCACTGTGATGAATTACTCGGACGAAGCGGAATTGAGACACATCAAATGTGACGAATTCCTCGAATTCTGGGAACAGCAATATCCGAATCATTCGTGGAACGAGGTTGAGGATTCAATTTGTTCGATGCTGCACGAGGTGATGCTTTCGGCCAGCAGCAAAAAGCCACCATGTGGTATAGCACCTTCCGTCCAGTCGCGAGCCTTGTACGCAGCCGATATTATGCTGTCTTGGCAGGAAGGTGGCGAGAAGGACATCCAACCGAAGTTGTTGGAAGTCAACTTTACGCCGGACTGTAAGAGGGCTTGCGAATACTATCCTGACTTTTACAACGATATCTTTAAGTTGCTCTTTTTGAACGAACATGATAATGAAGTTTTCAGAAAACTCACTAAGAACTAAGTTCAAAATAAAGTTCAGCGTAAATTGAACAAAATTTTTGTATTTGATGGTAAACCAAATTCCTTTTCCGTTGCTGGGTTCGTGGTCGGTTACTTACTTCAGGTGACTACAGTCCGTTGTGGACTTTGGCCTCAATTAACAGTGTCCGGCAGCCAGCTCGGTCCCTAGCTAGCTGTCTCCAGTTTTGCACTCCAAGTTGATTGTATGTTATGCTTCGTCTCATCTCGGTGCTGGTGTTATTGCCCGTGTTAATAGCGGAGCCTAGGTTAGGTAGACAAACTCCTCTACTACCTCGAAGTTGTATGCGTCTATTGTGACGTTCTGTCCGAGCCGTCGGTGTTGGGTGTCCTTCCTCGAAGACAGCATATACATATGTACTTCGTTTTTCCCTCATTTACCGCTAAACCCATTTTTGCCACTTCTTTTTCAATTCTCACAAAGGCGCCATTGACATCACGCTGCTGTGCTCTTCCCATCGGCGTTCGCGAGAAGTTGAACAGACTTTTGGAAGATCCTCTGTCGTTGACGGTGGAGTTGTGCACTATCTTCTCAAGTACGATGTTAAAGAAATCGCATGACAGTGCATCGCCTTGTCTCAATCATTTTTTGACATCGAAAGCAGGGATGAGACTTTACTGCAATTGCAGTAGATCTACTGCAATTGTTTCGCAAATAAAATCTACTGCCACCAAATTGAAATCTACTGCGCTTTGCGTTCGAAAAATATTTTTTACTTAGGCCGTGTGCGAATTCAGTTAAAAATGGGTTAAAACTTGACGTTTGGTTAAATTTTGACACTTCGCATAATTTGACTAGCTGCTGAGCAGGTTAAAAAATGACAGTAGTGGTTAAAAATTCATCCATTTTTATTTTTTAACCACAATTCATCCAATTCGCACACGGCCTTAGCAAGATTGTTGTAAAATTGGCGAAACATTTGTATTGTCTAAAAAAAATGTTTGACTTGAAAAAAAAAAGTCGAACCCAAATGCACTTAAAATGTTTAATACTATGTTTGAAATGGGTTGCAGAAGGACAGGGAATGCTACTACAAAATGTGTTTTTTACATTGAACAATTTAGTATGGTATTGAATATTAAAAACCTTGCTTAGTTCTATAATCCATAATAAAAACTAATTATATAATCAACATACCTTTACATTGGAATAGTAACAGAAATATTATTTATTAAGTGAATTTTTTCGCAAATTAAATTTTAAGAAAAAAGCTTAGATAAATTCAACTTAAATAAAAACAAATAGAAGATTGAAATATCGTCTTTTCTAATAGGACTTCACAACTTAAAAAAAAAAACGCAAACTATTTGAGATATTTGAAAAACTTGAATATAGTGCATATAATAGTCTAAAAGTTAATTGCACAACGAGGTGGCCAATCGACTGGTCCATTTCTTTCACGCTCGTCAAACTTACTCTTCAACAAATAGCTTGTTAGGTATGCCGTATGCTGTGTGACACCATCCAGTTTAAACCACATGTCATCTAAGGTCTTATCTCTCAATTTGGACCAAAAATAATCGGTTAACATGGCGCATGCAACTGACTGATTTAGATCGTTTGTTACGGATGCCTGAATGGCTGCGATATTTTCGACATTTTGATTTAACCGTTGTTGTCGTAGTGTCTCAGTGACACGGCAACATCACACAGCGAATACATGCAAATTTTCGAACTTAACACTTTTTATTGGCTGTCTTCAAGAGCGAGAATTACGGCCAAAAACAGGTGTGTTATAACAATTATTAAAAACTTCTGTCATCGAAAAATTTGCCTAGTTAAAATTCAGCCGTAAATTTTACCTGGCATTATGCATTAGGCAGGAAATTAGGAATTGTACAAACTTGAAACACAAGTCATAGGAATGGTTCGTTCCAATTTTTCGGTGCCAGCACGTAACTTGATACAATCGAGTTTACTCGATACAATCGAGCAGTGGCAGCACGTAATTTGTTTCAATCGAATGAACTCGATTGTATCGTCAGATTTCACAGCATACAATTTTGAAATAGACGTTTGAAACAGAAAAAAATACTCGACAGAAAATAGTTATCGAGCAAGCATTTCTTTTAGGAAAAAATATGGAACCCAAACCAAACCATTGGACTCTTCTTCATCCAGGATGAATCATCCTCACATTTAGCATCAGAAAATATAATTTTTGTATTGACTTGAAAAATTACCTACAAATTTGTATGGAAAAATGTTTGACATTTTTTCGATTGAATGATTCACAATGAAAATTTTAAGCAAAAACTCGTTTCAAGTTACGTGCTGCCTAAAAATATTTGTTTCGAGTTGATAGACGATGAACAAAGCTCGATTGTAACAAGTTACGTGCTGGCACCCCAGGTGTTCAGGAAATTTTATTTTCAACCGGAAAAACACATTCTTTTGAAAAATAAGTGAGCTTTTTTTTGTCAAACACAAATTCTTCGAGTGATTTCCAATCAATTGGTATATAAATTTCGGTAGAAAATTTTTATAATTCGCAGTTGCTCTTTAGCTTTTGTTACTCGTTAACAAGTTGTCAAGTCAAAGGGTTCAAAACCCTTTTATAAGTTTTATAAAAAAAAGAACATTATTTGGCTTCATACGCCTACAACATCAACCTAGTCAACCTTTATTGAAAATTTGTCGTAGAATTTTTGCAAAATCTTACTTAATTAATAAAAGGGAGGATTGGCTATTCCAAGTTGAGTCTGCTTTACTACACTTTTATCATTTCAACTACTGAAAAAACTTACATTTGGAAAAAAAATGTTCAAAATTAGAGATGTTTCAAAGATTTTTCAGTTATGGCCTTTTTTGTCTCTAGATGTACATACCAATAATAATAACTTACTTAGTTGAGAACATTTGTTATAGTTGGAATTTGAAAACTTTTAGTTTGGTAAGTTTCATATTTATTTATTTGTGTTCGTTATGTTTCAAGGAATTTTGTTAAATTTTGTTACAAATGAACTTAAATGCACATATATGTATGCATTTTCATAACCTATAAACGAAAAAAATCTACTGCGAAAAAATGAATTCTACTGCGTCTTTTGTTCAAAACTACTTCGTACAATTTCTAAAAAAGTCACATCCCTGATCGAAAGATTCCGTAAGTTCATTGCCAACCTTGATGGCGAAGCGTGAGTTCTCCATCCTCAGTTTGCAAAAGCGAACGATCTTGGCAGAGATGCCAAAACTATACATAGCTTTGATGCTGTCATACGCGGCCTTAAAATCGATGAGAAGGTGGTGGGTATTGATTAAGACTACATGGGCTTTTTCCTGGATCTGCCGCAAAGTGAAAATTTGGTCTATGGTTGACTTTCCTGGTCTGAAGCTACATTGATGAGGACCCATCAGATTGTTGACGAACGGCTTCAGACGTTCACATATTACGGCAGAGAGGATCTTGTAGGGGATATTAAGTAGGCTGATTCCTCTGTAGTTGGCGCAGTTTAGAGGATCTCCCTTTTTCAGTTCGTGGTCGGTTAAATCTTTATATCCGAGGCTTGCTGTCGGGTAATTGGTTGTTGGTTATTTGTAGGGGGAGGTTACCAGCCTCAGACTTAACCTTACTTGAAAGAGACTAGCCTCACCATATAAGCCGTGTCGACAAGACCCTTTTCCAGCGGCCGCATCGTGGAGGCTATGGTGACACTTCCACCAGTCCAAGACAGATATGATGTTGATTCTACTCGGCTTGCAGCTGACGGCCGTTGGCAATAGTACAAAAACAACTATTGAGGTGGAGCAGCACGAATTCGAAGTAGGTAGTGCGTTCCTTCAATTACCTTAGGTCAGGTGTAGCAGCCAATAATAATATGGTAGAAGAAATACGAAATGCTTAAAGCCAACCTACTTAGTTTTTCAAGGCTCTTTAAATCCAAAAATCTTACCAAATTAAATTTCCAATAGCAGAAGACAGCGCGGCAGATCAAAGTTGAGCAGGGAGGATGTTGTAGCCTCGGGGTGCGTAACTGGATGACGTTGGCCATCAATCGCGATATACATGGAAGAACTTACTGAAAAATGCGTGGACTGGATCCTGCCGAGGCAGGATTATAACTTTCTGATAGTGGGATTGCCGGATTGACATAAACAAAATCGGTGCAAGCCTCTCGGCCTCGGGATCATTCCGACTTCATAAGGGTCAGGGCATAGCTTTCATTAGTTTTCGTCATTGGTAATTTTCATTCAGGTTTTAAAAGCAATAAAACAAGAAGTAATTATTAAGTTTGGTACCAAAATGAAGATTAAGAGGTCAAGAATTTTCTTATCAATTAAAACATTTAATTAAACCCAAATATTTTGTTTAAAATTCACTTTAATTTTTTCAATGATGTAAACGTTTCAGTGATCAGCTGATTTGTCATTCCATGTTTCACAGTACAAGCAGACCAATGATAATGTTCGAATTTCTTTTTGTTCCAGACTGTCAGTGGTTCTCTCAATGACCTAGTTTAACCTCAACTCTCTTAAAAAATAAATAAACAAAAATGAATCGATAACAAAAAGAAAATAAATATCATCACAAATTAGAAATTAGAGAATTTGAGACCAAATTAATACAAGAAGTCAAAAATTTCCAATGTCTATAAGCGAAGGACTTCATTTTCCATTTTCCATTTCACTGACCTGTCAAAAACATTCAAAAAAATTCCACTGATTTGTTCCAATAGGCCAGTTCCACCTAACAACATCTCACTGAGATCTCAATGTCACTTTGACTGAGGCAAAATCATTTGGTGGAACATAATTCTCAGTTCTCATTGAGATAAAATGGTTACCTTACAAATTGTTGTTGTACATATGTCAGTCACGTCAAAATAGCTGAGTGAGAAATCGAATCCAAAATATTTTCATCTCAGAGATCTCAGAAAAAAATCTCAATTCTCAGCTGAGATTTTTTGTTCCACCTAAAAAATCTCTGAGATCTCAGTGAGATGTTGTTAGGTGGAACTGGCCTAATGATTGAAACCAATGAAAGCTATGCCCTGACCCTAATGCAGGTACACTGAACACAACCTTAACCCCCAATTTCTGAATTATCTATGACGATGTTCACATTGGACTATTTCCGCCGACTTATTTTGAAGTAAGGCCAATCCGTCGTGTTCAAATACAAAAGTAGTGTGAACGCTCCAGACTCACTTTGACGTCTTATAGTTGTCATAAATTGACAATAGGCCAGTTCCACCTAACAACATTTCACTGATGTGGCTTTTCATAGAACAAAGAAGAATTGCTACTGATATGCAATGTTTTTTGGCGTGTAAAAAATCTGCAAAAACGAATCAATCCCTGTTTTGAATGTCTTTGTTGTCTGAGAAAACTCAGAAATGTCAAACACGTAGTATATATATGTAAAATCCGTGTACAATCATGTGTAAATCCGTCTCCAAAAAGGGATTCAAGAGAAATCAATCCTTCGAGAAAAAAATTAAATTTCTTTGTGAAAGAAATGCGTTTAAGGGAAAAAAATTACCACTTTTACGTCACTGATCAATTCTTGGGTTGTAAGAAAAGCCACATGAGATCTCAATGTCATTTTGACTGAGGTAAATCATTTGGTGGAACATAAAGAGCTGAACAGAATGCAGTCGCCGGACGACTGGCGACTAATCTGACAGCTGTCAGATTAGTCGCCTTCCAAATCGCCAAGAAATTTGTGAACACAATAGTCGCGCGACGGGCTCAGCGTTGCCGAAGTGTTGAAATTTCCCGGTTACCCCAAAAAATTTAAAATGGCCATCTAAAAAGTGTTAGAACCAAAAACAAAACATTTTTGTTCAATTCTTCAGTGAGGATGACGACTTCGATTTATTTTTTTTATTTTACTCAAAACGTTAAACAGGTTCTCATCTGAGAACTGAAATTTATATGAAAGAATAACAAGAATTTGTGAGTTAACCGAAGTTTTCTCAATGACGAGTGAGGTCTGAGATTTTGCCTCAGTCAAAGTGAAATTAAGATCTCAGAGAGATGTCGTAAGGTGAAACTGGCCTATTGTATATTAAGTCTGCATTTCTGCAGTATCTCACTTCTCACTTGGTCATCTGACATTAAAAATGGTTAAACTAGCGCCAACTTGCTCTCATAATTTCTATAGGTTATGACTTTTGAAGTCCATGTGATGAGTTACTATGAAGTGCAAATACAGACTCAAAACTGGGATTAATGGCATTCAAAATAATTTTACAATATGCAGTAGTGCATTATGGCCCTGCCAAAACGAAAATGACCCGATTTTTTTTCAAGAATGGCCCGTTTTCAAAAACAAAATCGGCAACGCTGGACGAAAAGAATACAAGGAAACAGCAACACGATATAAAAAAACACAAACGTCAAACTCGTCGCGCGACTAAGTTGAACAAAGTTCAACTTTTGGGCGACTAGTTCGGCGACGAACGACGCATTGTGTTGCTAATGGGCGACTGCCATACAAATTTCACATTTTTGACAGCTGTCAGATTAGTCGCCAGTCGCCCGGCGATGCATTCTGTTCAGCTCTTAATTCTCAATTCTCATTGAGATAAAATAGTTACCTTACAAATTGTTATTGTACATATGTCAGTCACGTCGAAATAGCTGAGTGAGAAATCGAATCCAAAATATTTTCATCTCAGAGATCTCAGAAAAAAATCTCATTTCTCATTTTTGTTTCACTTAAAAAATCTCTGAGATCTCAGTGAGATGTTGTAAGGTGGAACTGGCCTAATTAATTTGACGCCATATGCCAAATGTCAAAAAAAATCCATAAATTTTTAGTTTGGTTTGAAAATCCTGCCTCACTTTGTTGTCTTTTTCTTACTAGCAAGTGCGAAAGAGAAAAAACATATAGACGTCAAGATAAGTCGGAGGAAAGAATCCAATGTGAACATCGTCTATTGAACGCGACTTTTTGAGTTTTGACAGGTGTCTTCTTTTTTCAGTTTACCGTCAACCGTCAGCAAAATCAAAACTGTTCTGCTGAAAGTCGAACTCAAAGTGGAAAAAAACTGCAATTTGATCCACAGGTGTCTTTCTTTTTCAAGCGACCATTAATAAAATTAGTTCATATATAAAATGAAATTCACACCACTCTTCTTGTTCTTAACTGCACTCCTAATGGGATCAGCTATTTCGGTTGAAATCGAAGCCGTTGATGATTCCGACTTGGTTCATTTGATTACCGGCGAAGACAACGTCATCGCTTTATTCAGTAAGTACACAAAATCCACTATCCACCTTCGTTTCAAGGTTTGAAAATGACACTATTGATGTTTTGTAGTCAAATCGAATTGTGAATCTTGCGATGAACTTGAAACTGTTTTGGAGAATCTACAAGATGATCTCAAAGACCACCTCTCAGCAATCGTAGTCAAGTCCATAAATAGCCACATGGCTGGAATATATAACCCAAGCAAGGAACCTGCATTAGTCTACTTCCGTCGTGGTTTACCGCTGCTTTACCATGGCCCCATTACCGAAGATGACATCATGCAAACGTTCAGTGATAATCGAGAGCCGGTTGTGAAGGAGTTGTCGGACAATAACTTTGAACATCTAACACAAGCCTCAACGGGAGCCACTACTGGAGATTGGTTTGTCTTCTTGTAAGTTACCAATTGGTTATGAATTGTTCGTTGTTTTGTGAAGACCTTTGAATTCCTCTAGCTACTCCAATGATTGTGTTATCTGTCAGCGATTGTTTGCTATTTGGGAAGCAGTTGGAGCAGCACTTAAACGTCAAATGAACGTTGCCCGAATTAACCGACTCGAATACGGAATTGCCACTGCCAAGAGGTTCAACGTAAGGGAATCTCCAGAGTTTATTTTGTGAGTAAATCTTTTAAATTACCTAAATCAAGTGCGAACTCATACTTTGGTTTCTAGCATTCGTCAAGGTAAATATTTCCGATACCGATTGAAGGAATACACTGCCAAGAGTTTCATTGAATTTGCCCAAAACATTCACTTGGTCAAGACCAAGCCGGAAGCAGTTCCACCTCTAGCAAATCCAATGAATGAATTCCTCAACGAAAATATGAAAACCATCTTGGACCATCCCCAGTTATACTCGTATGGAATAGTGGGCATTGCGATTGTGGCGCTAGGTGCCATTTTGTGCAAATGTGTGTGCTCGAAATCTCCCAACAAAGCCGAAAAGAAAAAGGCTAAATAATTTTCTCAAATTTTTAAATGAAAAACCGTCCCTATGATTCCAAATGTGCAAAACGGGAACTTAAGTACCCAGTGCTCATTACCTTATGTTTAAATTTTGTAATATCGTGATATTTTTTTGTTAAAAACACATTGCCAATAAAAAATTTCTAGATTTCTACAAAAACATAAAATTTGAATTCACTTTTTTATTCCTTTTAATCCTCACGTGTAAGTGCTTGCTTACTTAAGGGGGCAGGCACTTCTGTATGGTCTAGAAGAGCATCTCATCTACAAAACTAGTCCAGCCAGAAGTGATTCCTAATTACAAACTTAAGACTCGTACGTCCGGGGGACCCCTAAAGGCACATAGGGCCACTACTGCGCCTGCACGCCATCGTGCTCGGTTTTCAGAGATGTGTTTCAGCTTCTTCCAGCTCTTGCCTAGTGACGCTGTGGTGTTGACGTTTGGGTACTTGAGAGGACGGCGGACAGTTTCTCACTCAGGCACTCACAGTAGTATCTGGTATTCTCCACGCGCACCGCGCCGCGCCGCCACCGGGGTGCTTAGGCAACCGATGTTGACACTTCTTTCTTTGGGCCGCACGTGTTTTTTTGTCGTTTGATATAATCGAGCTCTAAAACTTAGCCACTACCAGAAAGTGGTCAGAGTCGACATTCACTCCTCGGAAAGTGCGCACGTTCAAGATGTTGGATGCGTGCCTTGCACCGATTAGCACATGGTCGATTTGGTTGGTAGTTCGCCGATCTGGAGATCGCCAGGTTGCTGTGTAGATCTTTCGTCTTGGAAATCTAGTGCTACTTATCACCGTATTACAAGCTACAGCAAAGTCGATTAGTCGGAAGACGTTATCTGTTGTAACTTCGTGGAGGCTGTGCTTTCAAACTAATCCGCCAAAGATGTGCTTCTTCCCGATTTTTGTATTAAAATCTCCGAGTACGATTTTAACGTCGTAAGCTCTATCCAGGAGTTCCTAAAAATTCTCCTTGCTAGACTCCTCAGCATCGTCGGTAAGGGCGTGTGCACATATTATACTGATGTTTTTTAGTGTGGCCTTGATGGGGATTACAGCCAGGCGATCACTAATTGGCTTGAAATCCTTGACTTTGGACCTAAGCCGATTGGCCACGACGAATCCGCATCCAAATATATGCATTCTTTGATGACAGTTGTAATAAATGTCGCAATTCTTCCTTTTCATTGTCCCTGATCCTATCCATCGTATTTCCTGGATCGCAATAATGTCTGCCTTGTACTGCGAGAGGACAGATTCAAGTTTCTGAGTTGCACCTGGAGTGTAGAGTGTTCTTATATTCCAGGTACAAACTCTCAATGCTTAGAGCGGGTCATTATCCGAGGCTACTATCTCTCTCATAACGTTCAAGTTTTTTACTGTGGAGGGGTTGTTAGCCCCTCGCACTAACCTCCAAATTTGTTGGGCCGTTGATAAGGTGCTTCTGTTTCTCCGTTTTGCACCCGCGCTTACAAGTTTCGCAAGTTATATCTACAGATAAAACCAGTACCCGGTGGTTACCACGAGGAGATCCTACAACACCCAACCACTCAATCATTATTTATGTTAATGTTGTTGTGAGAAATCGCGTGAAAGCAAAGCCTTGTCTTAAACGTTTTTGGACACCACATCTTTGGGAAACAAGAAAATGTTCGTCTTTTATAATTTTTAATATGATTTTTGTTCTTTTCATTGAGGTATCATTAACAAATTTAGTATATACAAACGTACATGAATAAAAGATGTGAATATCCTAAGGTTTACAAGTCTTTTAAAGTTTAAATTTTAAATATTAGTTTTTGGAACATGAATTTTTACAAATGGTCTAACTAGAGAAAAACGCGGTAGAAAATGACACACCAAAGACAATAAAGAAATAAATGCCAACAGCTTAAATGCCACAGTTGTCTTCTCAATCTTACTAAGCACCCGTACAAAATTATCTAGAGGAAGGCGATTCTTACATATCAGGCAACTTGCATGTACCGATGATGGTCCATGTAGTTTCTTCGTCGGACGTATATGGAAGTGACGTAAATCAGAAGAAGCATTACAACTATTGCTGCTACTAGAATGCCTGAGAAACGGGAAGAGGGGCGTCAAGACGTTTAAAGACAATTTCAAAAGTATATAGAGACATACCCATAGCATTGCCTAGATTGGCTTCTTCATAAGTCATCGAGAGCATTGAGAGTCTGCACTCTTTTGTCCAGTCTTCGGGTAGGATGTCGTTGTACAATTGATACATCTCTTCGAGGGGACACGATGTGCCACAGCCGGGTATTTCCAATGGATGTGGTTCGTCTGGGGAGTTTTTGTAGAAAATTGAAACGTATGGTCGTTTGTTGTCATCGATTCGCAGTTCAAACATCACACAAGCGGTGTAGGGAGGACTGTGTATCTGTAAGTAAGAGAATAACCATCAAAAGAAGTCTTCCACAAAGACCAATAAATTACCTTGAACACCTTGAGGGTGTTAAGAACATTTGCAACAGTTGTATCGTGAGCACTATAGATCCACAGCGAACGATCTGGATTCAACTTATGATTTGCTTTTTTTGAGAATCGCTCAAGAATTTCCTTAATCAGTGGTCCAGTTTTCAAGCGGGCCATTGGACGTGTGTAGGTGAATAAAGCAAACGAAAAGTCCGAAATGAATGTCATATCGTCGCTGGGATAAACCTTCTTTGTCCAATCTGGCAACGTCTTGTTGTAGAGTCCTTCTATATAAAATGTGTTATTGATACGTTGAACACTCTCCAGGGAGTCAACAGTTCGGCCAGTCCATTTAGTCAAATATTCATAAAGATATGTGAAGCGTTCGTCGTATTTTTGGAACTCCGGTGAGTTTTTCATTGCCGAATACGCGTACTCGTAGGCTTGACATGGTTTTTTCCCAGCAAGAACCTGTGAAATTTTTATTGGAGGCAACACATTTTATCAATTTATATTCATTTAAATTACGTTGTCTTCATTTTCAGGCACTGTGTGAACTGGAATAGGTTGCCATGCGATGCTGCTCTCCCACACGTCGTTTCCTTCTGGTGGATAGAGGCCGGCCAAGTTGGAGAGAGCACTCATGAGAGTGCGGTCGACATCTGTCGAACGGACGTAGATCTCATCTTTGGAGTAGGTTTTGTTGAGAATCGAATCATAGCGTTTTCGTAACCATTGCCCGAGCTCACGGTGTTGTCTTTTGCCAATCTGCGAAGATGATTTTAATTTTCGTTTCAATGTGGATATTTTTATGATCTAGGAAGTGTTTAGATTAAAGGACCAAAAATTGTGACAAATATTTAACGAAGCGGCCAGCATTTAGATTCTCTTGAAAGTAAAAAAAATCCTAGAAGCAGTATACACAGCGCTACACCTCCTTTAAGGACAGAGAGGGCATATGTTCCTTATGTATGGTGGTTGGGTGTTGTAGGATCTGGGGGCGTATGCTGTATCTTTTCCTACACACCAAGTGCTTACATTACCTCTAAGCGGTAACCACTGGTTATATCACTAGCGAGACAGGTTGATTCTTGGATAATTACCCGGAATGACAACGTAGAACGGACTATGCACCTGGAATTGAAAAACACGCCGGGTGCTACTCAAAAACTTGAATCTGTCCTCACACAGTATAAGGCAGACGTAGCTGCGTTCCAGGGAATTCGATGGATAGGATCAGAAACAACGAAAAGGAAAAGTTGCGACATTTATTACAGCTCTCATCAAAGAATGCACATATTTGGATGCGGATTCGTCGTGGCCAAACGGCTAAGGTCCAAAGTAAAGGATTTCAAGCCAATTATTGATCGCCTGGCTGTAATTCGCATCAAGGCCACGCTAAAAAACATCAGTCTAGAAAGGAGGATTTTTACGACCTCCTGGTTAGAGCTTACGGATCCTGTCTAGAGTACAACGTCAAAATCGTACTTGGAGATTTCAAAACAAAAATCGGGAAGAAGCACATCTTTGGCGGATTAGTTTGAAAGCACAGCTTCCACGAAGTTACAACAGATAACGGCTTCCGAATAATCGACTTTGCTACAGCTCGTAATACGGTGATAAGTAGCACTAGGTTTCCAAGACGAAAAATCTACACAGCAACCTGGCGATCTAGGGATGGTCGAACCACCAATCAATCAAACCGACCATGTGCTAATCGGCGCAACACACGCATCCGACATTTTAAACGTGCGTACTTCCGAGGAGCAAATATCGACTTTTACCACTTCCTGGTCTGTCACCGAAGCACAGGGAATTGTAGATGTTTTGAAACAGCACTTTGTTCGATATGCGCTCTGAGTCGCCCGGTGCACTTCCACCGTGTTCGATGTGTATTCAGTGCTCGCACCGGGAGCGCTCTGAATCGTCCCAAGTTTTTTTCGGGCGAGAATTTCGGAGCTGTTCGAATCAGCTGTTGCTATACAACAAAGAGAAAAGAAAAACAGAGCACTGCTAATGCGTTCGATGTGAAAACAAACCCAAAGAAATTTTTCAGGTTTTAGACAGCTCCGTTCAGGGTAGTGACAAGCACCGGAGCGCCCCGGGGCTGGTAACATCGAACGAATCTAATGTCGAGCGCGCCGATGACGAAAGAGAAGCCAGATCTGTCAATGAAGACTATGAAGAGCTATCCAAAAGCCAAGAAAAAATAACAAGTCCGCCGGGTTGGATGGCATACCTGCGGAGCTCTTTAAATATGGAGGAAGTGTTTTGATGAACCGCATGCACCATGTCAAGTGTGAGAGGAAGAATTCATGCCCGCTGACTAGTTTATAAACTCCATACGCCCCATCTACAAAAAAAAAGATCATCTCTCATGTAAAGAGCACATCTAAGCTTGGTGTTGCATACAAAATCCTATCCAGCGTATTGTGTGAGCGTCTAATTCTTTCCGACGAGACCAAGACCAACGAATTTCATTTCGAAACCTACCATCGACTTCAAACCTCCTTATAATAGCATCCACCGCAAAGACCTTATAGTGGCGATGGTGGGATTCCGGGATCCCGCATGACACTAAACAATACGCAGTGCAGTGTGCAAACGGGTAACAGATCATCCGAGTTGTTTAAAACATACGCAGGGTTTAAACAAGGAGATGCGCTGTCATGCGATCTTTTCAACATAATCCTGAAGCAGGTAGTGCCCAAGGCAGGTGTGAGGCTTGAGGCCTTCACAGCGATTCAACAACAGGCGGAGCCCGTTGGTCTTGAAGTGAATGAGGACAACACAAAGTACTTGATATCAACAAAAAAAAACAACATTTGTTCACCGCCTAGGACAATACGTCACTGTTGGTGGCAGCAATTTCGAAATAGTTACGAAGGTCACCTACCTTGGAACAAACACCAATCCCACAAACGACATCTAAGTGGAGATCCGACGAAGAATTACCCTGCCAAATCGCTGCTACTTCGGTTTGGCAAAACAACTGGGTTCAAAACTCCTCACTCGAAAGACAAAGTGGATGCGAGTGTTGGACGATAAGTAAAAGGGGGGAAATGATATTGGGCACATTTCAATGAAAAATTCTTCGACAGAATTTCGGTTCTGTATGTGACGATGGCGAATTGAGAAGAAGGGTCAACCACGAACTGTGCGAGCTATACCAAGGTGTGGATGTAGTCCAGAAAGCCAAGAAAAGACGACAACATTGGCTCGGCCACATCGAGCGAATGGACGACCAACGCTCCAGGCAAGAAAGTCTTCTCTTCCTCGACCGAACTTTCGGTACAAAGACCAAATGACTGCGAATGCCAGAGCGCTTGGTTTTGGCGACTGGAGAATGCGTGTGAGGGACCGTTTCCAATGGAAAGCTGCTCAGCTGTCTCAGGCTGATATCCTTCATAGATTGGGAGCCGGATAAATAAGTTTGTATATACGTTCTTCCAATCTCAGATGCTTCAATTGTTTTTTTTTTATGTAATCGCCCTGCACGGCTTGTGCATGAAATATTGAAACTTTAAATCTATGGGACAAAAACCAAGCTTGTTAGCCTCCGGTGAGCTGGACACCTAGCACGTTTGAGCGACGATGATCCGGCCCGGGAAGTTCGTTGCAGTACAATGCATGGTAGGAGACAGTGCAGCAGACCAAGTTCCCGCTGGAAGGATGGCGTATACCAGGACACCCAAAACTGGATGGCGTTGGCCAACAATCGGGATACATGGAAGGACTTGCTGAAGAAGGCCCGGACCGGATCCCGGTTGTGGCGCAGATGGAGGGAGAAACTTCATTGGCCAGGCCGACAATGATGATGATAAAAATCGATGGAAAGTTGGTCACTTTGGAAATAAGTTCTAATTGTATCTCAACGTTGTTCTAGTGTTAAGTGACTACAAACCCTCTCCTCCTTTTCCTCAGAATAAGCGTTTTTATTGCTCTTTTTAGGACTTCAAAAACATCCTTTTAAGATTTTAAGAAGAATTGTCTTTGGGGTTTCATTAACTTCTTTTGATTTGTATTCTTACAAAGGCAGATTGCCAGATCTGTAAATATTTCCGGATGTCAGTGAAAAATTGTCTGAAATGGCTGACAACTGTGTGCACACCAAATTAATTAGGAGCAAAACAATTTGTTTGCATTTGAGTGTAAATAAAGATCAATCACACTTCTATTGTCTTTACACGGTAAGTCAGTCTTCATTATCAACGAAGAATTAAGTTTGCAGTTGCACAGCTCCGCCTCCTACAATTGTTTGACCAAGATGTGACATCGCATTGATAATGGACTTCTGACTGCCTATTTATGACTAGAATCAAGTCAAATGAAACTATTTGATTGATTGTTTGTTTATATTTCAATTAATTTCATTGATAAATGATAACGCCTCAATCGTTATGTTGATTAGTATAATTGCCTCCAAAAATAAACAACCAGAGCACGCGAACATTAAATGGTTTTCTCCTCAGCCGTACAGACAAATTAATAACCAGTCCCAAAATAGCATCGATAAATATGAAAATAAACACTCAGGAACAGATATTGATACTTTTTGAATTAAAAGAGACAAAGACATGAGGTACATTGTAATGTGAACCTTCATATGTTCGTTCTGAATTGAGTTTTGTTTAATTCATGAGCTAGAAATGGATTGAATAACTCACAGATATGTTTTGCTTGCTTTCGCATCCTCTTCATGATAGCATCATGTTTTGGGGGATACATTTAAAATTAAGGAAGAAGCTGGTGCATGAATGTGTAAAAAAGATAAGACACGCTTATAGGAAATGTTCAATTCATTAATTTGTGAAATGCAGTCAAGGGAATAATTCGGTTAAATTCGTGCTTGTGGGTGCGGGTACACATTGTTATGGAATCAAAATATAAATCGAGAATATTTGAAGCATAAAAATCAAACTATTTCCTTAAGTTGTCCTTTATTAAGAATTAGATTAAACGGATTTAATTCTTGAATCCATAATATTAAGAAGAACAATGGGTTAGGTTAGGTTCGGTTAGGTGATAAGGGGTGTGCACAGCGTGAAACTGTTGCATGTACGGGGGCCCCTGGTCCATTGTGATCCCCTATAAAAATAAAAAGGTAGCATCGATGCTCTTCAAAATTGCCGATTAACATACCAGCCTGTGCTATCAATAAATTTCCTCATGTTTGCCATTGGAACCTGTGCCAGTTCCCCAACAAACCTGTTCCCGAAATGACGGAGTCGGTTAGTTTGGAGGTTCGGACAGTGACAGAGCAGGTGTTTAATGGTTTCTATTTCCTCCTCAGCTCTTACAGAAATCGGGTGCAAATGCCCCTATCTTCTTGGCCATTGTGCCAATGGCGCAATGACCCGTTAGTACACCTATCAACATTTAATGTTTCTTTTCTCAGCGATAGAATATACCGAGTTTCCTTTTCATTCGTGTTAGGCCATAAACTTCTAGAGATTACACAATCGTCCGTGGATTTCCAGGAGTTATTGATTTTCTCTTTTGATTTAAGGTCTATCTTCCTCTTGAGTAACCCAATCGGGACGAGTGGTCCCCTATCTGAATGGTCGCTACTCCTTGTATCTGCTTCTGACCCTTTCCTGGGCAGTTCATCTACTATTTCGTTCCCTTCTATATTACTATGTCCAGGAACCCAGCAGAGCTTAACCTGGGTAGTGTGGCAGATGCTTTTTAATTCCTTCCTACAGTTTAAAACTGCCTTTGATCTTATGGTCTCACTGGCTAAGGCTTTGATAGCAGCCAGGCTGTCCACGAAAAAAGTAATCTTCGAGGAGCTTAGCTCCTTAGCTCCTCCTCGGCCTGAAAGACACTACAGTCAGCTGGGAGATTATACGACTATCCGATGTTGAGAGATTGGCAAAACACTCCAGCACCTGTTCCTGATTCCATTTTTGAACAGTCAGTGTAGAAAGGGAGACCCTGTTTACTTATAAGTGAATTAGGATCCCAACCCTGTCTTTCTGGTATGCAAATAGAAAATTTCCTATCGAAATCTAGTAAAGGGGGAATGTAATCGGTGGTCTCCATCAGTCCTGGAATCGTGTCATATCTTTGTAAGATTGACCCGTGTCCATAAGTGCTGTGCTTCCAAAAACTCTGTTCTTTTAAACGAATTGCAGTTTTGGCTACCGTGCACCTTATGAACTCATCCAGAGCTGGGAGATCCAAGATCATTTCCAACCCAGCTTGTGGTGTGGATCTCTGAGCCCCTGTTATTCCTAGTCTATGTACCTTATTCAGGTTCTTGAGATAGCTTTAGTTACAGCTTGGGTTACAGGTCTTCAAAACAATTCCCAGAATCACAGTTTTATAAAACACCTCTTTTCTTGACAGAGTGAAGCCAAAACGTATATGCACGAGTCAGTTTCGAACCTACACATTCTGCTAACGCTACGGGCACTGGTAGTTACCACATGGTATATTTACGTTAGGTTAGGTTAAAGTCGCTGTCATAGTTGGAATAAGACATACTTAGACCTTATGGCCTTACAGGTGAAATGATCTACAGTAGCTTTTCGCTTTCTTGTATGTTGCGTTCAATAATTAAGTTTGTTGTCTAGAATAAGACCCAGATATTTTGCTTCAAAAACATTGATTGGATACCTTTTGTAAAACGAGGCTCAATGAATGGAATTTTGTATTTCCAGGAGAATGGAACCAAAGCGATTTTGTGTTGGTTGACACCAAGTTCACTCCGATCTATCCAAAGTGTAAGATAGATCGGTGTGAATAGATCGGTCTATCACACCGGTATATCCGAAGTGTTTACTAATTAAGAGTGCTTTGCACATAAAATACTCGATTCAAACCCTCCAAGTGGGTGCCGGGCGGTAATGATCACTCCAGTTGTCCTCAGTGCGTTTAGCAAAGACGGTGATCAGCTTAAGCCAGGTTGCATAGCCGGGTGTTTGTGTGAGCTTTAGAACCGTGCTCAAGAACGAAAAGCTGGGGGAAAAAACAACTGTTCAGGAGCTCTTTCGGATGCCTTGGCAGGGTCCGTCACATCTCTTGGCTTACCCCGGTATTCGGCTCTGCCGGGGCTGACCTTCCCTTTCCGATGGGAACAAAAATGAACAAAGCTACTGAAAATGAATACGAAATGGAAACCGATGATCAAAACTTAACAGTGAGATCAAATTTCCTTGGCTTCTCGTCGGAAGATGAGTTACTTTTCTCAAGCCAAGAGACAGTGATAAAAGGAGCTTAAGATGCAGCTGATGCTGGCAAGCACCCGCTGGCGTTAGTGGTATCGGCTGAAAACCTTAACCTAAACATAACTCCAGCTGTATTGTGAAAATCATCGGTGTAAAAGTGCTCTGTTCGTTTTCAGCAAGATTGCTAAAAATGAACAGGAAGGCATTACAATCGATAAAGACCGGGAGGATTAGGTTAAATACACCGAAATCGTAGAAGAATACGAGAAATCTCTGGTGAGCACAACCGCGTGCGAATGTGGGAAAGGCTCAAACGGGGACCTTTTTACTTTGGGAAAAAGATGAAAAACAAACCAGACAGAAGAAATCTATCACTGGCGGCAAGGCGGCGCACACCTTGAGTGAGATTGTAAGGGATGTTCTCCAGGTGACAATAGCTGACCAGTTGTCTGCGAACTGGAAGTCCGTTGCAACCAACTGGCCAGCTAGTGAAGCCAAATTGCAGAATCTGGTGATTTAATATATTCTCGAAAGGCACGGGGGCCCTCTCCATCATTCAACTCTGCCGAGGCAGTGAAAAGTTTCCGGGTTATCAAATGTAGCGATAGGTTTTCCAAGGACTTCCAGGCTAAATGCGTCGCTAAGATTAGTGCCGCTTGGGTGGGCATGAAGCTTTTGCTCACCAACTCCAAGGAAAGTAAGATCTAACTGAAAAGAGTTGCCTTCATCGAAATTTGTCTCGTGTCAGGGCATACGCGTACTTGCCGCTTAAAATCAACGTTAAACGAGTTACATAAAAAACGAGTTCCATCATCGTCGGCATAACTTTACAGGACCCAGACTTTGTACGACTTTTCTTTCGAACGCTGCTTATCAGTCGCCACTTTATATCTCATACAACTGCTAGTATAGTGTCCGTGGCGTTGTGGTATGTGCGTTGGCACGTTGGTACCAGAATGCATGGGTTCGAATCCTGCCCGTGCCCATGTTTCTATTTCATCTTTCACGGGTACTGCGTCTTGCGAAGCACTGACAACACTTCCAAGAGAATCAATCTCTGTCATGAAAAAGTGCTTCTCAACTTTGCCGTTCCGAATCGGCGTTAAATTGTAGGTCCCCTCAAACCTTCACACGCACTCAGAGAATTGTTGATGAGTGTAAGCCACTTAGGCCTTGGCTCTTCTCTTTTTATTACTACTAACCCAAGGCACTCTTTCGAACTCAAACGCTTCTCCAGTTATGAGTAAAAAAAAAAAAAATAGAGTGGCGAGACAGTTCTTGAAGAGCCAAGGCCTAAGTGGCTTACTCTCATTAACAAATCTCTGGGTGCGTGTTAAGAATTGAGGGGACCTACAATTTAACGCCAATTCCGAACGGCAGAGTTGAGAAGCACTTTTTCATGACAGATTGATACTCTTGGAAGATTTGTCAGTTCTTCGCAAGAGGCAGTGCCGTGAAAGATGAAATAAAAACTTTATGGGCAAGAGCAGAACTCGAACCCACGACGTTCTGCTTAGCGGCCAACGCACCTAACCACTACGCTACTAAGTCAGTTATGAGTGTTGTTCTTAAACGAACGACGGATTGTGTTTGGTTTATGGTTAAACAGAGATCCATTTGGTTGAGGACGCGTTCACGGGCGGATTAATGGCTTAACTATGAGTTCTGGAGCTAAACCCCTTCCAAAAATCATATGTCTAGTCTAGACTGAGTTTCGAATACAAAATTTGATAGCTATCGGTTTCAGTTTCAGTTCGACCCAAAAATCCCACAATCTCCATGCCAAATTATAATAAATTTCATAACGTGCACGATATCAGGTTCACAAGACAAGACACCCAATCAGTCAGTTACAATTTATTGCTCATTCCACGTAAAAACAAATAAAAAAACAAACAAACAAAAAAATGTATACCTGCTGTTTTGAAGGTTCAAGACTAAGGTCGTTTTTATATAATTTTTCTCAAATGGAGATTTTATGATGAAATATATATTTTTTGTTTTGAATCTTTAGTGCATTGAACTATCCAACAAGTGGACAGTCGAAACCAAATAAGTTCGTAAGCTTGTTAAATAAGAGATGATGTAAGGATACGCATTTAAAATTGTGTTTACTTACGTTTGTCAATTGGCCCCAACCAGTTGGCCAGTCACTAGCTTCGCCCCACGGATCCGATGGATATGGCTCAACTGGTGTTCTGTCTCCATGCCGAAAGAGCTATTTAAACGGTATTCCGGAAAGAGAACTTAATTAAACTCAATTAAATAGCAGGTAGCCGACGAAAGCAGCTGGTGCCGTTGTGCGGTTATTATAAAAAAGAAAGTAAAATAGGTGCATAATACAAAAAGTAACTCACAACGTGTGCAAAAACGAGTTTTCCTTTCAATTTTGGGCTGTAGATCGCGGTAACGTTTTGATTGGCATCACAATAGAAGGTAAGAAGGAATAACAGAGCAACACAAAATAGGGACATTTTTTCAGCAATAAATTGAACAATATGGAACAGTAGTTTATTTTTAGTGACCAAAATTGTTTGGAACATTAGCTTTTTGAAGAGCAGAGAAAAGCATTTACGCCATGGGAATTAGAAAATTTAGAAGAGTGTAAGCTCTGATTTCGGACAAAGCGCTAGGAGGATCAGAAAGGCTACTTTGAGTCTGGCCTGTAGCGAAAAGAAGCGACAGCTATTTTGAAGTCCACTTGCACTCGGATAGCACCACTTTTCACTGCAGCTTCAAAAACTTCAATGCAAAAAGCAAAATCAAAAATAACAGAATCGAGAGTTGGAAAAATAACGGAAAAGGAAGAGCAAAAAATCTACAAACGAATGTCAGTCGAAAAAGAAGGCACAATCGCTAAAGATAGGGTGATTCCAAATTGAATTTCGATTAAATGAAATGCTGAAATCGCTTTTCAAAACTTACTGCAGAATTTAAGCACAATACACATGAGCACGACCAACGAACGACGAAGGAATAAAAAAAGTGATTCTAAGCACGTTTCAAACCCTATTTTCTCACAAATTCATTTATTTACTTTGCTTCTAGGCATCCCATGGAAAACGACAAAAGTCTTCAAAATTGTTTCTTTTTCTTTTTGTAAAGAGCTGAACAGAATGCAATCGCCCGCCAGTCACCCGACGACCAAATTGACAGCTGAATTTGTTTCGATTCGCACGACAAAGTTGAACTTTTTTTCAACTTTGTCGCGTTTGACATTTCCATACAAATTGCAGCTGTCATTTTCGTTCTCGGGCGGGTGGCCGGTGGCTACTGAATTCTGTTGAGCTCTTTAGTCGACCGCCATATACTTAGCAGCACTTTGTGAGGAATTTCAATTTTTTTGATGCAAATAATTAGGTGAGAATTTGGTGAAATTTAGTGAATCAATTTTAGAATTTAGTGAATCATAGTTTAAAAGTTATTAACAAAATAACGTAAGGCGTATACCTAGCAGCACTTGTTCTGAATTTCAAAAATTTTGGTACCAAAAGATGCGCCTGAATTTGGTGAATCGATCGTAACTATTTTCCGAATTTAGTGAATCTTAATTTGTTAGTTATTAACAAATTAAAAATTATAAACAATTACGTAACGTAAATTCAAAATGACGTAAAGTCATCAAAACGATAACATCCCTGAACAAAAAGAGCTTAATTCGGAAATTTCGGAATGTCATTATGAAAGTTGTTCGTTGCTGTAACTTCAAAAGTTTTCAACGAAACAGTTGAAAAGGCAAAATTATCCAACGCAAAATAATAATAAAAATAATTTTTCAATGGAGTTTGTCCGTCTTATTTGTATGTTGATAATCTATTGTTCATCCCAAAATAGTGTTACCCCGATCAATATGGCAAAACTGATGGCTCGGAGACAAAACAAAATGAAAATCTAAAACTAAGTTCTTTTTTCAGTTCATTGCAAACTGCCACTCTGGTACGAAGGCCTACTTTAGGAATAAAAATGCACCAAATTACCATGCTATAGGTAATAGATTTGACAAATGCAGCAGAAGGAAGCGAATAGAACCACATTGATTCCAGTTATTTCAATTCAAGCAATAAATTTGGCTGAAACTCAAATGGATTTTTAAGGACCACGAAAAAGACGACTTGGACCGCGGCAGGTGTGTCGATTGCAAGACAGGTACATCCGCGATGTCAAGAGTGTCGGCACCTTTTTAACATCGCAAATTATCGTATCGGGACAATTAGCATATCTGGCTAAAAGAACTATTCGAAAATCTACCACTAAAAGCTTGAATGGTGTTTTAATCAATGCGTGGTCGTCGCAAAATTGTTGTTAACATTATAAAAATAAATAGTGTGCTTCTGCGTTCTATCAATTGCTTTTTTTCAAATACTTAACAATAATAATGAAATAGCAAAGTAAGAAGACTTCCAAATGATGTTTGGAGAAACCCTTTTATCATTAATGAATCATGACTTGGAAGATTCAGTGCCGCCCGCAATTGCTTCCTATTTGGGCAACTTGGTGCAGCTAGTGGCTTCCCACCCATTGCATAACACGAATCATGTTTTGCAGAATTACGAAAAAGAAAACACCATCACCAGTTGCCCGTTTTTACTCAAAGTACAAACAACAATCGGTTAATGAGTAAAAACAATTATTCCAGGACGACTCAAACATAAAAACGTAATAATAAGGACTTATTCAAAACATTTATTGCACATATCTTACAGTTGTAAAGCATTCACGAATAAATAAAATAAATACATATTAGAATACAAATTTAAAGTCTCACTGGAAAAAAAACAGTAAATTTAAAGAAAAGGTCTTCACTTCTCAAATTATTCACTTGCAACAAACTAGTGTGTACAAGGTTTAGGAATTTGTATGCTAAGAAACCAAAAGCTTAAATTCGGAGTTTTCTAATTTTAGTACAGTTTGAGTGGAAAACACAAAATCTGTTTGCGTTGTTTTGTTTCACATCTTTGATCTGTTAAAAATATTTATAAACAATTAAAATGGGATATATTTTTTCATACTAGCTGTAAGCAAACTCTCAAACATCAAATTGTGAATCAGGACAAATCTTATTATTTGTTACGAATTTCGACATTTGAAAAAAGTTCCAAGTAGAAACCAGTGAAAAAGGATATGATTCACCAAATTCTGAGGTATGTTCCAAATTGTTACTTAAGACGGATTTATTCATTGGTCCAAGTTTGGAAATTTGGTGAATCATAGTTTGCGAGCTATCGGCTTATGAACTTTGAAAAATACTGCAAAGCACAAACTTAGGAAAAAGGATTGCAACTCTTAAACCATGATTCACCAAATTCTGAGGTATGTACCAAATTGTTACTTAAGACGGATTTATTCATTGGTCCAAGTTTGGAAATTTGGTGAATCATAGATTGCGAGCTATCGGCTTATGAACTTTGAAAAATACTGCAAAGCACAAACTTAGGAAAAAGGATTACAACTCTTAAACCATGATTCACCAAATTCTGAGCCATGTACCGAATTGTTACTTCAGACAGATTTATTCATTGGTCCAAGTTTGGAAATTTGGTGAATCATAGTTTGCGAGCTATCGGCTTATGAACTTTGAAAAAAAAATGCAAAGCACAAACTTAGGAAAAAGGATTACAACTCTTAAACCATGATTCACCAAATTCTGAGGTATGTACCAAATTGTTACTTAAGACGGATTTATTCATTGGTCCAAGTTTGGAAATTTGGTGAATCACAGTTTGCGAGCTATCGGCTTATGAACTTTGAAAAATACTGCAAAGCACAAACTTAGGAAAAAGGATTACAACTCTTAAACTATGATTCACCAAATTCTGAGGTATGTACCAAATTGTTACTTAGGCCGTGTGCGAATTGGATGAATTTTGGTTAATAAATAAAAATGGATGAATTTTTAACCACTACTGTCATATTTTAACCTGCTCAGCAGCTAGTCAAATAATGCGAAGTGTCAAAATTTAACCAAACGTCAAGTTTTTACCCATTTTTAACTGAATTCGCACACGGCCTTAAGACGGATTTATTCATTGGTCCAAGTTTGGAAATTTGGTGAATCATATTTTGCGAGCTATCGGCTTATGAACTTTGAAAAATACTGCAAAGCACAAACTTAGGAAAAAGGATTACAACTCTTAAACCATGATTCACCAAATTCTGAGCCATGTACCGAATTGTTACTTCAGACAGATTTATTCATTGGTCCAAGTTTGGAAATTTGGTGAATCATAGTTTGCGAGCTATCGGCTTATGAACTTTGAAAAAAAAATGCAAAGCACAAACTTAGGAAAAAGGATTACAACTCTTAAACCATGATTCACCAAATTCTGAGGTATGTACCAAATTGTTACTTAAGACGGATTTATTCATTGGTCCAAGTTTGGAAATTTGGTGAATCACAGTTTGCGAGCTATCGGCTTATGAACTTTGAAAAATACTGCAAGGCACAAACTTAGGAAAAAGGATTACAACTCTTAAACCATGATTCACCAAATTCTGAGGTATGTACCAAATTGTTACTTAAGACGGATTTATTCATTGGTCCAAGTTTGGAAATTTGGTGAATCATATTTTGCGAGCTATCGGCTTATGAACTTTGAAAAATACTGCAAAGCACAAACTTAGGAAAAAGGATTACAACTCTTAAACCATGATTCACCAAATTCTGAGGTATGTACCAAATTGTTACTTAAGACAGATTTATTCATTGGTCCAAGTTTGGAAATTTGGTGAATCATAGTTTGCGAGCTATCGGCTTATGAAATTTGAAAAATACTGCAAACCATAAACAAAGGAAAAATGATTTCAACTTTTAAACCAGGATTCACCAAATTCTGAGCCATGCATCAAATTGTTACTTTAGACAGAATTATTCATTGGAATAAATCCGTCTTAAGTAATAATTTGGTACATACCTCAGAATTTGGTGAATCATGGTTTTAGAGTTGTAATCCTTTTTCCTAAGTTTGTGCTTTGCAGTATTTTTCAAAGTTCATAAGCCGATAGCTCGCAAACTATGATTCACCAAATTTCCAAACTTGGACCAATGAATAAGTCTGTCTTAAGTAACAATTTGGTACATACCTCAGAATTTGGTGAATCATGGTTTAAGAGTTGTAATCCTTTTTCCTAAGTTTGTGCTTTGCAGTATTTTTCAAAGTTCATAAGCCGATAGCTCGCAAAATATGATTAACCAAATTTCCAAAACTTGGACCAATGAATAAATCTGTCTGAAGTAACAATTCGGTACATGGCTCAGAATTTGGTGAATCATGGTTTAAGAGTTGTAATCCTTTTTCCTAAGTTTGTGCTTTGCAGTATTTTTCAAAGTTCATAAGCCGATAGCTCGCAAACTATGATTCACCAAATTTCCAAACTTGGACCAATGAATAAATCTGTCTGAAGTAACAATTTGGTACATACCTCAGAATTTGGTGAATCATGGTTTAAGAGTTGTAATCCTTTTTCCTAAGTTTGTGCTTTGCAGTATTTTTCAAAGTTCATAAGCCGATAGCTCGCAAAATATGATTCACCAAATTTCCAAACTTGGACCAATGAATAAATCCGTCTTAAGTAACAATTTGGTACATACCTCAAAATTTGGTGAATCATGGTTTAAGAGTTGTAATCCTTTTTCCTAAGTTTGTGCTTTGCAGTATTTTTCAAAGTTCATAAGCCGATAGCTCGCAAACTATGATTCACCAAATTTCCAAACTTGGACCAATGAATAAATCCGTCTGAAGTAACAATTTGGTACATACCTCAGAATTTGGTGAATCATGGTTTAAGAGTTGTAATCCTTTTTCCTAAGTTTGTGCTTTGCAGTATTTTTCAAAGTTCATAAGCCGATAGCTCGCAAAATATGATTCACCAAATTTCCAAACTTGGACCAATGAATAAATCCGTCTTAAGTAACAATTTGGTACAAAACCTCAGAATTTGGTGAATCATGGTTTAAGAGTTGTAATCCTTTTTCCTAAGTTTGTGCTTTGCAGTATTTTTCAAAGTTCATAAGCCGATAGCTCGCAAACTGTGATTCACCAAATTTCCAAACTTGGACCAATGAATAAATCCGTCTTAAGTAACAATTTAGTACATACCTCAGAATTTGGTGAATCATGGTTTAAGAGTTGTAATCCTTTTTCCTAAGTTTGTGCTTTGCAGTATTTTTCAAAGTTCATAAGCCGATAGCTCGCAAACTGTGATTCACCAAATTTCCAAACTTGGACCAATGAATAAACCCGTCTTAAGTAACAATTTAGTACATACCTCAGAATTTGGTGAATCATGGTTTAAGAGTTGTAATCCTTTTTCCTAAGTTTGTGCTTTGCAGTATTTTTCAAAGTTCATAAGCCGATAGCTCGCAAAATATGATTCACCAAATTTCCAAACTTGGACCAATGAATAAATCCGTCTTAAGTAACAATTTGGTACATACCTCAGAATTTGGTGAATCATGGTTTAAGAGTTGTAATCCTTTTTCCTAAGTTTGTGCTTTGCAGTATTTTTCAAAGTTCATAAGCCGATAGCTCGCAAACTGTGATTCACCAAATTTCCAAACTTGGACCAATGAATAAATCCGTCTTAAGTAACAATTTGGTACATACCTCAGAATTTGGTGAATCATGGTTTAAGAGTTGTAATCCTTTTTCCTAAGTTTGTGCTTTGCATTTTTTTTTCAAAGTTCATAAGCCGATAGCTCGCAAACTATGATCCACCAAATTTCCAAACTTGGACCAATGAATAAATCTGTCTGAAGTAACAATTCGGTACATGGCTCAGAATTTGGTGAATCATGGTTTAAGAGTTGTAATCCTTTTTCCTAAGTTTGTGCTTTGCAGTATTTTTCAAAGTTCATAAGCCGATAGCTCGCAAACTATGATTCACCAAATTTCCAAAACTTGGACCAATGAATAAATCTGTCTGAAGTAACAATTCGGTACATGGCTCAGAATTTGGTGAATCATGGTTTAAGAGTTGTAATCCTTTTTCCTAAGTTTGTGCTTTGCAGTATTTTTCAAAGTTCATAAGCCGATAGCTCGCAAACTATGATTCACCAAATTTCCAAACTTGGACCAATGAATAAATCTGTCTGAAGTAACAATTTGGTACATACCTCAGAATTTGGTGAATCATGGTTTAAGAGTTGTAATCCTTTTTCCTAAGTTTGTGCTTTGCAGTATTTTTCAAAGTTCATAAGCCGATAGCTCGCAAAATATGATTCACCAAATTTCCAAACTTGGACCAATGAATAAATCCGTCTTAAGTAACAATTTGGTACATACCTCAAAATTTGGTGAATCATGGTTTAAGAGTTGTAATCCTTTTTCCTAAGTTTGTGCTTTGCAGTATTTTTCAAAGTTCATAAGCCGATAGCTCGCAAACTATGATTCACCAAATTTCCAAACTTGGACCAATGAATAAATCCGTCTGAAGTAACAATTTGGTACATACCTCAGAATTTGGTGAATCATGGTTTAAGAGTTGTAATCCTTTTTCCTAAGTTTGTGCTTTGCAGTATTTTTCAAAGTTCATAAGCCGATAGCTCGCAAAATATGATTCACCAAATTTCCAAACTTGGACCAATGAATAAATCCGTCTTAAGTAACAATTTGGTACATACCTCAGAATTTGGTGAATCATGGTTTAAGAGTTGTAATCCTTTTTCCTAAGTTTGTGCTTTGCAGTATTTTTCAAAGTTCATAAGCCGATAGCTCGCAAACTGTGATTCACCATATTTCCAAACTTGGACCAATGAATAAATCCGTCTTAAGTAACAATTTAGTACATACCTCAGAATTTGGTGAATCATGGTTTAAGAGTTGTAATCCTTTTTCCTAAGTTTGTGCTTTGCAGTATTTTTCAAAGTTCATAAGCCGATAGCTCGCAAACTGTGATTCACCAAATTTCCAAACTTGGACCAATGAATAAACCCGTCTTAAGTAACAATTTAGTACATACCTCAGAATTTGGTGAATCATGGTTTAAGAGTTGTAATCCTTTTTCCTAAGTTTGTGCTTTGCAGTATTTTTCAAAGTTCATAAGCCGATAGCTCGCAAAATATGATTCACCAAATTTCCAAACTTGGACCAATGAATAAATCCGTCTTAAGTAACAATTTGGTACATACCTCAGAATTTGGTGAATCATGGTTTAAGAGTTGTAATCCTTTTTCCTAAGTTTGTGCTTTGCAGTATTTTTCAAAGTTCATAAGCCGATAGCTCGCAAAATATGATTCACCAAATTTCCAAACTTGGACCAATGAATAAATCCGTCTTAAGTAACAATTTGGTACATACCTCAGAATTTGGTGAATCATGGTTTAAGAGTTGTAATCCTTTTTCCTAAGTTTGTGCTTTGCAGTATTTTTCAAAGTTCATAAGCCGATAGCTCGCAAACTGTGATTCACCAAATTTCCAAACTTGGACCAATGAATAAATCCGTCTTAAGTAACAATTTGGTACATACCTCAGAATTTGGTGAATCATGGTTTAAGAGTTGTAATCCTTTTTCCTAAGTTTGTGCTTTGCATTTTTTTTTCAAAGTTCATAAGCCTATAGCTCGCAAACTATGATTCACCAAATTTCCAAACTTGGACCAATGAATAAATCTGTCTGAAGTAACAATTCGGTACATGGCTCAGAATTTGGTGAATCATGGTTTAAGAGTTGTAATCCTTTTTCCTAAGTTTGTGCTTTGCAGTATTTTTCAAAGTTCATAAGCCGATAGCTCGCAAACTATGATTCACCAAATTTCCAAACTTGGACCAATGAATAAATCCGTCTTAAGTAACAATTTGGTACATACCTCAAAATTTGGTGAATCATGGTTTAAGAGTTGTAATCCTTTTTCCTAAGTTTGTGCTTTGCAGTATTTTTCAAAGTTCATAAGCCGATAGCTCGCAAAATATGATTCACCAAATTTCCAAACTTGGACCAATGAATAAATCCGTCTTAAGTAACAATTTGGTACATACCTCAGAATTTGGTGAATCATGGTTTAAGAGTTGTAATCCTTTTTCCTAAGTTTGTGCTTTGCAGTATTTTTCAAAGTTCATAAGCCGATAGCTCGCAAACTATGATTCACCAAATTTCCAAACTTGGACCAATGAATAAATCCGTCTTAAGTAACAATTTGGAACATACCTCAGAATTTGGTGAATCATGTCCTTTTTCACTGGTTTCTACTTGGAACTTTTTTCAAATGTCGAAACTCGTAACAAATAATAAGATTTGTCCTGATTCACAATTTGATGTTTGAGAGTTTGCTTACAGCTAGTATGAAAAAATATATCCCATTTTAATTGTTTATAAATATTTTTAACAGATCAAAGATGTGAAACAAAACA
Organism: Sphaerophoria taeniata; assembly: GCA_943590905.1. NCBI lineage: Eukaryota > Metazoa > Arthropoda > Insecta > Diptera > Syrphidae > Sphaerophoria > Sphaerophoria taeniata. The sequence goes on along the minus strand of OX016540.1, from coordinate 235,406,023 downwards.
ACGCAAACAGATTTTGTGTTTTCCACTCAAACTGTACTAAAATTAGAAAACTCCGAATTTAAGCTTTTGGTTTCTTAGCATACAAATTCCTAAACCTTGTACACACTAGTTTGTTGCAAGTGAATAATTTGAGAAGTGAAGACCTTTTCTTTAAATTTACTGTTTTTTTCCAGTGAGACTTTAAATTTGTATTCTAATATGTATTTATTTTATTTATTCGTGAATGCTTTACAACTGTAAGATATGTGCAATAAATGTTTTGAATAAGTCCTTATTATTACGTTTTTATGTTTGAGTCGTCCTGGAATAATTGTTTTTACTCATTAACCGATTGTTGTTTGTACTTTGAGTAAAAACGGGCAACTGGTGATGGTGTTTTCTTTTTCGTAATTCTGCAAAACATGATTCGTGTTATGCAATGGGTGGGAAGCCACTAGCTGCACCAAGTTGCCCAAATAGGAAGCAATTGCGGGCGGCACTGAATCTTCCAAGTCATGATTCATTAATGATAAAAGGGTTTCTCCAAACATCATTTGGAAGTCTTCTTACTTTGCTATTTCATTATTATTGTTAAGTATTTGAAAAAAAAGCAATTGATAGAACGCAGAAGCACACTATTTATTTTTATAATGTTAACAACAATTTTGCGACGACCACGCATTGATTAAAACACCATTCAAGCTTTTAGTGGTAGATTTTCGAATAGTTCTTTTAGCCAGATATGCTAATTGTCCCGATACGATAATTTGCGATGTTAAAAAGGTGCCGACACTCTTGACATCGCGGATGTACCTGTCTTGCAATCGACACACCTGCCGCGGTCCAAGTCGTCTTTTTCGTGGTCCTTAAAAATCCATTTGAGTTTCAGCCAAATTTATTGCTTGAATTGAAATAACTGGAATCAATGTGGTTCTATTCGCTTCCTTCTGCTGCATTTGTCAAATCTATTACCTATAGCATGGTAATTTGGTGCATTTTTATTCCTAAAGTAGGCCTTCGTACCAGAGTGGCAGTTTGCAATGAACTGAAAAAAAACTTAGTTTTAGATTTTCATTTTGTTTTGTCTCCGAGCCATCAGTTTTGCCATATTGATCGGGGTAACACTATTTTGGGATGAACAATAGATTATCAACATACAAATAAGACGGACAAACTCCATTGAAAAATTATTTTTATTATTATTTTGCGTTGGATAATTTTGCCTTTTCAACTGTTTAGTTGAAAACTTTTGAAGTTACAGCAACGAACAACTTTCATAATGACATTCCGAAATTTCCGAATTAAGCTCTTTTTGTTCAGGGATGTTATGGTTTTGATGACTTTACGTCATTTTGAATTTACGTTACGTAATTGTTTATAATTTTTAATTTGTTAATAACTAACAAATTAAGATTCACTAAATTCGGAAAATAGTTACGATCGATTCACCAAATTCAGGCGCATCTTTTGGTACCAAACTTTTTGAAATTCAGAACAAGTGCTGCTAGGTATACGCCTTACGTTATTTTGTTAATAACTTTTAAACTATGATTCACTAAATTCTAAAATTGATTCACTAAATTTCACCAAATTCTCACCTAATTATTTGCATCAAAAAAATTGAAATTCCTCACAAAGTGCTGCTAAGTATATGGCGGTCTTTAGTCGACGCCACCTCCTTGTTGGTCGAAGCCATTGACTTAAATCAGTGGTCGACGCCATCCAGTTTCTGTTTCTGTTTTACGAAACCGCATCTGAATAGCCTATAAAAGCCGTGAGTTTTCAGAAACGTTTACGGAATACTTTGTTCAGCGTGTTCAGCATGCCTTGAATACTCAGGGCAAGTTAAGTAATTCGTGGTTTAACTGAGAAATCTGAGAAAAATCCGAGTAATCCATTGTGTTCTTACCTTCAATCCTTGCATTGTCATCAAATTTAGAATTGGCATCACTGAAATGCCATAAGAGAACTCATCTGGCTCGGCGCCATTTTCTTTTCATTAACGCGAGTTGGAGAAAAATCGTAGAATTTTCGTCAGTGATTATTTGTGAAAAATAAACTATTTCCAAACTAAATATTCAGCTAATTCAAAGCAAACATCCTGTAAAATCTCAATAAAATGGTGAGTTAAGCGAAAACCAAACTATATTCCCAAATTCTTTACTTTCAACAAAATTATTTCAGTCCACAAAAATCTTTGTCGGTAGCTTACCCGCGGGAACTAAGCCTGAAGAACTTCGTCATCTATTTGAAGGCTTCGGAGTGGTCACTGAATGCGATGTAATGAATCGCTGTGGTTTCGTTCATATGGAAAAACCTGAAATGGCGGCAAATGCAATCAAAGCTCTAAATAGTACAGATTTCAAGGGAGAAACCATCAATGTTGAACCCGGCCGGGTGAGAGATCGTAATCAGAAGCCGGGCGGCACAGCAAAGGCCGTTGTTGCTGGTGGAGGAGGTCCACGTCAGCGAGGACCACGAATGCCAAACGCAATGATGAGAATGCAAGACTTTGGTGACATCGATCCAGAAGCAATGGGCTTCGATGGTATTGATGAGAAAACAACAAAAGACGCTTTGCAGTTGTGTAGTGCTGTTTTTGAAGAAATGAACAAACTTCTCAATCCGAATCAGATGGGTCGTTCAGGACCTAGACGAGGTGGTGATATCGGCTTTCCGCCTAATTTTGTTGAGGAACAAATGCAAATGGGCGGCGGACCAAGAGGACCGAGAGGACCACCAATGCGCGGTCCAAGAAACAATAGAAACGGTCCTTTTCCAAATGAAGGTCCCTTCCCTGGTCCTCCAGCTCCCGTAAAGGGACCAAGAGGACCTCCAGTGAATCGCGGCACGAAACCAAGCATTCCCAAACCAGGTCCTCAAGCTCGTGGTCCTAATCAACCTAATGCTGGTGGTCGAATGGCCAATCAAGGAGGCTTTTCTGGTCGAGCTGCAAAGCCAGGCAATGTTGGGCCGATTCGCAACGACCCTGTGCGTCAGCAGCGGCCAGCTCCATATAATACAGCAGCATCAGTTGCTCCTATTGCTAATGACATTGATTTCGCTGACGATGCTCCCATTCCTAGTGCCAGGAGCTTCCCCACCGGTAGTCAGATTGACAAATGGCCAGAAAATAATGGAAACTTCGGTCATCCCATGAACCGCAATTTCGACGAAGACATGCCCGTTGATAACTTTAACGACGCTCCGATTGTTATCAATTTGGTGACCGTTCCGAAACCTGCCGCCTCTGTCCCTGTCCCACCCCGAGCAGAGCCTGTTTATCAGGGCAATTTTGGAAATAATTCTGGTGGAGGAAATGACCGTTTCCAAGGCAATGAAGGGCGATTCCAAGGTAGAAATGATCGATTCCAAGGTGGCAATGACCGATTCCAAGGTGGCAATGACCGATTCCAAGGTGGAAATAATAGATTCCAAGGTAACAATGATCGATTCCAAGGTAACAATGATCGATTCCAAGGTAACAATGATCGATTCCAAGGTAACAATGATCGATTCCAAGGTAACAATGATCGATTCCAAGGTAACAATGATCGATTCCAAGGAAGTAATGATCGATTCCAAGGTGGGAATAATCGATTCCAAGGCGGAAATGATCGATTCCAAGGTGGAAATGATCGATTCCAAGGTGGAAATGATCGATTCCAAAGTGGAAATGACCGATTCCAAAGTAATGGAGGAAGTAGTGGCGGCGGAGCAGGAAACTTTGGCAATCAAGATCGACGCGGATTTGCTCTTCCAGAGAATGATACGCCCAAATTTGGAAATTCACAATTCGGTGGAAACAATAGTCAAGGAAATATCGGCGGTGGAGGAGGTAACAGGAACGTGGGCTTTGGAAACAATAACACTGGAAGACAGCAGAACAACCCAGTTGGCGGCATCATTGGCCAAAGAAGGAATAATACCGGAGTGTTCGATGGCAATAGCATGTAAGTAGCTTTTTGATGATTTCCTTCTGGTATGGTATCTCGTTGCGAAACTGCTCTTTGCCTATTCAGGATTTGGATTTCTTTAGAAATATTCGTCAATTAATAGTTCCTTTCTCCACTCAGGGCTAATAACAACAGAATGCAAGACACCAATCGTGGCGGAAATGTCAATCGTCCAATGGGCACTGGCGGTGCAAATATGAACACAAATACAACTGGCTTCAACAGAAACAACAATATGAGCGAAGGTTCCAACCAAGTTAATTTACATGGACCCATTAGAAACAGAAATATGGGCGGTGCTGGTGGTGGCGCACCAAACAACAGGAACAACATGGGCGCAGGAGGCAACAATAATCGCGCAATGGGAGGTAATACGTTTGGTGGTGTCGGCGGCGGCGGCGGTATGGGAGGCAACAATCGCAACATGGGTGGCAATGCCGGCAACAATATGAATCGCAATATGGGAGGAGGATTAGGAGGTGGAAACCAAATGAATCCCCTCAATTTCCAAAAAGATTTCCCTGCTCTACCAACTGGCCAAAACATGAACAACCGGTAAGTCAAATGAAGTTATGTTCAAAGTCGTTTACGATAGAAAGTTTTCAAATTAGTTACTTTAGGGATGTGTTAACGATCGAGTCTCGAATAAAGCGTTCCTTCACTTGTCTGATGCTATGTTCACTCTAAAAACGAATGTTAGATTTTTAATGGATTCCCTCTTAATTCAATTTTAAGGCATTGCCTTGTGAAGGTCTCTCATTCGTATCACGAATTGTTAATCCAAGCCACATTTCACATAAGGTGGTTTCTCATTTGCCTCCAATGAAAAGTCTTCATATCGTTGTTTCCTCGTAGGCGATGATGCCGATGCACAATCGACCTTTGATAAGAATTCGTACAGAAAACTCCTTTTCGTCTGTCAGACACTCCTGACATCTTCAAGTCAAGTCATTCAGAAGAGTTTCCCCTTAATCTTAATATTACTTTTGGATGTGAACATAATGTGGGACAAGTTAAGTCTCCTATTTGCGTTGAAAGTGTCTATCAATCCTCCTTACAAACAAAAAATATTGATATTTCCAAATCAACTAACTAAATCGATTTATTTTTACGAATTACTCTTTTTTTATAGCAATGGGCCACGCCAAAATATGATGTCGAATCGTCGCTATTAATCTAACCTACCAATTAAACAGACAAGCTTTTTGTTTCCTTCTTGAAACCAGTCAATTTCCCCCTGTGCAATTCTAAAAAGCACGGGAAATTGTCTCTAAAGAATAATCATTTTATTGATCTTAACAGAAAATAATCATTTTAATATTAGAATTTTAGAAAACAAATGAAACAATTTAGAAAGCTACACTACTTGGACAAACGCAAATAATTTATAAGTCAAAATAAGCACTGTCATGCGGTCAGTCAGCTGTTTCTATCAGACACAAATAAATTAACAAAACAAATTTTAAATTAAAATTAAAAATTAAAAATGAAGAACAAAAACATGCAAACAAAAAATACTTCGTTAACAAAAGAAAGAAAAAACCATTGCGGATAGCTTCTTCTTCGTTAAGTTCTCAACATATTGATTCGTTTACTTCTGTTTTTCAATTCGATTTCAATTTAAATATTCTACCTTTATGAATACCTAAAGGTCGCTACACACACAACAGCATGCTTAACAAGATTGCTTGTACAATCTTTTTGTACAATCGTGCTAATTTTTCATTTCGCCTCCACACGCTACAGCATGCTCGAACATTTTTCAGTTTATGTTGCGAAAATGTGTGATTCGAACGACGACTTTCTTGCTTTGGCTCTTTTTATCTTATCCGTGAAAAGGAAACGTGATGTGTGATGTAAAGAGTGGTTACTGAAGAGAAGAAGCTACTGCCATATCAATTTACTGAGTGAATTGCAGATATATCCGCGTGATTGGCATAATTATCTCGGAATGAGTGAAGAAAGATATCTGAGGCTTTTGTCACTCGTAGCACAGTTAATTCAAAAGCAAGATACGATTATGAGACAACAAGCCATTACTCGCCACGAGAGATTAACAGCAACATTAAGATTTCTGGCAACCGGAAGTAGCTATGAAGATCTTAAATATTCGACCATAATTTCACCACAGGCGCTTTTTAATAACGGCATCCTTATCGGCTTGGTGTCACTTAATGTATACTTATCAAGTAAGATTTTGTACGCCGCATCCCTCTTCATCCTATCATGCTATTTGGAAGATTTAATTCGCCAAAGACACGGCTGACTTTCGTAGGCACGAATAAAATCTTCTAGTAACTCACGATTGTTCTTCTTCGAATCGCTCGACATGACGTAGAGCTTATGTGCAAGCCAAAAAATACAGGTACACACGTTTCGTTTTGCTTGTGCAAGCATAGCTTGCTCAAGTGTGCAGGATTCGAAATCAATCAAGCGGCTTGTACAAGTAAGATGCTTGCGCAAAATATCCCTACAGACGTTACATTTTGCTTGTACGAAAAGATTGTACTAGTAAACTTGTCAAGCATGCTGTTGTGTGTGTAGCGACCTTAACTAATCAATCAATCAATTAATCAGAGCATTGAAGCTCACCAATCACCAGGTATTATAGTTTTATTGTAAATCTTCAGCAACGATAGAGAGCTATGATCCTACAGAATTGAGTTTTTTTTTCTAATTGTATATTTTAAGAAATATGTAACCAAATGATTTAGTTTCTTTCTTTTTTTTTTTTTTATTTAAAGTCGATTTATTAATATCTGTATCTATGTATTAATCTATACATAACTTTTAAATGTTTACTTCGGATGTACGGACGTTAATGGAGTCCATCACGAGAAAAAACAGAATTACAAAAATAAAGGTTGTTTTTAAAGAAACGTGACAAAATAAATGCGGCTATTTTAAACATTCAAAACTAAATACACAAAAAATGGCTTTTATTCGACTACGAAACGGTCGGCAGTTTAGTATTTGTTTCGGTTAATGCAAATTTGTTAACAACAAAGAGGAGAAGTGAAATAAGAACTGTAGACGTATTTTGAACTCATCGTATTGATTTGATTCTTAAGCCTAGTACGCTGATCGCGCTAAATTTTAGCTCACGAATTTCTCTCCAAACATCAGCTAAATTCCCGGCTAAATTTTGACACAAGATTATTTTGGAGACTATGGAGAATGATTTTTAGGACACAAACAGTTTGTTCGGGTACTACTCTGAAAGTCTGAAACTTACAAATCCTATCATTTTAATTTTTTTTTATATGGAGTTTTACAGATTTTGAGCTCAATCATGTCAATAGAATCAGGCAGTAAACAAACAAGGCTACAGAATTTGTGTCAAAAATTAAATTATTTACAAACAAATTTTTCTCCTTCCACTTCCTCCATCAAATTTTCAAAAAAATCTAGCGAACAATCTTTCATTTTGGCTAGTCAGAGGCAAATGAAACAATAATGTCAAATAATGTCAAAATTTAGCTCTAGAATAATATACCGGACATTTATTTCACTAGCTAAATTTTGACAAATTTTGATTTTTGATTATGTAGAGTTAGTCCGGTATTACACAGCGCATGACTTTAATGCGCAAGTCTTGTTTATTTTCTTTTCAGCAGACATTCCGTAACGCGCACGTTATTACACGAAGAATTTTTCTCATTTTAGTACTGCGCATGTATTTGACATTTCTTTTCATTTCATCTTCTTTGCCGAAGTGCTAAGATCTTACAAAAAATAATTTCGCTGGCAAAAATGGAAGGCAAAGGTCTTAAAAATTTGTTTACTAATGAGAACAGTCAGTATTTCATAATTTTAAATGAGTTAATTCTTTGCTCCATTTGAATTCATCAGTCATTATCAACATTGGGCCTGCACACACGGGATGAATAATTTTTGGACTGAAAAGGTTTTTATTCTTTAGTCCAAGCACACACGAGATGATTTCAGACTGGGGGGAAAATGTATATGTGAACCTCTTTTAAATGTGTGAGTATATATTTCGTACCAAAACTGTCAGCTTTTGTATATGTGTTGGTTTTAGTCTTCGTTCATCCACCAAATTTCGGGTTGAAAATTTTAGTCCGATTCATACTGCACACTTCGCTTCCCTTGCCCACTAAACTGATTTTAGTCCGGATGAATTAGTCTCGTGTGTACAGGCCCATTCAATTGAAAGTATTTAGATTAAAAAAAATAAATAATTTCATCCGTACGTTCCTAAACATTCAACATACAAACATGAAATAAAGCAAATCACAAAAAAAAGAAAAAGTAGAAAGACGAACGTCAAATACATGCTAGGAAATTTCAACCCGTGCATGTTCAGAGAGATTTATTTCCTTTTCATCTGTTTGTTCTTCCTTTCTCTTTCGCACTTCATTCATGCGAGAACAAACATGCGCCGTGTAATACCGGACTTACGAAAAAAATAAAATATTTTTAGCTAGAGCTGCGTACCTCTTCGCTAAAAAGCTCAGCTAAATTTTAGCTCCGCTAAATTTTGGAGAGAATTTCGTATGGAAGCTAAAATTTAGCTCGATCTGCGTACTAGGCTTTAATGAATATTAAAACTCAAAGAATATTAGCTTTAGCTATTAAAGCCATTGATTCAGCTTTATCATCCTCTAAATTGATCCAGCAATGCAGAGAGGCTCTCAAGGAACTAGACCTGGAGGGTCATTCCGTATCTCGATATCGTCGAAACGATATCGTTTCGACGATCGACTCGCTTCACGTAACTCTGAAAATCACTATCGTCCAGACGATATCGTTTTTTCAGATCGACATTTGCTTTCCGTATCTCGACTATCGTCAAGACGATATCGTCAAAACGATGCAATTTGAACGATAGCTAATAAGGTATCGTCTAGAACAAAAAATTTTAAGCAATTAATTTTTTGTTTCAAAACACGGTTGAAACTTATGAAACATTTTATGTTAAATCATTTATTTTATTAAAACAAAATGTTCTCGGCTTTTAACAGACTTTAAAGTTTAGATTTTTGTCAAGAAATGGACTTTATGAATTTTCTTTGAAGTGAAAAAGAGAAAAATTCAAATAGGAATAACTCATTTCAACTGTTGGTAATGAAATTACATATATTTTTTGTGTTTGAAAAAATCTCCGAGGTAAACAAAATATAAATATGTAAAACGCTTAGATTAAATTGTCATCTTTTATGGTAGTGTTTTTATTAACGAGTACTGCAATCAGATGAAAAGAGAGAAGCGACATCTACATTATAAAGTTCTCTCTATAACTTTCTTGCAAATGCTTCATAGGGGTGAAGTATACAAACACAAAACTTGAGGGGATAGTAATACACGAGTACTACGATGACATTTCGTCTACAGTTTGAGAGTCTCTGTAGCTCTCAAAATGTAGAGGCAAAAAAACGATGGACGAGACGATGACGATCAACTTACGTGAAGCAAATTTGAGACGATATCGTCGACGACAATCGTTTGGACGATAGTCGTTTTCAAAGTTACGGAATTACCCTCCTGAGCGTTTCTCTAATCTGGATACCGGGCCATAGGGGCTATGAGGGAAATACAAAGGCAGACGAGCTACCTAGGCAAGGATCAGCCCTTCACAACTCATTATTGGCAGTGAGAGTATATGCACCTCTTGGAGTTGTGATGGGCAATAGTCTAACAAAATACACATCAGAAGCAAACTGTAGGTGGAATAGCTTAACCAGTTGCGTTAGATCTAGGAAAAGCTGGCCCACCTATATCAAATCCAAATCAATCAATTTAATTATATATAGGGGAACATGCGGCAAAATTGGGTTTACACTTTCAGCCGTAGCTGCGAGGACCAGGAAGAAAAAGAAAAGGTCCCACACTTTCTCTGTCATTGTCCGGCCTTGGCTAAGTTCATCAATGGTATGGAGGAACTCAAAGAATTCAAGATCAAAGACATGATCCCATACCTCAATACTGCAAAGTGGAATACGTTTCATAATTTGGCAATTTAATTTGCTTGGTGTGAACATTAATGCAAACATGCAAACAAATTTGAAATTAAAATATCAAAACTGTGTCAAAATGACTGCATTTTTTAGCATTTTTTTACCATTCATTGCTTTTCCTTCTTGCAGCGGGTCCATTGAATTGACTGCTCTTCAACGGATGCAAGTGATTTACACTATCCAACAATTCCTTCATGGCGTTTGAGAAATTGAGCGAACCTTAAAATTTAAGCCGATTCCAAACGGCTGAGTTGTGAAATAGTTTTTCCACGACAAATGATACTCTAAAGCTTTGCCAGCTCTTCGCTAGAAGTATTTTCATATTACTAATCAAAAGACCATAAAATTGCTCGTTCCATACTGCTATTTTGGCAATCTTGAACCGTTTTGGATAATTAGTGACATTTCTGATCCTAAAAAGAAGAGGCTTCTCTTCCGGATGTGAACTCACAATCAAGAATTCAAATGAAGACATTTTGTGTCATGTATACATATTTAAGTATAGTAGCTGACCCGGCAAACAAATTATTTGTAGATCATGGATTGATTGTGATTGTATTTCACTTGAGATAATTATATTCACATTCGCGTCCACGCGTGTATCCTTGCGGCAATAAAATAGATTTGCAAGAATCATGCGCTTCGTATTGCCAACAATGAGCCCAAGTTGTGATAAATTTGATCCTTGACTTAAAATGTTGAATTGAAGTGTTGAAAATTGTCGGTTACTCCGAATGTTGTCATTTGGAAACACGAATTAAATATATAAGAAATTCTTTCTATTAACTTAGTATTTGATGAATTGAAATCTAAGTTAAGTTCGAAAGTGGAGACGAACTATTTTGCTTGTGACCGCGTATTATCAAAACAACGACAAAAACAAACCGCAATAGATCACAACTTTTTCACAAAACCAACATTAAAAAACAAAATAAAAAATGTTTTGCTGTCAAATTGATTTTATTTTAAACTAGCAGTTGCCCGCGACTTCGTCCGCCTCTTCCTCGTCCACCGGCCAGACTTGTGCATCATGCGCGCGTGGGAATTTTGTTCGGAAGTTATTGTAAAATTGCATTGCAGTCAACTCTCCCTAGGTCGTAATTCTCTTGAACTTGAAAAATTTGAGCATTTTTTATGATTCCTTTCAGTTGTTCATACTTAAAGCATTCCCTTGGGTGAACTCTCCCTAATTCTAATATCTCTCTTACTTCTGCATCGTTTTTTTTTCGTTAAGTAAATTTTTTTTTAGTATATTTTTTAGTTAAGAAGTACATAAAATGATATTGTTTAAACACAATAATCTGCACAAATAGTGCAATCAATCACATTCACAAATCAATTGAACTCTCAAAATTCTAATTTGAGCAGATATTAGGCCAGTTTCACCTAACAACATCTCACTGAGATCTCAATGTCACCTTGACTGAGGCAAAAACATTTGGTGGAACATAATTCTCAGTTATCATTGAGATTTAATGGTTACCTTACTAATTGTTGCTGCACATATGTCAGCCACGTCAAATAGCTGAGTGAGAAATCGAATCCAAAATAATTTCATCTCAGAGATCTCAGAAAAAAATCTCAGTTCTCACATTTCCACAGATTCTTCGCTGCTATTGGTCGCAGCTTAATTTTAAGTAGAATAAAGCATTTCTCGATTAATGGACTATCCAACACAAAAAGAATTTTACAATTCGAAATAGTAGTTCCTGAGATAACCGCGTTCAAACGAACTTTATATTGTATTGTATTGTATTGTTTGCCGTTTTTTCCACATTTTACACAAATTCTTCACTCCTATTGGTCGCAGCTAAATTTTATATAGCTTCAAGCCTTCCTTGATAAATGGACCATTCAACATTAAAAAAATTGTTCAATTTCATAAAGCAGTTCCTGAGATAAGCGCGTTAAAACGCAGAAAAATGTATATTTTTTGCCGTTTTTTCCATATTTTCCACAGATTCTTCGCTGCTATTGGTCACAGCTTAATGTTAAATAGCCTAATGTCTAAGTCGATTAAGGCACCATCCAACACAAAAACAATTATACCATTCGAACCAGTAGTTCCTGAGATTACCGCGTTCAAACAAACAAACTCTTCAGCTTTATATATTAGTGTAGATTTGGATGCATTTCGAGTCAACTTCGACTCATCTTCAGCAATCCAAATTTAAAATAAAACCAATTTGACGAAGCAAAACATTTTTTATTTTGTTTTTTAATGTTGGTTTTGTGAAAAAGTTGTGATCTATTGCGGTTTGTTTTTGTCGTTGTTTTGACGAATTAAATATCCGAATTGATTTCAGAAACACGAATCTGGATCCGTGCTAAACAGTAATCTTTTCAATGGTTCAGGTAGTGTGTCAATTAAAAGTAGTTACACATTTCCTGATGCGCAACACATACTGGCTGGGTTTTGAGTTACAATGCAGGTATTCCTGCTGCATGGCTGTAGCGTTACGTGTCCTACAGCCCAAAATAAAGCCCCTTGTAAATGTCACTACTATGATAAACTACTATATACTATACTATATAAACTATGATATACTAACAGTAATAATCGACGAAATTTTCACGAAAACTGAGAGAGAAGTGAGACTTATAGAAGGGTTGATGACAAGAGGGTGAAAATTAAGGACTGAATGTATTTTTGAATGCCAAATCATAAACAAATAACCAAAAAAATTGTCAAATAAATGCAAAACAAAAATGTTTAAATGTTTGGGGTAGGTTAGGTTAGGTTAGGTTAAAAACTTAGGGGTATAAAAATTAGTTATAAACCTCTACTCAGACCTCATTAATATACGTATAAGCTTTCATCAAAATCGGTCAAGTCGTTAAGGAGGAGTTTAAATACTTAACGAGATTATTATATATGTATATAGCGATAATTATGAGGCAACAAAAAGTAGCGCTATCTACATTATAGGTACATTACAGAGTTTTTCTTCAAACATTTTCCAAGTACTACATACAACCGGATGTAGTTCAGAAACACGAATGTCATCTTAGCAATTGCAGATTCTTCAGAATAAAAACTATCAATTGGAATTCCGGACAATCCCAGATTGCCATTTAAAAACGGAATTAAGAAAATGAATAGAAATGCTACAAACAATTAAATAACTGGTGGAAGAAACAAGTTGCTATGGTAAAATGGGTGGTCTATTTTATATAAATGAAAAGAAGTTCAATGTATTATTTATGTGAATTAAACTTAGAAAAAAACACGTACTTCAATGTACTTTGAAAAATCGGAATTCACAGTTCCGATCATTTAACATTTAAGCAACAGAAGGCTAGTTCCATCTGACAAAAATCTCAACGTGCGTCGCTTTCACCGATGAAAAATAATAAAGTGTAACATAATTCTCGGTTTCTCAAGGAGAAAGTTACGTTGACTCTACTAATTGTTGCTGCTCAAACGCCAACTTCGAATGTAGGTGACTAAGAAGTTGGATCCAATAATTTTCATCTGAGATTTTGTGTTCCATTAAAAAATATCTGCGAACTCTGATATCTCAATGAGATTAAGTCAGATGGACCTGCCCTTTTATAAGACACTAGGTTAAGAAAAAAAAAAAACGGTTTTATATTATATTATATTCACATTGTCCTTATCATATTCTGTAAAAATGTTTAAAAGCAGAATAAGCTCAAAAGAGAAATGGGGAGATATTTAACATTTTTGAGTATGCTAGTACTAGTAAAGGTTGTTTTTTTTAGAGGTATAGAACTTTAAATTGCAATAAAACAACGATGGAATATTCGATTGACATGATTTTTTATTTATTCGAAAGATAATCTTGTGGCATTACATTTTTAATATGATTTCTGGCATATGACTGCCACGGCTGGCTCGGATGTATTCCAATCTGGACGTCAAATAACACGGCGAATGTTGTCTTCCAAATGGTCAAGAGTTTGTGGCTTATCCGCATATAGACCAATGACTTTACATAACCCCACAGAAAATAGTCTAGCGGTGTTAAATCGCAAGATCTTGGAGGCCAACACAGGTCCAAAACGTAAAATTAGGCGGTCACCAAACGTGTCTTTCAATAAATCGATTGTGGCACGAGCTGTGTGACATGTTGCGCCGTCTTGTTGGAACCACAGCTCCTGGACATCATGATTGTTCAGTTCAGGAATGAAAAAGTTAGTAATCATGGCTCTATACCGATCACCATTGACTGTAACGTTATGGCCATCATCGTTTTTGAAGAAGTACGGATCAATGATTCCACCAGCCCATAAAGCGCACCAAACAGTCAGTTTTTCTGGATGTAACGGTGTTTCGACATACACTTGAGGATTAGCTTCACACCAAATGCGTCAGTTTTGTTTGTTGATGTAGACATCCAGCCAGAATTGCGATTCATCGCTAAACAAAATTCTCTTATAAAAATCGGGAACAACGGCCATCTCGTTTTGGGCCTATTCGACGAATCTACGCCTTGCTTGATGATCGTTTGGCTTCAATTCTTGCACGAGTTGGATTTTGTTAGCACGCAAACCAAGATCCTTCCGCAAAATCTTCCATAAAGTGAATGGACACAGATCCAATTCCTGTGTTCGATGGCGGATGGACTCATTCGGGTCTTCCTCAATGCTACGCTCTACAGTAGCAATAGCTTCTTCTGTACGCACCGTACGGCATCTCTAGGGATGCGAGTTATGAATTAGAGTAAACGTGGTGCGAAAACGTTCCATAGTTAATCGAATTAACTGCTCTGATGGACGATTTTGTCGACGATAAAATGGACGTAGTGCGCGATACGTATTCCGCACAGAACCATTATTTTCGAAATAAAATTGCACAATTTGCAAGCGTTGTTCAGGCGTGAGTCTATTCATGATGAATTGCCAAACCAAACTGAGAATAAATCACTTGACAGCTGTTAAATCGGTCGCCGCACACAGGTAAATTTTCCCAAAAAGCTGGCCAAAATTATTTTTTGTTTTATTGTTGCATGGAAATTCATAAAAAGTTAATTTTCAAAAGAAACAACAATTTTCAACCAAATATACAACCAAATTCGCCAAAGACCATGCAAAAAGGATGAAAAAGGGTGCTTTTAAATTTGGTATTTTCTTTGTATTGCATTGCATGCTTATTGCTTTTTAGAAAATAATAAATAAATTAATTAGGACATATATAATAAATAAGTTAAGAAATAAATACTCAAATAAATGAATAAATATATAAATAAATACATAAATATATTAATAAATAAATAAATAAGTAATTATCTACATTAGGGTGGTTCTTTTTTGCTTTTTTTCGAAAATTAATGAAGGTATCTGCTCAATCGTCTCCAAATAATTAAAAAAAAAATCCAAATTTTTTCAGATTTTTATCTATACCCCTAATGGCCATGTATTGAAGTGAAATTCTAATACTAGGGACTTTGCGGCTGATTTTTTTATTATTCCCGTATATCTCCATTTCGGCTTTACAAATTTTGTTAAATATTTGCACAGTTATACTTAACATTATCCTAAGTGAAATTGCATTCCAAAATATTATTTAAAATATATTCTTCAATAACAAATAAATCGGAAAAGAGATCCATTTTTGTAGTACCTTTTGGGTTTATAACACTCTTTTCCAGATTTCTCAAAAACGGCTCAGCCAATTTTTTGGAAATTTTATCAACACGTTTTTATGCAATTTATTATTAATCTTGCATATCAAAAAATTTCATAAGTGTTTTAATTTCGTTGTAAAAAAAATCAGTATGTATGCAACACTTTACGCTTTATGTCCTTGTTTCGGGACTCTTGTGCTTCTTTGCGGAGTCCAATTGGAAGAATAGCTTCAGAAATATTTTTTTGTTATTTTTTATGTTTCTTTTGTCAATTAACCACCTTATTTTATGGCCATAGACAAAATCGGACATAAAAGTTGTTTGCTTGCTCTGAAATGTCAACATTAGTTTAATTTTCCTACGTTTCTGTCAAAAAATTGATTTGTTCGGTATGTCACGAGATGTGCATCTTCTCAAACATTTAGAAAGCTGATTTTTAGAAAGAAAAGTGAAACTCAAAATTAATTATCAACTTAAAATATGACAAAAAAAATTATAAACCTCAATAAAACATACCACTAGCAACAGAATCCATGTTTAATAAATTTTAAAAGCACCCAAAAAAAGAAAGAAACAAATAAACCAAAATGACTTCTTCTCGCCAGATCAAAACAGCTACTGCATTTGTTCCCTTAAAGTTTGCACTTTGAAAGCATCTGCTGATTAAACCGTTATAATCTGCATCGAATGATATATGAGGCTTAATGGTTACACTATTTGTAAACAACTTTGCATTAAAAAATTACAACAAATCGCAAATTTTTTTTTTATAGTTATGGCCAGCTTTTTGGGAAAATTTACCTGTGTGCGCCGTCTTGAAAAGTAATGCCAACTTAAAGTTCTAACCTCGAAAAAAAATACCCGTTACTAGTACATGCGTTGTCTTGTTCAGTATCTATGACTATAACCAGTTTGTATTACTTATGGCCTTTTCCAAAATAGAAAAGGAGTGCTTACCCAGGAGTGAAATCGTCACTCCCTACTTTTTCTTGGAGTGAAGGAGTGATTAACAATACATGCAACTAAACATCAAAACACTCCCTTTCCCAAAATGAATTCCAAATTCGTTGACAGGGAGTACACTCCCAAAAGTAGTTTTGGAAAAGGCCATTAATAGTGAACCCGATAGTTCGAAAATATCAAATAAACTCATGTTTGTTATCACATTGTTTTGTTACCCCATTCAAGCAGCTCATGTTGTTTGACTTGACTCATAAGTATGTTTAATGTGGGCTAATAAGAGGAAATGTAATTGAATAATTGTTTAAAAATCAAAAGCTATTGTAAAGCTATGTTATTGAATTTAAAATTACAAACGGCAAACATAAACAACTGATTCACCGGCAACGACATTGCCAATTGGAAATCGTTAACCAGGCAGATTAAAAAGGAACCCTCAAGGATACTTTATGCGAAAGTATGTGCGACATCGACATCTTAATCTTCTTTTGGCATCTCTAATAGTTATTGTGGTCTTTAAAAATTGCGGTTAGTATGTTTATTCTGTAAGCAAAAATGAACAGTAATGAAAAACATCAATTGTTTTGTTAATATTTTTGCAATTTTACTTAAAACGTCTGTTTGAATGATATGTAAAAAGTGTCAAAAAAGCGGGCAATAAAGTGCCACTTAATAAGTTTTTCTCTCTTCGAAATAGGCTGGGAGACTAAATAACAAATAAGTTTCTCTGTAATCTTCAATGCGGGAGATATTACGAGTTACTTAAACCAAGAAAAACAATCATAACTACAATATCCCGAATAAAAAGTTTATAAATAACTTTGACTGCTCAAACCAACAACGTTCGAAGTACTAGGAAAATGGCTCGACAGTCATTAGCAACATGTCAAAATGTAATCAATAACAAAAATGCGAGTAGAATATTTGAAACTGAATTTCCTTGTGAATTCAAAGCCGAATACAACAATCAAATTATTCATTGTTTACGATCACGCGGATCGTAGATTTATGTAAGTATTTATTTCAAATTTTACACAGACTTAATTGAAGACAAAGAAAAGAACAATTAAATTGAATAGATTTAAGTTTGCGTCAGTCCTTCGGGATGTAACTATTCCAAGAGGCATGAATTCTACAGTTATTCTCCGCTATAACGAGTAAAAGGACAATCCTTTTTTGAGTTCTTATAGAACAAATGCGGAGCGTTTAGCGGTGAATCACTGTGGTAGGACTATTTTTTTTCTTAAATACACAAACGAGTTGTTTTTGAAAACTCGTACCTTTTTGTTTTTTCTTTTATTTCCACTAATTTTATTTTTCATTGAACTAAACTTGTTTGATGTCAATAATTTATAAAAAAAATAACTTTTTTAAAAAAATAGTTATTAACTGACTTTTTCAATTTTTAGGAAACTCAAACCTGAAGGTGACTGGAGATCGTGGACTTCTTAATTCATTAGTTTTAGAAAGTGAAATAAGATTCTTACTCCTAAGTTAGTAACAAAAAGCTTTAAATATTTTTAAAATAATGTAAATATTTGTTTACCCTTGTACAAAAAAGACTAAAAATGTTCCTCTACATTTAAGATTGTATATCAGAAACTTGATAAATGATAACTATTCATGTGTTCAGTATCTCAAAGAGATACACTAGTTTTGTACCTGAAAAATAAACTTTAACAAACACAAAATTTTCTTTCTTATTTCCTTTATTTAAATTTTATCTTGCAGACCAGCTAGGATAGTGGAGTTTCAAGGCCTAAAAGTAACATGCATGCATTGGGCTCTAATACTTAAATTTCTTTCTTATATCAAGAAACACACCGAAATATCAAAATTCGTTGTTGAACCGCGTAAAATCCGATAACAATTAATTTAAAAATTTAAAAATCACCTTAATTTGATTTTACAATGTTAATTAACGAAAATAAAATACTTAATTAAATTAATACTTTAAAAATCGTTAACTGACCTTGAATGCATTTCGAAACCCATTCGTTTCATCATCACATCAGCATTGCACTACTGAAGCTGTGGCTGCGGCTGTTGATTGAAGCGCGAGGTAAACATCGATCGTGAAGGAAAATCAAACAGAACATTTTTTATTCGATGATAGTCAAGAAATCATTTATTATAATCTTCCTACCATAACCACCATACTCTCTAAAGCAATCCAATTTAATTTGCCTACAAAGAAAACCCTAGGTCTAACTCCACGATATCCACCATGGTCCCTCAGTCAGAATCAGTGCTATATATGTACATACATTGGCTCAGTACAAAAAACCCAAAACGAAAAACAGACCTACCAACAACTCTTCGCAGCCATATTTTATGACCTTAAAGCTGACGGATGGAAATTCATATTCACCGACGGATCCAAAAAAGACATCAATACATCATTTGCTGTTGTATTTGAAAACGGTTCTATAAGCTCCATCGGTAACTTACCAGAGTTTGCCTCAGTTTTCACAGCAGAAGCTTATGCTATTCTTCAAGCCCTTAAAACCACAACCAACAAACAAAATAAATACATCATTTGCTTCGACAGCATCTCAGTATTAAACGCTGTAACCAACCCTAACAACAACTCCGATATTATATCCGAAATTAAATATGAACTTATGAGATCCTCAAAAAATATGAAACTGATGTGGACTCCTGGACACGTCGGAATCTTTGGCAATGAATATGCGGACACTGCTGCAAACTCAGCCATAAACTCACCGGTATACAACTTTAATGTCTTCACCAAAACAGATCTTCTGAAAGCTACCCAAAAAGCTTAAAAACTCATTACAACCCACAGCTGGAACCTGTATCACCACCACTACAAAAAAGTCAATCCCGAAAAAACACCGTCACATACCCCAAAAATGTCTCTAAACGAGACATATCCAACTTCATACAAGATTGGACCTAAACCATATTTTGGAACAATGCCCATTGTTGCAACCCATAATAAGAAACATATTTAAAAACAATAACATTTATGATATTATAAAAAACCCTAGTCAGAACAATATAGAAATAATAACGAAATTCATAAAAAAATGCAATCTAATATTGTTATTTATTAAAACAGAGCCAATAGTCCCAGCAGCTAGGCTCACCTTTTGTACATTACCATGTAATTTTAATTACCTGTTAATAAATAATAATAATAATAATAATTTATTATAAAACGCGAAATAGAATGCAAACGGACTCATATGATGAAATTGGGCCAGTCATTATAGAATTTTGGAGCAGACAGCAGAGAATGTGGTTAGTGAATTTTAAAGGAGATAAAATTAAGTTTACCTCAAACCACGTTCCGCCTTTAAAACTTGAATAGGTTTATTAGCCGTCAAAGAATTATACCGATTACTCATAACCAAGTGATGTTAGTGGAGCCAACAAAACTTGTTCTCTTGCTACGCGATTGCAATATTCAGATATTCAAGACCAATGTTAACTGACACCTCCTATCAAATTCTCTCTCCTTTTGATGATGCTCGCAAGTGATGGAAGTTACCGTACGTTGAATCGGAGATAAGTTTGAATTCAGGTTACTGTGGAAGACCTCAAAGCCAGTCTTCAGATGGCTGAAAGACGTTGGTCGGAATAGGAAGGAGAATGTCCTTGGATGCCGAATTGCCACTGAAATACAGGTACGGAATGAAATGAGGCTATTAGGGAGCGTTCAAGTATTACGTAACGCAATTTTTGAATTTTTTTTACCCCCCTCCCCCCTTGTAACGTACCGTAACGTTTATCTGTACTACTTTTTTGTAGACATCTTACCTGCGTGTGATTCATTAGTTCATAACTAAACACATCTAACTGACATCACATAACAGGTACATTTTCGCACACAGCAGGATATAGAAATTCAAAATCTAACGATATTTCCTCAATTAAATTAAACTAACTAAAATATCAAAATGAAGTGATAAAAATAGCAACAGATGATATTGGACACTGTATTTTTCGACCATATAAAAAAATATTAAAATCAAAAGAGCAGTGCCATCCAGAAAGAATCGAAGTTACAGAAACTTATGCTCAGATTCCATTGCAAGAGTTACTCGATCATACAGCCAATAGAATTGTCAGCACAATAGATAGGAGTTATTTTTCTTCTAAAAACAACACTGAACTTACTCTTTTAACCAAATGGGGCTGTGATGGTTCATCGGGATTCGGGACAAAGTGAATTTAAGCAATCATTTTCTGTTATTGACCCGGATTTATCAGATTCATATATGTTCATGACATAAATTATTGTGCCATTGCAGATGATGAATATTAGTAGTTCAGATAATGAGATTTGGGAAAAATCCTAGACCACCATCTACACGTTATTGTAGGCCACTTTAATTTCAATTTAAAAAAGAAACCCCAAGCCTAATCCGGGAAGAAAAGGGCAGGGTTGAAAATGAGATTAGCAATTTACATAAAACTGTAATACGTTATGATTCGTTTGTTTTAAATATAAAACATCAGTTGTTTTTCACAATGATAGATGGTAAAGTAGCACAGGCTGTTACGAACTCGTCCTCTTCGAGTAAATGTGTTATATGTGGCGCAAAACCGACCGAAATGAACAACATTTCTGCAATACCGTAAAGGTCATTAAATGAAGAACTCTTTTACCAATTATGAATTTCTCCTTTGCACGCCCGCATTCGCTTCATGAAGAACATTTTACATCTATCATACAATTTAGATTTCAAAACTTGGAGATTTCCAAAATCAGCATTTCCTTTGAAACAGGAAACTAAACAAAGGATTTAAAAGGTGTTTTTTGAAAAAATGGGTATAAAAGTAGATGTCGTGAAGCAAGGAGCTGGTACAACGAATGATGGAAATACGTCTCGACGATTTTTCGGGAATCCTTTTTTAAAGGCGGAAATAACAAAAATTGATGTGACTTTTATCAAAAGGCTGAGTGTGATTTTGGAAACAATATGTAATTCGTATTCAGTAGATCCTAATAAATTTGGAACTTATGCAGATGAAACAGGAAAATTGGCCCTTGATTTGTATCCATGGTATTATTTGCCAGCAACAGTGCACAAAGTTTTCAGTCATCACTGATTTTGAGGTGGAGCAAGTACCATTTTCAGATCACATGCCGATTGTGATTTCTTTTAGAATTGGAGCAACTGAAAATGAGGAAAGTGTGAGCCTAAATCTGATGCCCAAATTGCTATGGAAAGATTCTAAGGCAGAGATCTACAAGAATAAATTGGATATTTGTCTGAGAGGTCAAGAAAGTAGTAGTCTACGATCCATCCAAAATTGTATTAAGGAAGCGGCTCCAGCAAGGAACGTATGCAAACGAAGTGGTGTATTTAAAGAGCCATGGTTTGACTCTGCATGCATGAGGGCAAGGAAAGAATCCTATGATTGGCTAAACCGATATAGGCGAAGCAACGAAGAGTCCGCGAAACAAAACTATTTGCAGCATAATAGAAAATTCAAGAACCTATGCAAGGAGCGAAAGGCAATCTTTTATGAAAATGAAGCCAAATGCCTAGCCAATTGCAAGAATACGCGTGATTTCTGGAAGTTAGCTCAAAAAATAAACGGCAAAGTATATGTCATAAATCGACATCTAAATTGTGACACTTTAAGAATGCATTACTCACAACTTCTTAATAACTCGTCTGGGAGCGGGGTTATGATTCAATTCGCGCAACCTGCTTTCAATGATGAAGTTCTAGATCAAATAATCTCGAAGGAAGAGGTATTCGCAGCTATAAAGGGTCTTAAGGATGGTAAAGCCGCCGGATCGGATAGAATACCTTCTGAATTCTACAAGTATGGCACTGAAGAGCTCATCAACAAACTGACGACCGTATTCAACAATGTCATGGAGCACGGGGTTATACCTCATGAATTCAAGGAAGCACTCATTTTTCCCATCCATAAAAAAGGTTGCACAATGGACCCAGCGAATTATAGAGGAATTTCCTTCCTGAATGCATCTTACAAAATATTTACCTCGATACTGCAAAGCCGACTCACATCATGGATAGAAGCACACAAGCTAATCAAGGAATTCCAAGCGGGGTTCAGACAAGGATATTCAACGATAGATAACATCTTCGTCCTCCGAAGCATCGTGGATTCCTTTTTGGCCCGTAATAAAAAACTATATGTATTCTTCGTCGATTTTAAAGCCGCATTCGACACGATTGACCGAAATGCATTAATGTATAAGTTGTATAGAATGGGCATGACATTCAAGTTCGGAAGAGTATTGCAGAATTTGTATCTGGAAACCACAGCAGCAGTATGGGATGGTGAGACCATTTCGCAATGGTTTGAAACGAAGTCAGGAGTAAGGCAAGGCTGTTTACTAAGCCCAAGTCTTTTTGCCCTTTTTATTGATGATATTACTGACTGTTTGCCGGGTGGAGTGGAATATGCTGGAACAATCATCAAGGACCTTCTGTTCGCGGATGACATAGTGTTGTTTGCATACTCACCTGAGTCTCTCCAACTAATGATTAATAAACTTAGTGAGTACTGCAAAACATGGAAATTAGTTGTTAGTTTGGAAAAGTCGAAGGTTATTGTTTTACGGAAAGGTGGAGGAAGAGCAAGTGAACGTGAACGGTGGACATATGATAATGAGAGAATAGAAGTCGTCAAGGAATATAAATATTTGGGGGTTTATGTCACGAAAAATAACAGCATGGAAAGACATCTTACTGAAAAGTTACAAACAGCAAAAAACACAATCAATATTGCATGGCAAAGAATCTTTACCAATACACATATAGCACACAGTAGCAAATACAAAATATTTGAATCGGTAGCTGAGTCAACCTTGCTGTATGCTTGTCAAGTTTGGGGAAGTAGAAAATACGAAACCGCTGAAAAACTCCTCCGATTTTATATCAAAAGGATATTTCGACTACCACCAAATGCCCCAAACTACATGATTATGCTTGAAACCGGTATCTCACCTCTATTTATCAAAACACTGAAATTGCAAATAGATTACATATGTAAGGTAATGGAAATGTCTGATGAGCGGCTCCCGAAAAAAGCAGCACTTCAAGCTATAAATAGCAGATCAGGCTGGTTTAGAGAGTGGACAGAGCTAGCTGAAGAAGCTAATATAGAACTGGCGTTGGAAGACTGTACTATGTGGCAGAACTCCTTGTATCAGCTGATTTCTGCTATAGATGATCGTCTTAGATTGAGCTTCGCATCTGAAGCAGAAGGATCTATCCACAGGACGTTGTATTGCAGGCTCAACCATAACCTCAACCAAAGGAATTACTTCCGCGATGAATACACGAACAATCAAATTTCAATGATATTCAGATTAAGAGGTGAACTGCTTAGTATCAACTTCATTCCACATCGTGAAGATTTGCCCTTGCTGTGCGAATTGTGTAATATGGGCGAAAGAGAGGACATTTGTCATTTTATCGGTAGATGCCCTGTTCTGCATGAAACAAGAAGACATATTTTTGGAAGCAATTTTTTAACTGAAGAGCAGATCATCCAATATTTAAACGAAGCCGAAGTACCAGTACTGTTCCAATTTTGTAAAATAGCATAAGCTTATCGTAGCAGAATTATAAATGGAAACTTTTAAACAGATTTTTTATTAATAACAAACATGTAAAAGAAAAAATGAATATTTCTAATTGTTGTATAAAGTTGTCAATCAGGCAGACGGCTAAAAGCCATGCTTTGTGTTATTAAATTTATAATGTACTAGCAGTTGCCCGCGACTTCGTCCGCCTCTCCCTCGTCCACCGGCCAGAGTATCGTCTGGACTGTAGATCATGCGCGCGTGGGAATTTTGTTCGGAAGTTATTGTAAAATTGCATTGCAGTCAACTCTCCCTAGGTCGTAATTCTCTTGAACTTGAAAAATTTGAGCATTTTTTATGATTCCTTTCAGTTGTTCATACTTAAAGCATTCCCTTGGGTGAACTCTCCCTAATTCTAATATTTCTCTTACTTCTGCATCGTTTTTTTTCGTTAAGTAAATTTTTTTTTGTTTGTTTGAACAACGATAGCAACTTAGAGGTGCTTCCACCAATGGTTTTTTCCGTCAATTTCTTTGGCTGGAGTTATAGCTATTTCACGGGTGCCAAGCCGATCATCAGACTCCTTTGTTAGTGGTGCTGCCTGGTTTTTATTTTTCATATTAATGAAAAACTTTCTGAGTTTACTTTGGGATTTGAACCTAGGACCAGCTAGTTGGGAAGCCAATGCACTACGCACTGCGCTAACCACTCCACTGATTTTTGGTTTCCCATTTCAGACTTTTTTTGTTTGTTTATCATTGCCATGAACCAAGAGCTTTTTACAAGCTCCTTTAAGTATGCTATCGTTGTTCAAACAAACAAATAAAATAAAAACCAAAGCAGCCTGACTGCGAGTGTTAAATAACACAAAAAACAAACTATAATTTTTTTTTTCTTTAAACTGAGCATATTTTTTAGTTAAGAAGTACATAAAATGATATTGTTTAAACACAATAATCTGCACAAATAGTGCAATCAATCACATTCACAAATCAATTGAACTCTCAAAATTCTAATTTGAGCAGTTATTAGGCCAGTTTCACCTAACAACATCTCACTGATATCTCAATGTCACCTTGATTGAGGCAAAAACATTTGGTGGAACATAATTCTCAGTTATCATTGAGATTTAATGGTTACCTTACTAATTGTTGCTGCACATATGTCAGCCACGTCAAATAGCTGAGTGAGAAATCGAATCCAAAATAATTTCATCTCAGAGATCTCAGAAAAAAATCTCAGTTCTCACATTTCCACAGATTCTTCGCTGCTATTGGTCGCAGCTTAATTTTAAGTAGAATAAAGCATTTCTCGATTAATGGACTATCCAACACAAAAAGAATTTTACAATTCGAAATAGTAGTTCCTGAGATTACCGCGTTCAAACGAACTTTATATTGTATTGTATTGTATTGTATTGTTTGCCGTTTTTTCCACATTTTACACAAATTCTTCGCTCCTATTGGTCGCAGTTAAATATAGCTTCAAGCCTTCCTTGATAAATGGACCATTCAACATTAAAAAAATTGTTCAATTTCATAAAGCAGTTCCTGAGATAAGCGCGTTAAAACGCAGAAAAATGTATATTTTTTGCCGTTTTTTCCATATTTTCCACAGATTCTTCGCTGCTATTGGTCACAGCTTAATGTTAAATAGCCTAATGTCTAAGTCGATTAAGGCACCATCCAACACAAAAAGAATTATACCATTCGAACCAGTAGTTCCTGAGATTACCGTGTTCAAACAAACAAACTCTTCAGCTTTATATATTAGTGTAGATATGTCAATACAGTTTAAGGAAATAAATCTAATCTAATCTAATCTAATCAGTGCACAAAGTTTTATTTCACGGGACCGAAATAATAACATCCCCAGCATTACCTATAGGTTCTTTATCAGAAGAAGCACAGGAAAGCAGACACAGAGACTAAGGGCCAGTTCGTTCAAGCTTGATCATCTTTAATCAAGGATTATTCCAGTTGATAATCCTAGAATTCGTTTGTTCACAAAAACTGTAATTAATAAATCCATGATTTGAGCACTTAATTTGAGATTTTGTTAATCATCCAATTTTGCTCGATTTAGGCAATTTAATCAAGGATGTACTATAATTCAGTTTGTTCATACTTGATTTACGCATTGACATGATATTCGTACTCCCTCATGTTATCATCTTTTGGAAACTTGCCAAGTGAACGGAACCACACGCCCAGAGTGAAAAGTTGTTCATAACCCAGAATTTTTCAGGAGAAACCTTCTTAAATTTTAATAATGCTTTTTGCTATTGCATATTGAACTTTGTTTAATTCCTTGTGTTCAAAGCGATGCTTAGGCAAAAAAATAAAAATAAATGATGACACAAATGTTTAATTCTTAATGCATAGCTTTAATTCTTAAGAATGCATAACTGAACAAAAAATAATACATAAAATGTTGCCAAGAGTACTTCCTCTTCACTTTCTAACATTTTCCAAAATGTGTATCTGCAAGGCTTAACTAAGCCGAATAAGCGAAGTAAGAAAAATTTTCCTCTAGCGAACTTCAGTTCTACAATAGACGATAAACGTTATTGTTAGAACTTATAATTCCTGATTCTTTTCGTTCGAAAGTATTTCGTTACCTATGTACATCGAGGTCATCCTGGAATCAAAAAAATTAAAGTAATAGTTAGAAGTTATGAGTACTGGCCGCTAATAGACAAAGATATAGAGACATTCGTTAAGCAATGTTCAAGTTGCCAATCACTAGCAAACTCGCAAAGTGCTCACCTGATTCCAAACTCCATCACAGCTCGATTTTGAACTTTTTCACATAGGTATTGCAACATAATACTCATCAATCATCTAGTCTAGACAAAGTCTGTAGTCGTAATAGAACACGAAGTCACGTCGCACACCCAAACCAGGAGATCTAACAGAAGACGTAGGGCACCGAAGAGGTTTTCCCCTCCATCACCAGCAAGGGGAGGTGTAAACGCTCACTGAACACTGCTTTTAGGAGATATACGTATGGTAGACAGATCTTCTTCTGACTTCTTTCACATTGTTAAATTATTTTTTTAAAGAATTCAAATAAAAAATATTCGTTTACTCAAAAATAAATAAGCATAAGACGCTGTTCACATTGGACTATTTCCGCCGACTTATTTTGAAGTAAGTCCAATCTGTCGTGTTCAAACACAAAAGTAGTGTGAACACTCCAGACTCACTTTGACGTCTTATAGTTGTCATAAATTGACAATAGGGCAGTTCCACCTAACATCATCTCACTGATATGGCTTTTCTTAGAACTAAGAAGAATTGCTACTGAAATTCAAATTTTTTTTTTGGCGTGAAAGAAATGTGCAAAAACGAATCGATCCCTTTTTTGAATGTGTTTGTCTGGTCAGCTGTTAATTCGTTTTGTACAGAAAACTCAGAAATGTCAAACACGTAGTCCATTATGTGTAAAATCCGTGTACAATTCGTCTCCAAAAAGAGATTCAAGAGAAATCAATCCTTCAAGAAAAAAAATAAATTTCTTTGTGAAAGAAATGCGTTTAAGGGAAAAAAATTACCACTTTTACGTCACGGATCAATTCTTGGGTTGTAAGAAAAGCCACATGAGATCTCAATGTCATTTTGACCGAGGCAAAATCATTTGGTGGAACATAATTCTCAATTCTCATTGAGATAAAATGGTTACCTTACAAATTTTTGTTGTACATATGTCAGTCACGTCAAAATAGCTGAGTGAGAAATCGAATCAAAAATATTTTCATCTCAGAGATCTCAAAAACAAATCTGATTTTTCATTTTTGTTCCACTTAAAAAATCTCTGAGATCTCAATAAGATGTCGTTAGGTGGAACTGGCCTAATTAATTTGACGGCATATGCCAAATGTCAAAAAAAATCCATAAATTTTTAGTTTGGTTTGAAAATCCTGCCTCACTTTGTTGTCTTTTTCTCACTAGCAAGTGCGAAAGAGAAAAAACATATAGACGTTAAGATAAGTCGGAGGAAAGAATCCAATGTGAACATCGTCTAACGATTGACAAGAAAATAAAATAAAAAACTTAATTCTTGATTAAGTTGTGACAATAAACTGACTGATAGACTGGAAAATGGAACGATATGTGGAAAAACCATGATTTGTTAATCAAGGTGAAAAAAAGTGAACAAACGCTCTTTGATAATCACGGATTCTTAATCCTGAATTAAGGGAAATCTGTGATAATCAAATTGAAGATTTAACCCTCTGTGAACGAACTGGCCCTTAATCAATCGAAGGGGGACAACTGTCAGAATTTGAAGCGACAACGGCAAAAACTTTATCGGTGTCCATCGACTGCTGAAGGCCGAACAACATTTATTTGACACTGACCGCATCAAGAACGAAGCCAACACCCGACAAATCGAATGGGCTTTAAACTGTAGTTTTTTGGGAACGTATAGATAATCCAGATTGTAAAACGCCTCATGATAAAGACTCTGTCAGAAGAAGCTCCCAGGCTCGAACCCTCAGAAGTGTCTTAATTGAAGCCGAAAACATAATTAATTCGCGCCCACTTACAAACCTAAAACTTACAGCTGAAGATGAAGAACCATTAACCCTGATCATTTCTATTGGAATGTATAAATTCAACCCAGACGCCATACCGAACCGACGAAAAAATATGTATATATCGCTATAAATCTCAAGTATCAGCTGTGGAAAAGGTGGATAGTAAGGTATTTATCTCAACGTCTAAAGCGACCGAATTGGCATGACAAGGTGAGCCCGTTAAAAATCAACGACCTGGTGATCATATGTGAGCCAACCCAACCTAGGAGCCAATGCCAGATTCGTTATGCGGAAGTCAAGACGTCTAATGCACGCATTCGCCGACCAGCTTTAAATTTGGCTATTCTATTGGTAAGTGGTGAATCCGAGGTCGATTCACATTGTAATTTTGTGGGAAATAGACAACTCGTTTTAAGATAGTGGGCGGAAACCACGCCCCTAAATGAAACTAAAATATTTTACTTATATTTTTCCTTATATTTAACCAAAAACCTATCAGAATTACGAATTTCAACATCCTACGATCATTTTAAGAAAGTGGGTGGATACCACGCCCCCTGAATGAGAAAATTGAAATTTTCGATTTTTTCCTTTGTATACACCCGAAAACCTACCGTTGCGTTATATCAAATTTCAAGATTCTGCTATTGTTAGAAGTGCTTCATAATTTTGTTGATCAGTGAGTGAGTGAATCAGTCAGTGAGTCAATAACGGTTTTTTTTTACAGGGCCTTTGTTTCCATGAAGTTAATACGTAATGAACTCTATGGGTTCTTTTTAAATAAAACATTCATATCCATAGTTTGTTTTTGTGTTATTTTTAACACTGCAGCTAGGCTGCATCCGTCAATTCCATTTATGTATTTGAACAACGATAACAACTTAGAGGTGCTTCCACCAATGTCTTTTTTCCGTCAACTCCTTTGTTTGGCTGGAGTTATAGCTATTTCACGGGTGCCAAGCCGACCATCAGACTCCTTTATTAGTGGTGCTGTGTAACTAGACATAAATAAAACATTTATAATATTTAATCGGTCTTGCCTTATTTGTTTGTGGGAATGAGTTCGTTTTAATTTCTTTGCCGCCGCCCGCCATAACAGTACCTATGTCTCATCGAGATCGGTGAAGGTCGGTCATCACCGCATCCTTTTTCCCGAAAATTAATCGCGAATATCAAACAACGTGTTTGCTCACTTACTCCAAGTTTTTCGCTGATGTACCCTCCTAAAGTTCCGAAATTAAAAATAAGCAATTTCGTTAAATTTCAACTAAGGAAATTCAATACCTTCGCATTAAGCCAATCCTCCTATTGCAACACCTGCCTTCATCTAAAAAATTGCTTTTTGGTGCAGCCCACAATCGACAAATTATTAAAAAACGATTCAGTATACAACATGTAGTCCCAAAATTTTTAGATAGTTGAGCAGAATAGCTGCACCTAGGTTTGTTAAATTTACTATTAGCTGGAAATTTGAGTTACGTGATAATAAATAATAATAAAAATGAAATCTGGCAAAGTTTTCTAATCCATTATGTATGCGTGTACCTACTTTACATAGGGATACTCGTATTAGTCTCGTGAAATTTGGCTTTGTAATTTCACAACCTGTCAAGCTTTTACAAATTTCAAAATTACACAGTACTTTTTCTCATTTCTATAATTACATTTTATGTAGGTATGTTGTTTTACCGATGTACAAACTCATCCAAACTGACTTAATTTTTCTTTGATAAAATGCTAGACATGATTAAAACAGATCTTTATAAAGAAGAAGAACCTCGCTCTTCAGCTGATTACGGAATCCCATTTCCCATCCAAATCGTTCGACATTGTAATTAATTATTATTATTTCTGTCTGGGTCTTCACACTATAAGTACCTTTGTACTAGTTAAACGGTCACATTTGACTGCCGATCTGCACCCACACAGGGTGCTCCATAAAATTGAACTGAAGTAAAAAACAACATATGAATAAGAATATTTTGAATAAAGAAACGCAACAATTCACGGAACCAGAAGTAGAGTTTTAAATAAAGTAAACCATTTTTATTAAATTGTCAGTAAAAAGAAGAGATATTTTTAAATTTGTATTCAAGAAATACAATTCGTAATCTAAATTCTTCTTTGAGGTAAAAAACAATCATAATACAGCCCTGGATCTCAAAGCATTCAATGTTTTGATAGCACTTATTTTGCCGGCTACAAGTTTATCAGTTCAAAATATTTAGGGTCAAGACATGCAATGAGATTGAAATGTTCGTGCACTCTCTCCTCACATCATCACAGCTCTGTTGTGTTTCGCTCCATCAATTTAAAAAAAAATAATATTGGTTCGAATTTTAGTTTTGGTTGTGAACTTTTTCGAAACGGTTGGATGTTCTGAATAAAAAAACAAAATTGTTTAAAAATTAATACAGTGCGTTAATATTCTGTTATCGTCAAAAATGGGTTAGTTTGTTTGAAAATTGAAGAAAAAATCTTTTTATCACTTACTTAAATAAAATATTCATTTTTCAAAAAAAAACAATCGAAGTGCATTAAGTCAAATTCTAAAAATAAAATCTCACTCATCGTAGAACATAATGATTGTATAATTTTGTGGACTTTGTACTTCTAAGTTTATAAACAAAAATAATGTTTGTAGTTTCGTGTTATTGTTTCTTACAGTTTATTTTTGAAAATCAATTTTGATTAAA
The DNA here is from genome assembly GCA_943590905.1 of Sphaerophoria taeniata. Taxonomy (NCBI): domain Eukaryota; kingdom Metazoa; phylum Arthropoda; class Insecta; order Diptera; family Syrphidae; genus Sphaerophoria; species Sphaerophoria taeniata. The sequence goes on along the minus strand of OX016540.1, from coordinate 235,374,777 downwards.
GAAGAACAAATTGCGTGCTGAACTTTTGAACTTGAACTTTTCAAAGACTAGACTTTAATCATCACTTGAACAATATTTGCTGTGAAGTGTGAATGAAATCCATTGTAATTAACATTAATTTTAAAAAACATACAGTCTTATACTGATTATTTAGCTGTGATTTAATTGATAAGGAAGAGAACTGAATTTTATGAAATATCATATCATAAATAGAACATCAGCCGTTGCTGAATAAAGTTGAACGTCGTATTCAATTAAATGCTATTTAAAGGCCATTGTGCACTTACAATTTGATCCCCAATTTTGATCAAACACGATATTAGCGATCACAAAATTCCGATTTAATCAATTAGAGCTCATGCCAGCTGCATTTAAATAAAAAATATGAGTGCGACCCATGTGGTTCACACGACTTACTTCCTAGAGTAGAAAAATAATTAAAATAAAATATTTAAAATTGTTTAAATGAGGGTTTACCGATTTAAAGTCATAAATATTCTATTCCTGTACTCGTATGAATTGTCTTTCCTCATTACAACGAAAATAAATCCTCTTTAAAAATGTTCAATTGCTTATAACAAATTATTGACAAATAATATATTTTATTACATTGATAAATAAGATTTTTTGAACTATTGTTGCAATTTTTGTTGAAATTATCATAATTTTCATTATATTAGGGTTGTCTTAGTTTTTTGATTCCCATTAAATAACCGCTAAGCCGATATCGCTCAAAACCTAATCAGTTCTTAACAAAACAATGCCGCGCCGAAAGAGACCAATGGCAATACGATGAGTGGTTTGCGAGATAATCGAGCAGAAAAAATGTAACGCATATACGTAAATACTCACATACTCACATAAGAACATACGTACATACACACACACACACACACACACACACACACACACACACACACACACACACACACACACACACACACACACACACACACACACACACACACACACACACACACACACACACACACATACACACACACACACACACATCATGATAAAAAAGGGTTGATTCGGATTCTAGTGACCTCGAAACATGGAGAGGGAGACTTGCAAAAACTGGAGATTCACAAAAACTTCCCCATTGCAATAACTTCCTCTTAATAAAAGATATTTTGTCTTCCAAATGTAGTTTAGTGTTTGACTTTATGGTTGGATAATTGATTTTATTTACGATTTGATACCGTCCAACTTCAGAAAGTTATTTTGTTAGCAAATTAAACTTCATAAACATATTCTGTTAATGATGTTACCTGGGCAACGTACCATACGGTGATTCCGTAATTATCCGACGACGGTTTCATAATCACCCCTATCGCTAATTTTATGGGAACTTTTTTTCCCAGGGAAACAAAAATTACCTCGGAACAGAAGTTTATCATCGAGAATCTCCCAAGAACTTTTATTTCCCCGGAATGAAATTATACCAACCTTAAAATATTTGAATGATTTTCGAAGTTATTTTGAAAGCTTCAATTTTAAATAAAAGATTTTATTTATGTCAAATTCAAATAAAAATAAATGAAATTGTGGGATTTCACATCAAGATAAAATCGATTTCGCTAGATCTTACAGACATATTTGACAGTACTTACTATCCCGAGCCTATTTTTGAAAGCCAAACCGAGGAATTTCCATCAGAAGATATACATATGTACCTACTTGTACACGTATGTGCATACTTTAAATGGGATTACAAGAAGCTAAGAACTTTAACCAGGAAAAATGGATTTGGGATCATACGTCATACCTCAGTAACAAGACCTCGAACTAAGACGCCTATTGTTGTTTAAACGCATTTTAACTAAGCTATTGACCTATTACGTCGGTGGCGTTTCCTTTACGGGACATAGGGTCTCTTCTACTATGCGCCATCGTGCGTCGTGCTGATTCCTGTTCATAGCCAAGCCAATTGCTTGCCAACCAACTTCTGGTTTCTTGTGTGAGCGGGTTCCACTACATGGCAGTCGCCTTTTCGAGAGTGTGGCCAAAAACCTCAAGATGTTTCCGAGACCTCTTTTAACGAAAGTTTGAAGCATTCTTGTGGCAGTGTCTGTGATTTCCCAAGTGCTGCACCCGTAAAGCGCACGGATTCAACATTGGAGCGGTACAGTCGAGGCTTGGTCCTTAAGCTAAAAGAGTTTTCCAAAAATATTTACTTGGATTGATGAATAAGTTCCACGGATGATCCCTTTAGTTTTTCCGAGTTGATCTTTAACCCCACGACTTCTGCCCATCTCTTCAATACAGAAAGAAAGAAATAGTCTTCCAATTAACTTCATGGTGATGCACAGCAAGTTTTTCCCTTACAACTAACTTGGTTAAAAATCTGTTCCAAATAAGAAAAAAGTTCCCTGGAAAAAATTATTGGCGATACGAATTTTTCGAAACTAAGCTTTTTCCCATTCTCGAAAATTATTCATGATAGCAAAGTTCCCAAATTGGGAAAAAACTCCAGGGAAAATTTATTCGTGATAAGGTTGATTGCGTTTTGTCTTATTATTTTACTTTGAATCTTTTTATTTTTTTTTCTCTTATCTAAGTTAAATTTTATGGGTGTGAATGTTAATATTTTTGTTGATCCTCTGTTACGCCATTTTGTTGTAAGTTTTTATGGATCTGCTCTTCGGTGGTCCAATTTCTTCAAGAGTTTCAAGACAGGCTTTAGATGTTGAAGGCTGATGTGCTGCTTATTCAGCCCTTTCATCGTATCAGATCGTAACAAAATTCTCTCAGATTTTTACGAAATAGACGAATTTTGTATCATCCTATCGTAGGTGCCGATTGTTAAATCGTAGATACCCATACCACAGAAAAATAATTTCAAATTTGCGTTGAAATGTCAAACTCAGAGTAACACATCGCAATTTCATGCGATGCATAGCGATTATTTTGTTTTAGTTGAATGGAAATTGGGTTTTCCTACGGCTGTTTTGGTCACTATAGTTTTTGCAAAGAAATAAAAAGTTGAAACTTTGGCTTTTCCCGACGTTTCGGCAAGGGTTGTTGCCTTCTTCAGGGAACTTTTATTACATAAAAAATATAAGAAGAGATAATACAATAATGTACACAACCATTTGTTAATTAGTTTACTTGCTTTTACAGAGTTAATAAATTAATTAAATTTATATAAAATGCGAATTGCACTTCGTTAAGCGAAGAATAAATTATTTTTTTAGTGCGTCTCCGATAATTCCGACAGGAAAAGTGTGGCGGAACATTTGCGAAAATAAATGCGTTGTTACACGACAACATTTCCTTTACGAAACGGATACCATGCACAAAATAAATGTTACGATCGACACTTTGCTACGCCTACGATCTTAAGTTTCTCCGAACCGATACGACGATAGGGCAGATTATTAATGTCATTTCGAAGTGTGTTATTATTTTCGGATTGATGAAGATGAAATAATATTTCTTGTGTTCTGGTTAAATTGATCCCAGGAAAAGTGTCCCCTACTTCATTGGCATTAAAACTCCCATTTGGTAATTTATTAGATTTTTTTTAGTTTTAATGAAAATCATGCCATATTTTAGATATTTTAGTAATTTAGAGTTTCCAAAATTAACAGGTTGAAATTTTAAAGTGTAAAAAAAAAAAAAAAAATTGACATTCACTCACAAAACACAAATTCAATATGCGTAACAAAACAATTTTCGATGTGAAAACACAGAACTCAACATCTACTACAGATTCAAGAAACACTAGATTTTTACACTTTTGAAATTTTAGAAAAGAAATAAAACCGTGGATATAATGCATAGAAATCAGGTCTCTAAGGGGCCAGTTATAGCGATCATTAAAAAATTTTAATTTGGATAATTTGGTGTGTTATACTTTGAGATTATATATCAACCGCATATCAATCGATGACAAATCTATTGAAATATTTTTTTTCTTTCGAAAAATAATCCAACAAAAGAATATTTTTGATGAAAAAAGGATTTATTTATTTTAATGATGAAAATAAATTTCAAAACATGAAACACTTTGTTCCAGTGTTTGTGTTCCCATTTTTTAATGTTCCATCTTTCATTAACAAATTTAATGAAGTATTTTCAATCATTGAAAAAATATTCGGTGTCAGTTTATTAAATACTAGCAGTTGCCCGCGACTTCGTCCGCCTCTCCCTCGTCCACCGGCCAGAGTATCGTCTCGACTTGTGTATCATGCGCGCGTGGGAATTTTGTTCGGAAGTTATTGTAAAATTGCATTGCAGTCAACTCTCCCTAGGTCGTAATTCTCTTGAACTTGAAAAATTTGAGCATTTTTTATGATTCCTTTCAGTTGTTCATACTTAAAGCATTCCCTTGGGTGAACTCTCCCTAATTCTAATATTTCTCTTATTTCTGCATCGTTTTTTTTCGTTAAGTAAATTTTTTTTGTTTGTTTGAACAACGATAGCAACTTAGAGGTGCTTCCACCAATGGTTTTTTCCGTCAATTTCTTTGGCTGGAGTTATAGCTATTTCACGGGTGCCAAGCCGATCATCAGACTCCTTTGTTAGTGGTGCTGCCTGGTTTTTATTTTTCATATTAATGAAAAACTTTCTGAGTTTACTTTGGGATTTGAACCTAGGACCAGCTAGTTGGGAAGCCAATGCACTACGCACTGCGCTAACCACTCCACTGATTTTTGGTTTCCCATTTCAGACTTTTTTTGTTTGTTTATCATTGCCATGAACCAAGAGCTTTTTACAAGCTCCTTTAAGTATGCTATCGTTGTTCAAACAAACAAATAAAATAAAAACCAAAGCAGCCTGACTGCGAGTGTTAAATAACACAAAAAAACAAACTATAAATTTTTTTTTCTTTAAACTGAGCATATTTTTTAGTTAAGAAGTACATAAAATGATATTGTTTAAACACAATAATCTGCACAAATAGTGCAATCAATCACATTCACAAATCAATTGAACTCTCAAAATTCTAATTTGAGCAGTTATTAGGCCAGTTTCACCTAACAACATCTCACTGATATCTCAATGTCACCTTGATTGAGGCAAAAACATTTGGTGGAACATAATTCTCAGTTATCATTGAGATTTAATGGTTACCTTACTAATTGTTGCTGCACATATGTCAGCCACGTCAAATAGCTGAGTGAGAAATCGAATCCAAAATAATTTCATCTCAGAGATCTCAGAAAAAAATCTCAGTTCTCACATTTCCACAGATTCTTCGCTGCTATTGCTCGCAGCTTAATTTTAAGTAGAATAAAGCCTTCCTCGATTAATGGACTATCCAACACAAAAAGAATTTTACAATTCGAAATAGTAGTTCCTGAGATTACCGCGTTCAAACGAACTTTATATTGTATTGTATTGTATTGTTTGCCGTTTTTTCCACATTTTACACAAATTCTTCGCTCCTATTGGTCGCAGCTAAATATAGCTTCAAGCCTTCCTTGATAAATGGACCATTCAACATTAAAAAAATTGTTCAATTTCATAAAGCAGTTCCTGAGATAAGCGCGTTAAAACGCAGAAAAATGTATATTTTTTGCCGTTTTTTCCATATTTTCCACAGATTCTTCGCTGCTATTGGTCACAGCTTAATGTTAAATAGCCTAATGTCTAAGTCGATTAAGGCACCATCCAACACAAAAAGAATTATACTATTCGAACCAGTAGTTCCTGAGATTACCGCGTTCAAACAAACAAACTTCAGCTTTATATATTAGTGTAGATTGTATTGTAATGTTTGCCGTTTTTTTCCACATTTTACACAAATTCTTCGCTCCTATTGGTCGCAGCTAAATTTGATATAGCTTCAAGCCTTCCTTGATAAATGGACCATTCAACATTAAAAAAATTGTTCAATTTCATAAAGCAGTTCCTGACATAAGCGCGTTAAAACGCAGAAAAATGTATATTTTTTGCCGTTTTTTCCATATTTTCCACAGATTCTTCGCTGCTATTGGTCACAGCTTAATGTTAAGTAGCCTAATATCTAAGTCGATTAAGGCACCATCCAACACAAAAAGAATTATACCATTCGAACCAGTAGTTCCTGAGATTACCGCGTTCAAACAAACAAACTCTTCAGCTTTATATATTAGTGTAGATATGTTTGAATGACATTAAAATAATAACATTTTTTAATGATCGCTATAAACGCAGGTAAGTAAAAAAATTCAATTTTCATATGTTCCAACTTTTAATGATGATTTTTAATGATCGCTATAACTGGCCCCTAAGGGGATCATGTGTCCCCTCCCCAGTTTCATCACTATTTTTCAATAAATAAAAGTTACACTGTTTTTTGCCACCACTCTGTTTGCGGTTTCATCGCCAAATACTAAAAACGGAACCCTTATAGCAATAGTGGTATCTTTTTTTCTTAATCAGGAATTGATACACAGAACTCTCCCATTTCGGATAACAAAAAAACCTGCAAAAACACTTTTGCTTCTAATGGTTGCATGTCCATGGCTAATTTCACACACACCGGTTTTGAACGGCCGGTATAAAATCGGCCGACATTTTACCGATGCTAGCACGCTCACCGGATTCTTACCGGTCTAACAATCTGTTGTAGTTGTAGTAGTCGAACGGCAAAAAATCGGTGCGTATGCAAGCGTATATTTAATCATGTAGGCCATTACTTCCCGATACTTCCGGCGATACAGTGGCAGTGGACGGCCGCTCACCGGCATTTTGCCGGCACCGATTAGCGGTCGGCGCGCGTGTGGAAATCCATATCGTGTAAAGCACGCTTTAAGAAAGTGTAATAGTAAATTAGTGGAACATCCCACTACTACTATAGAACGAAATTGTCAAACTCGAATCGATACATATTTCAGCTGTCATTTTTGTTGTCGGGTAACGGCCGACGCATCCTCCTTAACAACAACAAAGTACCGTAAAAGTTTATCAAAAGCGGAGTTAAATTTTGTAGGGGAAGGGTTAGCAAAATTCTATAAAAAGCATTTGACTATAAAAACACATTTAAAATTAAACTTTTTGATATCATTTTTCTAACTCGTGCATCGGTCGAACGCTTCAAAGATTGTTTAATGTCATTGGTGCAGAATCTATTATTTCGGAGATTAAATATAATGTTTTCCTTTTACCAGTAGCTATTCTAATCAATTTATTATTTTGAACTAATGATTGAGAAAGAAACATTAAAAAACGAGCCACACTATTAAAATGATAACAATGATCTCTGGACACTTTTGCCCCTACCATTATTAGAAATTGCATCCGCTTATAAAATGTTCAATTTGATATTCAACAGCAAACACTCAGCTCCATAACGCCATGAAAATTCATCTGGAGTCTGTTGACCGTATTGGGAGTATTCCAATCGTCGAAAACAGCATCAAACGGGCTGAACACATTTATAACAGAGTTAAGAACACAAACCGTTTATTCAATTGGTATTTCGAAACTGCCGAAACGACAATTTTTGCCGCCTTGGAGTCAGTCCAGCCGGCGGTGAAGCTTTTTGAGGTACCACTAAGGCAACTCGATGGCATGATGTGCAAAAGTCTTGACATTTTAGAACAGCGTATGCCTTTGATGTACTTGCCTCCAGAAATGGTAATTCTAAGGCATGTTGTTTGAGGTATTCCAGTTAATTTTTGATTGCATGATAGATGTATTGGAACACTAAGGAATACATGTCTGATCGTTTGGTGAGGCCGGTGTTGAAACGAGCTGATTCGGTGAAACAGATGGGACAAGCTGTTCTCGAGAACCCCTTGGCCGAGTACGCTGCTGATCGTATCGATGGGGCATTTACGGTTGCTGATATGTATGTTGACAAGTATTTGACAGTTGATGCAGAGCAAGATCAAGTTGATGGTAAGTGCAGACAAAATGTGTGAAATATTTTGAAGAAAACAAGAAAAGAACAGATTAAGCAATATTGAACGAAATTCGAGGTTATCGCAGTTTGGGGGTTATTTATGACTTTGAGATGAAGAATTCCCAAACAAAAACCAAAACAAATATCGGTTATCTGTTCTTTTATTTACAAGTTTATTGATCGTTTAGGATCCGTTATAATTTTAGCAACAAATGAAGAAAACGAGGCCAAGAAAGATTCGAACGAAAAAATCACATACAAGGCGATACATCATGGCCAAAGGTTCTCGAGGAAACTCAAGCGAAGGCTGACTCAACGTACTTTGCTCGAGGCCAGAGCTTTGAAGAAACAGAGCAAAGAAGCCATCCATGTGCTCTTGTATGCCGCCGAACTGGTAAGCTTACTCTGTGTAAAGCAGTGATCACTTTATAACAAGATTGGAAACCTACCTACGTTTTACCCTCCAAATACCGCAAAAGTTATTATTTTCATGCACACATACTCTTGCAGCTCACTTGCTTTTTATTATGTAGGCAACTGTATCTTTATTACAAAAACACGCATACTCTTACAGCTAACCTGGCCCCTTAAGTTTGTATTACACGCATACTGTTTCAGCTAACCTGGACCCTCAGCTTGTAGGCAAATGTCACTTTGACAGCAAGGTTTCCAATCTTGGTATAAGTGATCACTGGTGTAAAGCCTTTAATAGTTGATTGCTCTTATTTTTTTGGTTTAAGATTGCAACTGATCCAAAATTAGCACTTCAAAAGGCCCGTGAGCTCTGGAGCTACCTTAGCCAAGATGAACCCGAAAATCAAGCTCGCCCACATACACTGGAACAATTGCTTGTCCTGCTAACCAGAGAATCCGCTCGTCGTTTAGTTCATTTGATAAACTTTACAACCGGAGTAGCCCAAACAATCCCCAGGTTAATTTAAAGCCTTTTGAAATATGTTTTATCTTACCAAGTTTTGGTTTTTTTCTTTCTTAGATCTATGGTCCATTCATCTGCTGTGTTTCTTCATCAAGTAATTCTTTTGAATGACCGTCTCATAAAGGTAAGTGAACTTTAAGGAATCTCATGATTCTTAAATGCTTGTTTCTTAACAGGCAATAAACTTGGATAAGGTAAAGGACCTCACTAAAGAAGAAGCTGAGAGCCTTATTACCAAATGTTTGACCTTCTATGGAAATTTCTCGAATTTGACCTCCAACTATCTCGTAAGACTCAGTTTTTGCTCGAAGAGAAATAAGAGTTTTAAGATTTTTTTTTGTTTTTTTCTAGGAACGCGTTGCTGTATTTCTTTCCGGTCGAATTGAAGCCGAGAAAATCTCAACAAACTCAACAAGCAATCCCCGACGAAGAATTCAACCTTGGCAGATTAATGCACCCACTCACAACAATATAAATGGAATTTACTGAGCGATTGAACTTTACTTTTTGTTATTATTATTTGTTTATGAGATGTAAATTGGAATAGTTGATATGGTTTTAAATGCATACATATTTAACGGAAGTTTTTCATTTTATTTGTATTAATTCCGATAGGATAGGGAAATGAAGGGAGGGGTTGGAAAGTAGGTTTCGGTGTACATTGGTGTTGGATTCCTGAACATTGCAATGATTGGGAGAGACACACTTTGGAAGAAAGTTCCACATTCGCGTATAGTACGAGTTGGGCTCGAGGGTAGGTATATTGTTGGGCATTCAATATTCACATGGTAGCGCAAGTATTACGGGTGGATTGTTTTAAGGGGAGGAAAACAACTGGCTATTTAACTAGAGGACTTACCGTGTCGTCTCTGCCGATGAATGTGAACGTCAGAAGCCTCTTGTCATCTGATAGCTTATCGATGTGGCTTCAGACCAGGAAAGTCATCGACCAAATTTTCAATTTGCTGCAAATCCTGCCAGAAACCTATGATTTTTAAATCGACACCCATCACCTTTTGATCGATTTTAAGGCTGCATGTGATATGACAGGCTATGTCCAGTCTAGCCAAGCTCGCTTGTGCAAAATAACGATGGAGAACTCAAGCTGCTTCATCAAGGTTGGCAATGAGCTTTCGGAGTCTTTTGATGTCAAATAAAGGATTCAGATAAGGCGATGTATTGTCATTCGATTTCTGTAAAGGAGTTTGTCTACCTAGGCCCAGCTATTAACTGGGCAACAACACCAGCAACGAGATCAGACAAAGATTAACTCTTGCTAATCGCTGTAAATTTGGGCTAATAGCCTTTTCACACCATACGCAAAACGGAGTTTTCAGTTGTCAGTTTTCAAAAACTTGAAATCTATTCACATCTGAATTTCCGGTTTTTGTTTGTCATTAGAAATCTTTGATGTAAAGTTAGGGATGCCAGATGTTCTCCTTTAAGAAGATTGTCACCTTTTTTCATACACATTCCCGGTTTGTTTTGAGTTGCAAGTTGGTTTCCCGTTAAAGATATGAAAAAATGAAAAACACTGTATGAAACAGTTTTGATTTTTCAAAATTAAAAATATTGTTTTGCTGTTTTTTTCTAATAGGCGGGGAGCCCCAATACAAGAAATTCCCGTCATCGCGCCCACTAAAATTATGAATGAGGAATAAAAGATAAAGACAAGACGAATAAGATTCGCTTGGTCGGCGTGAATTTAGTTAGCCGGAAAGGCCGTGCATACCTGTTGCAATGTGGTATTCACCACGGTGAAATGTCTCCATCATCACCGATTCTATTTCAGTTTCTTTCATTACACGCGTCCTTATGTTTGATGTAGAAATACCTTGGTTTGCTTGCTTTCAAGCTGCCGAAAGTATCATGCAAACCAGGGGTGGAATCGTGTAAGGTGATTTGTGATCGGTGATAATCACAAATCACAAATTTTGTCTGCGTAAGGTGATAGTCACAAGTGATAATCACCAATTTGCTACTTTTCCTTGTGACAGCTATTTTGCTATCACATTGAATAAAATTTTTTGATTATTGATACTTGAACAGTCAAATAAATAAATAGAGTGGCGCGACAGCTCTTGAAGAGCCAAGGCCTAAGCGACTTACTCTCATCAACAATTCTCTGAGTGCGTGTGAAGAATTGAGGGGACCTACAATTTAACGCCGATTCCGAACGGCAAAGTTGAGAAGCACTTTTTTCATGACAGATTGATACTCTTGGAAAATTTGTCAGGTCTTCGCAAGAGGCAGTACCCGCGAAAGATGAAATAAAAACTTGGCCTGAGTGGGACTCGAACCAACGACGTTCGGCTTAGCAGTCAACGCACTTACCAACTAAGCTACGGGCGATTATTGATACTTGAACAGTCAAATAGAATAAATATATTCGAACTTCAAATTTCAATTTCAATTTCAAAAAAGAAACTTTTTCGATTCCTAATTCTCTGTTTTCCTAATTCTCTGCCCCGCCGTTTCTTTTTCAATACCAAATCATGTAATAAAATGCTTGGAAATAGTGGCGCTACAATCGGTTGCCAGAGTGATTGTACTAGTCATAATGTCATTTGTTTTTTTGGGAAATGATGCCAATTTTCGATATATTTTTGGTGATCACCTTACACAGAAGGAAAACAAAATGTGATCACATTTTATAGTCACAAAGGTGATAATCACAAATCACCTAACACGATACCACCCCAGGTTTTATTATGACATAAAGTACTGTATTTTTATTACAAACTACAGTAGTTTCGTTTATAAAAAATCTGGTTTGCGCAATACCTTCGGCAGCTTGAAAGCAAGCAAACCAGGATGTTTATACATCTAACTAGGACTCGTGCAATGAAAGAAACAAAAATAGAATCTGTGATGCTTGAGACATTTTACCACATTGCAACATGTATGCGCGGCCTTTCGGGCTAACTCAATTCACGCCGACCAAGCGAATCTTATTCGTCTTGGCTTTAACTTTTATTCCTAATTAAAAAATTTAGTAGGCGCGATGACGGGAATTTTTTGTATGGGGGCTCCTGGGCTATAGTTTATTACAGTCAAAAAATGTCAATTTTGAAAAGTTTTGCAAAACCGTTGAAACGGTTTCAATCAAACCGTTGACAAAAAAAAAATCATACATATAAATGATTGATCAACTTGCAATTTTGATCACGTTGAAATTCAATACGAATCGCAAGACACAGGACACACCGGACCACACACAATATTTGCAGAAATAAAGCGTTAAGTTAACCACGTTATAAACTCAGAATTTATTGTTCGATTAAAAAAAATATAACTGTATAAATTTGTTACCTTCTCGGTGCGTTGGTCCACGGTGTGCTCTGCTCTGGTCCACGATCAAATCAAAAGTGGCCGAGCTTATTACCAAGACCAAACAATAAGCAGCAAGATCTATTGCATTTTGCTCATCTTTGCAGAAGTGCATCAGATTTGTTGTTGCAAATTGTGGATCCTATTTTAATTGAGAACATCGCAGATCAGCACACCGTTTACCAAGCAATACAGTAGCAAATATAACAAGTGAGAGAATCAACTAATTATGTACATACAAATTTTGGACATATTATCGTATAAGAAAAAAAAAACATATGAGAACATAAATCAAATAATAATTGAAAGACAAATTTGTAAAGCCTACACTTGACAATTAAACATTATAACAGAAAGTTATAGCAAAGTTTGAAATTATTTAATTCTAATCCTAAACATTCCGGCCCCCCTGAAACGGTTTTCAGGACATAGGTAATAATGCGAGTTTGGTAATTGGTCGAACAAATGACCCCGATGCAGTACGAACATTGGCTACTCGCACATTTTGGTCTGCGCCCAAAGTTACCGATGTTATGCGACCCATGACCCACTTAGCTGGTGGAAGGTTGGGTTCCTTGATCACCACCAAGTCTCCAGGTTTGACGTTAATCGAGGTGGTTCTCCATTTGGGACGTTCTTGTAATGTTGTCAAATATTCTGAATGCCAGCGCTTCCAAAACCCTTGCACCATGCTTTGAATGTGGTTCCATTGTGAGAGGCGATTAATGGGGGTGTTGAGATGGCTTGGTTCAGGAACAACTGTCAAAGGTTCACCTACGAGAAAGTGGGAAGGGGTTAACGGATTTAAATCAGAATCGGATAACGAGCATAATGGTCGAGAATTTAATATTGACTCTATTTGAGTTAAAAAGGTATACAACTCTTCAAATGTTAAAATTGATTCACCAACGACTCGACGCAAATGTAACTTCACCGACTTCACTCCAGCCTCCCATAATCCACCAAAGTGTGGGGCGGAGGGTGGAATAAAATGCCAGTTTATGCCGTCCTTAGCCAGAGTCGAAGTAATTAGGGTGTTATGCGTTTCGTTCAAGCATAACTTATGCATTTCCGTTAGACATCGCCGGGCTCCCTGGAAATTTGTTCCGTTGTCTGTATAAATATTGGCGCATTTTCCACGACGTGAAATGAATCGACGAAGGGCAGCGATGAAAGCATCCGTCGTAAGGTCACTGACTAGCTCTAGGTGTATAGCTTTCGTTGCCATACAGACAAACAGAGCAAAATATGCTTTCGAAGTCTTCGCCTTCCTACATCGGGACAGTCTAATAGTGAACGGACCTGCATAATCGCATCCAGTGTTAAGAAACGGTCGACAGGGTGTGATACGGCAGCTTGGAAGATCACCCATAATTTGTTGGCTGGTGGCTTTGCGTTGCATGAAACAAGTCTTGCATTGATTTATGACTTTTCGTATAAGGTTACGGCTACCCAATATCCAGTACTGTTGTCGAACAAACGTGAAGGTTTCAGAAAGTCCGGCATGTAGGTAACGATAGTGAATATCTGTAATGATAAGTCTTGATATGGGGTTATTCTTAGGCAAAATAATGGGGTGTTTTATATTAAAAGACACAGATGAATGCTTAAGACGGCCACCAATACGAAGCAGACCCACATTATCAATAAACGGTGTATATTTTAGTAGCGGTGATTTAGCTGGTAATTCTTTTTTAAGTTTTAAGTGTTGAATGTCATCTTCAAATGCTATGGCTTGGACAAATATTAGAATTGAGGTTTTAGCTTGGATTATTTCCTCAAATGTTAAGCCATTTGAAGCGCGGGGTTTGTTTTTATTTAAATTTGAAATATATCTTCTGATATATGCAATTATCCGTTGGAGACGATCCCAAGACGAAAATTTCTGTATAAGTTCGTGGTAGACATGTCCATCAAACGACGTGACGAGTGCATGCCTACCCACGTCCTTCTCCTCACCTTTTACCGCATCCAAGTCCAGTGTGTTGACATGGACATTTGATTTCGGCCAAGAATCTTCAGATTCAGACAGCCAAGGTGGACCTGTCCACCAGAGATGATGATCGATGAGTGCCGATGGGACAACACCACGTGAAGCACAGTCGGCAGGATTTGATTCGGACCTGACATGGTGCCAATAGGCTCTCGGCAGAATTTCCAAAATAGCAGCAGTTCGATTGGCGACAAACGTTGTCCATCTACGTGGTGGTGACGACAGCCAGTGTAGCACGATTTCGGAATCGCACCATGCAAAAGTTCTTTCAATTTTTTTATTTAAAGATGATTGTACCGACGTTATTAATCGAGATAGCAACAATGCACCACAAAGTTCGAGGCGCGGGATGGAAACTGGTTTTAAAGGTGCCACCTTAGTCTTGCTAGCGATAAAGTTCACATTAACAAATCCGTCGGACGATCTTGTTACCGCATAAACAACCGCAGCATACGCTAATGACGAGGCATCGGAGAAGCCATGGAGCTCAACCGTACCATCATAAAAAAAAAACACATTTCGAGGTACACGAATCTTTTCAAGGCACAACAATTGTTCACGATAAGTCAACCATATTTCAGCTAACTCACTGGGAAGATTATCATCCCAGCCCAAATTAAATTCACAAGACCAAAGTTTTTGAAAGAGTATTTTAAACAGGATTACCGAAGGGGACAAGAAACCTAACGGATCAAAGATACTTGCTATTTCGGACAGTAATGATCTCCTTGTGATAACAGAGCGTGGTTTGAGCTCAGATAAATGAAAAGAATACATATCGGACGCGGGATTCCAATACAATCCTAATACTTTCACAGATCGTTCGGGGTCGACAAACGAATATTCACAGTCTTCACGCGGTTTGGTAGCTAGCAATGCCCAACAATTAGCACTCCATTTTCGAAGTTGAAGACGTGCCTCAGATAGCAATGAAACAAGTTCCGCTTGTACTTCTAACAGAGTTTCTGTTGAATTTGAACCCGTCATGACATCATCAACGTAGACGTCCTGAAGCAAAATTCGACTCGCGTTGGGGTATTTGGATCTATAGTCAGTAGCTAATTGTTGTAATACGCGAACCGATAAGAACGGAGCTGACGCGGTTCCATACGTAACTGTTCGAAGGCGGTAGTGTTGAATAGGCCCTGCCTTGGTTTCCCTCCAAACTATTCGTTGATAATCTCTATCTCTCTCATGCACCCAAATCTGTCGAAACATTTTGACAATATCGGCGGTAAAAACAAACCGATGTTGTCGAAATCTTAAGCACACACCGAACAGATCACGTTGTATTGGAGGACCGATGTGCAATTGATTGTTGAGTGAGTTTCCAATTTTGTCTTTGACCGAGCCATCGAATACCACGCGGAGTTTTGTCGTCGAACTATCTGGCTTCAATACAGCGTGATGAGGCAAGTAGAACTGGAACGAAGAATTTGTATGAATATCAGAATCGGAGATGAGTTCCATGTGTCCCAATTCGAGGTACTCCTTCATGAATGATACATATTGTCGTTGCAGCTCCGTATCATTGGTAAATCTTCTCTCCATTGCATAAAGTCGCGAAACCGCGGACTGAAGAGTACCTTCGAATTTCGGCGATGGATTTTTAAACGGAAGCGAAACAACATATTTTCCATCTAATTCGCGACCAAACGTTCGTTGAAAATGTTGTTCAGCAGGATCGTTAAGGGTGGCATGGGAGTCATGAGAAGAGACTTCTTCCAGAGTCCAAAATTTCTGAAGAAGACAATCCACGTCAAGGGCTGCGTGACAAGAAGTTAAAATTGAAGCTTCAGTCTTCGACTCATTAAGTTCTCCACTAATGACCCAACCAAATGTGGTATTCTGAGCGATAGGTGGTCCTTCAGGGCCAACAACCTTTTCTGGTTTCAATATGGACCAAACCTTATCGGCACCCAGAATAATATCAACCGGACAAGAGACATTAAAATATGGATCAGCGAGAGCCAAATGACGTATGTAATCCCAGTTTGAGATGTGAAAAGAGTTTGATGGTAAATCTGATGTTAATTTCGTAAGACAAAAGGCATCTACTGACAGCAATGAAGAACCAAAACGGGACATCAAATCCAAGGACACAAGTCCTTTGGTTTGCCCAGCTTCCACTGAACCTAAGCCCAGTACAGGCACTCGCGCATGTTTTCTCCGAAGTCCAAGAATCTGAACACATGCCTCTGACACAAATGAAGATTGTGACCCTGTGTCCAGTAAAATGCGAACCTCGATAAATTGATTTTGACTATTTTTAGTTTTGGCTAAGATCGTTGGCAAAACTACTTGTTTTGGAGCGCTTGAATCACAAGAATGATTATTTACGAGAGGCCCCATTGGAGAATTATTGTCAGGTCTGGAGTAGTGGCCTTGACCTGCCAACGACGATGATGGGGACCCTGATGATGACGGAAACGACGACGTCTGATTAGATGTAGATGCACGTGCATCATGACTTGCATCATCTTGGTGAACTAAATAATGGTGTCGAGCCTTGCATATGCGACAACGAAAGGTCGATCTACACTTTTTTACCGAATGACCAGACTTAAGACAGTTGAAGCACACCGATTGTTGTTTCGTGAAGTCTCTTCGAGATACAATGTCTAATTCGAGAAATTGAGGACACTGATACAACGCGTGATTGTCTTTACACTTAGGGCATTTAAAATTTCCTTCAGAAGGCTTAGCTACCAGTGCACGGACTGGACCCGAATGTTTTCCTCGCAAGCCTGTACCGCGATTTAGTGACTGACATGACTCTAAAGCATCACATCGAAGCTCTAGAAACTCTATAAGCTCGCTTATCGACACATCTTCCCGATTTCCCGTAAATTCTGCCCACGCTTGTTTTGTCTCACTATCGAGTTTACCGAGAAGGATAAAAATCAACCACGGATCACGCCCGTTTTTATCTAAAGCACTTAAGCCTCGAATCACTTCATCAGCTCCGTCGGTTAGCTTCCGAAGTGTATGCACATTTTGCGAATTAATTGAGGGGAGAGTCATAAATGTTTGTATAAACGATTGGACTATTAAGTTTCCCCGATCAAACCGTTTTTCTAACCTATCCCATGCCTCTGTATAATTGGCTTCAGAGATTTTAATATGCTGTATGACGTCAGCAGCAGCACCACTCAAAAACGATTTTAAGTACTGAAATTTGTGAGTGGAAGATAGGTTTTCTTTTATATCAACCGTAGCCAAAAACAAGTCGCGAAAGGATGGCCAGTCCTTATAATCACCCGAAAATTTTGGTATAACGATCGGCGGTAAACGAACCTTTGTAGGATCATTGGTCGAAGAACTAAGAGTTTGCAAGAGTTCATTGTGATCATTAGCAAGGCGCTCTAAAATGGTACGATCATTATTCGAAGATTTAGGAGTTTTAAGACGAATCGCTTGTTTTAATCCTGCATGCGCAAGAAAGTACTTTTCTTCATAAGTGTTGAAATCAGAATTAAATTCTTCTGCATCCTCATCTTCTCCCATAACCTTGAGACATTCATAATGCATAGTCGTAAAATCGGACCATGCTTCCTCCACTCTGTTTAAACGGATTTCCAACATGTCTATAGTTGTGGACTCATTAATAAGCGAAATAAATTCGACCGCACGAGTTAATGTGGCCTTTGCAATGCCTCGTTTTTGCTTCAACGCATTCATATTTCACAAAATAACAAAAAAATAATTTAAAGTTTATAAGTTCGAAGGTGAAATAAATGAATATCGATCGATGGAATGCGTTCAATTCGCACACCCACGTTTAACACGAGTTCTCACTTGGCATTAATCATACGTATAAATAAATACATATATACGAGTAAGCCTATCCACCGAGTTCTTGTTAAACCACGAGGATTTGTATTTCAAGAAACAAAGAATTATTGCCTCTAGTTCAATAAAACGTTCTCTAACTTCATAGGCACACACGATTAAAAGTCATTTGATTAATAGTTCAGTTCATACAATGCGGCAATCGAAGGACCATGAAACGGTTTCAATCAAACCGTTGACAAAAAAAAATCATACATATAAATGATTGATCAACTTGCAATTTTGATCACGTTGAAATTCAATACGAATCGCAAGACACAGGACACACCGGACCACACACAATATTTGCAGAAATAAAGCGTTAAGTTAACCACGTTATAAACTCAGAATTTATTGTTCGATTAAAAAAAATATAACTGTATAAATTTGTTACCTTCTCGGTGCGTTGGTCCACGGTGTGCTCTGCTCTGGTCCACGATCAAATCAAAAGTGGCCGAGCTTATTACCAAGACCAAACAATAAGCAGCAAGATCTATTGCATTTTGCTCATCTTTGCAGAAGTGCATCAGATTTGTTGTTGCAAATTGTGGATCCTATTTTAATTGAGAACATCGCAGATCAGCACACCGTTTACCAAGCAATACAGTAGCAAATATAACAAGTGAGAGAATCAACTAATTATGTACATACAAATTTTGGACATATTATCGTATAAGAAAAAAAAAAACATATGAGAACATAAATCAAATAATAATTGAAAGACAAATTTGTAAAGCCTACACTTGACAATTAAACATTATAACAGAAAGTTATAGCAAAGTTTGAAATTATTTAATTCTAATCCTAAACAACCGTGTTTTGCGTCTGATGTAAAAAGGCTTTAAGAACGCAATTGAGTGAAAAAGTCCTCTCTCAATCAACTAAGGCAAAACTGTATAACACCCGCATCATTCCAGTCCGTCCTGCTGTCCCTATGATGCAGAAGCATGGACCCTGACGAAATTGAAGAAATGTGCCTTAAGCTGTTTCGATAAGAAATTTTTCGTGTTATCTGTGGCCCTGTATGCATTGATGGAGAATAGAGATGAAGATGCAACAGCGAACTTTACTGGTTGTAGAACGTCACGGACCTAGCCAGAAGGGTGGACTCTGATGGCGCGGTCATATTCAGCGGATGGACACCAATGCTCCGGCGTGGAAAGCCTTTCGACACTATTCCCGAGGGCCGTAGAAATAGAGGAAGGTCGCGACTCAGGTGGCGCACTCAAGTGGAAGAGTACTTACCTCAATCAACTTGGAGTGCAAAACTGGAGACAGCTGGCTAGGGACCGAGCTGGCTGGTGGAGACTGTTGGTTGAGGCCCAAGCCCACAACAGATTGTAGCGCCACCTTAAGTAAGTAAGTAAAGCAAACGTTACGAATTGCGCAGCTTTTTCTGGGGCGTAATGTAACTGCCAGGCATCTAACAGGCAGCCAAATCAATGTTTATATTGTACAAAATTTGCATCGGAGTTGAATACCTATTGATGCTTGATTACGATAAGTCCTATAAGACGTATAAAATATATAGCAACTTTCCGTTACAAATATAACAAGGAGTGCATAGTGCTTTACTTTCTGGTACTTCGGACTGTATCTGCCCCAGAGTTGGGCATTATTCGAATAAATTTTTATTCGAATAATTATTCGAATAAAAAATTATTCGACAATAATTTATTCACGAATAATTTATTCGCGAATAAATTATTCGTGATTTTATTCGTTATTCGAAAATTATTCGTGATTTTATTCGTTATTCTGAATAACGAATAAAATCGACTTTGTACCTGCTTTCATTTGTCTGTTTTTCTTCAATTTTTTTATTTACGTTTCCTTTGGAATTAGACGCTGGAGGAATTCCTTCATTCATTCTTTCTTGCTGACAAAAATTCTTTCGACAAATTCTTGTTTAATATATTGAAAAAAGAAGACAAAATATCCGCGGTTGATAATTCTTGGAAATTATTAGGGAGAGTAATAAAAATCTATCCCCTGAAGTATCCCTGGAATTGATTAAATTTAAAATAAATCTAGAAATATTTAATTCTTATTATCGCATACAAAGCAGTTGGTGACGTTATTGATGAAAGTGGTGTTGTGGTGTAGGTACTTTTGATTTTTAAAATGTGAGCCATTAAATGATGTGATGGATTTAGAAATGAAAATTTGGGCACTGATGTTTCAATAAAATCAAAACATTTTGAACATCTCAACAGGTTCTAATGAATGTGCTACCAATGTATCTGTGCATCAAATCTGTGCAAAAACGACATTGACTTTGTTGAATGGAAAATTTCTTAAGTATGACGCTTTATATTCTAGTGATAAAAGCATTCTGAAGTGTTCAAAGTGTGAACCTAAAATTGTAACAATCAAAGGATTCCCAAACCGTAGGCTGAAAGCCTTGGATTGCTAACCAGAAGTGAAGAGGATATTTAAAAAATATAATACACAACCATGATAAACTTTCCAAAAGCAAACACACTGTCCGACAAAGAGTAGTGATGAAGTCCAATCTTAGGAGCTTTAACCAACTTTTAATAAAAAAAAAAAAATGAATAAATAAAATTAAAACATTAATCGTTCTACCACATTCCTTGTGTTTATTTTATTCGTTATTCGTTTATTCGTTATTCGAATAATGAATTAAATAATTTATTCGTCATTCGAATAAATGAAATTATTCATTATTCGTGAATAACGAATAAAATGATTATTTATTATTCGAATGATTATTCGAATAAATTTTGCCCAACTCTGCAGATTCTGCACCATTCTCAAATTCATTTAAACAAACACATGAAATTTCATATACAAATCGGTTGAGGAAGAAGGAAGAGCCTTTGTCGATTCAGTATGTGATTTTTTTTAATTAAATGCTTTTCTTAGCTTTTGTTTCCTTTTTCGTTCGTAAAGTCAATTGTGAATCGAAATTATTCTCTAACTCACTCGAACACATTATTATATCAAAATTGGTCCAACCGTTTAGGAGGAGTTAATTGAATAACAAAAATCAAAACTTCCAATACTAAAGCACATAAATTGCCGGGTTTGTAACCTTCTTCCTAGAGAGTTCTTTTCAACTCAGCCGTTCAACTTGGCGTTAAATTGAACGTCTCCTCTTCTTGGCACGCACATAGAGAATTAATAGATGAGAGTAATCTACTTAGCCTTGGCTCTCTTAGAGCTGTGGCGCCACTGTTTTTTTTTTTTTTTTATTAATTTATTTATCAATTAAAAGCTAGATTTCAATTTCAACTTTTTTTGCACTTAAAAAAATAATAAAATTAATGTCATGTATTCAATCAATCTAAATTTATTTATTGAAAGAACTTTGTAGCACTCTGACATGGTATCTATCTATCTTAACTGGCCGCGTTGGAACAATAAATTATATCATTTATTTCACTTAACTTAATCACTCACCTAATAAAAATCGTTTGAAATGAGTACGTTAGCCTTGAGCTTGCAGCACCAACGCCAGAAGAAATTAATTTCTCTTGCAATTAGTAATTGCTGCATAAAATTTTTATCTCAAATTCCGATCGAATACCTCCAATGACTATTACAACGTCAACAATCATATTTTCATATTTCTTGTCACCAGAAGCACGTGCTTGAAATGTTCATGAAACTTATATTAATGCTACAGAAACACAGATTCTTGTTTTCTGTTGTGACATCATGTTGCAACTGCATTTTAGTATAAAAGTTGATCTACTTTCAATTATCTAAACATAACTGTTTTAAGCTCTCTAGTTTGAGGTCTACCTTAGTTTCTTCAATCCACAAACAAAACAACATGAAGGTAAGCACTGCTTTATAAAAATTTTAATCGAACGTTTTAGCCAAGATCTTCTTTTTTTGAATAACACAAAAAATTTAGTTCGTCATTGCTGCCGTAGTCTTGTTGGCCCTCAACATGAGTGTTGAATCGTCGGTCATTCCTGGTATCAGTCTCAATGTGTTGGGAGTGCCTGTCGTTAGCGGACCAACACTACAACAAGGTCCAGTAGTAATCGGATGGGGCGCCAGTGTTCCAGCAGTACCTGCCAATGTTGATATAGCATCTGTAGTAGGTGCGGCTGGAGCCACATACGTTGCCAGGACCTTGGGTGCCGTGCATGCTGCCCCATTGCCTGGACATACCCAATCGGCTGTTGCAGTTAATGTTGATCCTGCTCCAACTGCTTAAAATGAATTTGTTTGGCCTATCACTTGGATTAATTTTTGACGATGACTTAATGATGTTGTAGAATAAGTTGCATAAAAGTTTTTGTTTTTTCTTCATGTTTCCATTTGCTTTTTTTTAATAAATTCTTGATTTAACCGATGTGGTTAAAAATAATGATATAAGATTTATTTATAAAAGTGACCATCAATTCGCCTAGAGGTTATTACGGAAAAAAGAAGTAAGTTTCCAATACAAGCGAAGAGAAGTGGAATAAGTTAAGAAAAGCCAAGAAAGCCTGCAATGTCCATATTCGACGGATCAAATTTTTCCATGACCAAAAAATTAAGGCATTTCCACAAGGCCGTAAGAATTTTTGGTCATTTGTAGAAATATGAAGAATTCTTCATTTTTCTCGGTCTCTGCGTTCGTTGACAATGACCCTCCAGTTGTTAGGTCTCTCGAGAAAGCTTAACTTTTTGCTAGGATTTTCGCCTCCAGAGGGTTCGCACTCGTGCTTTAGCAAGACTCCATATCCGAGGATCCGGGTGATATTCACGCTATTATCCTGAAGAGGTGATCTTCCACGCTGGCAAAACCCTTGCGTAAGCTTTTCCATCTATTCTATTCTTCTGGGCTAGTTCCGAGCAGTTGGAAAACAGTATTTGTCCAGCTAGTTCCCCAAAAAGGCCAATCTTCTTCCGCCCTCCAATTATCGTCCAATTGCACTTACGTCCCTTCTTTCTAAGGTCATGGCTATGCTGATCAACTATCAGTTCAAGAAATATCTCGAAGACCGAAAGCTTCTTAATGAACGGCTATCGCAGCAACAGGTCCACTGGTGACCTGATGCTTAATCTCACCGAACAGTCGTACAAGCATTTATATCGTTTTGGAAAACGTAATATTGTTTCACTCGATATTTCAAAGGCATTTGATAAAGTCTGGCAATTTGCTCTTTTTTCGAAAATGAGTGCTTTCGGTATCGATGAATTCGTCCGTCGCACAATGGGGCAAAATGACGAAAATCTGGCATTAAATCAACCAAAAGAGCTAGACACTTGAATTTTGGCACAAACTTTAATGATACCAATGGTAGCACATAGTCAAAATTTGGAACGGCCACGCCCATTTTTAGGGTTACCACCCGTACACAATCTTAAAGGTTTAAAACTTTTTCTGAAAATCTTCAAATTGTGTAAATAAAACTTTTTTGTCTATTATCATAAATACGATCATAGAAAAGAATAAAATTTAGGGTTGCCACTATTTAAATTTTATATATCGTTTTATTTTATGATTATCGTTAATATTTTAGTTTTTTTCATTTAACATTTTTAAATATTTTTTTCTTATACATGAAAATACATTAAATAAAAAAATAAAAATACAATTTAATAAATAAACGAAATAAATAAGTTAGAAATCTTCATCGCTATCGAAAAATAAATCTTCATCTTGGCTTTCGTTTGGCGAGGGAGATATTAATAAATCAACGGCCTCCTGTGGCAGATGCTGAAGTTTTTTTTTGGGTAGCTTTCGCATACTAGTAAGCACCGGATCTGATGAGAGCAGCTAGCTAGCTATAATTAAAGCTTAGGCTTCTTCACCTGTCATTGAAGTAGGTTCAAAAGAAACTCTTAAGGCCTTTCGGCACGTTTTTACTTTGTTAGGACTCGTTGTCACTTTATGAATTAGCTTTGCAGTTTCTGACTGCCCAGATGCTCTCAAACTCATTTCAGTAGCAAATGTAAGCTGAGAAAGAGAAGTTGATCTCCTCAACTCCGCTGTTTTTTGGCCCTTTGTTCTATCCGATCCTTCTTCGAAAGAAACAGACGGACGACCACGTTTAGCTTTTAATGGACATTCATATTTAAAAAGAATGGGTGTGTCAAGCCAAATTCTGTTGCTCTTTAAAAATCGTTGCTCTACACGAGTATCTTTTTCCCAACGCACTTTGAATTTTGATTTAAAATCGTTATATCGTTTTCAAAAGTACCCGAGCATCGCGTCCTCCTCATTACTTCTTCTTTCAAAAACTGAATCTGGCTATTTAATCCTTGGCAACCTGACGTCTTCATTATATTAAACAGGGGTGGAATCGTGTAAGGTGATTTGTGATTATCACCTTTGTGACTATAAAATGTGATCACATTTTATTTTCCTTCTGTGTAAGGTGATCACCAAAAATATTTCGAAGCTTGGCATCATTTCCCAAAAAAACAAATGACATATTATGACTAGTACAATCACTCTGGCAACCGATTGTAGCGCCACTATTTGCAAGCATTTTATTACATGAGTTGATATTGAAAAAGAAACGGCGGGGCAGAGAATTAGGAAAACAAAAAATTAGGAAACGAAAAAGTTTCTTTTTTGAAATTGAAATTGAAATTTGAAGTTCGAATATATTTATTCTATTTGACTGTTCAAGTTTCAATAAACAAAAAATTTTATTCAATGTGATAGCAAAATAGTTGTCACAAGGAAAAGTAGCAAATTGGTGATTATCACTTGTGACTATCACCTTACGCAGACAAAATTTGTGATTTGTGATTATCACCGATCACAAATCACCTTACACGATTCCACCCCAGGTCTAGACTCGTAATCGATAATGTTTTGGATGTTGCTCGGCCTAAGAAGTATTGGTATTTCGATAATTTTTACCAAAAAAGTGTATTTATAGTAAGTGACGTCACCAACAAAAAATTAACACTACAGACGGAGGAGCAAATTGTAGCAAGAAAACTTTTCATATTCTGAAAGTACACAACACAATGAACAAAATGACATATATAACTTATTGGCGTTTTACGGCGAACACAACTAATCGACTAAGACTTTCAGAAAAATTGAACACAAACACATTTTTTTAAGTTTTTTTTCATTTTTGACTACGAATTTAAATAACATAAACAACTTTTTTTCAAAAAAAGAAAATTTATAATAACGCACCTGAGCTTACTGATTCCATTTCAAAAAGATTCAACTTAAAAAACGTAATTTAAAAAAATTAAACACAATTTATTGAAACAAGGCAATTTGACAAAAAGAGGTCTAAACTCGATGCAAAACGTGGACTTTCTCCTCATTTGAGATGATGTCCTAAATACCACGTGTTGCAAATCAATTATCTCTCTCTGTTTTGATTTTCTATTATATTTCGAAGAGAAACAGATCAGTTATTTACGCCAAAGCTCAACTTTATTAATTGATTAAATGCCAGCTTTTTGGAGTTTTGCCCCATTGTGCGTCGATGGATTTGAAACTTTCTTTCGAACCGTTCTATACAAGTTATATTGGTCATTAAACTCTGACCTAAACAGCATTGTACAATGGGGAATACAAAATCGCGTAAAGTTTAATGCTTCGAAAACTCATTGCTGTCTTGTATCGTTTAAGTGAAATATGCCCCCTTTGCCACTGTCCATGAGTAGCACTTGCATCAATCAGACCGAACATCTCGACATTCTCGTATCGTATCGTTACTTTTACGGTAAGTGCTTACTTACTTAATGTGGCGCTACAATCTCTTGTGGACTTGGGCCAACAGTCTCGTTCCCTAGCTAGATGTTTCCAGTTTTGCACTCCAAGTTGATTGAGGTCCTCTTAAAATTGGGTACGCCACATTAGTCGCGTTCTTCCTCTAATTCTTCTTCGTGTCGGAGGCTTTCCGGGCCAGATCATTAGTGTACATCCGCTCAGTATGGCCGAGCCATCAGAGTCGCTGGACCTTGACTCTTCTGGCGAGATCCGTAAGGTTATACAACCCGTAAAGTTCACTGTTCTTTTTCTCTATTCCCCATCAATGCATACGGGGCCATAGATAACCCGAAAAAATTTCCTCCCGAAACACCCTAAAGCACATTTATTCGATTTCGTCAGGGTCCAGGGACAGCAGGACGGACTGGGATGATGACGGCGTTATACAGTTTTACTTTAGTTGATCGCGAGAGGGCTTTTCCACTCAATTGCTTTCTTAACCCAAAGAAAAAGTGATTAACAAGAGTTATTCTTCGTCTAATCTCGGCGCTGGTGTTATTGCCCGTGTTAATACCGGAGCCTAGGTAGACAAATTCCTCTACTACCTCGAAGTTGTATGCGTCTATTGTGTTGTTCTGTCCGAGCCGTGTCGGTGTTGGGTGTCCTTTATCGAAGACAGCATATACTTCTTTTTTCCCTCATTTACCGCTAAACCCATTTTTGCCGCTTCTAGCTCAATTCTCACAAAAGCACCATTGACATCACGCTGCGCTGTGCTCTTCTGATTATACCAATAATCGGCGTACTTAGAGGTTGAACAGACTTTTGGAAGGTAGTACCTGTGGTGTTGTCGGTGCAGTTTTGCACTATCTCGTCAAGAACGATGCTAATGCTAATGAATGAATTTAAGTTTGCTTTGCTCTTCATAATATTTGCATTTTTCAGTGTTGATAATAATAGTTTGCCAGAAATTGATAATGAAGAAAATGCAGTTCAAGATTATTGATGCATGTGCTTACCTATGCAGTTCGTGGATAATATCGAATGTTTAGTTTCATCTTTTTACTGTCATCGCTTCTTCACACGCCCACAATGAATTGGTGAAGCTAATCTAGAATTTTAAATAAAAATTTCGACACTTCATTGGCACCACAACCGGGATCCAGTCTGGCCCTCCTTCAGTATGTTCTTCCATATATTGCGATTGTAGGCCCAAGCCATCTAGTTCAGCACCCCAAGGCCTTACAGGCACCCTGGTCTACGCCATCCTTTCATAGAAAATTTGGTCTGCCACGCTGTTTCCTATCATGAATTGTTCGCAAAGGAATACCAGGGCCGGTTCCTCTTCGCTCATAAGTGCTAAGCGTCAAGCCCACCGAACTCTACCGAGCTTAATTTTTGTCATTCAGTCTGCTTCGGGGTAGATTTGATATAGCTGGTTATTATATCGTCTCCGGAATCGTCCTTACTTACAAACGGGGCTAACTATTGTACGAAAGACTTTTCTCTCGAACGCAGCTAAGAGTTCAGAGTGCCTTCGGCTAGGCACCCAGGTCTCGGATCCGTAATTGAGTACTAGTAAGTCTATCGTCTTATACAGTAGCAGTTTTGAAGTAATTGTAAGATTTTTGCATTTACAGAGTCTTGAAAGACTCTTTGACTTTGGCTGTGAGCAGCCACCCGAGTATTTCTTCTTCCATATTGTTATCGGTTGCTACTACTGGTCCTAGGTACTTGAAGGATCACACTAATTCGAATTCATACTCCTCCCACCTCCTATACGTTTTCAGAACACGGGGCCACCATGTTTAAGTTTGTCACTCATTTGTTGTTCGGAAACCACACTGATATTTTCCGATTGTGGTTTCTGCGTATGGGGCTACCCGATCTTAAAGGATAGAGGAGAATATCTAGTAGGATGGCAGGCGCGGATCCAACCCTCAAAAAAGGTTGTGAGTACGGCCACCGGTCTCTAAAACTATTGATCCGATTTTGTTGAAATTTTGATTAAATTATATTAAATGCTAGTACACATTGGATATAAGAAAATTTATTGTAGAGTTCACGACCAGTTACCGAACAATTTACGGACCCCTTCTCGGTTGGTGGGCTTTAAATTAATCGGTTTAAGCTAACCTGTTAATGAAACTTATAGGTAAAATCAAATAAACACAACACATTTTGTTTTTGAAGAAGGTAATGGCTACATATATATTTACATCCAAAAAATTAATTAATCTCTACAATATTCGCTAAATGTGAATCAAAAACATCTCAAACTATAGACAAGTTATAGTTTACCATATACTTGAAATATGTAGTTTATCATAATTTTATTGTTATGGATTACATGAGTCTCTAAACTTTTATATAATTTTTCATAAAACATTTATCATAATAATTATAACTCCGTACATTAAATATTGCTGAATAAACATGTGACAATATATTCAACTTTCAGTGTTATACTCCATTACATTTTTTCAATTATTTATTAGTTTTTTTTTATTATGTTGACAGTGGCATTTTGTATTATATTATTCCATTTATGTAAATGATACGTTAGTGTATGATTAAAAGCATAATTATTAGTGAATTGGTTATATGTGTTTACTTTAAAATTTACTAATTATTTTTTAAAATATGATTGTTGCGGTTTACCGACTTTAGTATACGTTGCTGCCTTTTTTGGCAGCAACTGGTAGTTTATCCCCTTGAAGGTAGGGATTCAAGTTGCGGTCATCGAGTTGTGCTTGAGGGTGGAACTTTTTCGAAACGAGGTTCTTGTGTTCAGATGGATGGAATTGTCTTGCCAAAAGTGTTTTCAAGTTGGAAGCCAGGGGACGGGTATCCTCGCTGGTATCTTCACTTGGACAATCGAACATGTGTTCACCATCGCACATACATTCCTGAGCAGTTTGGTATTCACGACTAAAAGCAGCAGTATTTTCAAAATCCGAAATGCATCCGTTGTCATCAGTGTATCCATAGGGGCAGGGGTTGGGGGGATTGCAGTAAGCCGGTAGAGATGCGTCGGTCTTTATATGGGCCTTGGAACGATGTGGACTTTCGTCACCACCACCGCCTCCGGTAACAAATTGATGTCCCCACAATGAACTGTGCTGTAGGTATTCCTGGTCCCTAATTGAGGGATTCGGATTACCATCGAGTAGAGCATCATAGTCCATTTGCTCAGCCTCGAGATCGTCAGATGCTCGAGCCATGAGAGCCAAATGGGCGGGGATATCAGCCATTGGATCAATGTAGGTGTCAGTTGGGTCAATTAGGTCCTTGCCCATGCGGTCGACAATTTCGCGCAGCAAGGCATCGGAGAAGTAGTGATCCTTCACCGATAGCGGCAAAAATCCGAGAGCATTGTATGGCAGTGCCAGAGACATTATAGTCAAGAGAAGGAACCTCGTTTTACACGCCATGGTGATCTGAAATCATAAAATCGTTATAACAAAGGGTAAAAAGTACAATTTCACAAAACAAAAACTTTGAAACTATCTAATCTTTTAAAAGATTGAACTTCATCAAACGCAAGCAACTCGGAGTGATTCAAAGAAACTTAAACTATTGTAGACAACGTCATCAATTTCTCCTCTCAAACTTATGCATGTAAATAGTTGGTGAAATTAATCTTAGATCTTTTTCCGTTAAAAATGGATTTATACCTTTGCTGATTTGAGAAGATATTTCTCACGACAAATGATACTCTTGGAAATTTTTTTTCAGTTCTTCAAAAGAGGCAGTGCCCATGAAAGATGAAATAAAAACATTTGTTTATGTTGTTTGAACAACGATAGCAACTTAGTGGTGCTTCCACCAATGGCTTTTTCCGTCAATTCCTTTGTTTGGCTGGAGTTATAGCTATTTCACCATTGGTGGAAGCACCTCTAAGTTGCTATCTTTGTTCAAACAACATAAATGGAATTGACGGACACAGCCTAACTGCAGTGTTAAATAACACAAAAACAAAACTATAACAAATAAACGGACTAATGTCAAAACTTTCAATAATCTGACCCTTGGTGTACGCAACGAATTGTGACACAAAGATAGGAAATCAGAAAAAATGAAAGCGGAACAAGATAGCATACTTTGAGGAGCTTGTAAAAATGCGCCTATTCATTGCAAATGATAAACAATAAAAGTCTGCAATGGGAAACCAAAAATCAGTGGAGTTGTTAGCGCAGTGCGTAGTGCTTGGCTTCACAACTAGCTGGTCTAGGTTCGATTCCCAAAGTGAACTCAAAAAGTTTTTCGATTAATATGAAAAAAAAAACTAGGCAGCACCACTAATAAAGGAGTCTGATGATCGGCTTGGCACCCGTGAAATAGCTATAACTCCAGCCAAACATGTGGAAGCACCTCTAAGTTGCTATCGTTGTTCAAACAACATAAATGGAATATTTAACACTGCCTAACTGCAAAAACATTTTTGACACGAGAAGCATTCCAACTCTTCTTTATTGTAGCCTTTTTGAGAAAACTCTAGTTTTGGTTTCTAAGTCAATAAAAGAGGACTGAAATTTCAGCCTAGAATCTAGGAACCAATAAAACGCTATAATACCAACTTCAACTTTTTGTGATAGGAAGTCCCAAATTACCAACCATGCGCAACATTCCTTTAATCCGTTTTTTTTTTGCATAAAATGTGTGACAACAAGATAAACATCATTTTATGTAGATATATAAACCCAGGATTAAATTACTTTCGTCGTTTAACGGAAAGTGATTTTTAGCTGTTCATATTAGATTGAACTAGCCAAATCATGTGGGATCAGCACACGGACGGCAACACTGAACAAACCGACATGATCGACAGCACTAAATACGCACTAACAACGTCCCTTACCTCAGCCAGTATTGCAGTAGGCAAGCAGTGCAGTAAAAATAGTTTTAATCTTGAAACTCATCTCATAGAGACTAGTTGTCCGCTAATACGATACTTAATTTCATTGTTCAAAAAAGCCAAATAATGTTAATTATTATTTTAAAATTAAATATCGTGTTTTACGTGTGGGGATTTGAACCAAATGGCAATTAAAGTAGTATGATTGTTCAGTATTATTGCAGTTGTTTAACAGGGCGATGAAAATAGGGAGTTGTGCTCATTATAACCTGGTAGCAGAGATGTAAAAGACTGCAGTACTTTGGTAATGCAGTCAGTAGAGTCGTAGTTAATTAACTTAAAAAACTACTTTAACTGGAAAGGAGCAGTCACCAGTCAGTACTTATTTTTTTTTAACTTGCAGTCAATTGAATAAAGTCAATTGACTAAAAGTTAACTAACTGCAGTACTTTTAACTGGCCTTAGTCAGTTAAGTCACTGAAAAGTCATTTAACTTAAGCGAGTTGGGTTTTAGTCAATAAATCTTTTGACTGCAGTCAATTAACTATAAGTCAATTGACATTTTTTAGTCTTTTTGACTAAAATGTATTGAATTGAGTTTGAGTCAATAATATTGAGTCAATACTATTTAGTCAATACTATTGAAAAATTTAAGTATACATCGATTTTTTCGTTTGACTTCACCCTGTACAGAATCCTGTGTAGGGATTTGTCCAATAATTTACCTCAGTGCTAGATATGAACGTTCGCACATGTTGTTCAAATTTCAGAGGCCGGGGCCGTATACTTTAGGAGCTACAGAGGGTCATAATGGCGCCATGTTGATTTTTGCGGTTGAATCACAAAACTTTTGTATTATCTTACTAATAAACAATCTAAATATCGATGATAAAGTAAAATATTAAATACTTATTTTAGGTGGATGAAGTGTAACTTTATTGAGCAATAACTTTTTTCACAGAGTGATGAATGTTAAAATACATAACATGTTTTCATTGATATACAACATGTTGTTATTGGTTAAGGTTTGCGGGACGCTGAATTGTTTTGTCATCTAAGAACTAAGATCAATCGACCCAGTCGTTAAGACTGTAGATAGAGTGCAGACAGACTAAGATGGGGACCTATTAGCGCAGCCGTTTTTTATACTCCTGCACAGCCGTTTTTTATTTTATTTTTAACTTTTAGTCAAGAAAAGATCCGAAACACCCTTTGATCCCGTTCTTTTGAAACCCAAATAAATTCTGACGCGACAGGTATGAAACCCATGGCCGAAGTGGCTTATATAGGGTTATTCAATTCGTTGTTGATATACCGCTGGAATTTGATACATAAATATAAATTAATTTATTCTTGGGTAGTAACTACAAGATGGAAGTCGATTGTGGTAGGTCTCAAGACGGCGCCACAGAAGCAGTTTTTTTTTTCTTTTACAAAAGTTTGGTATTGCTTGCTAACTTCTGTCATTTCAGAAACGACAGATAGTATAACCCACGAATAACTGTCTTGGGTGTTGTCGTGTTGGAACAACATACAATAAACACCGATTTTTGGAACAACGTATTCTCTAGCGATGAGGCGCACATTTCGCAATAAACAAACAAAATTTCCGTATCCAAAAGTGATAGAAGAGGTGCCATTGAATCCAGAAAAAGTGACTGCTTGGTGTATTCTATGTTCGGAATGTGTCATTTTTATTTTTTCTGTGTGCGGATTGTTATTGAAGATCATGACTTGGACGATTATGTGGTTCCAATAAGACGGGATAACAAGCCACACAACACGACCAATTATGGCTTTATTGCTTGAAAAGTTTTTTGGTCGCGTAAATTCACGTTATGGCGGCCACCAAGATCATGTGTTTTCACACCGTTATAATTTTTCTGTGAGGCAACGTGACCGTGTTTCCGCGAATAGTCCCTGAACTCTAGACGCATTAAAACCAACATTATTCAATATTATCCGCCCGATATGTGCGAAAAAATTTGCTTAAAATTAATTCACAAGGGTTATTTATAAGATTATCAGACAATATGGCTAGAGAGAATTAGTAAGTCATGAAGCATGGTACATGTGTTTCAAATTTCTTTTCCAAGAATCGAA
Source organism: Sphaerophoria taeniata (assembly GCA_943590905.1). NCBI lineage: Eukaryota > Metazoa > Arthropoda > Insecta > Diptera > Syrphidae > Sphaerophoria > Sphaerophoria taeniata. Next base: position 235,342,228 of record OX016540.1, on the reverse strand, counting down.
TTCAAAACAAAGAAATGTTTACTAGAATCTATTGATACAATTATGAACTTCGAGGAAAGCACGAATTGTTAAAGACTTAACTAGTATTGCATGGTTCACACGTATTTTATTTATGATACGTATACGCCCTAGTGTCCCAATGTTTCAAAGCAAAAAGATTTATAATGAAATCAAACATTATGATTTGCTCTTCATGTTTGGTTTATTGTATTGTTCTTTGACTCATACTCAAAGTTATGCGAAAACGTTACTCAATCTTATCTTATTGAACGTTTTGACCTATTTACTTAGAATCCGATAAGGATGCCGGAAATTATACCTTCAAAAAGGGATGACGTTTTATCCAACACAAAAATAATAAATGTTCAAAGCTGTTCTGCGGACGAAAAAAAAGTTTAAAAACCGAGTAGACACTTTAGTAGCTCTCCATCTTTTATATTATAAAAAAGCTAGCTTCATGTTATGGTTTACACAAAACCAGGCTATTGCTGTCCTACTTTGGTGAAGAACTGATATTTACTTAAGACTTCCAAAAGTATCAACTTTTAACTTGAACGTGTTCTTTAACTAAACTGTTCAGAAGCAACTAAAAGTTGCATAAGTATCAACCATTCTTAACACGTAGTCAGCAAATTTATGAAAATTAGAGTCATTCATTCCTCGGTTTCGAAAGTTAAGCTAAATAAAAAAAATAAGCGTTTTCACTTAAAAAAATAAACTCTCAGATCCCAGAGCAATTCTTCTTGTCTTGCATACATATTTTCTTTGCTTTATAAGCGGATATTCTCTTGAATGACTAACAAACAGGAAATAACATCACTATGAAAAAAAACAACCAGTTGCATATTTTCAACACGTCTTCTCCAAACATCTGTTTGGGGATAATATTCCGTTTTGTATCTCTTCTTTTTCTAGCTTCACAATTCTTATTATTTTTTTCATTCAGGACTTTTATGAAAGAAATCCTGTCGACGTGTAGGTATACCTACTTGGAACATACAAAAAACACAGTTTCTGTGTATGTAGGTGCAAATCAGACGAAAATAAATTTACGACGCATAAAGAAAAATCGATTAGCTGAACAAACACAACACTCATATATGCGGGTTGGGGCTTTTGTGAATAAAAACTCCAAACGGAGTAGTCCCGGGGAGGTTTTCAATTTTTGTTCTTCCTTTTTCCCTTGTAATATATGTATCTATATGTTTGTATGTATTTTTTCCAATTTCATTGATAACTTTTCACAATTTTATATTGAAACAATAAAAAAAGAACACATCATCATATACATACCATGGTTGTATCACCAGATGTTTGCAAGGAATTCTCTCCTCAAGTAATATTTGCTTGTCTAGAAATTTGTATGATTGATTGAAATTATTTGCTTTAATTAAAAATTGTTCTGTTTAATAGTATTAGAAATTTAATATTGAAGTTATTACCCACTATGCCATTTGTTGAAAAAAAAAATTGAGTTGAATCGTCAAACGTGAATGAATGATAAACGTGTCCACTCGAGAAGACGATAAAAACGCTTTTGATGGGATCCGAACTGTTGAAAATTGAAAAAGGTATATCTACTTGGAGGCGCATGTCAGGCTTGTTGTTCTTCTTATTGAAGTGGTTAAGAAAGTTTTGTGGTTTCTGTCTGTGGTTTTCGTTAATTATGGAAAGCTTTTAGTTGAATTTTGCATTTATCGAAAAACGTTAATTTTGGCTTATACTTCCGGTTTAGTGTTAACGTTGGTTGGATTTGAAATGGAAGGAAGATGACAGACAGCCTGCATTAAACGTGGTTTAATCATGACCAAAATAACAGGGTTGACAACTTTAACATTCTCACTTTGTTATTTTCAAAATTAATTTATTTCAGTTGTTCAATTTCTAATAATCTAATTTTAATTTTTCTAACGCCCAATTCACAAAGTTCTAAGTTGTATTTAAAACTCGATCTAGTGAATCTCGATCTAACTTTAGAACTTAGTTTTTAGAATAGTTGGAACTCGGGCATTTCTTCACTTCTCTAGAACTCGATCTAAAATCATAACTGAGTTCTAAGTGCTTAGAACTTGTCATTTTTAGAACCTAGTTCTTGCATGTTTTTAAAGCAGCAATTTTTGACAGATTTTTCTTTCAATTCAAAACAAAATTACATATAATTTTTGAATTTGCGCTAATTTTTTTTGGTGTATGTGTGTACGGTGTACCTATGTATGTTTATTTTTGTGATTTCCGTAGCGTGTTAGTTTGTGTGTTGGCTGTTACGCAGAATCGAATCCTACTCGTGCCCATAGACTGTCAAGAAAAAAGTGCTTCGCCGTTCGGGATCGGCGTTAAATTGTGCTTCACATGCACTCAGAGAATTGTTAATGATGATTGGCTTACACTTTGGCTTTTGTTAAGCTGTCGCCATCGCCGAAGTATACTTCATTGACCATTTGCTAACAAGATTAGCATCATTTGATTCTGATGCACTGCCACCAGATTCCGAGGTCTAAAAAATGACTCTTGCAGACGATTCCCATATCCTATGCTCTCTGGTTGAAAAAAAAAGTTACAACTCTAATGACGCGCCGCCGTCTCAAACCGTCAATTTCCCACCGACAGCTCATGTGTCTATAGCTTTGTCCACCGAAATAACGGTGCCGAGGTCGTCCGACAACACCAACAATAATTCATAACCAACAAATGCTACAAAGGAAATATCAATTTTTCCCAACGAACGGTCGACGCCGTTATCCAATCTGAAATCAGCAAATTCATTTCGCTCGTTGAAAAAATGAAATTCTAATAAATCCAAGTTCCAAGGCACTAGACCTCCGAATTCGAGGGTTCAATTTTATCGAAGTTCTAACTATAACAAAGTTCTAAATCGGAGTTCTAACGGGTTAGAACTTGGTGAAGAATTGACTTAAAACTCAAATGAGTTCTAAAATTTCACTAACTTGAGTTTTAAGAGCTAGAACTTTGTCAAGAAATTAGGCGTAAAATATTCTGAATTTAATCTTTGTAAAGTCATCATAGTCCAGGACGCCGCGCCGGGGTCTACCCACCTGGGGCTACGAGTATACGACACCTTTTATTGGGACATCTTTCAACGTAGAGTGTTCCGTTTTAACGATCGTGACCATTAGCTTAACCGTACCATTAGTGCATTTCCGCTAACTCTTCTCAAGTTTCAGGTTGACATCGTATCTAATGTGTTGATAAGATAATATTAAAATTGCATATATTGCGAAGAGCAAATAGTAGAATCCATTGGCACTGGTGAGCGGCAGCCCAAGACAAAATAGGTATAAAAATGTGCACGACTGGGTCGTACCAACTTGATCCTGTATTCCAAACTATTACTCACTTAAAAAAAAAAAACATGTAAATAATTCATAAATAAAAATTTAAATTTAAATATACATACATTTGCCTACCTCAAAAATACATTTTATCTGAAAAAAATGATGTCATTATATTTCTTAAGAAATTGTTGATTTTCAATTTTTTTCTTTTTTATTCTGTGAAACGATTTTTTTTTTCAATAATTTTTTTTGTAAATACAATTTTTTCAAAAATATCTTAAAATTAATTTGAATATGCAGTGTTCAAGTGTTCAGTGTTCAGTTTAGTATTTATAATGGAATTTCGATTTTTACTACTGACCCATTTTCGAGATCAGAATTTTGAAAAAAAAGTTGACAAATTTTATTATTTGGACAATATATATGTAAAATATTAATTTTTTTCAATTCAGGCTTCTTAAGAATATTTTAAAAATAATACCTTTTATGTTTAGTTATTATGTAAGAAGAATTATTATTTATTAAAGAGAAAAATAAATAAATATAACGGTGGCGAGGCGGAGACTGCTTGACAACCTTACAACTGTTTAACTGCTTAACGACTTAACTCCCTCGCTGAGTGTATTCTACTATATGCCCATCTTCATGTCACACTCGAAAGTGCTGCCACTTGTTGTCAATGCTGCTCTACTTTACATAATTATATGTATGTACATAATGTCAGTATTTGAAAAAAAATTTCGGTGATCGGACTTTTATTTTTCGAGAAAATGTTATAGCAAAGAAGCTGTTCTATGAAAGGTACCGTTTTGGAGCAATACAAAAATATTTTGATTACATAATATACTTCAGTGTTTTGAAAAAGTATGGTGGCCACGCTAAAAAGCTTAATTGACTCCAAGTCCAATTTAGTTCATAGTCGTTAATAAATAAAAAAATACTTACTTATATGAAATTTGGAAAGAAATCAGTTTGAGTTAATTTTTATTTTTTTTTCTTAAAATTTTGAGTTTAAAAATTAATTTTTCAAAAACCATTCCTTTCAAACAATTTAATTTAGAAATGAAAAAAGTTTTTGTATTTACAAAAAGGTTGCGGACAAAATGGTTTTTGTTTACAAAATACCTGGGTAATTTTTTTTTTTTTTTAACTTTCAACTCATTTTATTGCGTTAAAAAGTAGCCTTTGTGCCAAATTTCATTTGAATCGTTTAAACGTTATTCCGTAACAAACAGAACAGACAGACACAACGAGCCTAAAGAAATGTTCACTTAACAAAAAAACAAGTATTTTTTTAAATAAATGAGAACCATTTAAAAGCAGTGATTCGCCAAAGCTGTTTTTCCTAAAAATAATGGAAACAATTTATTTGTTGTGCGTACCTACTCCTACTCACCATAAATTTGCTTAACATTTTAGATTGCTCTTTAAATGCTTTTGAAATCCCCACAAAAATAATTTGATTCGACTCCAACTCCACAAGCGAAAAATCTGTTTTTTTGGGAAATTTTACAAACGTTTCGCCTATACAAATGAAACACCATCACCTAACGAACAAAACTGTGTTTTCTTTTTTTCAATTTTGTATGCGAATTCGTGACATCTGCTTGTAGCCTTGTTAAAAGAGAGCCAGTCTGAAATTTTATTCCATTGCGGTCATTCAGCATCTGTTAGACAAGGATAATAAGGAACGTGCTTTCCTTAATGTTGGCTTCGCTATGGATTCTTTTTCGTAAGGAATTTCTCGAACGAAACGTGTGAAGGGCGTGGGTGGTTATTATGGATTTACTCTAAGTTCAACATTCTGCAGTGTTTGTTCCCATTCTTGAGAATAACAGGTCATTTGTCAACAGTTTAGATACTAAGGATGTTGGTCGCTCAATTTTTTTGTCGGCATTGAAATACTTACTGTGTAGGTAGAATATTGGTGTATTTATTTTTCTAAGAAAACCATTAGACATAAAGCCAATCTTGCTCCTGTAGTTATACAAACATTTCGTAATTTCATTGTTTCCATAGTCCTACTTAAAAAAAAGACAATGTTTCAACACAGTGTAGTGTTTCTCTTGTCAAAAGATTGAAGGTCTACAATTTGTTTTAACATGATACCGAATAATTTTGTGAAACCATTTTGCTTTTTTAATTAATTAAATCAACAAGAAGACACCTCAGTTAATCATTCCAGAACAGAACTATTGATTGAATTGTTTGCGTTGTAATGAAAGCAGTTCGACCGAGTTGGATGTCTTTTTGTTTAACAAACACATTGATGACACGACAATGTTGGCTAAACTAAATTTCTTTATCGCAAGTAGTGGGTGTTAAGTTTCTGGCAATGTTTCATTTTGTTGATAGTGTTGGCTCATCAATTTGTTTGATTAAAGGATGGTGTATTGGTAAGGCTCGCCATGATCTCACCATAATTGGATTTGAGAGGCATGGCATTTTTTTTCCATTGTTTCAATTAGGGATGATAATTTAATTTAGTTAATTTGGAATTGTGATGCAGTTAAAAATTATATAATAACTTTTTGACCAAAAATGCATAAAGCAACAAAAAAAGACCCTAATTATTAAATATTAGCACAGGAGAGCGGGGAGTGTAAAGATAATGATGAAGACAAAATGAAAATTAATATTCCTCTTAAGATTATAAGGATTGGGTGGGAAAAAAATAATTATTCAATCAACACGCTTAATTTCCATTTGCCCCTAAGCATGGTGGGTGCGATAAGATTAATGAATTGGCTGTCCTTTATTCAAGGCTTTTGTCGAGACGTTATAATGTTATTGATGTAAAATAAAAATGTGTACAAGTGGCTTTAAAATTAGTTTTTTTTTTTTAATTTATGGGTAATTAAAATAATTTCTTATAAACATTTCCAAAATGTCGACCAAGAGATTAATTGATACAAAAAAGTAAAGAAATACAAATAAAGGTATTATAATACCATTTCTTTTGAGAAACTGGTCAAATTAACTGTATGTGGATAATGTAAGTTAACATATTTTTAACACCCTAGAGGAAGTTATTGTAATTTGACCGATTTTTTTAATCTTCAGTTTTTGCATATCTCTATGTTTCGATGTCACTAGAATTCGAATCAACCCTCCTTATAATGATGCCTTTCTGTGTTTCACTGATGCATATTCACTTGGTGAACTCCAATGACAGCCTTGTGTAAATTTCACCAAATGATTAACCCTCAAATTCATCAGTGATGCTTCCATTCCTTGGTGAAACGCATGGTTATTCCTTGGTGAAAATTTGGATATTTGCCACTGGGGAGGATCTACCCACTACCCACACATTTACATAAAGTAAAAAAAAAGTGCGGTTCAAATACACATCGATTTAGTAAAAGGGAAACAAAAAAACATTTTTATTTGCATATTTAAACTACAAACACATTGTACATACATATTTTGGAAAATAAATTTCTGTCCAAAATGGAATGTGATTCAAGTATTTTGTAGGCAATGTACAATGTACTGTACATGTACAACCTCGATACTCGTCCTTTTTTTTGTAGGGTTTTTGTTGTTAGGGGTCCCGTAAGAACTGGAAAGGAAACAAAATTATTGTATTCTGTTTTCACAAGCTTGAACAGATGGAAATTAGGATATTTGAGAATACGTGCGTAAGGATGTGTCAAAAATATTTTGGGAATATAATTTGAAATTTGGTATAATCTATGAATTTTTCATCCGATTCCCCCGAGGGACATAATAAGAAAACTGATTTGCAGACTGTCTCGGCAAATATTTTTATCTTATAGGACCTTTTTCTGCAGATGGTTTTGGGATGTGAATTTTTGTTTATGTGAACTAACATATTTTTTTCAACGGATGATAGGATTATGTAATCATTTGTATGAAATATTTAAAGTACGTATGGTTTGTTTTTTTAGGCTGAAAATACGAATAAGTTATTTATGACCAAACTCTGAGGTAAAAGCCTGCAATTTTTTGTTTTTTGTTTGTTAGTTATATTAGATTCGTTCTGTGCTTCCTCAGAGACTTTGAGAGAAGTTACAGATGTAAGAACAAGAATTCCATTACCTTAGCTTTGAACGACTTCCTTAGTCCATGGACTATTTATAAATATAAAATAAATAGAGTGGCGTGACAGCTCTTGAAGAGATAAGGCCTAAGTGGCTTACTCTCATCAACAATTCTCTGAGTGCGTGTGAAGAATTGAGGGGACCTACAATTTAACGCCGGTTCCAAACGGCAAAGTTGAGAAGCACTTTGTCATGACAGATTGATACTCTTGGAAGTTTTGTCAGTTCCTCCCAAGAGGCAGTGCCCGTGAAAGATGAAATAAAAACTATGGACACGCGTAGGAATCGAACTCACGACCGACGCGACGTTCTGCTTAGCAGCCAACACACCTAACCACTGAGCCACGGACACTTCAAATTTTTATTAATAGTGGTTTGAAAAATCCAAAAGGCTGTTTAAGACCAATGAGAAACACTGAGCTTAGACACAAGAATCAAGTTGAATATATGCTAAAGTTATGCACATTCACACACTTCGGCGATTCATTTGATTAATATACGGTCGTTTGAATAATTTTTTTGTGAAAATTAGAAAAAGGCACCCTCCACTTTAATTTCATAGTGATTGCTTCAGTAGTGTGAAAACGAATTTTTTGGTTCTTAAAATTTGAATTGTATATAAAATATATTGACTTAATTTTAAGTTAAGTTCTTACACGTTCAAAACATATCGTTCTTAAATCGCTTAACATAACATATAATTCACAGTTTTACGGTTTGTCGAAGATCCACTTAAGGTCGCTACACACGCAACAGCATGCTTGACAAGCTTGCTTGTACAATCTTTTTGTACACGCATGCTGAATTTTTCCTTTCGCCTCCACACGATACCAGCTTGCTCGAATAATATTTTCAGTTAAAAATGCGAAAATGTGTGATTCGGACGAGGATTTTCTTGCTTTGACTGCTTTTTACCTCCGTTAAAAGGAAACGAGAGAAGAAGCTACTCCTATATAAATTTACTGAGTGAATTGAAGATATATCCCCGCGATTGGCATAATTATCTTAGAATGAGTGAAGAAACATATCTGAAGCTTTTGTCACTCGTAACACCTTTAATTTAAGAGCAGGATACGTTTATGAGGGGTACCTATTGTTTCGGCAATTTTGTTTTGTATTTTGTTATTTCGCTTTTCTCTCTTCGATTTTCTTCTATTTCGCAAAACTTGTTTTGTTTTTTGTTTATTTTGTTTTTTCCTGTTTCGCGCCAGAATTGTTTCGCTCTTTTTGTTTTGCCATTAACTCTCTCGCAAAATTGTTAATTTGCAATACGATTGTTTCGCCACAGGTTATCTCGCTAACGGTTATTTCGCATTTTTTTCTGAATTCTCTTGGGAATGTAATAATTGTTATCTAATTAGTCTAAATTAGATGGCTTTTAGTCTTTGAAACCGCCCGCGTAAGGTTAGAATACAGTGAAGTATTTTAATATTGTCTTTAAATTAAAAAAAATGGAAAGTAAACTCATATGCAATAACTTTTAAATCAATTTGAGGAAAGGATAAACTAAGTCGTGAAGGATTTTCCTATTATTTTGAAAAAATCGTAAATTCAAGTACATATGTATACTTCGTCTTCTTTTTTTTTAAGTCTTCAGGATCCTTACGTACACAAAAATTAAAATTAAAAAAAAAAAAACAGATGAAGGCGAAACAATTAAAATCAAAACAATAAAAAAGCGAAATAATTGAAAAGCGAAATAAACGAATGCAATATAAACGAATGCAAAATAAACGAAAAACGAAAAGACTGAAAGGCGAAAAAAAATCAGCGAAACAATCGAAAGCGAAGCAACTAAAAGACCAAACGAATGAAATGCGAAATAACAAAATGCAAAACGACTGTGGCGAAACGACCAAAAGCGAGATAAAAAAAGCGAAATAAACCATACCCGTTTATGAGACAAGCAATTACTCCCCACGAAAGATTAACATCAACATTAAGATTTCTCGCAACCGGAAGGAGCTATGAAGATCTTAAATATTCGACCATAATTTTACCACAGACATCCTTATCGGCTGGGTGTCAATTAATCTAAACTTATCAAGTAAGATTCTGTACGCTGCATCCCATTTCATCCTATCATGATATTCGGAAGATTTAATTCGCTAAAGACACGGCTGATTTTCGTAGGCACGAATAAAATCTTCCGGTAATTCACGATTGCTCGACTTCAAATCGCTCGACATGATGATATGGTGGCCGATAGCTTATTCACGGTCATGGACTACTAATTTATTTGTACAAGCCAAAAATACAGGTACCCACGTTCCGTTTTGCTTGTGCAAGCATAGCTTGCGCAAGTTTGCAGGATTCGAAATCATCCAATCATCAAGCGGCTTGTACAAGTAAAATGCTTGTGCAAAATATCCCTGGACGTTACAGCTTGCTTGTACGAAAAGATTGTACAAGCAAACTTGTCAAGCATGCTGTTGTGTGTGTAGCGACCTTTAATTTTTGATATATGTGAGTGGGATTTATAACATCGTATCGTAACTCTTTGGTTTGAACATTTTGTATTTCGAAAATAAAAAAATAAAACTTTATTCCTTTAGGGAAATAAAAATCAAATCCGGCTGTCAATCTCTCAAATAAAATGAAAATAAACTGAAAGGGGCAAAGTAAAAAATACCAACACGTTCAAATCCTACCGATCCAACAAACAATAATACAGTTTTAAGACCGATTTTATTTCAATTTAACTCCAAGATTCATCTTATTTCAAAATCAGGTGCATTTTTGAACGTTGATTTCTTAAAAACAAATAAACTGACTGACTGCAACTGCTTCCATAAAAAAATCACATCCTGTCTGGCGTTGAGTGAATGTATGTTTGAGAAATAACAATAAAAATTTAACGATAGGCATGTTGTTCCTTTGAGGAAATAAAATATGTACTATTCAATGGTGTGTGGTGAATTTGTACTATTTTTTTTCGCTCAATGAGAAAATTGAAAAGTTCAGCTAAATTGGGGTTTTGGTTGAATATAGAATTGAACCAAAATTAAAGCAAATTGACTATTTTTTTAATGAATAAAAAATATGGAAAAGTTACATAAATTTAATTTTCAAATGAAAACATTAAATTGAATTTATGTTTGTAATTTCAAGCCAGCAGAAACCATACCTAAAACATAATAAAATAACATTGCTTGTAATTAAAAAGGTGGAATTATCACTATCTCCATTTCTACATCTTTCTTCTGAATTAAAATTAATGGCATAATCAAGTTAAAAGTAAACTTTAACCTGTATACATTTTGAAATATGATACATCGCATCACTTAAAAGCATTTCACAAAGTAAAATTCGCATGAACAGCTTATGAAATTTGTTTTGAATTTTTTAATTTTATAATAAGTAATTGAATATTTATGTTTTGAATATTCATATTCAGGTTTACCTAATTTCTTTAGGCTGAATGTATTTATCCGAATTTATTTAGTAAACTTTACCTTAAGAAGAAAATAATCTTTATTATCGGGGTGCACGGCCGGCAGTGCCCCCGCGAAGTCGAGCGCGAAGCAAACACTGCCGTATTATCCTTTACTGGAACCCTTTCGACGCATTTTCAGGCCCCTATTTGGGAATCTCTGGATAAGACCAGAACGCAAACATTTTCGTCAACCGGAGCTCTAATCACTAGCCCTCCTGGTCCGGGCTAAACGGCGGGCTATAAACCTCCCTTCCTATTGATTTTTTTCTTATCTTAATGCAACCTACACGCTCGTGGATCACCCTTTATAAAGAATATACAAATTGATTAAACAATGTAAATAATTATGAATTATTACAAATGAAATGTGTCTGATTTTAAACAATATAAAAAATCCGAGCTGTTTCTGAGGACTTTCTGAAAAAAAGCTTAATTGACTCCACTATAAGAAGATATTTTGAATGAGAAGGAAACCTGTGTGGATTGAATTCTTGAAGATGATGAAAACCATGTTGTTGCAGGCGCAAAAAAAACGATGAGGCTAATTGCGTTGTGCTGTTGCCTTGATAGCATCTAAAAATTTGTAGTGAATGCTGCAAGGCCGGAGAACTTCAGGTATCCTCGTAGCAGAAAATTGTTGGGACACAATTCAAGCATTCAGTTTTTGATCACATCACCTCAAATAGAGTCCATTACGAAAAAGACAAATTTTTGCTGTACAATAGCTAGCGAGCGAAGGAATCGTAAAAAAAATTGACCAACCAAAAGAGAATCAATTTGTGGTGTTTAAAAAAAATCGTTCGGTCAGTGTCTATTCATTGAATGGTTAATCTGAAATGTCCACGTATTGTTCTTAAAAAATAGAAGCCGTGCCGTGCTAATAAAATGAAATGACGTAAGGTTCATTTTTTGTCTAGTAAAAAATGATCAAATTTATAAAGTTATCGTCGTTAAGGAACATGAAACTTACAAAATGCATTTACAAAAATAATGTTTCATAACTCCTCAGCTGTCCGTGGCTTAGTGGCTAGGTGCGTTGGCTGCTAAGCATAACGTCGTGGGTTCAAGTCCTACTCGTGACCATAGTTTTTATTTTCATCTTTCAAGGGCACTGCCTCTTGCGAAGACCTGACAAAACTTCCAAGAGTATCAATCTGTCTTCACACGCACCCAGAGAATTGTTGATGAGAGTAAGTCACTTAGGCCTTGGCTCTTCAAGAGCTGTCGCACCACTCTATTTATTTCTATAATTCCTCGTCCTTTATTTTCTTTCGTATAGGAGAGAGAATATAAACTTCTTGATGTAATATTCAACATCAAATATGTAGTTCCAGACAGCGAATAGTGTTTCCTCTCAGCATCGTCATCCCCGTTGTCTTCCTGACAGTTTGTTTCACACCATAAAGACAAGATTTAGTGTTTCACATAAATCCGTCAAGCAAAATCTTTGTCAGGGAAAATTATAACCTATAGATCAAATTGGTCTTACTCACAAGGATTTATCTCCGGGAAGGTTGAATTTAGAGTTTCTATATAATCCATCTTAAGGATACAATTTGTTAACAGCTTATCTCTCTGCCAATACCTTCGCAATAGTTCCTGACAGGTTAATGCCAAACAACATTGAAGCTAAGCTCATGTAAATGACAGCTTATGTGTTATGTGGTTATGAGTTATTTCATAAGGGGAATACATTTATAATCTAAGAAAACAAATGATGGGTTACATCTGTTTGAGTATTTAAGTTGATTTGTTAGCTCTTTAAAGGTTGATGGATTCATAAAGTTCGGTTAACTTAAGACTTCTGAATATTTAAAGGGCTCTAAAAAGTCTTGTGTTTCATTTTGATTTCAATGATGTCGTTTACTCATAAATGTGTGTTTATTTGTTCAACTGAAAAGGTCATAGTATTGCAACAGTAACGCATGACCGGACACGGACATACTAGTTAACTTGATTTTCTGCTCATTTACAGTAGACAGAATAATGTAGAATTATGTCAATTATTTTGTAACCAACACCCACAAATAAGCTCACCCTCTTTTCTTTTCCAAAATTCATTTTTTATTCATTTTCTCTTATTACTACTTAATACTAGACAAAGAATTCAAACTAGCTTATTATCTAAAATCTTATATTTAACTTACTGGCCCCAGCCGGGCGCTCTAAGGAATTCATGGTTACTTAAAATTAATGCCTTTCGGCCTATGAACTATTTTTTTTTTTTTTTTGATTAACTTTATTGTTTTTTTATGTTAGAAAACTTAAAAAACTAGCTCGATATCATTTTTATGATTTCTTACATACTACTTAAAATTAGGTCCTTAAAAAAATAAAACTTAAAATTAACTAAAACTACCTAATCTACCTAACAACTACTTAAAAACTAGAACAGCCACAGCAGCAAATCTAACTTTTTTTTTTCATTTCACTGTTTTTTTTTTATTTATTTTTTTTTATTTTTTTTTTTAACTTTTTCTTTTTATTTCTTTTTTTTTCTTTATTTTTCTGTATTTTTTTATTTGTTGTCCTTTTCAAATGTGTGCCACCATGCCTACTCTACTTAAACCTAAACCCAAAACCCTTAGACTAAAACAAGTATACAAGCCGGCCAAGGCTTAAAACCCCACCCCGACTACCCATTATCAAGTGCTGACTGAAGCCACCAGAACTGGTGCTCCTGCTTCACCCTATCAATTCGGTCCCGTTCGGACACAGCCCTACTGAACCGGAGGAGCTCTGCTCCGTCCTGTGCGAGGACGTCTCGATGGTAAAGGAGCCGCCGATCGACGGTTCTCCGCCTGACGTGGTAGATTAGCGGGATCGCCAATCTGTCCTGTATCAGACCGCATTTATCTAGGTGGAGGAATGCCTCTGGTGGAATGAAGCCGCTCGAGCGTGCACTATCAAAATATTCGTCGTTCGGATAGAACGCCCCAAAGATCAAATTATTCGTCGAAGTCATAGCTCTCGCAATGTGACCCCGAATAAGTTTTATCACGAAATTGTCAATTCTGTTAATCCGAGCCTCGTTGTACAGAACCTCGTTAGAATAGTAATGTACATAAGAAGATTCCGGTGTCCGATACAAACCGAGACAGCGTCGAAGACACTGCCTCTCGACCACCCGAATCTTCTCCATTTGAGATGGTGCAACGTTGAACCACACTGGACAGCCATAAACGATCATCGGCCGTATGAGGGCCATGTAGCAAATTACCTTCACTCTGGGGTCAAGCCGACTGCTGTAAAACAGCCGTTTCGTCAGAGCGAAGGCTCCTCTGGCCTTAGTCAGAGCAACATCTATATGTCTGTCGAAATACAGATACTGGTCCAACCAGATACCGAGGTACTTCACTTCACTTTTGCTCGTTAATCGCTGTCCGTGAGGCCCAACGATGACCATCTTGCGCCAATTCTTGCGCGTATCCCTTGTGGCCCCGGCCAACGAGGTCCGGAACAGAATTGTTTCGCATTTCTGGACATTTATTTTCAGTTTCCAGTCATCGCAATATCGCTGAATCTTCTCGAAGTCACGTTGCAAGAGAATTCTAATGACTTCAACCTATAAGCTCACCCTCCACACTTACCTATGGAGCATAATAACTCATACAGCACAGAATTTTATCACTGACACACCAAGCATATTAACAAAGTATGTGGCAAGAATGTGACAGTCATTAGTACCCATAATTGGGCCTGATTATGGGGTTCGCGGCGGATCGTAATCAACTCGACCTTTCAAATTCGACTCGCGTCGTATTTCCTTATTAACGAATTCGCGGCGAAGCGAAAAAATGTCTTCCAATATTCCAGTGATTTGACACTTAAAATTCCAGTTAATAATGATAACAGTGTTACCGCATGTTAAAATTTAAATGAGTCCCCGCAGCTGAAAAAATTAGTCATTTTGAAAATAAATGAGTCCCTCAAGGGAACGAAGTAAAAGAACGTTCGATAAATTTTATTTTTCAAACAAAGGTTTTTCTAATAGAAGATTCTGAACTTTGGTAGTTGATAGCGGCCTTTTTTGAAGCTACATCTGTTGGTTATCATTAATTCAGTCTGTTTTGCAAGAGTATTGTTTACAAGTTATAATTTGCATGAGAAGAAGAATGTTAATAAACATGCAGACATGAAAATAAAATCTTTTTTTCATGCACTAACTGTAGAATACTTATAAAGATGAGTTAAATTGAATAATATGAGTCCCTGAGCCAGCTTATCAAAAATCACACTATCAGAAAGAGCCGAAGAGATCTTATAGCAAGCTTAATCTTACAACAAATGTCTCATCACTTAGTGCAGTGTTAGTTGTTAGTAGACTAAACTAAAACAAACAAACACGTACGCAATAACAAACATAAACAAAAATGAGTCCCTTTTGACTCAAATGAGTCCCAGTGGTAACTCTGAATAAACACTCTTTCGCCTGTGAATCCGCCAATAAAAAGCTGTCGTATTTCAACTTGCCAGCAAACATTATGAAATTTCAAATACGCCTTCGAATTCGTTAATTGGTCGAATTCAAAACGAAGAAGACGAAAGCGAACGCAATAATTGAAAAATGTCAAATTCGCTGGCAAAACGATTCGCCGCGAATCCCATAATCAGGCCCCTGGGCAACTGAGAAGATGCCGCTAACACGCTATTGTAGATATGTATTAGTTCCCACGAAAATTGATAGTAATTGTTCATTGGAATGGAACATATAGTTTTTGTAGTAATCCATTATACATGCAGATAAATTATGCAGACTTATTATAAGAGAAGCTGCATTCTCTCAAATCTCCAGTCTGCAACACATAACAGCGATAAGCTTACATTACCTCTATGAAGTCAAGCAGCGGTCAGTCGTTCAGAGAACTTTGCCAACCACATACCACTTATTAAACCTAACTTAATGCATTAATGAATTTAATTTGTAATTAATTATTTGAAGTACATATATTCTTTATAACGTATTTGTGTTCTTTTCATATAACAGTTTTGGAGACCAATTTTTTTGTTTTATGGTAACTTAGTCGATATCTATCGCGTCCACTACCATGGTGGTGTTTTTCTGTAAGCTTTATTCAATATTTTTTTAAATAACTTTTTTCAACTGTTGCAAAACTGTGAACTCTTACTTAGGTAAGGAAAAAATTTGTCCCTATGAACACTTCTACCACCAATGGCTTGATTGGAATTTGATACTTCAAATTCAAATCTATTAGGAAGGTTTTTTTCCAGTTCGCTGTTTTTTTTTTTTAAGAAGAAGCGAATTGTATATTGTATTAGTTTATTTGAAATGTTGGAATTAGTTTAGTATTTAGTTATATATGAAGAATCCTGCAAGAATATTACCTACTGGTGGCGCTACAGGCCAGGTCGCACCTACCTGGGCCTCATCCAACAACCGTATTAAGCCGGCTCGGGACCCTAGTAAGCCGTCTCCAGTTTCGGACGCCAAGTGGGTTGAGTTCCTCTATCGCCTGTGTGCTCCACTTGAGTCGCAGACTTCTTCTTCTGCGATATCCTTCCAACCATCCAAGCGGTTGGATTGTAAATTTTCTGCCTCTGTCAGTGTCGCTGAACAGCTCGTACAGTTATCTTCGTCCCTAGTGTTCATTTATGTAGACAGGACCAAAAATTACCCGAAGAATTGTTCTCTCGAACCGGCCCAATGCGTTTTCATTCGATGTTGTCATGATCCATGTCGGGATGAGAGAGTTTTGTGCAGTGACACTTTAGTTGCTCGAGAGGGGACTTTACTACTCAATTGCCTTCTAAGTCCAAAGAAGCAGCGATCGGCAAAAGTGATGATTTCAGCGCTGGTTTAGTTGTCTGAGTTTATAGCGGATCCTAGGTAAACAAAGTCATTAACTACCTCGAGGTAAAATCTGTCTATACTAACATTGGCTCCAAGACGTCGATGTTGGGTGTCGTTTCTTGTTAACAGCATTAACTTGGTGTTGCTCTGCTCACCAAAAGACCCATCTTTTCGGCCTGCGTTTTAAGGCTCACTTTTTAGCCGCATTTGCTCGCCGACACTCATCTTCAAACCGTTGTTTCCTTCACTTCATAGGCGGCATCTCGATAGCTGCTTGGCAGTCAGCCAAAGAACTAGACTGGTTCTTTACATTTAGTGCTTGCAGCAAAGGACTTCCACACAAGATTAATGGATAGGTACATTATGAATTTTATCGATAATTGAACACGGAACGAATTAGATTTGTTTTGAATCCTTTGAAAAGATCTAGAAGCGAGATCCTTAATAAACTTCTCAATTCGGAGTTTAATAATATAAATTGTTCACTAAATTTGCAACTGTTACGTTTAAACTAAAGGAATGTATATCACTGATAATGATATAAAATATGTTAACCATCCCTAAACAAACTGAAGTCAGGAATCATCTGTAGTGTAAAATATGTATAAGAAACAACCGTTGTTAATATCCCAAAAGTCCCCAAAACCTCGCATTCCTCAAGAATACCCTCATAATAAAAATTAAATCGATACGAACTGCAAGTACAGCAAAAGGGCCAAGTTGCCCAACCAAAAATAAATGTTCATTTAGCAGCTGGAAAATCGTAAAATTTTGATTAAGGCTGACATGTCGAAGTAATACCCATAATTTATGTGTTTCGAAGAAAGGTGTTTCCCGACACGAGCTATAGGTCTTTCGTTCGTCATTCTCATAAACATGACTCAAGCTATAAAATTTTGGAAGGAGAATATTACATATTTCCCTTGTGATTTTATACCTTTACTGCTTTTATATACTTACAAAATATGTCAGTTAACTGTGATGCTTTATTTCTCAAATTTGTTTTTTTATTTTTTGCTAAAGTCATCAGGATAACCGGATGTACTTTGTTATGGATTTAATGTCCGCTAAAATAACACGACATTACTTCCTTCTTTGATGATAAGCAAGTTAGCCCAATATCCGCAAAGTGCCATTGAGCTGTTATTGAAAAGATTTTGGGGCAGAAAAAATCGTTAAAACTTAGACTAGGTTCGAAAACTCACAGCTTCTTAATGATAAATAATGAACCACTGACTTTGACATCTAATTAAAGTGAGTCCTTGGAAGATTTATGATCCGATATAAATCACTCAAGTTCAAGAAGTGCAAAAAGCGATTGAAGAAAAATAGAAGAAAACTTGTAAGAACTTTTGTAAAGTCTGGGCGATGTTCTTTTAATGATGAATAATGTGAAAAATTTGCAATTCGAGAATAGATTCGTTGAATTGATTTAAGTTTCAAAGTCTTCAAAGTGTCGGAGTTCATTACTTAATATATTGTCGCGTGGGGTTGATGTTTTTGTAGTTGACATTTGCTTAGAAATAATTCATACAATGGAATTGATGATTGACGTGGAGCTTCGAATAGAAAGAATGGAAGAAAAGAGTGCTCAAGAAGTTATAACAAATTTGGCGGTTAAATGAAAAACCAACTTCAAAAATAGAATTGTGGTAAGAGACATACTCACATAGTCTTATTAACGACCATTTTGTTTATTGAAGGAACATCTGTCAAATGGGATGTAATTTATTCAGTCTGTTTTGTTAAATTACTATGGACAGACATAGCGTACATAAATTGAAATTATGGTGCACGTAGGTAGTATATGGGAACAGAAAGGAATTCCGGAAGACTGGCGAAAAGGCATTACATCATATGTCACAGAGTATAGACATAGAGTATAACATTGTTGAGTCCGAGTGCAACCTATTAGATATTCTCTTCTATCCTACAAGATCGGAAAGCTTTAAGACCAGGCAAATCGACAATTGAACAGAATACTAACCTAAGGCAATCGATGGAAAGGTGTTTAGAATTCAACATCAAAAAATACGATCTGTTTATAGACTTTAATGCCGCCTAAAATATTATGGCTAGAATTTGGCATCCCAAATAAATTAATGACCAACGTTTCAAGCCAAATAAAAATTTCCGGATTGCTCCTAGCTATGCGGAGCGGATGACATAGACATCACAGCGATTGAAGAACAGGCGAAGCGCGTTGGTCTTGACGTGAATGAGAACAAAACAAAGTACATGTTATCAACACGCAAAAGACCGTCTGTCTCACCGTCTAGGAAAAAACGTCACTGTTGATGGCAGCAATTTCGAGGTAGTTAAGGACTTCACCAACCTTGGAACAAACATCAATGCCACAAACGAAACCTCGGTGAAGACCAGACGAAGAATTATCCTAGCAAACCGCTGCTACTTTTGGTCAAACAACTGGGTTCAAAACTTATCACTCAAAAGACAAAGTACCATTGAGTAGGAAAAATCTTCTGTCACTGTCGGGCAACTAAAATGTCCCTGTGTAAGACTCTCAATCAAGACCAACTTCGTGTTTTTTGTAGGGATATGAAACTTGACTTGTCGCCCGTGGCTTAGTGGTTAGGTGCGTTGGCTGCTAAGCAGAACGTCGTGGGTTCGAGTCCTACTCGTGCGTATAAAGTTTTTATTTCATCGGGCGAAGAACTGACAAAATTTCCAAGAGTATCAATCTGTCATGAAAAAAGTGCTTCTCAACTTTGCTGTTCGGAATCGGCGTTAAATTGTAGATCCCCTCAATTCTTCACACGCACTCGGAGAATTGCTGATGAGAGTAAGCCACCTAGGCCTTGGCTCTTCAAGAGCTGTCGCGTCACTCTATTTATTTATTATGAAACTTGACGACATCCAATGAAAACACTTTGGGTTGCCTAGAGAGAAAAATCATCCGATTTTTAGTTTCGTCTACACAAACTGAGAATGGAAACGAAGAATGAAAGGAAAAGTTAAGGCCGTAAGAACGAATACAAAATATTGCTCCGACCCGTAGAGTCTACCATCATGCTAAAGCCCCAAAAAGCCGCCACAGAATAAAAAGGCTGCGGAAAAGGTGGACCACGCAGGTTTTAGAGAATCCCAACAAACTTGGCGTGCTGAATTGGAGACTCTTAGCTAGGGACCGAGCTGGCTTGAGACACTCGTTAGATGAGGGTCTGGTCTATCCTGGACTCTTAAACTATACCTGAACTTAATATGTTTTTTGCCAATTGTTGGAGGAATCCGGACAGTCAACGGACGAATCAGGGCTTAAGAGTGTTTGACAAGACTCCGAACCTATCTGATTCCTGGTCTGTTTTGCTAAGCACACTAATATTTGTTTGAGTTCTTACTCCTGACTGAATGATTGTTGGTTTTGTTAGTACTGTTTGTCTGCTATTCGGACAGCTACTGATTGTTGGTTGGTTGTATTGATCGGTAGGCAACTTATCGATGTTTTAATATTCCAAAGTGAGTCGGCAACTGAGAAGAACGCGTAGAATGTGTCATTACCGTGCAGACTTTTCTTTTCTTAGCCACAACACCTGAATAAGGAATTATTGTTTAACAAGCTTATTTTGACAAATTCAGTTCTTAAAATAATGCCATGCCTACACCTGCATGCACTACATGTGGCAACAGTTACAGTATTTAACCTTAAATTGCTACCACTTAGGAGAATGTTTCACAAAGATTAAGTTCTTACTGTACGCTGATTTATGAAGCCAATTTAAGTTCATCAAGTGTGTGGTCTTAAATTTCTTTTTACCACTGTACTGTAGTTTAAAAATGTGCCAAAAAATTTTGCTGTGGATTTTTTAAAAGACGAAAAACGGATATCATGGATAACTATGGCGTATGAGAACTTTTTACGGGCTAACCTGCCATTTTATTTTGAAATTTCTTCAAGAAAAAACAAGAAACATTTAAGTTCCTTGATACAAATTTATTCCATTTTTCAGTCTGATGACAACAATTTATTGCTGCCACCTTTTATTTTGGTTTCTCATTTTGTCATTTTACACTAAATGTCTAAAAGACTTTTACATAACAAAAGCGGCTTTGTATTTAAATAATGCGTCTGCAAGACTGAGACCAAAATAAGTTAAGACGCTATAAATTTTTGATTAAAAAAGTCTCCTTTGTGGAAACTTCTATATGGCAAAGGCAAGGCATCCATCAAATGAAAGGATTGTGTAAATACGTTCTGGCACTAAAGTTTATATTAAGACTTTTTGATGAGATTTGAAGGTTGAACAATATTTTTGCATACCTTTGATGCCAGCGACAGATTGGGATTGAATATTTTTGCATTTATAAAGATATTTTGCTCAAATATTGTTTAATATTGGATGAGCTTTTTACAAATTGCAGACGACGACAGTACAATGCACACACTGAATGTTGTGTAAAGTCATGTAACGCAGCAGAATCAAGTTTTTTTTTTTTGGGATCTCGTCAGACATCGTCATCGAAAGTCTTGGAATATTTCAATATGCCCTTTTGAAGTCGATGAGAAATCGGTTGGCTCAGTATAAATATTTGGTGAATTCTTGTCGTGTCTAGCCCTTATTATAACTAGGGCTGACCTATAATGGTGTTTCAGAGCGTTCAGAAAATAAGGATGTAGTGGTGGTCCTAATCATGGCCGTTCACAAGAGGAAACGTAAGTTTGGTTAGACTCCGATTTATTATCATCTTCCTTTTTTTACTTTTCCCATTTTTTTTTTTTAGCGGTTGGTTGCTCAGCAACCTTTTTCTTTTTTCTTTTCTTTTTCTTTTACTTACCTGACCAGCTCCCAATTCAGGAAGGATCTCAGCCTGAGACACAGCAGTTTGCCATCGGGAACGGTACTTCGCATGCATTCGCCAGTCGTCAAAACTCAGTGCTGTGGCATCCGCAGTTGCTTGTTCTATGTACCGGAGGTAAGGTTTTCCTGTCCGTTTCGAACCTGGTTGATGTGAAGAGAAGACTTTCTTGGCTAGAGCATTATCGTATGCTTGTTCTATGTACCGGAGATAAGGTTTTCCTGTCCGTTTCGAACCTGGTTGATGTGAAGAGAAGACTTTCTTGGCTGGAGCATTATCGTATGTGTGTGACCGAACCAATGTAGTCGTCTTTTCTAGACTTTCTGGACTACATCCACATCTTGGAACAGCTCATACAATTCGCGGTTGAACCTTCTTCCATTCGCCATCGTCGCATACGGGACCGAAAATCCGTCGAAGAATTTTTCTTTCGAAAGTGCCAATTATCAACTCCCCTTTTTAACTTATCGTCTAACACTCGGCACCACCATAGAGTAGGACTGGTTATATCAAAGTTTTGTATAGCTGACACTTTGTCTTTCTAGGGAGGAGTTTTGAACCCAATTGTTTTGCCAAACTGAAGTAGCAGCGCCAGCTGTTTGCTAAGGAAATTCTTCGTCGGATCTCCACTAAGGTGTCGTTTGTGGAATTGATGTTTGTTCCAATAGGTTCCTCAACTACCTCGAAATTGCTACAACCAACATTGACGTTTTGTCCTAGGCGGTGGACAGATGTTCTTTTGTTAGTTGAAAGCTTGTACTTTATTTTGTCCTCATTCACTTACATGCTCACATCTGCCTTGCGCTCTTACTGCTCCAGGACTATTTTGAAGAAGTCAGCGCATCTTTGCGCATGTTTGGTACAACTCAGATGAACGGCAAATGCTGCACAGATTAGGAAAACAAATACACACGAACACCTGGCTCAAGGCCCTAATTTCGTGGTGGATTGAATTCCAATCCACTCCATTTTTATATGCATGAATTACATGCATATATATGGTGTATGTTGCCTTGTAGAATATGAAAAAAAGCAAGATTTATCTTCTGCATCTGTCCTATTGCCGTAGACTTTACCTTCCGTCATTTCCATTTTTCTCAAGTACCAGTTTTCTTTTCCCGTTAAAAAAAGCCATACTGGTAGATGTGTTTTTATCTATGTAACTGAGCTTAAGGAACACCATCACTCAGTTACCGAGAACGCATTTCTCGTTAACCACAGCCACTCTGAAACTCCCACAAGGGGGCCAACCGCAACTGTAGTTGAGATTCAATTAGAATCCGGGCACAACTACCCCAGAGCACCAGTTTTTTCAGAAGACATGGTAGTCTCTTTTGTTATTTTGTACTCTGTGAATGTATGACATTATCATCATACCATTGTGTGAAATTATCACACATCCGTACAAACCAAAAGGATAGTTTTCCAGCTTCGTGACTTAACGGCTCACAGGAACACTGGTGTCCATTGTCATGCAGTCTTTTATCCAGAAAACAGTTGGGTGAGCAAACTGGAAGACTGCATGACGCCATGCACCACGCACTTTTCTTAAGAACACTCATTAGTGCCTTATTCTATCACAATGATAATCAAGTACAGTCTCATTAATCACGGTATCAAAAGAAAGTGATTATGATACATGTACAATAAAAACGTAGGTTCATTCGCCCTGACCGAAGTCAGGTTGACGCTCTGCACCACTTGGAGGTTTAACCTTCCGCACATGAGCGGCAAGAAATCTGTACTTGGAATTGCAAGCAATCCTTTCCAAACCCTCACCCACTCTTCGCAGAGCAAATGCTGCACAGCTGGATCAGTTTGATCGGAATCATCAAAACACTTCTAGGTATGCCTACGACCCGGCGGACTTATTAATATTTAGCTTTTGTATGGCTCTTTCAACCTCTTCTGTTATAGAGGCTGGGATTGGGTCTTAATTGACTGGTCTCGTTTCTCATTCGTCATTGGCCTACTCGACATTGAGCGCATTCAGCAGCTGCTGTAAGTTTCCTTTCGAAATGCCTGAGTCCCGGTTCTGGAACCAGAAATTAATTGCTTCGGCCTTTTAACGAATCTTTGGGTGTTGTTCTTGGCACATGATTCTTCGAGATCTTTGAACAGAGGAGCTGCGGATGCTCTTTTCTTCCATCGCAGTGTCTTTTTACATTTCGTTTTTGTACGGTATTCTTCCCTTGATGCTCTTCTTTTCCGTTGAAGCATCTGCAACGGTGCTAAGGCAACCGATGTTTAATTTCTTTTATGGGCAGCACGTGTTTTCTTGTCGTTTGATAGTCGAGCCCAAAGCTTTGCCACTACCAGAAAGTGGTCCACTATATCCACTAACATCAACTGCTGCAACTGGTTCTCTACATTCTGTGCTTCAGGCAAGATCTTTGTTAGGAGATTATTGGAGACAAGATTATAAAAGGCTTAAGTGGTCCTTTGCAATTGTAGTCGTATGATCCGAGTCAGTATTTCAGTGTCACAGCTCAGTGTGTAGACCGGTATGCAGTGACGTGCCGTGGTGATTTCAGTAAGGTGTTCACTATAATTATTTGTACAAATAATTTGCCTATTTTTAGTTTTAAAAAAGGATCTCGACGCGGACGTAATAGACAAGATCCCATTTTTTTTTTTTTTTTTTAAATATTTTTTTTTGCTTTTTTTTTAAGTATTTATTTTAATAGTAAAATAAGTCATATTTATTTAGCAGTATAGTTAAATTAACGGAGTCCAATAAACATTTGCTTGTAGATAAGTTCGATTCGACGGGATTTCTTCAAAAAAAATTGTAGAACATCATCATAAAAAATATTTTTTGCTTTTATTTCCTTAAGAAATGATTTTTCAATTGAAATAGTTGCCAGTTCTGTTCTGACAACCTGTTCTCCAGCATTTTATTTCTGGCATATGATTGTATGCGTTTAAGTGCAGAAAAACATCTCTCGACAGAGCTACTTGACACTGGAATAGTCAAAATTAGTGAGCTTAATTTAAAAATTTCAGAAAAAGTTTCCTTAAGTTCCATATTATCGAGGAGTTTTAGAATATCCTTAATGGAAATATTTTTGAATTGTGACTGTGCAAATTTAAAAAAACACAGTAAGTTCATTCTTAAGCTTCACAAAATCAAAAATCGGACCATATGAACTTTTAAGGCATTCGAAGGCTTCAGTTGGGAATTTTTTTCATTTTCAGCAAAATTTTTTACAGAAAGTAATTCTTATTATGGAAATTTATGGAAATTAAATTTGGAAGAGGTGGTATTGGCCTTCCAACATTTATCACCTCTGTTTTTTCCATGGGCCTTAGCTGCGAAAATGGCTTTTCCATTAATTTTTCAATGATGCACCTGCAATTCATTAAATTATCATTCATTTTGTCCTCGAAAAATGATCTTTTCATTCTAAAGTCCAGAATAAGAATGAGTAATGAGAATAAAATATTAAATTTGAATTCATCAAAACAAATAGTACTCTAACAAATAGTGCACCGGATGGCCGGAGGGAGACCGGTCGGAGCACCGCATCCACATCACTCAGTGAATTTAAGCCGTGTTTTATTGGGAACTCAGCTTAGCTTAGGAATAGGAATTCCAATAAAACGCTTTACTCAGCTTTAAACTGAGTTTCTATTTTATATTTAAAAGTTGGTACCCCTGCAATCAAGATCTGTCAAAACCTGTCAGAGAAAAAAAAATTCTACCTAAAAATACTAAAATGGACAACGAAACGTACAATGAGGCAAGTTTTTATAATTATTTCTTGTTACCTTGCAGTTATTATCAGATTTTCTATTACTTACAGTTCATGTTATGGTTTTTAGACTCGTCTTCAAGTGAGAGTAGCTCTTCATCCTCAGAATTTGAGACCAGTTCCGAAGATTCCGCATCAAATAACGAGTTGCATGCCAGCGTTTCCAATTTTATGGAAACCATTGAGGCCTACAGTGAGATGGATTTCAAATCACATTTTCGTCTTCAGAGATCAACTGTAGACCAATTAGTTGGTAAGCGATCTATTCATTGCTTTAATATACACATACGTATGTAAAAGTAGAATTTCCTTTCAGTTAAGTATTCCATGTCTATTTTCTTCTCTTCAACTCCCAACCATGGAGGAAAACAAAAAATCGAAGTAAGGAAGGAAGTATACCTTTATGTTTGGTATATTAGCAACACCTTGACATTCAGGCAACTTGGCAATTTGTTTGGGGTATCAAAATCAACAGCATGGAATGCAGTTGGACGTGTGAGCAGCTGGTTAACTTCAATAGCCAGCGAGTACATCAAATGGCCCCAAGGAGATGCCATTGCTGAGAATTGTGCAAAATTTGAGCAGAAAAAGAAAATACCGGGCGTAATTGGAGCCATAGACTGCACACACATCACAATAGCTGCTCCAAAAATAAACAAAGAATGTTTCTACGACAGAAAGCAAAATTTGTCTATAGTTTTGCAGGCAGTTGTCGATGCAGACAAGAAATTTATTGATGTATGCTGCGGTGAACCTGGGTCTTTACACGACAGCAGGGTACTAAGGAGATCTGGGCTATACCACAAAGCACAACGTCATTACAATCGCTTATTTCCATCGCACACATTTCTTTTGGGTGATTCCGCTTATGCCGCTCCGGATTGGATCGTACCACCGTACAAAGACTACGGCCGTTTAAGTGATCAGCAAAAATTTTTTAATTACATTCATTCTTCTACAAGGATGGTGGTTGAAAATGCGTTCGGATTACTTAAGGGTAGATTCAGGAGAATAAACAAGTTCACCGAACAAAGAAACTTAAATTCGATTAAAAAACTCGTTGTGAGTGCTTGCGTTTTGCACAATTTGTGCATTCTCAGCGCTGATAGCATCACACTCGATGACGAACCTATTGCAATTGAAAATATGTTAGAGCCCAACAGCAACTCTAACAATGAACCAAATGTAATTGGAAACCGAAGAGAAAGACTCTTCAACCATCTCTTACAACTTAATATAATTTAATAAATAAAACAGAAAATCATTGAAGATTCAAATACATTTTGTACTTTTATTTGTTCAACATTTTCATGTACATATCTCTCTTTTGGTCGAAGCGCTGCGGCCTCTCTTTCATTGCTTGTATCTTCAGATCTTGTTTTTTCTTAAATCGTTCTTCTTCCGCCTTCATCTGCCGCTCCTTCTGCTCCAGCCTTAACTTCAAAAATTCTGATTTTGAGAGTCCATTCGGTCGTTTTGTTCGTGTTGTAGAAGGAGCAGAAGGAACAGGACGCGAATCAAGAGAAGCTGAAGAAGAAGCTGCAGGTGTATCCAGTATAGGTGGAAATACAAATACAGCAGCTGCTGAGGGCGTATCTGGAGAGGTCGGCTGTGATACTGATGCATCTGAATCCTGAAATTAGAAATAAAAAACAAATATCTTAGTATCTAAAAATAACCATTTTAAATTAAATTTTCTTACCGTATCTATTGTTGAGGCACCGACAGAGATTGACTCACTTTTGGTATGCACTGGGCTATCGCCAAAGATCTCCTCCATCTCCACAAAGAAGGGAGGTAGACATGGAGATGAACCAGTTTCACCAGCATTGTCCTTTGCGCATTTATACGCCCTCAGCAGTGTGTGTATCTTAACTTCACAACTCTCTGGTGTTTTTTGGTCCTGAAACAAGTTTGAATGTATGTTATGTACATTTTCTTATTTTATGGAATACAAAATACTTACAAAACCGGCAGAAATCATGTCCTCGACGACATGCTTGAAACCTTCTCGCCTCTTCCTCGGAATACGGAATTCTGCTTTCCGAGCATTTTAAAATCCAAGGAAGGCCTTGGTTTCGTCGTGTGTCCAACATGTATATCTATAATCAACACAAAATATATGGGTTATTGTACATTTCTACGCATTGTAAATAATTGTTGCTTACCTTTTTGCCATTTCAATTTGTATCTGATAAGATATGGAGAACACAAATATTTCTTATTTGATTTGATGAATTTCAACACAAAAAAAAATCGCAATCAAAACAAATGTCATGGTGATAGTGATGGGCGCATTCGAACGATTTAATCGATTCAAGAAACTATTCGATATCATTCGATTATGCACTGTGAAATCATTCGGATGATTTCTTAAACGTACTAGTACCGCTACAACTGCTACTTATTAGTATTCCAATGAAAATAATCGATTATTAGCATCCACTTAAAAATAAATCGAATTACTACGAGCAGTTTTTGAATGACGACTATTAGTATTCCAATGAAAATAATCGATTATTAGCATCCACTTGAAAATAAATCGAATTACTACGAGCAGTTTTTGAATGACGACTATTAGTATTCCAATGAAAATAATCGATTATTAGCATCCACTTGAAAATAAATCGAATTACTACGAGCAGTTTTTGAATGACGACTATTAGTATTCCAATGAAAATAATCGATTATTAGCATCCACTTGAAAATAAATCGAATTACTACGAGCAGTTTTTGAATGACGACTATAAGTATTCCAACTAGTACCTACATATTATCAAGTTTGGTGTTTTTGTAATTCGAATGATCACTCGATTATTCAAATCAGTCGAATAATTTTGTCTCGATTATTGAAATCATTCCATTGTGCTCACCACTAGCTCAAAAATCCCATTTGGTTCTGCCAACATTTAGATTTAAAAAAAAAAACATATTTTGCTCACTCTAGCGTCGAGTAGCCGGTACTTTATCTTGTGTAAATTCCTAACTTAAATTCCTAACTTATTTTTACTCAGCTTTCGGTTGTTGTTGTTTGACATGTAATTCCTATTGCTAAGCTAAGCTGAGTTCAAAATAAAACACGGCTATATCATTATTTTTCAGAGTTCACTCTCTCTCTCTCTCGATGCCATATTGAAATAGAGAATGGTGCGCTCGAAGAAGTTGAACACCAAACCAATTTATTTCCTTTTCTGTTTTTCTGTTCATTCGCCCGTGTGCGGTTGCGGTGGTGCACGTGCACTCGATGAAGGTGAACACCAAGCGTCCAAGCCATATAGAAATTATCTACACATTTTGTCTCTTCTTTGCATTTTTTGTGTGTATGTGTATTTGCTTTACCCTGTTTTCGCTGATCGGTCGGTGCGTTGACATGAGGAGAACACCCTGGAGTATTTATTTTGTTGTTTTGTTTGAGAAAATTTCTGTTAATTCGAAGGAGGGACGGTGCTGTGGGTGGTGCGCTCGATGAAGGTGAACACCAAGTCATATAGAAACTATCTACACATTTTGTCTCTTCTTTGCATTTATTGTGTGGATGTGAATTTGCCTTACCTTAGCTTTGGTGGTCGGTCGGTGCGTTGACATGAGGAGAACACCCTAGGGTATTATATTTGTATGAGAATGAATGAATGGTATGAATTGGTGCGCTTGATGAAGGAGAACACCAAGATTTAAAAAATCAAATAAATGGAATGTGACGATTTTGGTAGGGTGTGCGGTGAACACCTGCGTACCTTCGAATAAACGTCACTGCGGTATGGGTATTTTAGTGTCTGGTAATTGAGCTTTTGAGGAATAGCCTTCAAGCAGAAGCCTCAACTCATGTTTTCAAATTAAAAAGTTCACTTAGGTAATGAGACAACAGACTAAAATAATTAAAAATAAGAAATTGGATAATTGAAAACATTATCACGTTTCACTCTCGGTTTGTAATTTCATTAACTTAAAATCTACTCAAGTAACACATCTTCAACAAAAAACACTCACTTAAATAATGTCTACACGGAATTAAGAAAAACAAGGACTCCACTGAGCATAAAGGAACAGCGGAATCAATAGAAATCACGCAACTGTCTCCTTTTTAATTACATTTGTCTGTTTTCGCGGAAACTAAGAGCCCTGTCTAGACTAGTTAACTGGGGAACACATTTTTATTTATAAATATTGTAAGCATTGTTTTATTGTAAATTCAAATTAGGCTCTTTAGCGTCATTTTGAATATAGAAACAATGCTCAAATATTAATTTAAGGTAGGTAAGTTTAATTTTTAAAACAATTTGAGCATTCCTACATTTTTTACCACAAAAAATGACAATCCAACATTTCCTGTGTATAGAATGAATGATAATCTCTATGTCACCATTAAATCCTTGCGTCTTACAAAACCTGTACAGCTAAACCCCGTAATAAGTACACAAAATCTCGTAAGATTACCTTGAAAAATGTGACTGCGTATACCACACGTTTACCCCCTGAGCAAAACATAATTGAAATAAATTGTTTTATGAAAAAAACTGTGTTGGTCCTTACGTGTATACTCTTTGAATTTATCTGCCATGGACATGTTATACACGTGTTTGTTGTATACACTTTTTTGCTGTTGTTTATGTTGTGTTTTCTTTTTTACAGTTAACTTTACTTTTGCACACAGTTGAGAGGATTGTTAACAAGAAATCTATGACGTTAATGCTTTGTTTTCTGAATCGATGGCGATTAAAAAGTCATGATGAAAACTTTAAATTAGGTTCAAAGCTTTTCCCCAAAAATACTCACTTTAGATTTATGAACTTCATTAAAGGCAGCGACGTGTTCCATTACCGGATTATAAATATATTGATCCAAATCAGTTTCTTATAATTTTCCTGTTTCGTTGCCATATACATTAATTGGGAATAGATTACGTTTGTTCTTGCGTGGGTATATATGTACTTCAAGGGCCACTGTGGCGTATACGTAATTTATTTAAATTAAAAAATTATATCTTCCAAAGAACTTTTAACTCGCACCCACAATTTGTATTGAGCACACCTGAGAATCATTCAATCTGGTGCTTCGTTCCAAATTAGCTTTCATTTTCTTTAGCTGTCTTCAGTGGTGAATATAAAGTAGGTTTTATATTACTTTTGAAGGACTCTTGGTAAAAATACTTTCAGGTCTAGTCTTGTACTTCAACTTGTTTTTGATTAGGCTCACTTCTAAGTAGATAATCTTTGTAAGAATGCTAATGAAGTAATCTCGATTGGTGGCTTGATATTTGAAAGATAGAGGGTGGCATATAAGACATATATGGTCGGTTCCTAAAATTAAATGAGGTAAGCAATCGAATGTTTTTCCATGTCACTTGTTGGTTCATTTTTTTTGAATTACATAAATTATGTTGACTTTAACTTGCAAACTGACACAAAACCTGTTTCACTGCCATAATAATGCCTTATAAAATATTTTTGTAGCAACATATCTACTTAAATCATTAATCAATATCAGAACCATCGTTTTATTGAGCTCGTTATTAAACATGATAGAAAAATGAGAATGCTTCTATTATGTATTCAGTTAAATGAACTGATTGATTCAATACCATGCAAAACTTGACATATCACATTCTATCACTTAAAAGCAAAGATATCATAACGGCCAACTTTTGCTTATAGTAATTTTTAAGTGAAACAAAAAACAACATGTTTTAAGTTCTCGTGACTTATTATTGAATTATGATGAGCACGGGCAGACATTTATCAGACATAAAGTTTTTATTTCATACACGAAAACGACGTTAGGCGCCGGATGGTCTTTTTGTGAAAATAACCAATAATTTAATTTATTGCCAACATTTTGTGGCTGACATGCGAAAAAACAAAACATTTTAATTTCGAAACAATTCCATACCACGGTTATTTTCCTAACGTCTTTTAAACTCATTAATTAAATTTAAAAGAATGTTAATAGCAGGTCAAGAAATGGCATAGAGTGCCTTCTTCGCCATTTAATATTATTCCATAAGAAAATTGACGAACTTGGGACCGAAAAATTAATAGCATATTCAATCTTCAGTCACCATTAAAAAGAAGTAAAAAAGTTCTCAAATTTTCTTTAGAGCCTAGTTCGATTTGTCCGCGGCAAAAAAGATGGTTTTTTTATTCTCATAAATAATTCATTCTTCCCCAAATGTTTGGCAAAGTCAAAGTAAATAGATAAAATCGGACTGCAAAAATATCTTGCAAATCAATAAATTAATAGATAATAGGACAAAGTTTATTTTCAGGGTGTAATGGATATTAAAATTGATAACAAAATAGATGAAATAAAAAATAAGCAGAATTATAATATTGTTTGCATTTTTAAGATATGGTAATGTGGAGATCTGTTTTGACATAAATATAATTTTGTGTGTTAATTTATTAATACAAAATATTTTGCGTTAGAGTGATTCATACCGAATTGAGAGCAAGTTGATTTGATAACAAATCTAAACATAATTTGTTTTGAACATTGAAATTCAAAATCCCATTTCACTTTGATAAATTGTTTCCATACCGTCGGATTTTCGAATAGGTTCAAAGGTATGTGCAATGTTTTTTTAAAAGATCAGTGTCATGATTTATTTGCCACTTTTTTCTACATTCAAGCCTGATTCTTTAAGACACCATTGAGTTGCTTAATGTGAAAAAAATCTACCCCCGTCAGAAGCACTGCAGTTGCTCAAGAGGAACTTTCTTTCAAACCCCGTTTTCCTGTATCTAATAAATCTTTTTCCAACAGACAGATTCCAAAAAAAGGATAAAACGTGAACGGTAACTTGTTGGGTTGGTTATGATGATTTATCCATAATTATCTATATCCATAATTTTATTTTACATGTCATATGCGAGCTGGCGAGTGATGTGTGGAATTTTAAATTCAATTTAAATCTGGATATTTTCTCCGGCTTCGAGATGGTACTTTCCTTGTATGATTATCTAGAAACTTCAATCGAGCCAGTGTTTGCTTTCGATATGTTGAGTTGTTCATGAATAGCACCTGATGACTTCTCAGAAAGATGGATATTTATTTATTATTTATGTTGAATTGCTTTAAAGCCAAAAGTACATATTGGAATAATATTGACTTGCAAATTTCATAAAATGAAAATTCTTTGAATTAAGAGGTGTTTATTTTTGCGCAGTTCTATGGAAATGTATTAATTATAATTATTATCATTTCATTGCAGCAATCAAAAAATATTTCAAAAAAATTGTTTCATTATCATCATGGGGGAACAAAATTACGTATACGCCATAGATACCCGAGTTTGCATTGTCAGTTGTTATTGATCAAATTTTGAAGAATTTTGTGAAGAAAAAGATTGATCCACATTCATATGAGGTCAAATTGGAACAAGCAAGTAGATGGGATTTTAATCAATCAAAGTTTAACGATAATAGATCATCACCATCTCGGCCTGGCCTGGACACTGTCCAGTGTCCGGTCCTCCTTCGGCAAGTTCTTCCATATTTTACAATAGTTGGCCGACACTATCCAGTTCCGCACCCCGAGGCTTTGGGCGTCCTGGTGTACACCATCCTTGAATTCTTGGAATCAGGACCTAATCTTCCCACTTCATGAAGCTCTTCGAGGGCGAGTCCAATCGCATGCCAATAGGTGTAGGTAGTTTCTTCATTGCGCAGCCGTGTTGGTTTGAGCCTGAGGAGCGGATGCATTGTCTGCTCAATTCGCACACCTACCTCGGAACACTGTGCCAACAAGATGCAGATCCACTTCGATGTCGGCACCTCGATACGAGCTATATCTCAACACATGGTCAATTTGGTTACGAGTGACTCCATTATGTGATACCCAGGTGGTTTTGTGCGCATTTCTGGCTCAGTATAGCATTCGTACGTTCCATGTGAGAATTCTTAAATCGCTATTCCTTTTTCGCTGCTTGGGTCACCATATTAGTTGGATCGTCGTCGACCCATTTCCACTTCCATTACTATCCATGTTCTGCGAAGAACCATGTGGTGGCTCCTTTACACTGGAGAGTTTCAAAGGAGCTGCTTCCGAACGAAGTATTTGGGTCGAAGTTTGAGCCTAAGAGCTTAGGTTCAAGTAGACTAGGCATGGTTTAATCAATCAAATTAAGAATAACAAACAATAATATTTTTCATTTAATTTTAAAAACTATATATTTTTGATAACTTTAAATTTTATTTTGTTTTCGTTGGAACGGTATTTTTTGTATGCATCTAAAACCTTTTTCAAAAATATTGTTATATAATAAAAATATACAGAATAATTGCTGAGGATTATTAATATTATATTCTACTCTCCAGATATATTCACAAAATATTTTATTGAACTTTTCATGTATCTATCAAAGGATGTCTTACCTCTTTCATTTTATGCTTGCACTTTATTGTACTACATTTTACTTATTGGAAGCCAACCAAGCGAACATAAGTTTAAGTTCTTTTCAACTTTAATGATTGATGTTGTCATAATTTTCCCTCATGATTCTCTGCTCCTCTGCATACTTCATTTGTAAGAAGTAAAGCATGATGAGAACCAGAACGATCTGAAAGATGGAAACTTTCAGTAACAACTACTACCTGTCATTTGATGGCATTAAAGCGAAGTCATCAGTGAAAATATAACACTTTCAAAGGTTATGTGGTGAATGAGGCAAAATGCAAAGTTCAAAAACATTGTAAAGGTGCACACGAGAATGAGTAACGACCATTTGAGGAGTTTAAAAACGTATATTCAATGTTCATATTTCTTGAAAAATGATTCAATGCTTTAAGTGTCTTACGAATTCGTAAAATCTACGATTGAACAACTTTTACTAATACATTCAAAAAGACTAAATATTTTGTGTACTCTAAAACGCGGTTTTCAAATCGGTTGAGTTAAATCCATAGACGAAAATCCCCTTATTAAATTGTCTTAACGAAAAATAAGCAAAACTCATCTTCACTAGACCGATTATCTGAAAAATCCAGGAAAGCTCAATAATGAATATAAAATTAAAGACCAGGAACCATTAAAAGCCAAAGCAAAGTTCCATTTACAAACAACACTTCCTTGACAAAATTGGATCCTTGTAGATTAGGAAAGTCAAAAGCTGTTTAAATTTTAATGGAGGATAATAAAACTTTTTTATAGTTGAGTGCCATTAAATCCTTGCGATAACTTTGAGGGGAAACGTTTAATGACCAACTTATTAGGAAGTAGAGAGAAAATTTGCGATTATATTTATTGGGAGGACAAAACAAATTTTTGTAATGTTTTTGGTCTGGTGAACTGACTTGTTAAGCAATTAAACTGTTATGAACTTTGCTATGTGAAGTTTACGTGCTAGGTTTAATTTATTCGGTAAATAAAAAGTGACTAGAAACGAAAAATGTTGGACTGTCAATTTGTAAAAACAAAAAAAGAACCAATCGTTTTTAATTTAAGAACAACATGTTTGCCTCCAAAAAATTGAAAAGTTAATGAATTTCTTAAATAAATATTATCGATTTCCTTTATTTGATTTGGAAAATCGCTGGCGCTGGACCGATTTTAAAATTGAAAGAAGCATAAGAAATAAAAATTATAAGAAAGCTTGAACAAAAATGTACACGACTGGGTGGTACGAACTTGCTCTTTTAACTCATAAAAAAAATAAAAAAAAATATTAAATTTAAATTAAAATATGTAGGGTAAAGGTGTCAACAGTGAATCAGGGTACACAGTGAATCACAAGCTCTCATGCTGTATATTTTTATTTTATAAAAAATCTGAAAAAGAGAAAAGAACACCCCTGTACACTTCCTCCCTTCAAACCATCAATCTGCGCGATCCCTTGATCGAAGTCGATTTTTTTCATGTTTTTGTGTTTTCTGCATTGCTAAGTAGTTTTTTGTTTTCTATTTGCTTTTCTTCTTATTAAATAACAGTGCATCGTAACTTCATTTGAGTATAATATTTGTATTTCTGCTTATATAGACTTTATAATTTGTGTCAACTTGTTTACTTATGTGAAATATTATACATAATTTTAATGTGTTTTTGTTAAAATGGCAACATGGTACACAGTGAATCAATTGAAAAAGGTACACAGTGAATCACTGAATCAAGACTCAAAAATTCAATTTTTTTATTTTCTGTTGATTTTTCTAACATGAATGTTCGCACCAGAAAGCTATCCATTGTAATCAACTGAATTGCCTTTTTCTTTAATTTTTTTCTGTATTTTAAGCTAGTAACGTTTTGTGATTTTTTTGTACACATGAAGAGTTTTATTTAATTTTTATTTTTGTTATAAATGGAGAGTATTTATTTTTGTTTAGTTTCTTATCTTTAAATAAAACATTAATAATAAATATAAAAATAAATATTAATACTTTAATACTTAATTAATAAATTAAAGGCTGTTTTTAAATCCCTGATTCACTGTGTACCAGTCACTGATTCACTGTGTACACCCAGAGTACACAGTGAATCATGTGGTAAGATATTTTAAAAACATTTTTTTTAATTTTTTCCAAATTAAAAGGTTTTGAAATTTTGTGCTTAAACTAAAGAAAATATATTGAAAAAGCTGTGGAAATTTTTTTTATGGCTACTATGATAAATGCGAGCTTAACAGCCCAAGAAGTAAAAAGTGATCCACTGTTGACACCTTTACCCTACCTCAAAAATATATTCAATCTAAAAAAAATTGATGTCATATGATTTCTTGAAAAACTGTTGATTTTTCGTTTTTTAAAAAAATCTTAGGCGCGATTTTTTCTTAATTAACTTTTTATATTAAAATTTTTCAAAAATGTTTTAAAATTAATATAGGTATGTAGTATATATTATATTTTCAGACCTATTTTTTTCCATAGGTATTTACATTTTAAATTCCTGAGAGATCTATACTAATATATAAAGTAAGACTTTTGTTTGTTTGTCCGTTGTATGTTTGTAATCGATAAACTAACAAATAAACAAAAGTCCTACTTTATAAGTGATGCAAATTTGTTAATCCATGCACTGATTGTGTAATAGGAGGTTCTAAAATTAAAAGAAATAATTATAAAGAGCAAAAAACATTGATTTTTAATTAACTTACCCGAAATTTTGTATTTAAATTCAGCAAACTGACAGCCGACATCAATTTTTTGAAATGTCTCTCCGTTTTTTATTTAATTTCGTTTCATTTCATTTTCTTTTTTCCTTACTATATTTAAGGCTGAACTCCTACTTAAGCTTTTGCACCAAGACAATGTTTATACGCGAATTCTTGGGCACGATTTTCTGTACAAAAAAAGCATGCAGTTTCCAATCTCTGTGCATTTACATTTCGCATTATGAATATTAAGTACATTTCGGTCTCGGTCAAAATTTGGCCTGTGTCATAAGCTCATTGGTTTTCAAAGGGAAAATTGAATGTAATTGAAGGTGCATTGGTTTTCAAATGGAAAACTGGAAAACTCGGAAAACTTATTGGTTTCCAAAGGGAAAATTGCATTTAATTGTAGGAGCACAAAGAGCACTCTGCGAGAGCACGAAGAACTTCAACAACTAATATCAAGCTTTTGCATAGAATTTAAAGTGCATTATTGTGTTTGCATGTCCGGTAGGGACTCTTAATTCACTCAACCTTCAATGCATTTATATAAATTTTCACTTTATGTAGAGGTTTGGTAAAACAAATTTTTAAGACAAACTTACTCAAAGTCACTAAATAAGGGAGACAATCGAAAGCTGTATTTAATGTTGATTTTTATGAAATAGTCAAAACACACCGGAAAAACGAGAATTTGTTGAATTTTTCAACGAAATTTGATTATATTGCATGCTTAAATGAGAGTAGAAAGTTAGTTTTAAAGCTTGGAAAAATTCAGATATGTAATTTCTATTTTAATTGGATTCAAGCAAATCACATTGCATTTTAACAATTCCTGTGTTAATAACAATTATTCTTGAGTTGCTCTGAAGGGTGGCGAGACGAAGTTCGCAGGGTCGGCTAGTGAGAGATAAAGAGAGTATAGAATTCTACATTCGTGTTGCATAGGGTATAACTATAAATAAGTAAGGAGTCTCAACCAT
Organism: Sphaerophoria taeniata; assembly: GCA_943590905.1. NCBI lineage: Eukaryota > Metazoa > Arthropoda > Insecta > Diptera > Syrphidae > Sphaerophoria > Sphaerophoria taeniata. Next base: position 235,304,993 of record OX016540.1, on the reverse strand, counting down.
ATTGTCAAGTTAATGTGACCTAAGTTCGGCTTAAGGGTAAACAGTTGGATATTCCTAGGATCGTCAGTATTATGTTTTAATTTTAATTTTTTGAGAAATAACGGTAAGAATGTAGCACCAGTGGCACAACGTAAATAGCAAGATCCACCATCTCAAAATAAATTGCGTTATTTTTGGCGATTGTAAATTTTCTGGAGGTTGGTTAACGGTGAAGCACAAACCCAAAAATTGCGATATGATCGGTTTCAATGATGCAAGTACGAGTGAGAGATTGTGGCAAAAATAGGTGTTTCTCACTTCAACAACTATGTATGTGATTCTGATTATTAATTTACCATTTCACAATTCTGTAAAAATAACAAAGTTAAATGAGCTCATCAAATTAAGCCAATACAACTCCAAATCTGAAGAAGAGAGATGTTGTTACTTTCTCCAAAATGATTTAAGGATTTTCTCCTCTTATCGCGATCAGTGCGATAAACACCTGCAGACCTATTACTGCAAAAATCGTTCTGCCGGCCATTTAAAAGCTATCGTTTTTCTATTAGCCCAGAAGCCCCCATACAAGAAAGTTCCGTCATCTCATCGCGGAATCTTATTCGTCTTGGTGTTATCTTTTATTTTTCATTAAAAATTTAAGTGGCCGCAATGACGGAACTGTTTTGTATGGGGGCTCCGCGCCTAATATTTTTCTTAACCAATTATTAATTTTTTCCCATACGGAATTGTAGTTTAGTTGATTTATACAATTCACACTATCTCCCATAGTAAAAAGCACGTTCGAATGATATCGCGTGAATCAATAAGAAACAAGGCGTTTGCTTCACAAAATAGGGCCAAACTCGACTTGCTTGTTTCGACCCAACTCGACGCGTCAGACAAATTTTAAAAGGCAACTTCAATTTTGTGTACAAAAAAGATCCAAGAAGCCATCCATAACTTAGTAAGGCTGCATTTCGCTAAAAGTCACATAAGCTGGACTGACGAAAAAGTCCTGTTTAGTGATGAAAAAAAAAAAATCAGTTTGGATGGTCCAGATGGATTTCTGTTAATTGGCATCACAAACCACTTAAAACATGCATGCAGCAAAAACAAATACGTTAAAGTTCTTATGAGAACTTCCTCCACTATATGATGTTTTGTGGATTATTAATTTCGTTAATTCAGTGGAACATTTCATCAAAAAAAGTGCTCAACTGCTTAGTATTTATTTATGTTCAATGTCACGGATGAAATATTTATTCAATACCCTTTTGACTTTATCCCATCGACCATTCTAACCCGTTTATTCAACCATTGATACGAAAATATAATAAAATGAAAGCAACCCTGAATTACATAATCTTTTAACGAAATCCGTCTTTCTATAAAAAAAAAAATAAATTAATTATTCAACCATTTTTGGATTCGAGGTAAAATAATTTCCCGGATGAACAAGTCAAGCTCGGTTCCTGTTTACCAAAAGCAAATATTCTGTACAGACTCAAAAAAAAAAAATATATTTGTAGGTAATGAATACCTATTAGAGTAAAAATAAGAGAGCTCAACCAATTCGAAGAATGTTACAGGATAAATATATTATTGGAAATCACTCACGGTTTTTATATCATCCTCGTTTGGTGTGTTTAATAGAACTTTGTTTGATTGATGACTCAGAGTTCGGACGAAGGAGGAATAGGTACTTTAATGACTTGTGTTATAACCGTTATCATTGTAGTATCGATTTTCGTTTCCTGGGAAGGACATGATTTAGGTGTGAAGCAACTCGGACACAGACTAAACGATGGAACCATTAAGAAGACATTATTCATTCAGCTGTCATTATATTCAAATATTGACCAAAATATAGGTACAAACCAACATCTTTCAAGGAATTTGCATTTATACCGCTATCATGTTGTAAAATTATACTGCACTACTTTACATAGAAAAATAAGAATATAACCCAATTAAATTGACTTAACAAATGTGCAATCTGAAAGTGTTTACTAAGTTATTGATTCCCAATTGACATGACATTAATGCCACCTGGTTTCTTGTCAGGTAATTCCACTTGGCAAAAATGTAGGATAGGATCACTATTATCAGTAAATCCCTCTTATCATAGACAAAAAACCAATTACCTTAATCAAAGTAAGTAAAGCTTGAGTTTCTTTTTGTATCTGTTCCAAAGCTCCGATGTATAGTGTCAAAATAAGGAATTCGGCTCACCGACCGACATTATTGACAGATAAAAACAAAATTTGTTTAATTTACTTGCAAATTTGCATAAGCAGGAGGCACGTTTGCCGATTGCAAATAAAATAAGGATTTCTTTCAAGTTGTCACAGTGCCAAAACTTACAAAATGAAATAAGATTTGCCAATCTGGCTCTACCGTATGCTAAGCCCACAATTTGGCACCGATAAGGGCCAATATTGAAGGAGGTTTATTTTGTCTTTGAAGTGCAAAACGTTTGTTTGAATCCACGAATATACGCTTTGTGTGAAATATCTTTGTAGTTTCAGTTTATTAGATTTTCTTATCTAGGATATCTACCTTAGATGTCTGAGAAAAAATAACTCTTGTTTTTTATCTTACATGCTCGGCAAAAATCCTTGATCGAACCCTCCTAGTGGGTGCCGGGCGGACAATGTCACCACAGTTTTGGTCTGTAGGTGTCAGACGGTGATAGCTAAGGTTAGATTGGATCGCTGTGTGGTTCTGACTTCTTTTATAGCACAACTCACAGAAATCCTCTCTCACCATAGATCCAAGGTTCCTAGTTTCAGTGGTGGTGTGAGCTAGTAAATCCGTGCCCAAGAATTAAAGGTTGAGGGATAAATCAACCATGAACGAGCTCAGCCGGAGGCCTGTGGTGGGTAACGGTTTTTGTTGTTTATACCTTCCCTCGGTATGCGGCTCTGCCGAGGGTGACCTTCTTTTCCGTCTTACTCGTGGGAATCAAATCGAATTTCACAATCATGTCTTCGTCCAATTTATGTGTTAAAATCTCATCCATCGAGTCCGAGGATGAACTCCTGGCTTCCAGTCAGGATACTATTGTAGGTAGCTCAGGGGAAGCTAGAGACGCTAGCACCTCAGAGCAGGCTACACTTAGAGGTAACACGGGAGGTACTAGTACCCCTGTGCTTCAGCATCCCTCTCAAAAAACGCCCGTAACTTCAAGTAGCAAGGCTCGCCAGAGCAACGCTACCAAGCCCAACAAGCACTCTCCTGCGGATCAGCTCAAGATCAAGTACAGGAAGGCTACTTTCATTCTTGGCAAGATTGCCGAAAACGAAAAAGCCGGAAAGGTACATGAGCGTGATGCTGCCGACAAAATTAAATACCAAAAAGTTGTTGAAGAATTCAACAGTCGGGAGAAGAGTGCGCCACCCAGCAAAAAAGAAAAGTCCACCAAGAGGAACAGGTCTCTGGAGGAGGAGAAGCCACCTCAAAAGAGAACCAAACTTGGTGGCAGTGTCAGAAAAGAGACTCCGAGGGCGACAGCGCAACCGCGCGCCTTGAGTGAGGTCGTCAGAGACAACCTCCAGGTGGCGATTGTAGATGAGCTCTCCACAGACAACAGAGCTCTGATGTCAGCGTGGAACTCAATCGAGGCTAAGCTCTCGGAATTGGTCTTCCAGTATACAATCTCGGCAAAAGAAGGTCCCTATCCCAGCTTTGACTCCGGCGAAATGCTCAGGGGTTACAAAGTGATAAGGTGCGCAGACGACTTTTCAAGGGATTTCTTTGGCAAAGGAGTTGCTAAGATTAGCAACGACTGGAAGGGCTTGAAGCTCAAGCTCATTCCCGCCAGGGAGGTTCCTAGAAAACCATTGGCTCGCATCTTGTTGCCACTGATGAGCATTAAGCCAACTGGAGCGGAGCTGATTAGGAGCCTTCAACGGCTGAACCCGCGGATTCCTATGAATGACTGGGTAGTCATCAAGACAGAGGAACCGCGCAAGAATAGCGCGGTCTATCTTCTGAGGATCTGCGAGACTAGTCGCAAAGCCCTAGAAGAGGCACAGTACAAGCTGAGGTTCGGCATCAAAAGTGTCTCTATTAAGATTCTGCAGAGTCAGGAAGTTGGCCCCACCCTGGGTGATGATATTGTCGAGGTAGACGATGTCACCATGCAGGTTGGAGCCCCCGGCGAGGCGCTGGATCCTGGCCCTGCAGTTCCACCTGCCAATTAAAAACGACAAGCTACGCGCCATCCAGGCTAATCTGAAGCACTCTAAATGTGCCTCGGATAACCTGAGGATCTTCCTGAGTGAGGAAGATATAGATGTCGCCCTTGTACAAGAGCCATGGGTTAATGGCCTCGCGATTAGAGGCCTTAATGACAGCCAATACGATTTATTCTACAAGCCCGACAATCAGAATCAAGGTAAGCCTAGAACTTGTATTTTAGCTAAAAAACACTTAAAAGCTTTTCTGTGTCCAAACTTTAGCACTTCTGACTTAACAGTTGTTAGGTTAGAGGGGAAACAAGCGGAGGGCTTGATTCTTGCATCCTCATATATGGCGCACGACATAGAGTCACCGCCTGAGGAGGTGCGTACTCTTGTGGCAGAGGCAAAAGCCAGACAAACAAGTCTGCTTGTAGGGAGTGATGCGAACGCGAGGCATTCAATCTGGAGCAGCAGTGAAATTAATGAGCGAGGTGAGTCTCTTTTTAATTATATAATCGAAAATAACTTGACTATATGTAACAGGGGCAATACTCCCACTTTTGTTTTTCCGAGTACGGACAACTCAGAAGGGTGGGAAGATGTGTTAGACGTTACATTTGTCAATATTTATGGCAACCTCTCCATCGAAAATTGGAGAGTATCTCTTCTTAACTCCTTTTCTGATCATAGACGGATTCTATTTGATCTTAAATTTGAAATAAAATCTCCTTCCCCCTATAGAAATCCAAGAAGAATTGACTGGAAGAAATTTAGTCAGATCTTTGGCTCAAAGTTGCGCAGTATACCGAACGCGAGTTACGACTCGGTAACAGATCTTGAGTTAGAGATTTCAAACTTCGAGGACTCTATGAACACCGCATTCAAGGTCTCTTGTCCGATAAGATACAGTAAGAAAACCTTTCCACCTTGGTGGAATGACGACTTATCTAATCTGAGGAAAATAACAAGAACCATTTTTAATATATGCTATAAGCATAAATTTTATCAGCCTTATAAGGACTGCTTGAGAATATACAAGCGTTCTATAGCTCAAGCCAAAAAGCAAGGATGGCAAGAGTACTGTCAGTCCATCGAAAACATCAAAGATTCGGCCAGGCTTAGTAGGGTTCTATCGAAAGAACATTCGAACCCCTCATTTCTTAAAAAACCAGATGGAAGCTGGACAGCATCTCCAATGGAGACTTTAGAGCTACTAATGAACGTACACTTCCCAGGTTGTGCAGAAGAACCAACCGAATCCAACCTGACTCTCAACATGCCAACCCCCATAGAGCAGGTAAACGCCCTTATAACTAGAGAAAATATAGTCTGGGCTATTAAGACCTTCTCGCCATACAAATCTCCAGGCCCTGATGGAATACTGCCTATAATGCTGCAAAATCAGCTTGAATTAGTAGTACCACGGCTCGAGAGTATCTTTAAAGGTTGCCTCTTACTAAACCATGTCCCCAAGTCTTGGAGGCAGGTAAGAGTGGTTTTCTTACCAAAAATTGGTAAAAGAGTTCATGAATCTGCCAAAGATTACCGACCTATAAGCCTTACTTCCTTTCTTCTTAAAACCCTGGAGAGAATCGTAGAATCCCACATAAGGAGCATTCTGAGTAGTTGTCCCCTATCTAACTCGCAACATGCCTATATGAGGGGCAGATCTACAGAGACTGCCCTTCACGAGGTAGTGAGAACGATAGAAAACACGATTCATTTCAAGGAATATACCCTAGCCACCTTCTTAGACGTAGAAGGAGCTTTCAACAATGTCCTAACTGAATCCATCGCTGAATCACTTGCAGACTTCGGTGTTGAGAACTACATTAGAAGGTGGATAATATCCATGCTAAGCAATAGGAGGATTCAATCAAAGTTAGGATATTCAACGTGTACCAAATATGCCAGCAGAGGAACACCTCAAGGAGGTGTATTGTCTCCTCTCTTATGGCTTTTGGTCATGAACAGCATTCTGGTGAAATTCGAGAGTAGTGGAGTGAAAGCGGTTGCGTACGCCGATGATTTGGTCATTCTAGTTTCAGGAAAATTTCCAAGCGTGATCAGTGAAATCACTAATATGGCTTTGAAGAAAGTAAGCACCTGGGCTGCGAGCTGTGGACTAGGTGTTAACAGCAACAAAACCGAGTTGATGCTTTTCACCACCAAAACCAAGGTACCACCCTTCACTCTACCTCGGTTAAACGGACAAGCACTATCATTGTCTTCCAGTGCTAAATATCTGGGCGTAATACTAGATACCAAATTAAACTGGAAGCTTAACATCGAAGAGCGGGTAAGAAAGTCGTGTGTCGCCTTCTACGCCTGCAATAAAACATTCGGCAAAAAGTGGGGCCTCCAGTCAAAGATGATAAAATGGACATACACAGCGGTTGTAAGACCGATACTGGTCTATGGTTCCATTGTGTGGTGGCCCGCTCTCAGCAAAGCCTACATAGTAAACAAGCTTACAAAGGTGCAGAGAAATGCTTGCGTAGGGATATCAGGGGCAATCAGGTCCTGTCCAACGGATGCACTCAATGTCATCCTGGACCTTCTTCCGATTGACCTCTTTATCAAATATCAGGTGTCCTGCAGTATCTTGAGACTCAAAGAAATAGGCTGCTGGAAACCTAGATCTTACGGGCACTGCAACCAAACAAGCCTGTTACCATCAGACATCCTATCCACAACAACCGATTACTGCATCCCTACCCTAGACACCTCAAAGAAGTTTAGAGTCTTGCTCCCGTCAAGAACCGACTGGGAGGAAGGCGTTGTGACGGAAGACTTCGACACAACTATCTTCACGGATGGTTCGAAGATGGAATGCGGTGTTGGTGCAGGTGTCTTCTGTGAATCTCTTGAGATTTCAAAATCCTATAGACTACCCGATTTTGCCAGCGTATTCCAAGCAGAATTGTTGGCGATAAGGGAAGCTTGTACAGCTCTTATAAATATTCGACAGAACCAAAATGTAGCTATACTAACAGACAGTCAGGCAGCTATTAAAGCCATTGATTCAGCTTTATCTTCCTCTAAACTGGTCCAGCAATGTAAAGAGGCCCTAAAGGAACTGGATATGAGCGTCACTCTTATCTGGATACCGGGCCATAGGGGCTATGAGGGTAATGAGAAGGCTGATGAGCTAGCTAGGCAAGGATCAGCCCTTCACAACTCTCAGGCAGTGAGAGTATATGCTCCTCTTGGAGTTGTGAAGGGCAATATCCTGACCAAATACACATCAGAAGCAAATCATAGGTGGAGTAGTTTAACGAGTTGCGTTATATCCAGGAAAATCTGGCCCGCCTATAACAAACCAAAATCAATCAATTTAATTTCCAAACCAAGGCATGACATAGCAAGGATTGTCGCTACCTGCACAGGGCATTGGCCTGTAGGGGAGCATGCGGCAAAATTGGGTATACCACATAACCCTTTCTGCCGCAGCTGCGAGAACCGGGATGAAAAAGAAACAGTCCCACACTTTCTCTGCCATTGTCCGGCCCTGGCCAGGAAAAGAGCACTCCACTTGGGTAAGGAATTCTTCAACGGTATTGAGGAACTCTCAGAATTCAAGATCAAAGATTTGATCTCATACCTAAATAGCACAAAGTGGCTTTAACCACCTCCCCCTTATTTCTCCCTCACTAAAGGGTACTATGAGATAATAGGCCGTAGGGTAGGAGAATAAAATTACATTTTATATTTTACATAGGACTGCATGTGCGGAACGTGCACCATCCATAGCCCATTTTCAAATCCAATCAGAATCTCACGAGGTATGGTATCAAAACGGCGCACTCAGCGCTAATTGTGCCCTGCGCGAAGCAGGACAGCCATTTCTACCTACCTACCTACCTTTATCTTACATAATATAAGCACATCAATAAAATGTGTTGCCCTACGAAAGGGAACGAAGAAGACCGTTCTAGCTTAAAAGGTCTTTTTTAACTTCACAATAGTGCATTTTCAAAACCTTTTTGGTTTCTGGCTGTTGTTCACTTATGGATGGATGATGTTGGCCCAATGATAAATATACGCTTCGTTAGGTGAGAAAAGATGAATTTTCAGCCAAAATCATTTTAAATATCAAGTCGCTTTTATTTTAGCGATAAACCAAGAGTCCAAAAACTCCTTTGATGAAAATTCACTTGAGACAAAAATAAAAGACATGATATGGAACCATTTTCTGTACATTTTTTTTTTTTATCGTAGGCAATCTTGGAAACAGTTGGAGGGACAATTTGACATCCTAATAAACTTTAAGTGCTATCTAGGAGTGGGAGCTTAAAATTATTCTTAGAAGCCAAGTCAAGTAATCCAGATTGCTGCCTGCCTTCTCTTCAATTTGATAAACCTTAGAGACGATTTTGACCTTGGAAGGAGGCAGTAAATAGTTTAAAACTTAATCAGATCAATAATGATAATAATGGTATGACAGTCTCGAAGAATCAAGGCAGAAGTGGCTTACACACTTCAACAATTCCTTCATTGCGTGAAAGGGAGTTTCAAGTCGATTCCGAACGGATGAGATTAGAAGCAATTTTCTGTATAACATGATACTCTTGTGAGCTTCGTACCCATGAGAGTTGAAATTAAAACATTTTGGACATTAATAGGGTTCGAACCCACGAGTTGCTCAGGGAATTCATACGGAAATGTTCAATTCTGCTGGAGGAATCCACCCGCCTGACGAAATTCACTTTTTAACCACATCAACACAACATACATCGATAGTTTTTTGATACACACGTACCTGGTGCCGCCGCCGCCGCCGTCACCTTATTGCGAATACATATACCGTCATGGTAGTAGAAGTGATATTTCCTCAGTAAAATTAAATTCCGACTCGGCATCATTCAGTTAAGGTTAAACTCATCTGCAGTTAAATATGCTTGGCATACCTCTCTCACTTTCTTTAAGTGGGTACTCTCAATAAAGACAAAGTTCTCCTATCTTCTTGCTATAAAGATTGTCTTCTTTTCATGCCGTGATTACTTTCATACAGCCGTGTGCTCATTGAATGCATTTTGTGGTTAAATAATAATTAGTCCTTAAGGTAATCGAAGAACTATTATTTGCATACATTGACATTGACTTCACAGTACTTCCCACATAAATGTAACGAACTACAGACATTTAGCAGCACTGGCGACTGAGGCCATCAGCTAGGACAGAACAATACATTAATACAACAGAGAGAGACAGATAGATTCATAGAAGGGAAGAACATATAACATAAGCCTACGTGGCACAGAGAAGGAGACACAGATTTTAATTGTCTCATATCATAGCACAGGTGGCCTCAGATAAGCTGGTGATTTTTGTAGAAAAAGAATGCTGCCGAAGCTGGGGCTTGAACCCGTAGCATTCGGCTTAGCAATCAACTACTCTATCCTCTGAGCCATGGCCACCTGCTATTTGCATACAAATAGTTGATTCGATTCTCAATGGCCTTACAACTCCGTTGTCTTTGAAGTCAATGTCTTCAAAATCTCTAGGAGATTTAAATTTTATGCAGCCTAAAGGTACGCTTACATCGGATTGAAATATTACGTTTGTGGAACATTTTTCATTACATTCGATTGGGATTTCAATTTCAAAGAAGTTGCAGGAAAACTCTTTCTCATTGAGGTTGGGGCGGGGTTTATCTTCAAAAGCTTTTACCGGAATCTATTATTAATACAAAATTATTCCGAATGTGAATAGTTTGCAAATGAAAACAAACAAATAATGTCATATTTGATGGCATGCCAATAAAACTTAATGGAATATTACTTTAAGGATATTCGAAGAAAACCTCAAACTAGAAGAATTTGTTTTTTTTTTGCGTCAGATACTTATCAAATGCTTATAATAATTCTTACTTATAAAAGATAATCCTCATAGTCATAACTTTCTCTACCACCAACGAAAACTTCATTCACCATAAACTCACTTCCCAAAAAAACCTATACCTACATGAGATTTCGTAAAACTTAAACTTGTAAAAGTAATAATAATAACATTATTCGCACGTGTGCTTACTCGTTCATTGCCTTTTTAATTAACATTACTCTATGAAACTAATACGTCAGGAAAGAGCTTTAATTAAGTTACTGTAGGTACTTGGCCTTAAGCCTTATGGTGAAAGCAAGACAGACATGTGGAAAAACATTACAACTTGGTTGCTGAAAATTTTTGGAGAACAGAATCTGATGAGTTTACCTTCACAGTAATGCTTTGGTTGTTCTTAAGACCTGTTTTTATGTTATCTTTAAGGTTTGTACGTTTATTCCTTTTTTTTTATAAAATTTCCTTCTGGTTATATTGGCAGCGCCAATAAAAAAGTCCATTTGCTGTTGGTTGAGAGTTGAAACGATGTTTTGTTTTAAATATTGTTTTATTGCATTAAAAAAAAAGGCATTCTGAAGGTTTTCATTTCTTCATAACCTCAAAAGGCTTTCCGGCTTAATTCTGTGGACATATTCTTAGAAGAACTTCTCATTAAAAACGAAAAAAAATCATCATAAGTCCACAGCAGCTGCAGTGGTGACGCAATTTAATGGAAACAGAAGAATTTTCAACACGTTTAAAAATAACTTCGCATTAATTTACTTATTTTATACACTGAATGAATGATGCAAGTCTCGGGTGCCCAGAAAATTTCCTGAACGGAAATAGAGAAGGTTCACTGTTTTCTTACAAATAATTTTGCTTTAAGAACAACTAAAAATGAATGTGGATGCATTTCTCAAGGCTTATTCTTTTCAGTAAAATACAATTTAAAAACACGTCAGAATACACCAAAGCTATTCATCTAAGGACGAGCGCTTTTTTAAAAACACAATGGGCGTTCAGTTTGGTTAAAATCGTTTTTCACGAACGAGTTGGAAAGCTGTGAATATGAATACAAAAACCAGATGTTTCTTTTTTGGTTTCAGTTTCTTCTATTTTTTTGACATGGAAAACAAAACGAAAAGTTATGCGATAGCCTTTCCAAGTCAAAGTGAACGCGGCCAATATCTTTTATTCCACGAAGCAAATTCTGCCTATTTTTTTTTTCCTGTCAAAAGATTTGGTCTGTACTAGCTCGTACCATAGATTGCACCCCAAAGTTATTTTCCGTGTTGGTTCCTGTTTGAACATACGTAAAAGCCCGCCGGAGTCTTCCAAGCTTAATTTTTCTCATTACATGATTACATCTTTAATGAGCCTGATAAGATTAATATATAAGTACTGTTGGCTTTGAACAGCCATTGGCGAATTTCTTCATTTTTTTATCGGCTGTAACTACTTGTATCGACTCAATTAAAATTTGCGTTGTACACCTATTTCTATACTTCATAAGCGTTTAAATCACATGATGTGCAGTTTCCGACCGACCTCAGTCAAGATCAAGTAAACCCACCATTCGACACAAAAAGAATTGTTCAATTTGACTGAGCAGTTCCTGAGAAAAGCGCGTTAAAACGCAGAAACGATCAGTTGCTAACCGACCGCCCGTCGTCGCCACCGACCAGGTAATATCATATACCGCCAAAATTAGAAAAATCAGTTGACGCCAGCAACGCAAACAAAGTAGAGCTCCGGAGCTGAAGCAACCAGTAGCCGGAATTCGTTCTGTTGACTGACCGGATTCGCCCGTGATTGCCCGGATTCCATTCCATCTATCCATATCCACCATAAACCTGTAGTAAAGGAGATATCCAGCGGAATACCGTAAGGAAGCCACCGACCGACGTTACTCTTTAATTCCAACCCTGGAAAGAACGGCGAGCTTACCTTAGCTTCAGACAAAAATCTCCTCACATACTGACCCACGATAATTGAAGGATCGCACTACTGCAAACTTGTGCTTCTCTAATTTAATGGCTTTTTTTCTTTTACGACATTTTATATTTTTATATACATCCAGTCAATCTCCTTGTTGTAGTACATTGCCAATTTTAATTTGGCTTGGATCGTTTGTCGTGGTTATCCTAGATAGACTTATATCAGTTTATTTTTGATATTCCGAATTCTGTCATGGCCTTGTCCGATTTTGCAGTGGCTATGCAATCCTAGGCGGATTACAGTACTGTTTCTCAAATTTTGTTTGTCTTTGCATTTTAACACTGTAACTTTAATAAAATTCATTGAGACATAATATTAAATTAAACTCCGCTGAACTTTGAGTTTACAACAAAACGACACCAAAAAAGGCAACAAAAATTAATAATTATGAAGGTTAGGATTTTTTCCAAATATCGATCCAACTCCAAGAGATTCTTCGTCAAGACATTTGATAATTCTCGTTTTGCAAAAAGTTTTCATTCAAAATGGAAACAAATTTCTCTTGAATCTCGCATCAAAGTAAATTATTATCATTTACTCGAAAAATGTCCTTTCTAATGAATATTTACACAAAAAGTTTAAATTCATTCAGACGTGATACAAAAAAATTAAAAGAAAAAACATCAACAAAACCGAGACTGTGAACTGGACACAAACAGGGTCAGCAAGAAGATAAAATTTTTGTCAACCCAAAAGTTTGTGGCACGTGTTTTTGTTTAGGTAAAGGAAATTATTTGATTTGATTTTCACGACATTACCGTTTTAATGTTTGTGTTGTTGTTTTTCTTCAGTGGCCCTGACTTTGTTGCTTTATAGGAAAAGGAAATTGAATTCCCTCTTACAATGGCAACACAAATATTCCGACACACACGCTTCACACTTCCAAATAAGACCTGGGGATCGGATGTTTATTTTTGGGGATGTTGTTTTCAATTTAACCTCAAAATATTTGTTTGATCTTTAATATAAAAAAATGTGAAGTAGGAACCGATTTGTTGGGTTCAATTGGAAGGTTTTCGGAGAACTAATGCAAAGCTCTTGCGAAAAACAACAATTTATAAACAGATTATTGGTTAGGGTTGTTTGCTTTCGAAAAAGGAATGTAAGAAATAGACCACAAAAATATCGGCTGCAGGTCAATCGACTACCGGAATTTAATGATGGTTTCTGGTATTTTATTTCTGCTCTCGAAAATTGTTGAACCAAATGCTGTGGTGTTCCTCGTTCCGGTTAAACATAAAAGCATTGGAGTGCCAAATTATATTCAATTTAGCAGTGAGTCCAAATTCAACCGGTTTAAAAAAAAGAAATGCACTCTAGCATTCCAACGTTAAAAGTGGTTTCATCTGCGTTAAATATAAAATCTCTGTGGCATTGGGTTCAATTTCGATGTCTTCAATTTCTTTCTCTTGGTTGGTATGAAAACCCACCAGAGGATGGAGTGAGCAGTTTTACGTCGGCACCTAGCTATTATGCCTTATCCGACGTGTGACCATTCACATTGGTATCTGTTTTATTAGAGTTGATACTCTCCCTTAATTACACAGTTTGAAACTCATCGTTATCAAACTTTCGCGATGTTATCCCATCATCGCATTTAATATAATAAATTTCAATTATGTTTTCAAGTACCAGTTTATTTCTTCCATGAAGAAACCATAATGGTAAATGTTTTTTATCTATATAACTGAGCTTGAGAATGTACTCAGTTACCGAGAACGGATCTCTCGACAACCAACAACCCCTCTGAAACTCCCACTAGGGGGCCTACCGCTTATGTAGTTGGCGAACAAAGGTCCTAAGACACAATGAACGGGGCCCCAACTACCCCAGAGTACCAATTTATTCAATAGACCTGGTCTGTCTTTCTATTGATTATATGTACTCTTACGTTACACTTTTTCAATAGGAGGTTTCCCAACTTTCGTTCTATCATGGATTAACAAGGATTCGCTGGCGTCCTTATCATTGCAGCCTCTTGCCAGTTGTCAAAGCAGTGGAACAATTCTGGAAGACTGTATGATTTTAGCTGCCTACGTTCGCAGGTTCATGCCAATTAGACAAGAACATCTCAGGGGTACCACGTGAAGGTGTAGGTCAGCACTTTCACTTCAAATTTCACCATATCTACTCGGAAACATTGTTTCCTTTCGAAATTGCACATATCCATGATCCCACCCCCACCCACCAGAGGATATCGAATCAATGGTCAACTGCCAATTGGTTTCAGATACTTGAACTTGTGCAGTTTTTAAGAGCTCTAGGAGCACAAATGCCCTTTGCCGGTCACTGCTGGTTTTCTGTGTCACTAACTTGACAATTTTAAAAGTTTGCCTCACAAAATAGGATTTCATTTTCCATTTCGTTTGCTGCTGCACAAAAGCACAAACAGGACGTTTTATATTCATTTGAAATTCTGTGGCTGTAAATAAGAAGATTGGTAGGTTGTGGGGTGATTGTGGTTTTTGTCGTTGATTAAATTGTTTTACACGCGAATTGGTTTAGTGGAAACTGCTATTTTTTTTTGTAGGATTGTCGACAAGTATATATGAATGAATCATCTTCAAGAAGCAGTATTCCAAAATGTGATTGTACACGTTGACCAGACGTATTTAATCTAAAAACGTTGAGTTAAGTACCGAACAGGCATTATTCCTTGCAAGTTAATGTATGAGCTCAGTAAGTTTAAGCTTATTAAACCCGATAAAGCATTCATGGTCACCCTTATGGACGCAGATCTGATCTTGGAATGGAACTTCAGGAAGTAAGTAGTGTTGAGTGTTGCTCACTCTGCTTGCATATGCTTTTTAGCGTAGATAGTTGGAGAGGAAAAAGAATAATAATTCCAGACAGATAGGTACATATATATTGTTGAAATTAATTTGTGATTTTATACTTTTGTAAATAAAAGAGAGAACATCTTGTTGACAAAAGACGGGGAAACAAGCCCCTCAAGAAGCAACACAACTAATTTCTGACTTTATCTCGTGAGAAGATTTCAGGTCGCGTGATTTCACCAAGTCATACGATTTGACATCGTTCGTAACTAAACTGCTACGTTTATCTATATCCGATAAATTTCTTCTTTCCAAATTGTAAATTCACAACAATTTTACATGTCCTCCAGCTACAAAACAAACTTAAAAGAGCGCTATCATAAAAAGCGCCATCAATTTTTGTTTTAATATCTCTGACCTACGAAAAAATCTGTGTTCTCAAACCCCCGGAAATGATGTTCAATACAAAGTAACCAGGTGAAAATGGTTTCACACCTAAAACCCAATTTAACAGTAATTACACCTCCGGCCCAACAAAGGCCTTCGCCGACGTTACTTTCTAGATGCTTGGAATTCTAAGACAGCGGCACTTTAAGACTTTTAATAATAAATCTTTTTTAATGTTCTAATTAAAGTCACTTAATATTAACATAACTTCTGTGTTTTAAAAAACATTTTCCGTTATGCTTTTGAGTTGAAAAAAAAAAAAATTGCCAAACGACAAGAATTTTTCTTGTGACAAGCGTGGGTTGAAAAAGACTTTTTGGCAATGAAAATAAGTGCCAAATAAATTTGTATCCTTTTTTTTGCAAATTAGAATATTGTCAAAATTAATGGAATTTGATAAATAAATTTGATCACAACATTATCAAAAATCTTAGCTTGAGAGGCACAACGTAAAATTTTTATGAAAAACCAATGAATGTCTTACTCATAATTATTATTCAGAAGCTTTAAATTTAACTGCGATTCGAAAACAATAAATAAAAATTAACTGACTCGTTAGTTTCCCATATGTACAGTTGATCTTCGATAACTCGAATATTTGATAACTCGAATAAAACTGAATGGCAATAGCGCGAAGCCCCAAGTCTACCTACTATTTGCGTTTGAATATAACCAATAAAGAAACGTTAATTGGCAAACAAAAGGCCCTACTTCACGACTCTCTGATTTATAGGTACTTTCCATGTCTTTTCGCTTTTACGTGGAAGATTATTCTCGCTCTATGTGGATTCTTAAGTGAATCTATACTTTGCGCCAATTTCAAGCACCATAAATAACCATTGTGACAAATTAATGTTGTTTTTTGTCCAGCACTTTACAATAAATTGCGTCACAATTAGCACACACCCCAAAGAGGTTAGGCTTAGGTTCTTCCTTTCGTTTCCTGAATAAGAAAAGCTATATGCTCCCCCACTGATTCTCTTGTGTTGCAAGTTTAATTTAAATTCAAGATGATACGATGAATGTTCGCCCACGAAAACTTTACAACGATAATATGATATGAATGCATAACTCTAACGTCTAACCTCAGGCAATACAAATTCTAAAACAATTTTCTTGTTTGAAGCAGAGAATTCCAACAAAATACATTTTAGTGTCTGATTAATATACGAGAAAAAGACAAATTCATAAATTTTAACAGTTTCTCGGTGATGACGTGCGTCGTCGTTCAGCTAGGAAAACTCAAGAATGGGATGAAGCATACACACAATTTGCCATTTAACATTATAATCTGGGTCCTAGGTGCTGTGTTCGGGCGTTAAAAATAGCAACTTACAAATGAAATTGCAACTCCCAAAAAAGTTTTAATGAAACACACCACAGTGTTTCCTTGAATGCGATTCAAAATGAATTCATTAACATCACCTACCAGTTTTAAATTTATTTGAGCAAAGTTAGGATGCCAAAGTGTAGGTATTTTGGTATAACAGGTTTTTAAACTGCATTCTGGTTTAACATTATCCAATTATAATAATTTATTTCAGAACTTTTTTGATGTTGGGGTATTGCCTGTTCACGAATTGAACAGTTTGTGGACATTTTAAACACCAATGGTGTCAAAACCGTTTCAAATAAATTTCAAGTTTATTTGTGTTTGGTTTTTGGAACAGCCTATTCAATTTAAGAGAGAGAAACAAATTTAAATAATAATAAATTAGTGGGATAAGCAGAAAGTCTGATTTTTTAAACTAAACTAAATTTGATTCGTTCCTTTAAAACAAAAATTCTGTGATAAATTCAATTTAAATGTTCTTATTAATATCTTCATAGATTATTATTTGAAGTAACCTCACAGAAAAAAATTTAACGGTGTCAAATCACATGATTTTGGTGAGACATCGACGTCCCACTTCATTTATGAGCTCCATCATCTCCAGCAAAAAATAACCTATGCGTTTTCGGGTCCGTCACTGTCCCTACAAGCAGGCAATCAAGGAAATTAAGAAAACAGCAGATGAATCAAGCTGCTTATCTTAGATATTTTAGTAGGTAATCCGTCCCGTCAGTCAAAAATGTCTATATCTATCACCAAAAAGGTGTCTAAGTCTTTTTTGCCTTGTTCAACAAATTTTTGAACTTTAGGTTGAGGTTTCAGATGGAATGGGAGATGAAAATTGCTTTCTCATGAACCAGAGAAATAAAAAAAACTTAATTTATGATAGATACCATTTTCTCAAAGAAATTCAGGTGAATTCTTTTTCTACCTCATCAACAAATTAATTTTTCAACGCATTAACATATTGGAGACCACTTAAGTAGAAAGCTCTTAAAGCAAAGTCCTTAAATTGATTAAAACCTTGAAAATAAGATGAGTTATCGAGATTGAATTTTATTTCGTTTCAATATATCTTCTTTAAGTGCATACCTATACGCCATATTGTGTGAAAATGGTGTATGTGAATGTGTGTTTTTTTTTTCATTATAATTTTAAAAAAATGTTCTTTCTTTCGTCACTCATATACCCATGTGTCATGTCAAATTTCAACTCCTTTCAACTTAAAAAAAAAAAATACAATGGTGTGACAGCTCTTTAAGAGCCAAGGCTTAAGTGGCTAACTCTCATTAACAGTTCTCTGGGTGCGTGTGAAGAATTGAGGGGACCTACAATTTAACGCCGATTCCGAACGGCTAAGTTGAGAAGCACTTTTTCATGACAGATAATAACTCTTGGAAGTTTTGTCAGTTCTTCGCAAGAGGCAGTACCGGTGAAAGATGAAATAAAAACTTTATGGTCAGGAGTAGGACTCGAACCCACGACACGGTCTGCTAAGCAGCCAACGCACCTAACCACTAAGCCACGGGCAGCTGCATTCTTCTAGTTAATAGTATAAATATCTCGTGGTGGGTTCCATTTTCATCATAGTTATTTACATACTCAAAATTACCAGTTCTAATTTAACTACTTGCTCCAAACTACAGAATTATGTACCTTCGAAGCTGTAACCAAAGCTCTCCTTTAACCTTGCACAGCCTGCTTTCATTGAAATAAAATTTGTGTCTTGCTTAGAGCCTTAACTTCAGCCAAACCCAACTTCCCAATCTAATTGCTTTCATTATCTTTGAAAGACAACACTGAGTGCTTTAAGTATTAAATTAATGTTTACCTCCTAAAAATCATCTTCCCCAACAATGCAACAAACATTCAATGTAATTGGGTCAGTGTGTTGTGCTGGTATATTAATTTCGAATGAGAGAAAACCCCAAATATTTAGAGGATATAGCTACACCGAGACCAAGATAAAAACATTATTTGGAATATCCTTGTGAAATGAGACGATTGGCAAGGGATGCGGTCAGCCTGAACATGCACAATTTCCATGACCATCATCCACCACAAATATCCTATTGTTTGCTTATAATTTTTTGTTTCTGCTCACTTAAGTGCACAATTTGTCACATTGTCCTGGAAAATAATAAACCTGTTTGTTTGCTGGTTTTTTGGCTCAACGTACTCGTTGAGCTTGTGGGTAGGAATTTTATGGTCCGCTGGGTAGGGAGAGATTTAATTTTATAATTGTCTCAAGATTTAACAAAATATTGAAGTTTTTTTTAACGGAAATTAAAGATTTTTTTCAATATCAACAGAGTTCATTACTTTGAAAATTGTTTAAGCATGGCATCTTCATAAATGTACTTTAAGGAGGAAAAACAAAAATGGTTGCCGTTCTTTTGACTGCTCTTATAAATGTTTATATTAAAAAAAAAAAACTGTGTTATATGGTTGCTTTGGTACGCACTTGGCTAAGAGGATTTTATTTACAAATTGTTTTGTTTCGAACTAGCCGACCCGATTAACTTCGTTCCATCAAATATTTGTTTATAATAAATATAATTGTCAATAATTGGATACTTTGTCTTTCTTATTCATTGCAATGTTTAGGAATTCAACACCAATGTTCATCGACACTACCTTTGTTACCCCTCTTTTCATTACACATGTGCTCACTGTCACTGTGTCTTTGACATAATAAGGGTAGGGTAGGGTATGAAAAACCTCTTAATATGTGCGCAAATTATAAAAAAAAGAAAAAATATTCGATTCCGTCTCTCCGTCTGTAGCGAGTTTTTCGTGTTATCTTTTCTCAAAAGTGGACATAGCACACATTTTTAATATAAGCAATTAATTTCTTTCTCCTATTGTCCTTAAGTACTTAAGGACAATATCAAC
Organism: Sphaerophoria taeniata; assembly: GCA_943590905.1. Taxonomy (NCBI): domain Eukaryota; kingdom Metazoa; phylum Arthropoda; class Insecta; order Diptera; family Syrphidae; genus Sphaerophoria; species Sphaerophoria taeniata. The sequence goes on along the minus strand of OX016540.1, from coordinate 235,285,557 downwards.
CAGTTCTATAGTATAGGACATAGGAGAAAGAAATTAATTGCTTATATTAAAAATGTGTGCTATGTCCATTTTTGAGAAAAGATAACACGAAAAATTCGCTACAGACGGAGAGACGGAATCGAATAGATCTCTAAGAGAGTTCAAAAGATCTGATGTTTAATAAGTACTGCAAATTGACTTTGGCAAAACGAAATTTCCATAGCAGAAGTTGCATAGATTAGTTGTTTGGCATGGCGTACTTTCCTGCTACAAATAGACGTCGTCGTTTCAATCCATCCATGTTTTCAATTAAAAGTCGGCTTTGTTACGACCACCGTAATGTTAATGCCTCACTTTAAAAAAAGTGGTAAATTAATGCACTCAGGCTGCACGTGCTCAGTTAATTAACGAATAACCCAAGGTCTTTGTCCTGAATATTCCCCTCATGCTAATGAACAAAATGCTAAACTATTGAGTTCGATGGCACAAATTGTGTTTGTGGATAATGTCTAACAGTCACAGGTCATGGTTAGGTTAGGTTAGGTTATATGGGCTGACGGTTGATTTTTTTACCATCGCACTTAGATCAATGTAGATCCTTATTGATATACCCTGAAGTATTGTAACTTCTGAAAAAGTGATTTCACCTATGAATTCTATGGTTGGTCGAGCCATTTGGTGGACTTGACAAAGTTCAGTAGGCGATTGCCTGGGAGTTCTGATAGTTCTTCTAGTCCATTAAAGAAATAGTTGCCTAAAAATTTTAATCTAGTACGGCAGAGTGCTGGAAAGTGGCATAGGAAGTTAGCTGTGATTTCGTGCTCTTCCTCATCGCCGCAGCCTCTACATATGTCATCTGTACTAAGCCCCATTTTCTTTTTGTGGCAGCCAAGCAGGTTATGTCCCGTTATCACACTTATGAGGGATCTTAGGGACGGTTTTTTGAGAAGTAAAATCTTGTCTGATTTTTTCTTGTCGTAATGAGGCCAGAGTTTCCTGGTGTTACTGCAGGTTTCTAGTAGGTTCCATCTATCATTTGCTTTTTGAATGATATTTTTACTAATATTTCTTTTTAATTCGCATTGTCACAGGTCATAGGTACTCTCCTTTCGGGTGACAGAAATCAACATTAATCGCTGGGGACCAGTTGTGCTGTCGACTTAAGACACATTCACCTTCGCTTAATAGAGTAAATAGGTAACTATTTGAATTTAAATGTTTTTATTGAATATCGAATTGTAATTTATGGAAGATTTTTAGCAGTTGAAGAGTAGTACTGCAGTTTAACAGCTACTGTTTAGATTTGAAATAAGTATAAATAAATAAATTTTCAATTTATTTATTCGGCTCGTATACTATCGGAGAAAACATTTTTTAGTGTCACCATCTAATTTAAGGCAGAAATAGCCTTTTTTTCAACAGAAGTTCATGAAAAGAAAAATTTCTCGTTTTAATTTACTTATAAACAGCAGTAGGCACCTACTCTTTTGCAGAAGTGATCAATGCTTTCGACAGATTTCTACTTATTCTGGTTCGTAGCACTATGATGGGATGTACAATGAACTCTTCTTTGAAATCGGGCTTCTCTGAGAGACTCCGATTAAAATGGGGTTTGGTTGCTGTCTTGGTTAGTAACAGCCCAATTAAAGCATTTCAAGAGTTAAAACATTTCACAGTGGGAATTCGCACCTTGTTTGGCATTAATATGCTAGTATTGAATCATATATGTAGATTCTATCAGACAGATGAGTCAGGCGTACCCTAGTCACCTGGAGGTAGTCAATAAACATAGAACTTTTATCTTTACTCAAAAAATGACTAAACAAGTGTTAGTCAATCAACTAGTCCAATCTGGGGGTCCAATCGCGAAAGCTGAGTCAATTTGAAACAAGACTACTTTTCATAGCGAAGGCTTTGAAATAAACGGTTGAGCTGTTGCTCCTGTGTGTGTATTTTCCAAAGAAGAAAATATTCAAAGTGATCGGTTGGTTGGAAATACAATTTGAAGAAATATATCCCCACCGCAAAATAAATGGTTGGCTCTACAAATAGGTGTGCCGATGCAAACCTCTAAGGTGTTTCCTTTAAGTATTTGCAATGTGCACTCTACCGAAGCGGAGAAGAAACTGTATTTTAAACACGAAAACACTTCCTTTTATTAATTTTTTTGGTTGATACTAGGTACATGTGAACTATATTACCTAAACTCAAACCAAATGTGTATCATAATATGATTAAAAATGTTGTTGCAGTCTCTTGCAGATCGTAGAAGGTTATTTATCTTTCTCCAACCAGTTCTATAGTATAGGACATAGGAGAAAGAAATTAATTGCTTATATTAAAAATGTGTGCTATGTCCATTTTTGAGAAAAGATAACACGAAAAATTCGCTACAGACGGAGAGACGGAATCGAATAGATCTCTAAGAGAGTTCAAAAGATCTGATGTTTAATAAGTACTGTAAATTGACTTTGGCAAAACGAAATTTCCATAGCAGAAGTTGCATAGATTAGTTGTTTGGCATGGCGTACTTTCCTGCAAGAAATAGACGTCGTCGTTTCAATCCATCCATGTTTTCAATTAAAAGTCGGCTCTGTTACGACCACCGTAATGTTAATGCCTCACTTTTAAAAAAAGTGGTAAATTAATGCACTCAGGCTGCACGTGCTCAGTTTATTAACGAATAACCCAAGGTCTTTCTCCTGAATATTCTCCTCATGCTAATGAACAAAATGCTAAACTATTGAGTTCGATGGCACAAATTGTGTTTGTGGATAATGTCTCACATCACAGGTCATACTCTCCTCTCGGTGACAGGAAGCAACATTAATCGATGGGGACCAGTTGTGCTGTCGACTTAAGACACATTCACCTTCGTTTAATAGAGTAAATAGGTTACGGTTTGAATTTAAATGCTTTTATTGAATATCGAATTGCAATTTATGAAAGATTTTAAGCAGTTGAAGAGTAGGTAGTACTGTAGTGTAACAGCTACTGTGCAAATTTAAAATAAGAAAGTTATTAGGCAGCCTTTTCAATTTATTTATTAGGCTCGTATACTATCGGAGAAAGCATTTATTAGTGTCACCATCTAATTTAAGGCAAAAATAGCCTCTTTCTCAACAGAAGTTCATGAACAAAAAACTTCGCCCTCTCGTTTTGAGTTACTTATATACAGCAGTAGGCACCTACTCTTTTGCAGAAGTAATCAATGTTTTCGACAGATTTCTACTTATTCTGGTTCGTAGCACTATGATGGGATGTACAATGTACTCTTCTTTGAAATCGGGCCTCTCTGAGAGACTCCCATTAAAATGGGGTTTGGTTGCTGTCTTGGTTAGTAACAGCCCAATTAAAGCATTTCAAGAGTTAAAACATTTCACAGTGGGAATTCGCACCTTGTTTGGCATTAATATGCTAGTATTGAATCATATATGTAGATTCTATCAGACAGATGAGTCAGGCGTACCATAGTCACCTGGAGGTAGTCAATAAACATAGAACTTTTATCTTTACTCAAAAAAATGACTAAGCAAGTGTTAGTCAATCAACTAGTCCAATCTGGGGGTCCAATCGCGAAAGCTGAGTCAATTTGAAACAAGACTACTTTTCATAGCGAAGGCTTTGAAATAAACGGTTGAGCTGTTGCTCCTGTGTGTGTATTTTCCAAAGAAGAAAATATTCAAAGTGATCGGTTGGTTGGAAATACAATTTGAAGAAATATATCCCCACCGCAAAATAAATGGTTGGCTCTACAAATAGGTGTGCCGATGCAAACATCTAAGGTGTTTCCTTTAAGTATTTACAATGTGCACTCTACCGAAGCGGAGAAGAAACTGTATTTTAAACACGAAAACACTTCCTTTTATTAATTTTTTTGGTTGATACTAGGTACATGTGAACTATATTACCTAAACTCAAACCAAATGTGTATCATAATATGATTAAATGTTGTTGCAGTCTCTTGCAGATCGTAGAAGATTATTTATCGAGGGGGCGGTTGTATACCTTCTGCTGTTTCAACTTTTATCGCAGTCCGCTCCTGAATTTTGTTGACCAAAAAAAAAAAAAAAAACAAAGCTTCGTTTCATATGTAAGGTGTTATACTCAACTCAACAGGTTATTATTGTACTTTTTATAGCATTAACTTTATTCAGATGAGATATATCTGTATTATTCTGATTAAAACTGATTTGTTTGAAATCTATGATCACAAATATAGGGTGTCCCAATAAGAGCGCACTTTTTAAAATTGGAATAATGTCTTTGTCATGCAAGTAGGAACTCTGAAATTTGGCAGATGTCACCTCTGTTTGTTCCGATTACTAAAAATGGAGCCCTTTTTGAAAGAACAACACGTTATAATGGTAAAAACTCATTACAAAAATGGAGAAAGTTACGCTCCGCAAATTTCACGGAATTTTCAGTCGAGAGAGTGTACCTAATATGTCAACCATTCAAAGAGTGGTCAAAAAATTTGAAGAAACTGGGTCAATTATGTATGATAAGAATCCTTTGCGTCAACGTACTGGTCGTTCTCTTGAAAACATTGCTGTTGTAAACGAGAGTGTTGTCGAGAACCCAAAAACATCAATTCGACAGTGAGTGTGAACGGCATTCGTTACAGGAATGTGATAACGGACTTCTTGTGGCCTCAACTGGACGGCATGAATCTGGGCAACATGTGGTTTCAGCAGGACGGCGCAACTTGCCATACTGCGCATGAAACAATCGACTTATTGCAGCAACGATTTTCAGAACACATTATTTCACGAAATTCTGATGTGGACTGGCCACCAAGATCGTGCGATTTAATGCCGCGCGATTTTTTTCTTTGGGGTTTTGTGAAATCTCGGGTTTGCGAATAAACCCGAAACAATTCCTGAGCTCAAATTGGAAATCCAACGTGTTGTCGGTGAGATACAGCCACATCTCTGTGAAAAAGTCATTGAAAATTGCATGAAGAGAGTAATGGCCTCTCACCGGAGCCGGGGGGGTCATTTGCCGGATATTTTATTCCATACTTTATCGGAACATGTCTTCTTTACAATACAATAAAAATATCACACCTCTGTCATGAAATACTTGGTTTTATTTGCAAATTAAAAAGTGCACTCTTATTGGGACACCCTATATGTCTTAAACGTTAAACCACGATACCAGTTGAGTTGGACAACATTTAGTGCAATATAAACAATGTTCAGATTGCTTAAAACTACTACAAGGGCCCTCCAACGGCCACATTCCCTTCGGTAATGACTCCAAGCCAGCAACATGAGGGAGGAAAACAATAAATAATTTACTTGCTTAAGGTAAGTGAGTTTATTAATATCCAATTACAAATTGTAGGAGGGTTTCATTTAGCCAGTCCTTGGAAAAGACCATTCTGCACAATTTGCTTTATGCGTTTCGTCAGGCCAATGGGAAAATATTAGCTCGAAAGTTAAAAGTGATTATTGTTGTGTTTCAAAATTAGAAAACGAGCAACAGAGAATCAAATAATGTTAAAACTGAAAATGCGAGGAGAGGATAATCATCCAAATAATCAAAATGAGCTTCCAACAAAATTTCATGATTTGATGCAAAAACTGATATCTGGCGATGAAAACCAGAGTCCATAAAATTAAGGTGATTGCTTTTAAGTGGTTTATGAGAAATTTGTAGCAAACTGCGTAATATCTCTAGTTTAATGAAATTGCGCTTCGATCAGTTACGAAACTGTTAGAAAAAAAAACACAATTTAAAGGCTATGAATGGCATGGATTTGAATATGGCGTGAATATGCTTTCAAAAGTTGTTGTTTTTGTCTCGTAATACCAAAGTTTTGAGGAAGTAGTGCGATTCTTCAATTACCTTGGGTCAATAGACTCCCCCCAAAAACATTTTGTAAAAAACTAGCCAAGTCTCGATGGACCTTCTTGTTTATCTCTAAAAAGTAATGAAATCTAGACAAATTAGTGCCAAGTTTCCGTCTTCTGTACTGGAAGTAGTTTTTATACTGTTTGTTTGAAGCTCGCCTATGCATAAGTATTGAAATACGAAGCTTTATCAAGCCAACAGCAGTCTTTCATCGTTGTGCGAATGTGAAATATTCGCCTGGATTATTATGCAGCCTTAAATTCTAGTTCATTAAATTCATTTTTAAATGTCAACTTATTCATTTATTTGTATTTCAAATACGTTCCACAAAAATGTCAAACTTAACCTTAATGCACTTACAATGTCAAATTAGCTTTGAATATTATCGAAAATTAATGGTACTATTGTTAGAATCGAGTATACAACTCAAATTATATGAATATTAAACTAAATTCTTTGAATATCGAAACTACGTTTTTCATTTCATTTATTTACTGAGCTTTCTAATAGTTTAAAAACTATCTAGTCGACAACAATCGTCAATGGGTAAAGGTTCTGGCGACAGATTGCTGCAATGGTATCATGGAGCACCAGTTTTTGTACCCTTGTGAACTCTTCAATGGCCAAGTCACACAACGTTAACTATAATATAATAATAAAGAAATCGCAGTAAGGAACCTTGAACTTGGCACGACTTTGTCTAGATTTCATGACATTTAGAGATAAACAAGCAGCTCCATCTTGGCTAGTTTTTTACAAAATGTTTTTGGAGGGATTTCACTTCTTTTTGTAGAAACGTGGGCAAAACTTTGCTTTCGCTTAGCTTCGGAACTAAAAATGACCTACAGACTTGAAATTTCAGGTTTTAAGCATGTGATTATAGATAACTGGATAGCTCAAATAGGGGCCTGAAAATGCGGCGAAATGGTTACTGTATGATGGTACGGCAGTGTTTGTTTCGCACTCGACTTGGCAGATAAACAGCCGATTACAATATAAATAAATAGAGTGGCGCGACAGCTCTTGAAGAGCCAAGGCCCAAGTGGCCTACTCTCATCAACAATTCTCTGAGTGCGTGTGAAGAATTGAGGGGACCTACAATTTAACGCCGATTCCGAACGGCAGAGTTGAGAAGCACTTTTTCATGACAGATTGATACTCTTGGAAGATTTGTCAGGTCTTCGCAAGAGACAGTGCCCGTAAAAGATGAAATAAAAACTTGGCCTGAGTAGGACTCGAACCAACGACGTTCTGCTTAGCAGCCAACGCACTTACCAACTAAGCTACGGGCAACTGCCGATTACAATATGGAAGACGAAATATTCGGGTGGCTTCTCAATGCAAACAGAACCTACTTTTTACTTTCAAGACTCTTTAAATCCAAAAAAATAATGCCATTACTTCGAAATTGCTGACGACAGTCCAAGCGCTCCAGTTCCAGATCTATGCCAGATATTCTCCAAAACTTAATTCATCATCATTCTTCATTCATCAATCACGTAAAAAATTTTAAATCTGAAAATTATGTATGTATGCATACTTTCCTGGGCAGGACATTTGAACGTTGTCATGTCTCTCTCTGTTCGAATAAAAAACATTTTACACGGGCCTTCTGACGGCCTTGTTCGCAACATGCAGTGGATGAAATACTTCGTGTCTGCTCTTGCGTGTTAGAGTGACGAAAAAGTTTTGCTTTGGTAGATTTTTGGATTCCTGTTTACTCAAACAATCAAAAAAGTTTGAATGTCCTTTTTTGTTTTATGTTCTAATTTATCGTTCAATTTTTCACTCAAAGACAAAGCTGAAAGAGGGAAATTTTTGAGGAAAATGATTTATTATAATTTTGCCTATTTTGCTTGAAAGTATTTGTTTTTGTTTAACTTTCAGTCTGGAGTCTGGCTTTCAAGGACATTTTAATAGAAAATTAAAAATGCTAGTCTCATACAAACATGCATTTTGTTTTAAAACATTTTTATTTATTTTGCGGCAGAAATGGAAACAGAAGAAAATCTTTCAAACTTTTTAATCAAGAAATACCAGAAATAGCAATTTACGCAAAAACAGTTGCAGTGTTCTTGAAGTTAGTCTCAGCTCATTTATTAACAGTGTTGAAACTTGAAATGTAATAATAACTCACAATTTATCTTGGCAGGTTTCTCAAAAAATGTGTATATCCAATCCATCAAAGAAAAACTTTTAACAAATGTTTCTTAAGGAAAATCTTATGTTTTACTTTATTTGGCAAAGAAATAAGATACATGTAACTCGGAGCAACAATGCTCTTATCCTCAAAAATATTAAAATAATGAGTACAAATCAGGAAATTTCCAACAAATGTTAGGAAAAAATATGTTTACACAGATATTGTGCTACAATAAGAATTTAAATAACATTTTTAATACAAATTGATGAAACAACATGTTTGCGTTTTTGTGTTGAAAACAAATGGGCACTTTGCAAAGTGAGCAAACGAGGAAAGAAATGAAACACCATTCAATGAAGACGAAGGACAGAGAAAAAAAGCCGTTCAAAAACTAAATTTAACCACTCCGCTTGCTCGGATGACCTTGTATGGGTGACATCGTCTTAAAAATGACGTCTACCACATAATGACCCAAGTATTGAAGGCTCTTGAACCTAATTTCTTTAAATTATTTTATTCCATAATCTAATAGAGGGAGCTGGGAAATGAGGACATCTGTGTTGGAACAGTCGAAAGTAGAGCCCGCATGACACCACTCATGACAACGGATACAGGCTAATCGATTTTGCCGCGGAGCAAAATGTTGTAGAAGGAAGCACGTGGTTTCCACTTCTTAACATCCATAAAAGAAAATGGAGATCTTCCGATCTATCAACCAGATTGATCACATTGCGATCGACGGAAAGCACTTGTCCAGCATTCTAGATGTTCGAACTCTCCGAGTTGCCAACATCGACTCGGGCCACTACCTCATCATAGTGCTACGAATACCCGACAATAACCAAAACAAATAAATGCTGCAAGAAAATTTGACGTCAGACGGCAAGAGATAGCTTAAGGAGTCCACAACCGCCACCAACATCAAGTATCAAGACGAAGAATGTAGGCATGCGCATGCAGCCAAGAAGAATGCATAAAAAACGGCGCTGCATAGGAGAACAGGAGCTGCTCGTGAGCCCTACAAGCAAAAGAGGAGAGATAACCGCCGCTGGTTTTTCAGGAAAAAAAAAGAAAGAGAGCGCGAGAAGCGTCAAATCGTGAATGTTGAGTGAGCCATTAGCGTTCGGAGGTGTTACCGTAAGATAAAACATCTGGGTCAGAGATGAGCAAGTGTAGAATCGCAGTCGATGTTGAGTATTTGAAAAAAAAAACTACTTCTGTCTAGCTGCTGAGCTGTTCAAAGCAGCATGCGACGATCTGGATAGGATGCACCAAATCATATGTAGAATATTATCGGGATAATGCAAGCCCGATGAATGGAACCTCAGCATTGTTTGCCCGATCCTGAAGAAGGGAGATCATCTAAACTGCACCAACTATATAGGAATCAGTCTCCTTAAAATCGCTTATAAGTGTGGTTGTATCGACTAGCTAGTTTTAGACTAGTAGAAAGCTCAGAATAAATGAAATGAAAAACGTAGTTTCGATATATTCAATTAACAATTTTCAGGTTTTAATTTTCGTAAAAAAGAACAATTTGAGTTGTATACTCGTTTGTTACAATGATACCATTAATTTTATAGCTTATTTGACATTGTACTAACATTAAGGTTAAAAATGATATTTTTGTGGAACGTATTAAAAAATACAAAATGAATGAATTAATTGACATTTAAAAATGAATTGAAATGAATTATAATCTAAGGCTGCATATTAATCGACGCGAATTCACATTCGTACAGTGGTAAAGCCCTCTCTGGATCAACTGATGTAAAACCATACAGCACCTTCATCATCCTAGTCTTGCTGTATTGTGTAGAAGCATGGACCCTGACAAAATCGTATGAATGTACCTTAGGCTGCTTGGAGAAGAAAGTTCTTTGGGTCATCAATAGCCCCGTGTGGGGAATGGCGAAGAAGATTCAACATCAAACTTAACGGGTTTTAAAACGACACGGACCTAACCAGAAGGTTCAAGGTCAAGCGACATAGATGCCTCACCCACAACCGGGATTTAAAAGATTTGTTGTCGATACTTTGCGGTCGGAAACTGACTCTCATCATGTTTTTTTTTCTTTATAATAAGCGTGCACTCAAAGGCTTTTCTTGTTACCATTTATATGCTAAGAGCATCAGTGCAAGCATTAGGACAAAGATAGACGGTGTAAAAGGGGGTTTCGGTATACATTGACGAAGAAAGAGTGTGGAAGATAGAGTGTGGAAAAGAGACAGGACAACGACAATGTTCCATTGAAGTGGTTTCTTTATCACCAATCGTTCTTAGGGCTCTTTTTTGTATACGAGCCGAGAGGCTCAAGTATGTAGCTGGAGAATCAGCATAGACATGGGAAGTGTACTCAAGCTTTGGACGGATATAAGTTTTATATAGATAGTAGCCAGATCAGACGGGGAGAAGAATTTTTTGCACCGATGCATGAGAAATGCTATAAGAGTACTATCGTCAAGAAAGAAATGTATTGGATTAGAAGTTGTAGACAAGAGATTTTTATAAACATAAGAATGAGGGCCGGAGACAAAACGGAGCCCTGAGTCACACCAGCTGTATTTTTTGTGGGTTTCAGACTTCAATCCGTCCAATACTACTTGTACTCAACGATTTGAAAGAAAGTTTCTAAACAAACAAAGGATGAATTCGTCGATACCGAAGCATACATTTTCGACAAAAGAGCAATTATCTTACTTCCTTTTAAACGATGTATTGATTTGGTCCACAGTTCCACTGTTCAGTGAGATAAACTATTCAATCGACAGTGAACTTATGCTATACGAAAGGCGTCCTATTGGTCATTAAGAAGCTTCCGTTCTTCAAGATATTTCTGATAATTTATTAGAGTTTCCATGACCTTAGAAAGAAGGGACGAAAATGGAATCGGTCGATTATTAGAGTGAGAAGAATATTCACCATTTTTGGGTGTAGGCTGAAAAAATGCAGTTTTCCACCTGCTCGGAATGAAAAAAATAGAAAACCTCTTCAGAACAATAGTGGGGATACCTTCCGAGCCAGTGGATTTTGAAATCTTTTAGGACTCCCTCCACGAGTGCGAGGTAAATATTTCAATTTATATTTTTGATTGTTTGTTTGTTTTTTTTTTTTTTATATCTTTTAAGAATGAGTTAGACATATTACCAAGTTTGTTCAACCCAGTCGTTCACATTTGTTCAACACCAAACGTTCAAAATCAATCGCAAGTTACAAGAACTTGTTTCGAAAAAATTCCATTTTCATTAACCTTATGTTGCTAATGTTTCGAACACAAACCCACAGCTTTTACTCATCAACTGAGAAGAACAAAGTGGTTTTATAAGCAAAAATTCAAGGGAAGAAAATAAGGAGACAAGAATGTATCCAACACAGAAATATTTTTATCTTTGCCACATATGAATCACGAGGCCACACAAACTCATGTGAATGAACATGAATCCTTTATTTGTCATTGTGTATTCAACAATAATTTTCTTTATTATTTGGTTCTCGTTTTGATAAAACGACCGTTTTTCCGATCAAGAATATACAAACCATAAATTTGACCCAGATGTTAGATAATAATAGAACAAACAAAATTCAATTTATTTCAGAAACGATTGTGAGTCCTTGAGAGAAAACCAAAACATACCAACTCAACGTCTTAAAGCTCCTGTCGTTCATAGACAGAGCCACAGAGACAGAGCATACAACTTGAATTTTTCTTTTCGAATTAAACCTTCCCTAGAGAACATTATTGTTTCACTAATGGAAAATTGTTTGCCATTGATTGTAGGTATATGTAAAATCTTGTGTGTAGGGTTTTTTGAGTGTAGGTGTCAAGGGAATATTTTCACGAGGTAAAGACAAAAAGTTGAAGTCAATTTTAGTAAGAAAGTCAATTTACACTTGACGTAATTGAAATTCAAGATAATAGCACTCAATAGATTGGTGACGCCAAATTACAGTTGAATGAATAATCCACTTGCCGAATTTTAGCATAAGGGAAAATAGAATGTCTGAGATTGAAAAACAAATCTCACGGGATAGGAAAATTAAACTTTTCAATGGCAAAGTTTTCAAGAGGTTTTGCTGTGTCTACCATGTGAGAACAAAAAAATCATTTATCGAAATGATAAAGTTCTTGAAGGAAAATACTTTTACTTACATTGAAACTACGGTGGGCCGATGACGCTTAGTAATCCCAAGTCCCGAAAAAAATTCGAAGTTTCTGAATTGAAAACTTTTAAAATAGTACAAAATTCTGAGTAAAGGTTCGCAGATTACCCGTCTCTGAACCGCAAGGGAGATGTTGAAAGGGTTTTGTCAGCTACAATATAACTTCTAATTGTGAATCACATTTAAGAAGAATTCTACGGTGAATGTTAAGAAAAATTGGACAGTTATAAGATTTGCTTTTTCTTCGAACTTCTTCATCATTCTCTTGAAATAAAGGAGGAATGTTTTCGTTTTCTCGAAAAGGTAATTTGCCTTGTTTCTGAGAAATGAAGAACTGAAGTTATTTTTTCTTTTCGTTTGGAAAGGAAACTACTGAAAATATTTGAAAAAGTTTGCTTTCCGCCCTCCACAGGAAGAAAGTGTGATTTTATTTGACAAGGTAGGTATTTTGCATAAAATTGGACTGTGTCGTGATGTTGGAAATTCCTTTTTTTTTGTGGATACAGCATGAAAGGACTAGTTTTTGTTGAAACAAAAGCAATATATGAATCAGAGACAAGCCTTGTGAATAATATTACAATCTTTTGATAACACGTGGAATCTATATAAAAGAAAATCACCAAAACGAGCCACTGGCATATATGTTGGTGTATGCTAAATCTGCTTCTGCACACGGGACAAGTACCGAGAAGAAAAGCACGATTCATCATAACTTCTACGTCATAAGATAACATAACTTCTCTTTTCTTTTTGTCAAAATAAATTTAAGTGAATAACGATAATTGTGGAGGTTTACGTTATCTAACTACTTGCTTCTTTCCGCATAAAGTATGAGAAGCCAAAAAACTTCTTTCAAGTAGCATACACTTTGTTGCGTGGTTTGCTTCCGTGTTGGAGTAGCTGTCAGACAAAGTTTGTAAGGAAAACATTATTCATCCTTTAGACAAATTTTATATTGATGAAATCTTACCTAATACTTATACTAGGTGCTCATGTGCATTACTTTTGAAACAACCATATTTCATAGATGCCATCAGGGAAATTATTTTCATTCGAAGAGACCTTTTCAATGGTTTACACTTAGTTAAATTCCTGAACGTGAAGTTTTCAAGATTTCAAGATTCAGAGAATAACCCACCACTTTTGTGTTTCTGTTTAAAATGCTTTAAACTTGTCCGTCTGTTCAATAGAATAGGTACATAATACAACCATAAAATTGTGTTTACCTTTTTACAGAAAATCCATATCGAATTCCATGCGAACAAAAACCATAACGCATGCAAAAGGCAAATTCTATCTTCAAACTTAAATTCCAGTTAATTAAAGTTAAAAGGTAGAATAGATAATGTCAACCACTTTTTGAAACAAAAATTTCAAGACGAATGCTATGGAGGAAGCTTTCAATTTAAAAGCTTAAAACCACAAAATGAGTTCAAATATGTACGAAAAATCCATAGTTCTACTTTGTAAGAATCTTGCTATTTCCATCAAAGCATGTACATATGTAATCCTGCTAGATCGAACATATTATAGAATAAAACAGCGCAGTATCTACTTCCTATCTTACATGATGAAGACTTATGTCCTTCACGTCATGAAAAATGTCACTACAAATGAAGTCCTTAACGAAGTTCACATATTACTTTTCTGCTTATTTTCAACATGACGAAACTTTATTCTCCGCTTTTCCTGCTATAACTATAACATCCGGTTTTTCATCTTCAACGAAAAGGAATTCCTTGTCTTACAAGATTTAGTTTGGTGGCGTGGGCGAAATACATATATTTGTTGGATGCAGAACGGCAGTCTGTCTGCACGGTATACACAAATCTTGTTATTAAATTTGTTCTTTGTACATGATTCAATTTTAAGGAAGACAAAATCCGTTTGAAATTCCTTACTCAGATGTTAAGGAACTGACAATCTTGTAGAATGGTACATTCTGCTCTTCCCATTTGAATTGTTTCCTCGGTGATTGTTTGTTGGAGATTGACGCAACATTTTTGAGAATATTTGTGTTAAAGTTTATTTTTCCATAAGAAAATGTTTTGTATTTAAAGAAGAGTTCAGTAGCATTTTGCAAAATATTTAATATTGTACTTTAAGAATAGTAAGGACTTTTCACTAAGCAAGAAAGTAACAAACTACTTATGCAGGTGGGGGTCTTTACCCCGAACCCCGCGTTTATTGCAGTTAAAAAAAGGCTTATGTGTATTCAACTGATGAAAAAAAATTATTTCACATTCTACGATAATAATAAAAAAAACATCCCTATAGAGAGATCACTTCGTTTTCTGTTCATTCCTCTTTCACAAACGATTTCTTGGTGCACATATTCGAGAATACAATATTGTGATCCGAAAATGTTGTTTTTCATATTTTTAACATAAGTAGTTTCGAAGTTTTATATGTACACTCCTTTACCTTTATACTCTTTATTATGGAATCTTTTGTTGTATTTATAGTTGTTACTTTAAGGTTCGTGAATAAAATTTTCAGACCACGGGATTCGAACTTCAATGACTTTAGTTAAATGCAAGACGTTTAAGCCAATGGGCGATACGCATACCTAATGGATCAAACTGGTTTAGTATGAAATCCACTTAAGCAATTTGAAGTTCTTAAGTTTTGTATGCTCTCACTGTCATATCAATTAAAATGTGTTGAGTGCTCGCCTGCTATATGCTTTGATATCATCTCATGTTATTTTTTTTTCTTGTATTACAGTTAGACGTAATTTTTATTTCAATATAAACTTTTGTTTGGTTTATAAGAAGAGATAAATTTATAATCAAGGTTTCCCAAGAAAATGGTTGGTTTCATATCTGAATCCCTTACCTGCAATTTCCTTCAAAAGTAAAGAAAATAAGTGTCGGATATACGAGGACGGAACCCTGCTACACCCGAACCCGAACATACAAGCAGATGACTGGCTTTCTGGTCCTTTATTTTCATCTAATCCCTGTCCTTAAAGATTTAAAATTTATAATGCAAGGTATCCACTTCCTCGTTAACTAACAATTTTTTTTAACGAAAACAATACTTATAAGTAGGAATTTATTGAAAAATTGTGTTTTGTTTCGTCATCAAGATAAAACAACACAATTTAAATTTTCCATCTACACTAATATATAAAGCTGAAGAGTTTGTTCGTTTGAACGCGGTAATCTCAGGAACTACTGGTTCGAATGGTATAATTCTCTTTGTGTTGGATGGTGCCTTAATCGACTTAGACATTAGGCTACTTAACATTAAGCTGTGACCAATAGCAGCGAAGAATCTGTGGAAAATGTGGAAAAAACGGCAAAAAATATACATTTTTCTGCGTTTTAACGCGCTTATCTCAGGAACTACTGGTTCGAATGATATAATTCTTTTTGTGTTGGATGGTCCATTAATTAAGGAAGACTTGAAGCTATTTAACATTAAGCTGTGACCAATAGCAGCGAAGAATCTGTGGAAAATATGGAAAAAACGGCAAAAAATATACATTTTTCTGCGTTTTAACGCGCTTATCTCAGGAACTGCTTTATGAAATTGAACAATTTTTTTAATGTTGAATGGTCCATTTATCAAGGAAGGCTTTAAGCAAACAATACAATACATCTACACTAATATATAAAGCTGAAGAGTTTGTTCGTTTGAACGTGGTAATCTCAGGAACTACTGGTTCGAATGGTATAATTCTTTTTGTGTTGGATGGTGCCTTAATCGACTTAGACATAAGGCTACTTAACATTAAGCTGTGAGCAATAGCAGCGAAGAATCTGTTTAAAATGTGGAAAAAACGGCAAAAAATATACATTTTTCTGCGTTTTAACGCACTTATCTCAGGAAGTACTGGTTCGAATGGTATAATTCTTCTTGTGTTGGATGGTCCATTAATTGAGGAAGACTTGTAAACATTAAGCTGTGACCAATAGCAGCGAAGATTCTGTGGAAAATGTGGAAAAAACGGCAAAAAATATACATTTTTCTGCGTTTTAACGCGTTTATCTCAGGAACTGTTTTATGAAATTGAACAAGGTTTTTAATGTTGAATGGTCCATTTATCAAGGAAGGGTTGAAGCTATATCAAATTTAGCTGTGACCAATAGGAGCGAAGAATTTGTGTAAAATGTAGAAAAAACGGCAAACAATACAATACAATCTACACTAATATATAAAGCTGAAGAGTTTGTTCGTTTGAACGCGGTAATCTCAGGAACTACTATTTCGAATTGTAAAATTCTTTTTGTGTTGGATAGTCCATTAATCGACTTAGACATTATTCTACTTAAAATTTAGCTGCGACCAATAGCAGCGAAGAATATGTGGAAGTGTGAGAACTGAGATTTTTTTTTTAGATCTCTGAGATGAAATTATTTTGGATTCGATTTCTCACTCAGCTATTTGACTTGGCTGACATATGTGCAGCAACAATTAGTAAGGTAACCATTAAATCTCAATGATAACTCAGAATTATGTTCCACCAAATGTTTTTGCCTCAGTCAAGGTGACATTGAGATCTCAGTGAGATGTTTTTAGGTGAAACTGGCCTAATAACTGCTCAAATTAGAATTTTGAGAGTTCAATTGATTTGTGAATGTGATTGATTGCACTATTTGTGCAGATTATTGTGTTTAAACAATATCATTTTATGTACTTCTTAACTAAAAAATATACTCAGTTTAAAGAAAAAAAAAATTTACTTAACGAAAAAAAACGATGCAGAAGTAAGAGAGATATTAGAATTAGGGAGAGTTCACCCAAGGGAATGCTTTAAGTATGAACAACTGAAAGGAATCATAAAAAATGCTCAAATTTTTCAAGTTCAAGAGAATTATGACCTAGGAAGAGTTGACTGCAATGCAATTTTATAATAACTTCCGAACAAAATTCCCACGCGCGCATGATGCACAAGTCGAGACGATACTCTGGCCGGTGGACGAGGGAGAGGCGGACGAAGTCGCGGGCAACTGCTAGTACAATATAAAGTTCGTTTGAACGCGGTAATCTCAGGAACTACTATTTCGAATTGTAAAATTCTTTTTGTGTTGGATAGTCCATTAATCGACTTAGACATTATTCTACTTAAAATTAAGCTGCGACCAATAGCAGCGAAGAATATGTGGAAGTGTGAGAACTGAGATTTTTTTTTTAGATCTCTGAGATGAAATTATTTTGGATTCGATTTCTCACTCAGCTATTTGACGTGGCTGACATATGTGCAGCAACAATTAGTAAGGTAACCATTAAATCTCCATGATAACTGAGAATTATGTTCCACCAAATGATTTTGCCTCAGTCAAGGTGACATTGAGATCTCAGTGAGATGTTGTTAGGTGGAACTGGCCTAATAACTGCTCAAATTAGAATTTTGAGACTTCAATAGATTTGTGAATGTGATTGATTGCACTAAGGTAGGTGCGAGTCATAAGGCCTGTCGGGTAATAAGGTCTACATTTCGAAAAAGCTATTTATAATCGTAGTAGACGTTAACGGTCAGCCTGCTATGAAGCTAACTGCAGTATATGATTTGTCAGACTTGGCGCTTTATGTTCATTCACGAATTTTGTTTCAGTCTTGTGTAATATATTGTGAGAGGTAACTAAATAATAAGAATTAATCTTTTTGTATCGTAAGTAATATTTCCAAAACAACACTCATGCTTATAAATGTATGCGTACATTTTCCGTTATTTATTGTTTTATTTATTTGTTATGTTTCAAACTTGTATTTTAGTTTCAATAGTAATTTATTTAACTTTTCCTTCAAATAGTGCATGGGTTTAATAAGGCCTACCAAATTTGATGGTAGGCCTTATTATCCTCCTTTTTTCCATAAACATTTTTCGTCTTTAAAGTATAATGAAAGTGTCTTAAACAGTTTCTTAACATATTTGAAAGTAATTACATCGGTATTGTTATTGATTTATTAACTTTTTATTGACCAAAATTACCATCTCCAAAAGGAACATCTTTGACTTATTTCATTTGTCCTGTACGATTAGTGCAAAGAGGCATGCTTATAGTACCTATAAAGCTGCTGAGAGGTATAAAGTTCTTAGAAGAACTATAAGGAATCATTTACGAGACTGGAAGATGAAAAAAACACTAGGTCGAAAATCAATTTTTTATGTCGTCCAGAAAAAAAAAATCTGGTAAGCAGATTTATGAGGTTCGCTGAGGTAGGGCTGCCTGTAACACTAAGGATTATCAGACAATTCTCAGCGGACGATAAATACAATCTTGAGTGTCCTTAGGTATGGCTGTTATAAAGAGCCACTTTAATCAGTATTTGTTTGTTTATATTTTCCTTATCTGAATTACCGATTATACGAAGTATATTTTGATTTTTCTGTATTTTAAAAAGATAAGCCTTGTTACCCGACTAGTGTTTAATAAAGCCTATTGACAAGGTTTTTGAAAATGTTGAATTCTGTCTTTATTTGAGGCAGAAGTTAGTAGATTTTATTGTTTGTTTATAGTATTATATTTTACACATTAGTTAACACTAAAAAAATTCCATTTTTGTAAATAGTTTTTGTTTTATTTCAAATCTCCCTTAGCTAGGCCTTATTACCCGCACCTACCTTATTTGTGCAGATTATTGTGTTTAAACAATATCATTTTATGTACTTCTTAACTAAAAAAATTGCTCAGTTTAAAGAAAAAAAAAATTTACTTAACGAAAAAAAACGATGCAGAAGTAAGAGAGATATTAGAATTAGGGAGAGTTCACCCAAGGGAATGCTTTAAGTATGAACAACTGAAGGGAATCATAAAAAATGCTCAAATTTTTCAAGTTCAAGAGAATTACGACCTAGGGAGAGTTGACTGCAATGCAATTTTACAATAGCTTCCGAACAAAATTCCCACGCGCGCATGATGCACAAGTCGAGACGATACTCTGGCCGGTGGACGAGGGAGAGGCGGACGAAGTCGCGGGCAACTGCTAGTCAAAAAATAAAAATGAACCATTCCTTACATTATTCAACAAAACATCTGAAATGAATACATTAATAATGAAAACAAAAAAACAAGAGCATACTAGAACTGCATCTGCATACAAATTTAAAAAACATCAAGACAGAATGAAATGGGAACACGAACAGAAATGAGTCTGTCTAATGTTTCTATTAGTACCTTCTACTAAGCGCCAAAGTGGTCAGGATTTTAATGAACATTTCAAAAAGATTTTTGTTTCTTGTTTAGCATTTGTTAACTTATCAGTATTAACATGATGTTGTTTTATTTATTAATGCAGAAAACAGAAAGCATGCTCTTAATTTTTGTCATCATGTCTACTTCGAATTAGATATATCGTCTCCGCAATCGTCCATACTCTAAAAGGCGACAAATTTTCTCAGTAGAACTTTTCTCTTAAATTTCAAATTGGCAAAACTTTCGTGGATCACAATAGCAGTTTGCAAAGGTAATAGTAAGAATTTTTTATTTCAAAATTCTTGGAAACTAACGTAGGCTCTGTTGGCTTTGAACTGCCGACCATCGGCTTTAACTACTGATCAAACGTAGTTGAAGGATCGCACTACTTCTAATGGAGATCTTCCAGGCTCCAGGTTCTCCAACGCCAGGTTGAAAAATAAGTCAATCTTTCTCCTTGTCGGAGTCTATGTAAAATGTTGACGGGTCTGCATAGTAACAATCCTGATACCTTATTTTAGCTTGAAACGCTTGTCATGGTCAGCCTACATATAGTCTAATCAGATTATTTGGTAGGCCGAATTCTATCAAGTCTTTGGAAAGTTCAACGCTGGCTATGCTGTTAAAGTCTATATACCTACAGGTGGTGTTATGGGATGTTAAATTGAAGACAGTTCTGCATCGCCTGCAATGGGCTGAATAAATAACTATCTGTCGATTTTTTATAGGCCTAAAACTGTTTCCATAAGATAGAGGAGAATATTTTCTGGCATCTATACTCAATATTGCTATAAAGTTGCTGTTGTTCACATCTATAGGACATACAGTGCCTCTTCGTCAGTCTTCCGCAATTCGTTCTGCTCCCATTAGTGAATTTGATGTTTAAGATGTTTAAGTGATTTCTTCCATGTTTAATCAGGCTGGCTGGCTTTCAGTCCTTGTTTATAGCTTCTTCGCCTTTGGGATCGGTGATCAGATGTCTCATCCGTCCTTAGAGAAGGTGCAGCACGGTATACACTGCGTCATATTATGGACTGATTAGTTGAACTTCAAAGACTAGTTTTTTTTTTTCTATGAATCTCCTTCTCTTCTCAACAGACATGCAGATATTCAATGAGATTGCTGAATTGGTCGCTATGCATAGTAATTTGTACCCTCTGTGGACAGTAGGGAGTCCGAAAATTCTCAAAATTATGATCAGTTCCAAATTTTGAAAATTTCCGCTAACATCGTCGTTTGTTAAAATTCGGATTCGAATTTTTTCTCTCGTATACAAAAATTTCCAATAGATTATTACCTTATATCCATTTTTCTTTTAACAATAAAATAACAGAAATTCGGAAATATGAAAGGTACCTATCATCTCCTCTTGTTCGTGTGGGGGAGTTCCATTGAACTCAATTTGCCTGAAGCATAATTTGACCTCCATTAACACTTGATATTAATATAACCTGATTCTTGAAAATTCAATACATAGGTACCTATTTTTTGTTACAAACAATACAATTTACACAGCGAAACACACTTCTCCAAAATGCTCCTCCTTCTGTTTCATCATCAACAGGGAAGATAATGCTTCCTACGAAGATATGACACCGAACGACATTACTGCTACTACGTCACGTAGTATCAGTTTGTATACAATCTGCATTCGAATTGTTTTGATATTCTTGATAAAGCAGAACACTCCATTACCATTCGTGAAGATTGCGCCCCTTAGAAAGTACTCGATTTGCACCTCTTATTCATAAATTTTCTTCTATACAGAAGTTTACTCAATTTTATTAAATGAGAGCTCTCACTACCTTCCTGATAAAAGATAGTTTTTCGCACATTAAAGAGCTCTGCGATATAAATTTAATTGAGTAAAATTTAAACTTTGATTCCATTTCTAGATATAATTGTTTAAAATTGTCAGCTTACATGAAGCATGTATGAACCAACTTCAACTAAACTGCTGTCATTTAACACTGTTCTGTTGAAAAAAAAACGTGCTTCCTCCTTCCTTCCTTGTTGAGGGGAACTTGTTTCCCAAACGATTCTGTTTTCCATTCTTTTATTTGAACAATATAATGGAACAATGAACAATATAGAAGCACAAAAAAAATTACTTTATTCTTAATGAAAAAGGGTGATGGTTTGCATTTGCTCTCTAGATCGGGGATAATATGTCTGGATGCATAAACATTCATAATTCTTTTATTTTATTTTATAAGGTTTTTAATAAGTTGCATGAGAAGTCTCGATGGTTTTCAAACTGTGTTGTAATTTTTATTCAAGCAAGGTCGGACTATTGCAGGCTAACTTTGACTAATATATCTAAATTGATACTATTGTATCATTCGGTAGTAGTAGTTGAGGTGATTTTAGTACGATAGTTCTAGCCTACTTATAATATTTTCGGAAGAGAGTGAAGTGAATTGTATCTATAAATAATCTTCAATTCCGTTTGGGAAAATACTATTGCAAGAAAAGCATGTGACACCGTGTAAGATTTCATAGAAATTTGCTGAACGTTTTACCAAAATTCTCATCTTTTGTTGGAATTTAAACAGTAGGTACTAGTAATAGTAAGTCACATTATTTGAATGCATCCAAAATGTATCAGTCTTTAACTAAGTTAAGAGATTAACCAGAAAGTTCAAAAGTGTTTCAAACAACTGATTGATAATTGAACTACAGTTAATTTATTCTAAAGAAGATAACAATGAACTCCATTACATTCCATTCACTCATAAATGAAATGCTTTGTTGATTTAATATCGAATACTGAATTATGGTTAAATAAAGGATTATGAACAATAATGAAAGGATCGTATGCTTAAATGTTCGAAGCCAGTCAGTTGTTAAATTTGCTCTTATTAACGAGAACAATGTGGCTTGTGTCAGAGCCGTTACCTTCATTAAAAAGGAAATGAGAAAATTGGAAAATAATGAGAATTGAGTGGTTTTCTGTTTGACTGAGCTGGATTACGTGATTACTATACTGAACTGTTACTGGGCATAATTATTGGCTTTGTAATATTTATTTTAATGAAATAGTAATTATTAACATCAGATTGAACTGATTAACTATTGTAACGAAGCGTCACACTTCACACCTCCTCCATAACAAAAAGTTATCAAGTAGAAGTTAAGTTCAGTAAGAAATTCGAGAAGCGTAATCCTACCATAATGTAAGAGGCTTCTTCTCTTACGATATGTAATCTAGCAGCTATTTACCTTTTCATTCAATAGCATTGATTCTCGTATTTATTAAATTAAATAACCTTCACACTGTACTTAATAATTACTTTGCTCAAAATGATCAAATTAAAGCTTATTTATTTTTCACTGTTTCCATGTAATCAAAATAATATTTTTCATTAGTATTTAGTAATAAAGAAGTTTTGTTCAAGTAAAATCGTTTTGTTTCTTATTTTGATCAAGAAAAGCCCTATACATACCAGTAGTTGTTCTCCAACCGCTACAAGTTGACTAGCAACGAGTTATGGTGTATGGGGCAATTTAAATTGTTCCTGTTTTTGGCTTAAATATTGGTTTTTATTATAATATAGATTGATCGAGTTTATACTTTCCCTCCTTCCGAGAATCCCCCTCACTTTGAGGCTGTGGCGACAGGTTATATTTTACCTCAATCTGAGAATCCCTCGCACCTTGAGGCCGGCCGTAACGATAGGCTATAGTTTCCCTCCTTCCTAGAATCCTCTCACTCTGAGGCCGTGGAAAATTACCTCCTTCCGAGAATCCCCCTCACCACGAGGCTGTGCGTTAGGTTATACCTTGTCTCCTTCCGAGAATCCTCCTCACCATGAGGCCGTTGCACTATTGTATTTATAAGGCTATTAAGAATATAAATAAGAACTAATATGTACATTTGAATACGAGTAACTTAATAAAGAAGAGTTAAAAATTAATTGGAGAGAACTCGGTGTTTTCTTTACAGAGTTTTATTGTGCTTTCCACAGACAGACCTTTAAGCATCACACTATGTTAACAGAATTATCAAATCCATAGAAATTTATTTTTGGAAACCGAAACAAGAGTGGTCACTGCCATTGAATGAACCAAGGCCGTTTGCATTGACTTTGAAATAATGATCCTATCATTTAACTTTAAATAAAAAAAGAAATATTTATATCCAGAATCCTCAGTTTTGTTTTCATTTGGAATAAAAGATAAACAGTTTTTTGGAAGGTTATATGGTATTCTTCAACTTGTTCAACTTGGAAGAGGTTTCAACGAAAAGCTTTGAGGAAGTAGTGCTGTCCTTCAATTATCTTGGGGCAGCTTTAGTAGCCGTTAGTAAAATATAAGAAGAAATGCAGCTCATAGCAATCCGTCCCCACATTATATGTCCTTAAGTCCAAAAATGTATGCATTAATTCGAAACTGTATTGGATGTATCAGACATTTTCCTAAAAGCACCAATGCAACGATCACAGAATTAGATGCTGCACCATGGTGTACGGTTTCGGGAAATTAATATATATCTGTGGTCAGAATGCATAACCGCTTAAGTCGAGTTAGGTCGTAAATGACTTATTGATGTAGCCGTGTTAAACTCTATCGTCACTCAAAATTTCAGATCTGTATCTTTTCTTAAACGACAGTTATAAACTAAAAACCTAACAGCTTAAGTCAGTTTTTTAAAAATGTCATAAGCCAAAAAGACTTAACTTGAAAAATATATGATTTTTCATAACGGCGGTTTCATAACTTAAGTTAAGTTTTTTAAGTATGTATAAATATTAAGATTTGCCATAAAAACCTATCTCAAGATAAACTACTATGATCTAGATAAAAAAAAAAAAAATTGCCATAAAATCATAAGTTGAGTTAGGAAAGTTTTTGTCTTCCCATATTTAAAAATTGTATTTTTTTTCTATTTCTTAACTCAAGTTAGGCTGTTATTCCCCAATGCAAAATAAAAAAATAATTTTCCTAACTTGAGTTAGGCTGTTATGGAAAATTAAATTTTAGATTTTTAGTGCACCTAATTTAAGATAGGTTCTTATGGCATCCTCCATTCTAGTAATTTCAAAATAATACCTCGAGTTAGGCTGTTATTCCGTATTTGAATTTGAAAAATCGCGAATCTAAGTAGACATAGGTTTTTCTGTCTCGAATAAATTAAATTCAAAATCGTGGGGAGATGAGTCATAACTTGATTTAGGCTTGTTGTGACCGGTCGCATCCAAACAAAACAAATAGTGAAACATTTAAAAGTGAGTTATTTATTTAAAAAGTGATTGTTAAAATAAAAGTGTGTGAATTGAAAAAAAAAAACTTAGAATAAAATGTTGAGCAGAGCATTGCAAATGGAAAAATTGGCGAAGAAACTCGCAGAACGTGCCGAAGCTAAAGGTTAGTTAATGGTTTTCTATTATAATTCTAATGATGTATGATATACATTTACATTATATTTTAACAAGATGTTTTACGTATAAATACTTACTTACTTAAGGTGGACTGCAGTCCGGTGTGGACTTGGGCCTCTAACAACAGTCTCCGCCAGTCAGCTCGGTCCCTAGCCAACTGTCTCCAGTTTTGCACTCCAAGTTGATTGAGGTCCTCTTCCACTTGTGTGCGCCACCTGAGTCGCGGTCTTTCTCTCCTTCTGCGTCCCTCGGGAATAGTGTCGAAGGCCTTCCGGGCCGGAGCATTGGTGTCCATGCGCTCTAAATGACCGAGCCATCTGAGTCTCTGGACCTTGACCCTTCTGGCTAGGTTCACGTCGTTGTACAACCCGTAAAGTTCGCTATTGTATCTCCTTCTCCAATCCCCATCAATACACACGGGGCCAAAGATGACCCGAAGAATTTTTCTCTCGAAGCAGCCTAAGGCACATTCATCCGATTTTGTTAGGGTCCATGCTTCTGCACCATATAGCAGGACAGGGATGATGAGGGTATTGTACAGTTTTACCTTAGTTGCTCGAGATAGGGCTTTTCCATTCAGTTGCTTTATTAGCCCAAAGAAACAGCGATTAGCAAGAGTAATTCTTCGTCTTATCTCAGCGCTGGTGTTATTGCCCGTGTTGATAGCGGAGCCTAGGTAGACAATCTCCTTAACTACCTCGAAGTTGTAGGTGCGGGGAAATAACTCCACGGGAACTAACTCCACTGAGGGATTTACTTCCCACCAAGTGAGAACTTACTCCACTTTTGTAAAATGTAGTTAGTTCCCATGTACGCTGAGAACTAAGTTCACTTTCTAATGGGAACTAAGTTCACACATTTATTCATGGCGCAGGGAAACTGGTCCGAAAATGGGTTTCGGGGCTAATGATCTACTATGGTGGGTCATAACAACAACCCCAAAATATCCCATAAATAAATAAGATCATTTTTATTTGATACCTATTTGTCGACAAAATGGATAGAGCAATTCATTTTCAAAGCTGTTGCCGTTTCCTTTAATTTGGAAGAGCATGCTAGTGTCTGGATAGCAGGTGCTGCACTGCAATGATTCATTTTGAGCATCTTTTTCACCTTGGTGGATGATGACTATCTGTAACACTCAAAATCAGTTTGGTTTGATTGGGAGTGAAGCGAACGGAAAAAATTTTGCCCAAAAGAGAATCAATTTGGGGTGTGAAAATAAAAAAATTCGCGCGAATTTTTTTATTTTCACACCCCAAATTGATTCTCTTTTGGGCAAAATTTTTTCCGCTTGCTTCGCTCGCTTACAATTTTTGATTCAAGCTCCAAATCCTTAGTAATACAATTTTTTTAATATTTTGAGAAGGATTGTAGAGTTAATAGAGTCAATAGAAAAATGTCTTTGTGATGGAACTTTTAATGTTATTTAAATAGCTCAGTTATTTAAAAGGACAAAAAGATGCAACAAGATGAAACTGGGTTCAAGTACAGTGTGCCCTATACTCTCACCGAACACCAAACTTCAGAAGAACGTTTGCATAGGAAAAAGTTTTCTTTATGTCACATAAACTTTAAGCATGCGGTACCTATATTTCAAATGTTATATATACCGTTTTAGAAAATGTTTAAAATTAATAGAAAAGGTCAGGAACCCCGAATTTGATTTCTGGACTAATGAACCACCATATAGGGGGTCAGATTCTTAAAAATGGATTTCCGAATGACTAAGTTTCTCAATATTTTTGTTCATGCGATTTTTTAAAATTATTTTCAGTTTTAAAAACTGAATTTCGGAATGACTTCATTTCTAAAAGACATTTATTTTAATTTCACAAACAAAATTGTTCAGTATACTTGAATTCTTATTTTAATTTTTTCTCAATTAAAGTGGCAATTTTTTTCAAATTCGAAGGGAACTAGATCCACTTATTATTTGAGGAATTTAATTCCCACTGTACATGGGAACTAACTACACTTTACAAAATTGGAGTAAGTTCTCACTTGGTGGGAAGTAAATCCCTCAGTGGAGTTAGTTCCCGTGGAGTTATTTCCCCGCACCGAAGTTGTATGCGTCTATTGTGACGTTCTGTCCGAGCAGTCGATGTTGGGTGTCCTTACTCGAAGACAGCATGTACTTCGTTTTTCCCTCATTTACCGCTAAACCCATTTTTGCCACTTCTGTCTCAATTCTCACAAAGGCGCCATTGACATCACGCTGTGTTCTTCCCATTATATCAATATCGTCGGCGTACGCAAGAAGTTGAACAGATTTATTGAAGATGGTGCCTCTGGTGTTGACGGTGGAGTTTTGCACTACCTTCTCAAGAACGATGTTAAAGAAATCGCACGACAGTGCATCGCCTTGTCTGAATCCTATTTTGACGTCGAATGATTCCGTAAGCTCATTGCCAACCTTGATAGAGCAGCGTGAGTTCTCCATCGTCATTTTGCACAAGCGAACGAGCTTGGCAGGGATGCCAAAACTAGACATAGCTTTATACAGTTTGCCTCTATAGATGCTGTCATACGCGGCTTTAAAATCAATGAAGAGGTGGTGGGTATCGATTTGGAGTTCATAGGTTTTTTCCAGGATCTGCCGCAAAGTGAAAATTTGGTCGATGGTAGACTTTCATGGCCTGAAGCCACATTGATAAGGACCAATCAGATTGTTGACGAAAGGCTTCAGACGTTCACATATTACGGCAGAGAGGATCTTGTAGGCGATGTTAAGCAGACTGATTCCTCTCTAGTTGGCGCAGTTTAGAGGATCTCCCTTTTTCAGGATTGAGCAAACAATGCTGAGGTTCCATTCATCTTGCATGCATTCCTCCTTTGGTGCATGCTCCTATCTAGCTCGTCGCCTGCGGCTTTGAACAGCTCGGCAGCTAGACCATCTGCTCCATACACCGGGAGCCCTCAATCCTGAAAGTGCACTTACACGGATTTCAAAATTTTTTGTATTAAAAGATAGTTTATAGAAATACCAACAAATTAAGCCCGGTATGACGAGGCCTATCCTGGCACCAGTATTTTTTGCAATTTTTTGCATTATTAATAATTATTGTTAATTTGCACTTATCGCGGATTTTAATTTTAACTAGCGCATATTATTGGAAATTTAATGTGCTTTCAGGAAAAAATGGTATGACAGCTGCCATCCTGGCACCAATGTCTGTCATACCTATTTTAAAATTTTGTCACTCATATGTTTTTAAAATAGGTATGACAGACATTGGTGCCAGGATGGCAGCTGTCATACCATTTTTTCCTGAAAGCACATTAAATTTCCAATAATATGCGCTAGTTAAAATTAAAATCCGCGATAAGTGCAAATTAACAATAATTATTAATAATGCAAAAAAATGCAAAAAATACTGGTGCCAGGATAGGCCTCGTCATACCGGGCTTAATTTGTTGGTATTTCTATAAACTATCTTTTAATACAAAAAATTTTGAAATCCGTGTAAGTGCACTTTCAGGATTGAGGGCTCCCCGCCTACCAGCGGCTTTGTTGGATTTCAGCCGTGATATTGCTGTTTTCACTTCTTCTAGGTTGGTTCACGGAATTGTTGGCTGTCATCGTGAATGATAAAAGGCTCCTGCCTGACGGCGGGGTTCTGTTCGTCGTCGCCGTTATACAGTCTAGAGAAGAGGTCTTTCCAAATCCCCAGCACTGACTGCGGTTCTACTATGATGTTCCCTTGTTGATCTCTGCAGGCATCGGTTCTTGCTTGATGACCTTGAGCCAGCTGTTTTACCTTCCGATAAAACCTCCGAACTTCATTCCTGCTGTTAGCTCTCTCAACATCTTCGATCTGACGCTTCTCATGCTCTCTCTTTTTTCTCCTGAGAAGCCGGCGTTCTTCTCTCCTCTTTTGCTCGTAGAGCTCACGAGCAGCTCTTGTCCTTCTTTGCAGCGCTTCTTTGTATGCCTCCTGCTTGGCTGCATGGGCCTGCCTGCATTCTTCGTCAAACCAGGGGTTTCGTTTTGGTGTCTGTGTGAAACCCAGCACATTAGATGCGGCATCTCTTACTGCATTCTGGCAATGTTGCCACTGGTCTTCGATACTTGATGTTGGCGGCATAGGACTCCTTAAGAGGTTACTTGACACTCGATCAGAGAAGGATCTGGCGATCTCTTGCGATTGTAGCCGTCCGACGTCGAATTTTCTTGCAGCATTTCTTTGTTTTGGCCGTTGTCGGGATATTCTTAGCACTACCTTGGCTACGACGAGGTAGTGTTCCGAGTCGATGTTGGCTCCTCGGAAAGTTCAAACATCTAGAATGCTGGACAAGTGCCTCCCGTCGATCGTAATGTGATCAAAACAATTTAACCTTTATTTTAAATGCATTGACTGTATCTTAAAATTATGGTGTTCATTGTTTAAAACACTGGTTTAAAAAAGCTTAACTCGGCATAAACTCTTTTATCGCGACATTTCACTGAAGGCAAAACGGCCTAGCTGCATATAGACAAATAAGTAATTAAACTTTAAAGTACCATAACAGCCTAACTCAATTTAAGAAATTTGTTTGAAAAAAAATATACATAGCAAAACAACTTAACTTCAGATATGCATTATTTTTTTTTAATTCGCAATAAGCCATAAGAGCTTAAGTGTTATTTTCTTAAATAACTCTTAAAAAAAATCGAATAGTTATTTACTCTTCACACAGGATAAAAGAGTACCCCTTCTATTTTTTTGCATTCAAAAAATTAAAATATAACTAGTTTCCTAATCCCAGTGAATTTTTGAAACTTTAAACTGCTCTCCTGAAAAGTATAATAAATAGACTTAAGCGGTTATGACTTGTGGCCACAGATATTTCAGCTCACTCCACTCTCCATCCCTTCTCCAGTCGTGCTCATTCCTGTTTGATTGTTCTTCGTCAATTACTTAAACTTCATTTCTTTTTTTGATAAAAGAATTTAATTGATAACATTTTCAATTTTAATAAATTTTCAGTAAAACATGTTTACTCTTCCCAACGATTTTTGTTTACTTTTACTCATTTCTCCAAATAGAATATTATGTATTCAATAAAAAATATGCAAGTCTTTCGTTATACAAACAAAGAGTGTATGCATTATTCTTATGCAAATTAATGCTCATCCCATCCTTACTAGAAGCCTTTTGTCAACTCTTTATTCCAAAACATATTTACACAATCCTTTGCTGATGAATGTCTTTTGTCAGTATGTTGCTGACAAAGAAGATTGTTTTAATTAAAAAATTTATTATCTATTTACGTCTTCAAAGTTTTTGGTGTCAGACACATCAAAAAATATTAAAGCAATTTACTGTGATGACATTTGAGACTTATGCAAGAATAACAATGAGTGATGAATTTAAAAGCGGCTGCAACAAATCATTTGCCTAAACTGAATAGTTAATTTTAAAAATGAAGCTTGACGAAATGAATCTTAAAATTATGTTAAGTAAAATGATGAAAGAACAGGCAGTAGTACCTACTCATTAGCATTTGAAGCTCCTCATTTGGACTGTAGACGTAACTTTGCTTCAATCGTTACTCGTAAGTTTCTTTACTAGACGAAGACCACTAGGGAGAAAAAAGTTTGAATTCAAATTCGAAGACTTAAGCACATTTTTATCTTATGAAAAAAAAGTGAAAAGATTTTATTTTCGCTTCGTCGATAAAAATACGATATACTCCTGCAGACATTCCAAATTTATTTTGTGGCCATGATGGCACACCTCAGTGAGGATATTGTTCCTCCTAAGCACCAAAGTTCGTAACTTTTATGACATCCTACTTCAGCTTGAGTAGGTAGTATAAGTAAGTAGGAATAGGTGTGCTAACTATTTCCCTTTGGGGTAAGATTAACAAAGTTTCTGTGGCCCGACATTCAATAAAGGTGAATTTTCAAATCGTCGCCTGAGAAAATTATTGTCGTATGTGAAAAAATGCGATTTTCAGGTTTTGATGCAGTTTTGACAAGCAAAAAATAATCTTTCAAATGCTGTTTTCCACGTTTTAATATCTATCTTAGTTTCAGAGAAAATTTGTATTAATTTTGTCGTATGTGCAAGGTCGAATGCGTTTGGGTATTTATTTTGTCGTATGTGTTTAATTTTTGCACATACGACATTTTTTGTATTGGAAACTCGGTTTTTGATCTTTCAGTAAACTATTGTCGTATGTGTTAAAACTCCTGCACATACGACAATTTTTTACTCAAGTTATGGTAAATTATTGTCGTATGTGCTATGAGGATGTGTACATAAAAGAGAAACTTCAGTCGACTTCAGGATGTCGTTCGGTTCGGATGAGTCACCTCCGCCGTAATTACTAACAGAACTTATTTCGTAAGCATTGTGACTAATAACTCAACTAAAATTATTTTTTTCACTTGCGAGATATAGAATATATGGCAAGTATTGAATTTGTAACAACACGATGATAGAGAAGCCGAAATAAGTGGGTCCGGCGGTTCCGCACGTCTGCCAGTTTGTAAACGCACCTACAGCCTTAACCACTGGTTCGATTGACTTCAACTTTGGAAATTGGTTGTTTGAGTGAATTTGGGTGGGTCATTTTTTTAAATTTTATTTTTAGGATTAAAATTGAGGGTAGCAACCTTATAATTTTTTTGGCCAAAAACAAAAAGTTTAAATTTTCTCGAAAACAGTGTTTTTAATAAAAATAAATTATTTTTGTATTGCTCCAAAACGGTATCGCTCACAGAACCGTTTTTTTGTTATAAGCTTTTATCAAAAAATAGTAGCTCGATCAACGTACTTAATTTTTGGGGAGTACGTATATATTGCCCAATTAATATTTTGTATTCAAAATATTTAAATGCTGTACCTACCTTGAAAGCGGATCAATATTAAAAATCGAAATTCAAACATAATATGTATATATTGCATACTGCATACTGCATACCCAGATTACTTTTATGTCATTTTTAAAAAATTGTATGCTTAAAAAATTAAATTAAAAAAAAAACTCTAAGGATTTTTTTTTTAAATTTAAAAATCAAGAATTTTTTAAGAAATAATTTTTTTTGTCCGTTTTATAACGTGATGAAACTGTATTATTTGGGTAAATGTTTGTCGAATGTGCATATTTTTTGTCGTATGTGTATGAAAGACAAACGTTTTTAGTAAAAATGTAACATACGACAAAATGATATTTTACTAAATTGGCTTCAATTTTCGTTATAGTGGATGCATTCTTTATATTTTGCTTTAAAAATAAAATTTAATTCGTTCTGAACAAATGGTTTAAATTTCAAACAATTCTGATTAGCCATTTCAAAGAAATGATTTTTTAAACTTTGATTGCGATTTCCCAAACTTTACGAAATGCTACATACGACAATAATTTTCTCGGGCGACGAAATGCTGCACCTTATATTGGATGATCGATAGTTAAAAGTTGTTAAAGTGTTTGTGGAATAAATTTGAGCATTCAGTTCATAAAGACAAGGAACCTGCAAGAAAATTTATCTACGAGTTGACAGGTATTAAATCGGAACTACCAAAAAAAAAAAAAAAATAAACGGCCAAATTTCAAAAACATAAGAATCAAAGTACTTGTTGTTTCAACAGCATTTTTTCTTGCGATATCTACACTAATATATAAAGCTGAAGAGTTTGTTTGTTTGAACGCTGTAATCTCAGGAACTACTGGTTCGAATGGTATTATTCTTTTTGTGTTGGATGGTGCCTTAATCGACTTAGACATTAGGCTACTTAACATTAAGCTGTGACCAATAGCAGCGAAGAATCTGTGGAAAATGTGGAAAAACCGGCAAAAAATACACATTTTTCTGCGTTTTAAAGCACTTATCTCAGGAACTACTGGTTCGAATGGTATAATTCTTTTTGTGTTGGATGGTCCGTTAATTAAGGGAGACTTGAAGCTATTTAACATTAAGCTGTGACCAATAGCAGCGAAGAATCTGTGGAAAATATGGAAAAACGGCAAAAAATATACATTTTTCTGCGTTTTAACGCGCTTATCTCAGGAACTGCTTTATGAAATTGAACAATTTTTTTTAATGTTGAATGGTCCATTTATCAAGGAAGGCTTGAAGCTATATAAAATTTAGCTGCGACCAATAGGAGCGAAGAATTTGTGTAAAATGTGGAAAAAACGGCAAACAATACAATACAATACAATATAAAGTTCGTTTGAACGCGGTAATCTCAGGAACTACTATTTCGAATTGTAAAATTCTTTTTGTGTTGGATAGTCCATTAATCGAGGAAGGCTTTATTATACTTAAAATTAAGCTGCGACCAATAGCAGCTAAGAATCTGTGGAAATGTGAGAACTGAGATTTTTTTCTGAGATCTCTGAGATGAAATTATTTTGGATTCGATTTCTCACTCAGCTATTTGACGTGGCTGACAAATGTGCAGCAACAATTAGTAAGGTAACCATTAAATCTCAATGATAACTGAGAATTGTGTTCCACCAAATGATTTTGCCTCAGTCAAGTTGACATTGAGATCTCAGTGAGATGTTGTTAGGTGGAACTGGCCTAATAACTGCTCAAATTAGAATTTTGAGAGTTCAATTGATTTGTGAATGTGATTGATTGCACTATTTGTGCAGATTATTGTGTTTAAACAATATCATTTTATGTACTTCTTAACTAAAAAATAAGTTCAGTTTAAAGAAAAAAAAAATTACTTAACGAAGAGATATTAGAATTATTAGGGAGAGTTCACCCAAGGGAATGCTTTAAGTATGAACAACTGAAGGGAATCATAAAAAATTCTCAAATTTTTCAAGTTCAAGAGAATTACGACCTAGGGAGAGTTGACTGCAATGCAATTTTACAATAACTTCCGAACAAAATTCCCACGCGCGCATGATGCACAAGTCGAGACGATACTCTGGCCGGTGGACGAGGGAGAGGCGGACGAAGTCGCGGGCAACTGCTAGTATAGAATATATTGCAAAGTATCGAATTAAAAAAAAAACTGTACGTGTGAACTCCGACGCGCGACTGGAGTTTATTCAATAAAAAAGAATGAATGTATGAAATGAAAAGGAAGTAAATGAATTAATTAATTCATGTTTTATTTTATATTAACTTGATGAAATATTATATTATTATTATTTTCCTAACATATATAACTGTATTAAAATGATATATGAATGCCAATAATTTTATTTAAAACACTCTTGCGTCTTTTCGAATTTATCCATGTAATTATAACTGCCAACATTTTTGTAAAGAATAAAAAAATCTACAAAACAGCATCATTAAATTTTCATATAAAAACTAGCGGACCCTGTACGCTTCGCTGCACAGACCTTGTTCTGTAAACGGATAATTTGTTTTATAATTAATTTCTTGTAATAAATCCTTGTAACCACAAATCAAATGAATTTTTTTTTTTTTTTTTATAAAAGTAAACTTATTTATTAATCAAAACTATTACAAAGCGTTGTAATACATAACATTTTTTGTTTTTCGATCATTTGCAAGTATGAATAAAGATGAAGGTTTCCCAACACGCGAACAGGCAACATAAAGCTGGCCGTGCGAAACTCTAAATTTATGCCGCATATTTTCAACGACTGTCATTGAGCCTTGTTTATTGTCATCGCAAAAGCCAACCGAACGGGAAACTGAAGGCGCTTGAATTGGAATGGCAAGTCATTTGGTATCATTGGAATTCGTGGGATCAATACTTCTTCGCCTTTATACTTTCCATTTAGAATTGTGGCTTCAATCACATTATTCATCAGCTTCTTTACCGCTAGTCTGGTTCCATTGCAGAGTCGAGGTTGGTTGATATTGCGCAGCATGATAATTACTGAACCGACTTTTAACTGAAGATTATGAGGTGGTAAGTCGGGTAGTTCCAGTGAATTCAAAAATTCAATTGGGTAATAAGCAACTTCATCTTGATCAATAACTGTGTCCACCGATTTGTAGGAAATCACTTGTCCCGGAATCGCATTTTGAATAATGATGTTGAGATTATTGACATCTTTGTTCTTGGCAGCCAATATAGCTCGCTCACTCAGCCATACGTGGTTTATGTACTTTTGTTCGATGTTCGAAAATACTTTTTCAATAAGTTCTTCTTTCGAGTTAACCAAAATACAAAAATTTTCGGGCAGCGTAATTAGCCCAGTCGATGCATCAACCGCTACTTTCCCATTTCCAAGATTCAGCAGTTGTTTTTAAAATACGGCTGCTGTTTGATCATTTTGCAATTAAACGCGCATATAAGATGTCAATTGGAGTGTGCTGACGTATCGCCACAAATATGATGCTTTCAAAGACGCGTTGATTTCATCTGCAGGTGTTGATCTAGTGATAACGGGAAGAGTTTGCCGAAAATCACTGGCCAGTAGCACTAACGCACCACCCAATAAATTCTGATTACTTCGCAGATCTTGCATTGTCCTTCTTCTAACGATTTCTTGTGCTTTTTATTTTCCATTCGAAAACTCATTTTGAAATTTTCCAGTTTTCCATTCGAAAACCAATGCACCTGCAATAATACGCATTTTTCCCTATGAAAACCAATGAGTTGTCCGAATTTCATCAAGAACTTTCTATTTTCAATTCGAAAACTCATTCTGAAATTTCCAGTTTTCCATCTGAATACCAATGCACCTGATGCAATAATATGCAATTTTCACTTTGAAAACCAATGATTTTTCTGAGTTTTTCATCAAGAACTTTCTGTTTTACATTCGAAAGCCCATTTTGAATTTTTTAAGTTTTCCATTTGAAAACCAATGCACCTGCAATAATTAAAAAAAAATTTCCATAAGAACCATCTACAGACTAACACGAACAAAATAAAAACAAAATAGCCAAATTCGTCCAGCCGTTTGTGAGTTATTCGATTATAAACGAACAGGATTTCATTTTTATATATATAGATAAATAAATAGAGTGGCGCGACAGCTCTTGAAGAGCCAAGGCCTAAGTGGCTTACTCTCATCAACAATTCTCTGAGTGCGTGTGGAAAATTGAGGGGACCTACAATTTAACGCCGATTCCGAACGGCAAAATTGAGAAGCACTTTTTCAGGACAGATTGATACTCTTGGAAGATTTGTCAGGTCTTCGCAAGAGGCAGTACCCGTGAAAGATGAAATAAAAACTTGGCCTGAGTAGGACTTGAACCAACGACGTTCTGCTT
Source organism: Sphaerophoria taeniata (assembly GCA_943590905.1). Taxonomy (NCBI): domain Eukaryota; kingdom Metazoa; phylum Arthropoda; class Insecta; order Diptera; family Syrphidae; genus Sphaerophoria; species Sphaerophoria taeniata. The sequence goes on along the minus strand of OX016540.1, from coordinate 235,249,736 downwards.
AGCAGCCAACGCACTTACCAACTAAGCTACGGGCAACTGCATGTTCATTAAGGTAACATTTTTCATCAATTTTTCATTAATAAATAAGGAAAATATAATTGATCCCATACCATTAAAGCATTTTAATTGGAACTGAGTGTCGATAAATCTATATCTATATATATAAAAATGAATTGCTGTTCGTTTGTCTCGCTTAAACTCGAGAACGGCTCAACCGATTTGGCTAATTTTGGTTTTGAAATGTTCGTTAAGGTTCAGGGAAGGTGTAAATGGGTAGAAATTTCCAAAAAATGCACAAACACACACGTAATAAGCAAAATTAATTTTCCCATACTTTGCAAAGAAAAAAATCATTTTCCAATACTTTGTATTAATAAAATCTTTAAATTGAAGAAATTGAAAATTGAATTTGAAGAAATTGAAAATTGAATTATGTAGGGGGAAGTGGGACACCTTGATACGATTTTCACTTAAACGACAAAAAGTCGCAAAATATTAAGCTTAAAAAGAAGGTACAGTTTTTATACTGATCAGTATCATTTTTGTAAACTTATTCAAAACGATATTTCTCACAACTTCATTTACAAAAAAAAGTTTAAAGCTTTTTTATAAAAGTCGAAATCTGTATCAAACTGCCCCAGACGTGGGGCACATTGATACATACTAAGGGGCACTTTGATTCATGGCAACAAAAATGTACTTATGGCACCAGAAACAGTCACTTCATTAATATTGTATATTTCTATTTTTTGCTTGTATGTTCACACCATTTTCGTATACCTACAAGAAAAAACAACATTAGAGGGGCACATTGATACGCATCAAACTACCCCATAGGGGCACATTGATACGGATCAAACTACCTTGTGGTTTTATGTATCAACTAGCAGTTGCCCGCGACTTCGTCCGCCTCTCCCTCGTCCACCGGCCAGAGTATCGTCTCGACTTGTGCATCATGCGCGCGTGGGAATTTTGTTCGGAAGTTATTGTAAAATTGCATTGCAGTCAACTCTCCCTAGGTCGTAATTCTCTTGAACTTGAAAAATTTGAGCATTTTTTATGATTCCTTTCAGTTGTTCATACTTAAAGCATTCCCTTGGGTGAACTCTCCCTAATTCTAATATCTCTCTTACTTCTGCATCGTTTTTTTTCGTTAAGTAAATTTTTTTTTTTCTTTAAACTGAGTATATTTTTTAGTTAAGAAGTACATAAAATGATATTGTTTAAACACAATAATCTGCACAAATAGTGCAATCAATCACATTCACAAATCAATTGAACTCTAAAAATTCTAATTTGAGCAGTTATTAGGCCAGTTTCACCTAACAACATCTCACTGAGATCTCAATGTCACCTTGACTGAGGCAAAAACATTTGGTGGAACATAATTCTCAGTTATCATTGAGATTTAATGGTTACCTTACTAACTGTTGCTGCACATATGTCAGCCACGTCAAATAGCTGAGTGAGAAATCGAATACAAAATAATTTCATCTCAGAGATCTCAGAAAAAAATCTCAGTTCTCACATTTCCACAGATTCTTCGCTGCTATTGGTCGCAGCTAAATTTTCAGTAGAATAAAGCCTTCCTCGATTAATGGACTATCCAACACAAAAAGAATTTTACAATTCGAAATAGTAGTTCCTGAGATAACCGCGTTCAAACGAACTTTATATTGTATTGTATTGTATTGTTTGCCGTTTTTTCCACATTTTACAAAAATTCTTCGCTCCTATTGGTCGCAGCTAAATTTTATATAGCTTCAAGCCTTCCTTGATAAATGGACCATTCAACATTAAAAAAATTGTTCAATTTCATAAAGCAGTTCCTGAGATAAGCGCGTTAAAACGCAGACAAATTTATATTTTTTGCCGTTTTTTCCATATTTTCCACAGATTCTTCGCTGCTATTGGTCACAGCTTAATGTTAAATAGCCTTATGTCTAAGTCGATTAAGGCACCATCCAACACAAAAAGAATTATACCATTCGAACCAGTAGTTCCTGAGATTACCGCGTTCAAACAAACAAACTCTTCAGCTTTATATATTAGTGTAGATGTGCCCCAAGTGTCCTCACTGAATTGAAAAATGAAAATCATGGAAACTGAAGTTAAGCAATGTATTTTAAGATACAAAACACAAGAACAATAACATTATCTTACAATCTTAGTTGAAATGAAATGTATGACACGAAATATTCAAGGCGAAAAATCACTCAAAAAAAATATAAACAAATTTACTTATGCACTTAAAAAACACGTTTGCTTTTGCTGAGATATAACGGATGACCGAAGAGGAAGGACAGTTAAAAGGTGTATATGGTTTTATAGAAATGGTGTGTTGTGCACCTGTTTGAGTGGCCTACTGTGATTAGTTTTCAAACAATATCGAATGTATCTATGTGCCCCGTGTATCAATGTACCCCACTTCCTTTAAAACACTTAAACCAGCTTCCCCGTCTTCAAAATTTATGTCAAAAAAAATATATGTATGCAGGTACATATTTCTTAACTTTGGTTAACTTCCCTTGTTATAGTTACATTTCAAGTTATGTGCTCTTTTTGTTGTTGTTCTTCTGTGATAGTGACTGCTAAGTGCGCCAGAGCTCACGAGTTAGCCGCTCTGATGACCAGAGAGAGACTTTCCAACAAAACAGTTGTAATGCTATGTCACAGTTGCATTCTGTAGTATGTAGCAATAGGCTTAGAATGCAACGAATTCATGTCCATCAATCCCAGCAACAGCGAGCACGACATAATGGACTTGAGCGATTCCGCAGACGCAGTGCTTCTGTGATCATTTTTTTTTTTGAAAGGTATTCATTTGTAGATGGTTTAAGCAAGAAAAAATGTATACTTTTCAAATCACAAATGGTGCCAATGATAAAAAAGAAACATACTTATTGCAACCCATCAAAATAAAAACAAATATGATCAATTTCAAATATTGAAAATTATGTTTGTCAGATCTAAAATTATTTAAATTGAAAATTTATTATTTTATGGACGAAGGTGACACAGAATTGGAATGAAATAAAATGCTGAAGGTTAAATTTCAGCATAATCATCATCGTCAGTCTGTTCATTGGTTTTCCTCTTCATCTGCGCTACAACCAGGATCCGGTCCAGGCCTTTTTCTACAAGATCTTCCATGTATCGTGACGTCATCCAGTTCCACAACACCATAAGTTTTTAGCATCCTAGTCTACGCCATCCAGTGCAAATTTGGTCTGCTGCGTTGTGTCCTACCATGAATTTAACCGTTAAGGAATTTCCGTGCCGAATTCTCTTCGCTCATATACGAGCTATGTGTCCAGGTAGATTTGATATAGGCCTTGGTTATACCGTCTTCATAATCGTCCTTCCTCACAAATAAGGCCAACTACTCTCCGAAAGCCTTTTCTCTCGAACGCGGCTAAGAGTGCAGGTGCTTTCATCCTGTTTGGCAATACAAACAATATGTGTTTCAAAATAGTTATCTCCGGGCAACTGTGTCTTGTTCTTTGAATGACAACTCAAACTGAATTTCGTAAGCACAAAGGAGCGTGTCTGTGATGTGAGGAACATGACATTTTACTCCCTGTACTTATATTTTTCACCCACTCAGTCAAACTCATACAAATACTGAAGGTTAGGTTAGGTTAGGTTATGAGGGGTGTGCACAGCGTGAGCTGTTGCGTACACGGGGGCCTATTGGTCCATTGTGATCCCCTATAAAAAATAAAAGTTAGCATCGATGCTTCTCAAAGTCGATTAACGTAGACTGGCTCGTTAACGAACCAGCCTTTGCTATCTATAAATTTTCTCATGTTTGCCATTGAGACCTGTGCTAGATCATCCAGTTCTCCAACAAACCTGTTTCCGAAATGACGGAGTCGGCTGGTTTGGAGGTTCGGACAGTCACAGAACAGGTGTTTAATGGTTTCTATTTCCTCCCATCCTGACAGCTCCTACAAAAATCGGGTGCAAATGCCCCTATCTTGTTGGCCACTGTGCCAATGGCACAGTGACCCGTTAGTACACCTATCAAGATCTTAATGTTCTTTTTACTCAGCGATAGAATATACCGAGTTTCCTTTTCATTTGTGCTAGGCCATAAACTTCTCGAGATTACGCAATCGTCCCTGGATTTCCAAGAGTTATTGGTTTTCTCTTTTGATTTAAGGTCTATCTTCCTCTTGAGTACCCCAATTGGGACAAGTGGTCCCCTAACTGAGTGGTCGCTACTACTTGCGTCTGCTTCTGACCCTTTCCTGGCTAGTTCATCTACTATTTCGTTTCCTTCTATATTGCTATGTCCAGGAACCCAGCAGAGCTTTACCTGCTTAGTGTGGCAGATTTTATTTAATTCCTTCTTACAGTTTAAAACTGATTTTGATCTTATGGTCTCACTGGCTAAAGCTTTGATAGCGGCCTGGCTGTCCACGAAAAAAGTTATCTCTGAAGAGCTTAGCTTTTCGTGATGTGCTAATTCAGCTGCTTTTTCAATGGCAAAGATCTCGGCCTGAAAGACACTACAGTCAGATGGGAGTTTATACGATGCTCTGATGTTGAGAGATTGGCAAAACACTCCAGCACCTGTTCCTGAATCCATTTTTGAACCGTCAGCGTAGAAAGGGATACCCTGTTTACTTATAAGTGAATTAGGGTCCCAGCCCTGTCTTTCTGGTATGAAAATAGAAAATTTCCTATGGAAATCTAGTAAAGGGGGAATGTAATCGGTTGTCTCCAACAGTCCTGGAATCGTGTCATATCTCTTTAGGATTGACCCGTGCCCATAAGTGCTGTGCCTCCAAAAACTCAGTTCTTTTAAACGAATTGCGGTTTTGGCTGCCGTGCACCTTATGAACTCATCCAGAGCCGGAAGGTCCAAAATCATTTCCAACCCAGCTTGTGGTGTGGATCTTTGAGCCCCTGTTATTCCTATACAGGCTAGTCTCTGTACCTTATTCAGGTTCTTGAGATAGCTTGATTTTTCCACCGCTTTTCACCATACAATAGAGCCATAGGTAAGAATGGGTCTGACAATCGCTGTGTACATCCATTGGATGACTTGCGGTCGCATGCCCCAACGTGCACCGAAGGTTCTTTTGCATGTGTAGAATGCGCATAGTGCTTTTTTCATTCTTTCCTCAGTATTACGCTTCCATGTAAGCTTGGAGTCAAGGATTACTCCTAGAAATTTAGCTTCCTTGGAAAGTTTTAGAGGAATACCATTTAGTTTGGGAGGGTTGAAGCCCTCCAGTTTCCGTTTCTTCGTGAACAAAACTAACTCCGTCTTGGTGGGGTTGACCCCGAGACCGTTCTTAGTTGCCCAAGAAGATAAATCCTTTAATGCGTTTTCCATAATGTTTTCGATGATGGTAAGAAACTTGCCTGATACCAAAACCACTATGTCATCTGCATATGCCACGATTTTAATGCCCTGATTTTTGAACTTTGTGAGAATTTTGTTGACTACGAGGATCCAGAGCAGGGGCGAGATACTGATACTGTAACTTAGCATAATTGTTTTGAGGTACTTTAGGTAGGGCAGAAAAAACTTAGGCTTAAATGAGCCCCACATCTTGTTCTTTTATTTAAAGCGGTTTTTCCATTTGAATATGTTATTTACCAAAAGGAGAACTTTCTAAGAAATTTTCCTTGAGAGTAATAATAAATTTGAATCAAACATAATAACTGTCTTCTCTCGTAAAAGCCCACTCGTTCACAATGGCGTATACGTACTATATTTTAAATTAAGATTTGTTTTACCTGAACAAAATTTCTTGTGCGTCATAGTTTGAAATGTATAGGTTAGGTACACCTGTGAATGGAGAGCCAGTTTACCTGGTGTCCCTATCAAAATAAAATAGCATTTCCTTGTCCTGAATATTAAGTGATGGGTTTATTAAGAACTCAAAAAGACCTTTTCGAACTGATTTCGACATCACCTGAGATGACGACGATGGCTACTGTTTATTTTAAGATTATAATGATTTGCCTTCGGTCCGATGATATTCAAACAAGTGCTCTTAGAATGCTAATGATATCATCCTAGTTATTGAAGCTAATCTTCGCCTACGTTGCTTTTGAAAAGGTTGCAATGCGCGGAAGGTATGTAATGTTTTTTTTTCTATTCCCTTGATTATACAAAAATAGTAGAGGTGAATAAAAACAAATTTTTGGATTTTTTATTTGAACTGGTGAAAGGCGGTATTTCCGGTTAGTTGAGAGATTCCATTTAGTAGAGATGGCTTTATGAAAAGAATTATAAACAGTCAGATGAGGCTCATTTAAATGTTTTCAGTTTTCAAATACTTCGGCTGTGATTTAAACTAATTTAATTTTTTTGTTTACTTCAAAAACATCCATCAATATGTTCAATTTATCCTTTGACATTGAAATAGAAATCCGTTGTTGTTTTTCAACATAAAGTTTGTCCTCAGCACTGAAACTAAATTCAATCCAACATCTCAAACAAGTTTAAGACCATAAAAAGATATTTCCTGATTATTCAGTTGAAGCCATTTGAAATGAAAACTTTAAATGTAAGTATTCAAAAACTCACCAAAGTTAAGATATTTGTGCACCAAAAATAAAAAAACAACTAGGTCCTTGCGAAAAATTAGTTTCAACAAAATCCCAAAAGTTTTCCTCGACTTAGAGCTTGGAGGTGTGTCTGATTTAATATACAAATTACACCTTAGTACTTATGACAAAACAGAAAACAGAAAACGTTAGTTTGCGGAAAAGAAAAGCCTTGAAGTTTGTGTTGACTTAAAAGGAAAATACTCTTCAACTCTAATCTTTTGGTGCTTTAACTTTCAACGTGTTTGCTTGAGGGAAAATCAGAGAAAAATCGCTTCTTTAAGAATCATGATTTCTCTCGACTTTGTTTCTTTGTTTTATTACGTGCTAAGGCCTGCCAACAATTTAATTCCCATTTATCATCAACAAAACACAAATATACGTAGGTATTCTAAAGTATGATTATTTTGAATTTCTTGAATCCCAACAAAGTTGGCTTTACGCACATATCCCGATATCCGTGCTCATTTGCAAGCAGAGCTAAGGAAAATACTTTGTTTAATTTAATCGGAAGTGGAAATATCTTCAAAAAATGGAAGTAAACAAGTGTTGAAATTATTCCATGCTTTTAGTTTTTTCTATAGACACCGTTAATGAGATTTAATTGGCTTGAATCCTTTAATTTCTGATTAATAGGCAACACCTGTTGGTTGAGCGGGGTGGTAGAATGTATCACCTTGCTTGTATGTTGTGGTACAATCGATTTCATATAAAAAAAGGAGTTAGTATGTAAGAACGACTCGGATTTAATGCTGAATAAAATTGGTAGATTCCTTTAATATGTCAACATTTAAGAGGATTTTTGAAATGCTGTGCAACCAACTCTAGAAATTTCAATAAATGACAAATCCCTCTTTTCACATCATTGCTTTCAACAACTACTGTCAAGATTAGGTAATCACTGACTTTTGTGCAAAACCAAACTTTTCTACTTCAGTTGTGAAATGGATTGAATTGGAATTGGAATGGAATAGTGCATCGTTCACATTTTCTTAGAAACGGATGATAGAAAGGATAAAGATGATATCTTTCATGAAATTAATTCGTCTTGGTATTTCGAAGAGATTAGCTACAACTGTTCCAAAAATCATTGATTGAGTTAAAAGAGATTTCGCCACAGTCGACAACGACTGCGTGAGTCAGATGTTGAAAATAGAAACTACGTGAAGGAAGGTAAATATTAGGAACTCTTTCTCCGCAAGCAATTCCAATTTAACTTTAAGTATCTATTGTGCTTTTTCAGTTGGATCCTTGACGTTAAAAGAATTGGTAAAGTGGTAGAAGGAGTAGATGTGCATTGGTCTTGAATTGCTGAATATTTCAATCAGTGGGAAGACTTCCGAAGACAGTGTGTGGAAGAAAGTTCCACATTAGCGTTGTACGACTTAAGAACGATTTTTTGTATTTGACAGTGCGTCTAAAGTGTAAACTAATGAGCATTCCTAGAAGCACTATTGTTACGGGTGAATTGTTAAAGGGAAATTGGCTATTTCACTTTAGCACTGACCGTAGAAACAACGATAGAACAGGGATAGACACAAAACAATAGGACGGTGTTTCAATGAAGTAAATGATTCAATCATTCTGAAAGCCTTTTTTGTATACAACTCAAAAGGCTTAAGTATGTAGCCAGAGTACCATACCAGAGATGGGAGCCGAACTTAGCTCAAGTTAGAACAGAAGGGAAACCCAAGAGAATCCGGAGATATTCGGTCTCATTAATACAATTTCACTCATAGACATTGTGAAGGGGGTATATAACTCTTCAACGGTACATGACATCATTGGGTTCTCGAAGCATTTAACTCTACGTGGTGTTTTAGTCTCCATTGTTAAATGCTGTTTAAGTCAGTGTTTAATGAGCTTATCACATTTTGCCGATGCATTTCCACATCCGCAGAGGAGGGATGTGAGTCTGAAAACAAAATAGAAAAGCTAAGGGTACTATAGTCCGCGGTGTATCAATTTATTTGAAAGAAGGCCGCTGATAAAATGGAACCCTGGGACGCACCATCGTTTATGTTGTAGCTTTCAGACTTGAATCTTTCCAATACAACTTGAATTGAAAGGTTCGAAAGAAAGTTTAGTGCCTTTGACATCTCCAAAACGATTTGAAGTTTTGTGCCACTGTTCGGTGAGATAGTCCATCAGATCACCTGTGGACCTATTGCATGGAAAGTCGTATTTCCGATCGAAAAAGCTTTCGGTCTCCTAAATTTTTATTTAGCTGATAATTTATCAGCGTTTATATGAACTTGGAAAAAAGGGACGTAAGTACAGTCGGTTGATAAATAGAGAGATAAAAAGATTAGCCTTTTTTTTTTAATTGGCTGCACAAATGCTGTTTTTCAACTACTAATAAGAATAACTAGCCTATTGCCCTATTAAAAACTCGTAAGCAAATGAAATAACTGTTGAGTTTGTGACAATCCAGTATAATATGATCAAGGATTAAGTTATAGACATTTTATGTTGACGATTATTTACTTTTTAAGGCGTAGATAAAGATTGGTTATTATTGGTTGTCATCTGCGTCTTAAGGGGATATGATATGTGAAACTACCATTTTATCTAGCTAGATCTTCATATTTGAATATGTTAGACCTCTTCGTGTGAAGGTTGTTGAAGTCGCCGAAATTGTAAGCAGCAAAGGTTACCATCCGGGGAGGTAGTTGTATGACGAGCTGAGGGTAGCGTGGCCCCTCCTCGTAGTGCAAAAAATCAAGATATTCTACGTACAGAAAAAAAAACATACACCTACACTACACATGGGAAAGCTGTACAATTAAAATGCTAACAAGAGAAAGGTACACAGTACACACGACGACATTTTATACCTTCGCTTTTTTAGAAGCTATAGCATTTCTCATAACACTGATGATTCTCAAAACATAACACACAATATTCACATGCTTGTTTCAAAAACTTGATAAAGTAAAAGCTTCGTTCGCGCTTTCAAATTTCTCACTTTATTGAATAAGAACGTAGTCTGTGCAAACAACCAAAAACTGGTATTTGTTTTAACAAGCAAAAACACTATTCTTTTTTTGGCAATTCAGTCATAGAAAAATGCAATCTTGATGAACGCAATACCTAATGTTTGTAGTATTCCTTTGATTAAGGCCACCATCGAATTCAAATGCTTTCAAAATGATTCGTCAGATATCTGGCTAACCGTAATCAATTAAAGTCTTTGGTCAACTGAATAAAAAGAATAAGGGAATATAAATAAATCTACACTAATATATAAAGCTGAAGAGTTTGTTCGTTTGAACGCGGTAATCTCAGGAACTACTGGTTCGAATGGTATAATTCTTTTTGTGTTGGATGGTGCCTTAATCGACTTAGACAATAGGCTACTTAACATTAAGCTGTCACCAATAGCAGCGAATAATCTGTGGAAAATGTGGAAAAAACGGCAAAATATATACATTTTTCTGCGTTTTAACGCACTTATCTCAGGAACTACTGGTTCGAATGGTATAATTCTTTTTGTGTTGGATGGTGCCTTAATCGAATTACACATTAGGCTACTTAACATTAAGCTGTGACCAATAGCAGCGAAGAATCTCTGGAAAATGTGGAAAAAACTGCAAAAAATATAAATTTTTCTGCGTTTTAACGCACTTATCTCAGGAACTACTGGTTCGAATGGTATAATTCGATTGCGTTGGATGGTCCATTAATTGAGGAAGACTTGAAGCTATTTAACATTAAGCTGTGACCAATAGCAGCGAAGAATCTGTGGAAAATATGGAAAAAACGGCAAAAAATATACATTTTTCTGCGTTTTAACGCGCTTATCTCAGGAACTGCTTTATGAAATTGAACAATTTTTTTAATGTTGAATGGTCCATTTATCAAGGAAGGCTTGAAGCTATATAAAATTTAGCTGTGACCAATAGGAGCGAAGAATTTGTGTAAAATGTGGGAAAAACGGCAAACAATACAATACAATACAATACAATATAAAGTTCGTTTGAACGCGGTAATCTCAGGAACTACTATTTCGAATTGTAAAATTCTTTTTGTGTTGGATAGTCCATTAATCGAGGAAGGCTTTATTCTACTTAAAATTAAGCTGCGACCAATAGAAGCGAAGAATCTGTGGAAGTGTGAGAACTGAGATTTTTTTCTGAGATCTCTGAGATGAAATTATTTTGGATTCGATTTCTCACTCAGCTATTTGACGTGGCTGACATATGTGCAGCAACAATTAGTAAGGTAACCATTAAATCTCAATGATAACTGAGAATTATGTTCCACCAAATGATTTTGCCTCAGTTTTTTTTTCGAAATTCATTTTTTTTTATTCATTGAAATTTAACTCTACTTACATGCTAGACAAAATGGGAAACTAGCCAAATTAATTCTACTTATATATAACTTACTGGCCCTAATTGGGCACTCTAAGTAATTCATGATTCTTAAAATTAATGCCTTTCGGCCTACGAACTAAGATATTTTGTTTTTATTTCAATTTATTTTTTTTTTTATCAGAAAATTTCAAAAACTAATGGCTTTAACTTTTGTTTTTGGGGATTAACTTACAAACTAGGGTCCTTAAAATAAAACTTAAAATTATCTAATCTACCTACAAACTACTTTAAACTAGAACAACCACAGCGGCAAAACAAGTATGTCCTTTTCTAAACTGTTGTGGATTTTTGTAATTGTCTTTTTCTTTAATTCATATAATTTCTATTTCTTTTTCTTTTTTTTTCACTTTTATCACTTTTTTTTTCTTTTCTATATTTTTATTTTTTGGTGTTTTTTTTTTATTTTTTTATATTCTTTAGTGCCACCATACCACCTACTCTACTTAAACCTAAAACCTAAGACTAAAACAAGTATGTAAGCCGGCCAAGGCAAAAATACCCCACCCCGGAATACCCATTGTCAGATGCAGTTTGAAGCCACCAAAACTGGTTCTCCTGCTTCACCCTATCAATGCGGTCCTTGTCGGACACAGCCCTACTGAACCGAAGCAGCTCCGCTCCATCACGAGCGAGGATGCCTCGTTCATACAGAAGCCGCCGGTCTACGGTTCTTCGCCTGACGTGGTAGATAAGCGGTACTGCCAGTCTATCCTGTATCATGCCGCACTGGTCTAGATAGAGGAATGCCTCTGGTGGGATGAAGCCGCTCAAGCGTGCATTGTCAAAGTAGTTGTCGTTCGGATAGAACGGCCCGAAAATCAAATTGTTGGTCGAAGTCATAGCCCTCGCATTATGACCCCGAACAAGTTTTATCACGAAATTGTCAATTCTATTGATTCGAGCCCCGTTGTATAGAACCTCGTTTGAATAATAATGCAAATAAGAAGATTTTGGTGTCCGATACAAACCGAGACAGCGCCGAAGACACTGCCTCTCGAACACCCGAAACTTCTCCATTTGGGAAGGGGCAATGTTGAACCACACAGGGCAACCATAAACAATCATTGGCCGTATGAGGGCCATGTAGCAAATTACCTTCACTCTGGGGTCAAGCCGACTGCTGTAAAACAGCCGTTTCGTCAGAGCGAAGGCTCCTCTGGCCTTAGTCAGAGCAGCATCTATATGTCCGTCGAAATACAAATACTGGTCCAACCAGATACCGAGGTACTTCACTACACTTTTGCTCGTCAATGCCTGTCCGTGAGGATCAACAATGACCATCTTGCGCCAATTCTTACACGTATCTCGCGAGGCTTTAGCCAACGGAGTCCGGAACAAAATTGTCTCCGACTTTTTGACATTTATTTTCAGTTTCCAATCGTCACAGTATCGCTGAATCTTCTCGAAGTCACGCTGCAAGAGAATTCTAATAACTTCAACCTTTCGAGCCGTTCTGTACGCAATCAGGTCGTCGGCATACGCAATTGCGTTAGTTAAGCTACCTATCAGATCGCTGGTGTAAATGCTGAAGAGGATCGGCGAGTTCACCGCTCCCTGTTGAAGACCGTTTTTAATTTCAAAGGTGGTGGTAGAAGTTACATTGCCACTTTTGACAACAAACTTCCTACCGTTGAGCATATCATAAAGCATATACAATAATGGTTTACTGATGCCTAGTCTGGTGAGTTTTAGGTACAACCCTTCTAACCATACGGTGTCGAAGGCCTTCTCCAAATCCATCAGAACAGCACCCGTGCATTGTTTCTTGGACTTGTTCCATTGGATATCAGAAACGAGCTTAGACGCGGCATGAATAGTGTCATGTCCCGCTTTGAACCCGAACTGGTTATCCGGAATTATACTGTTGTCCGCAGCCCACTCAGCCAGAGCCCTATTGATTACCTTTTCGAATACCTTGCTGATGCTTGGAAGAAGACTTATTGACCGGAGATTCGAAGGATTGGAGTTGTCCTTTCCCTTTTTCGGGAGAGGATGAACCACAGCTGTCTTCCAACGCTCTGGATAATATGCATTATTCAGCGCGTTGTTGAACAAAGTGGTGTAGATGTCTATTGCCTCAATCTATAAGTGTCTTAGTACAATGTTGGATATACCGTCGACACCTGCTGACTTCTTATTCTTTATTGAATCGAAGATGAGCTGGAGTTCTACCTTCGTGATGAGCAAGGGACTTGGGCCCGTTCGCTCGGCGATTATAGCGTTTGCTAAAAAATCGTCATCAAACCGGATAAAACCACGGTTCTCGGATCGCCAATGCGAAATATCATTCCTCAGGTAGAAGTGATGAAGTAAGGCTTTGTTCTCCAGGTCGTGGTTCGGGCGAGTGCAAGCATTCACCTTATACACTTGCTGGAAAGCAGCACCAACTGTCTCCACTTTCTCCTGCGGATCTTCAATCACAAAGAAGTCATCGTCCAAGACGGCTTCCTCAGGATCAATTTGCGCTGTCAGGAGCACGTCTGTGTTCTCTACTGTTCTCTGGAGTTTAAGACACGGAAGGGTCGTTCTGATTCTTGGACCTAAAAATTTTATTTATCTTAGGGAACATACTCGGGTCGCTAGAATTAACGGCCCGAATTTTCTTGTCCCAATACAAGTTAATAGATAACCAGTAGTT